>OY728139.1:923102172-924352172 GCA_963277665.1 Viscum album
TACATGTTATGAAAGGAATCTTCCTTTTTTTACCATATGAGGTACTTTTTGACTTTTCTGACAAAAGTACGAGGAGAATGTTTTTTTAACATATACATCATGAATAGATTTTTTATGATTTCATAAAGCCTTATTTTCATGAAGATTCCTCCACATGATTTTATGATTATTTTACAAAAAAATCATTTTGTTTTAAAATTGCATGGAATTTTGTGAAAAGAAAATGATTTTGAAAAAGAAAGGATATTTTCTTCAAGAATTCATTTCATGTGTTCTATCAAAACTATTTTCCATCTAAGATGACATTATTTATTATGATTATGTTTCAAGTATAATGTATCTATTATTTACATGGTTTTATTTTTCTTTTGATTAAATTATATCCATTTTTTATATGTATTACATTATGATGGGATGATGTTTATGAAACCCATTTTATTCTTTGGGTTATGATGAATGATGTATGATTGTTTTGTGGAACAAGTAATAATGATTTAAATATGAGATTTGTGGGACCTATATATACCTCCAATTCATAGGGTAAAGATTTATATCTCATGATATAGACATGGCTGGAATGGTAAGTTAATCCAATTCATTGTTACAGGACTGGAATGAGGAGTGAACTCGATTAAGAAAGGGACTTTGTCCACTAAGATGGTCTTGGAAACAATGCCTTGGCTACTTTGGAAATCATATCATGTGATTAATGTTTTTCAATAATTACATGTTTTCTTACCATGATATTTTATCATGATTGATGTTCCATTATGATATATGCCTTACATACTTCCAAGATTTATGTCTTTGCTCAAGATTTTGATGTTTAGATTTTATGTTCAAGTTTTTTCATTCAAATGTTTATGGATTATTTTATGTTTTCTATGTTTAACCTTACAGAGCATTTGAGCTCACCCTTTTTATGTTTTCTTTTCCTTAGGATATAAAGAAAGGTTTTAGGTAAGAAAATAAAAGGGGAAGATCTTTATGGGTGATGTTGAAGATCTTTCACCAAGATTAGAAGATTATGTTCCAAGTTTCCAAAGACATGAAACTATTACGTTACTTTCTTGTCTGTTTTTTTTTTGTATTAAGTATTCCAAAAAAGTAATTTAATATCTATGTACTCCAAGCTTTGGGTCTATACAGTTGGTATCAGAGGATAGGTTTCGTCAACATTTGGAAACTAGGATGTGAGAACTTTAGTGAGATCCCTAGAGATATTTCTATAGTATGTCTAGGGATGTCCCTAAGGTTTAGTATAACTATAGGTTACAGTCCTAGAATTATGTTGACGATAATGAATAACCTAGGTTAAAACTAAGGTTTTATGGATTAATGAATGTGTGATTTTTTAGGCATCCCATAAGTAACTTTTCATGATTATTTGGTTCCTCGTTATTTTAACTCTTTATTACACCATGGTTTTTGGTTTTAGTCAATGGAGGGAACCCGAAGGAATTGGGTCAACATTTAATCCAATGGAAAAATTGGTGACTATGAGCAAAATAAATATTTTGTGATTTTTCCGAATGGGTCATCACGATATATGATTAACAAGGTGAACTTTAGTGGTATTCCCAATTCATTAAATAAGAGGAAGATGGTATTTTATGCATGTTCGCATTTTGAGGAGCATAGAGAAAGGAAGATTGAGATTTATATAGAAGGGAAGAAGAACCTTGATGAATACATCAAATGGAGGGGAAGATGTTATCTATGTGGAGAGAAGGGTCATAGAGTGACAGACTGTTATGGAGTTCAATGTTTTATCTGTGTAGAACATGTGCATTACCCAACTCAATGCCCTAACCTAAGAGGTTACTTCTAAATCAAGGAAGGACGTATTCCATGACAATCATTGAAGAGGATGGTTTGAAGTGTTTATGTATTGGTATTTAATAATAATGTTGTTGAGGTAATTTTATGGTATATTTGAATACCTATATATTGTTCCATTGGGGTTTTCTATAAGAATATGGCATCGGTAACCATGAAAAGTGATTGAAATATTTTTGGAAAGTAGATGATATGCGTATAATGAAGGGATAAAGGGAAAATAATAGGTTTGATAGTATTCATGAGCTCATGACTAATATAAGGACAAAGTGATATCACTGTTTGAGTATAAAGAATTTTTGTGATTTTGGAATGTGGAATGGGACAAATTTTGACAGCATTCATTTTTTCAACTAAGGTTCTATGGTAATTCATATTGTAAGAGAATACATTATTAACGTATTAACATGTTCATAATGTGACCAACAATATATATCGTAAGATATATGGAGGATAAATGATGGTATTGACATGCTCGGTAGATGACATTTCTAGTAATTGTTTTCATTATACTGTGAGATTGGACAGAAGTATTTTAGATAAGCCTAAATATTGGAATGGATTATGGTGAACATAAGTTATTAATGTTTAAGGATATAACTTTTTTCGATATTATTTATGGGATTTTATAATAATTTATTTTTAGAAAAACGAAAACCTGCAGGGCGGGTGATAACCCGTCACGTCGGACAAGGCTGTGGGAATTGAACCCACAACCAAAGTGGACAGGCCTTTATCGCCTACCACTGGCCAACATGAAGTCCCTGGTTATTAGAAACTAGTTTTATTATATTAACTGATATGATAGATGAATTAAGTGTCCATTTTTGGAATCATATACGATTAACCTCACCATATATGGACTTATGTATATTTTATAACTTTTTCTAACCTTTTGTTTGAGACAGATGGAATGGCACATCATTCTATCACATGATATGATAACACTTCATAGAATACAAATTCAACTTCATTTATTTAAGATATGATGTTGAAATTGTTCAAGGCACAAAAAATAGTGATAATGTACCTAAATCAAGTAATTATTTCTTTTAATTATTCTTCAACTATAGGGGAATGATCTTGAAAACCAAAAATGTTGCCCTAATGTCCTCATATCTGATGAATTAGATGGTACCTTAAATCATCACAAATTTATGGCTTTGTGATTGATGGCTTTTTCATAGCCAGGCTCTCTACCACTCTCCATCAGAACTAGATGGTTAGATTTCTCTTCCATATCAATATTTTCACCAATGTTGTCCTATGTGTAAACCCAGTGATGAGTTACTTTGGGTGACCATTATGATTCTAACTTCCCTTTTTAAAATGATGTTTTAGTATTCTTTTTTACGATGTGGGTTTCTATGAATGAAACTTTCAAGTAGTAAACCATTTATAACCCCCGATGAATTTCGAGGGAAAAATTCATTTTTAGGGGGTTAGAATGTAACAACACAAGATTTTATGAGAATTATTATTTTTAATTTCATTTATGTCTTTTTTTGTATGCTACACCATTATTATCTTGTGCTATACACAACACCGTATTATCCTGTTGTATACACAACACTATTCTTGGATCGTGTTGCACACAATTTCATGTTCGTTTGATAGTATTCATTCTATGCAACATTGAGTGTATATATATATATTCAAAGTATAAATGAAATATGTCTGGATTCTGTTATATGAAACATTGAAGGAGTATTTCACAACATGCAACCCTGACTTGACTTACATTACACGCAATTGCGACCTTCCTCGATAGCGTGTGTTGTATGCAGTACCAGGTTTCACTAAACAATGATATATGGTCATAATATTATTATAAACTAGCCATTATTAATAGTATCAACAACATGTTGAATTTTATAACATTATTATTCATCTTACACATTTTCTAGAACATGGTATGAGAACAAAATAAATTTTTTGGGTAAAATAATTATTTTTCAAAAATTACAGTTTTACCGCCTTTTGATGGCGCACCCACATTAAATCTAGTTTTTGATGAATTTATAAGTTCCATTTTAAAAAATAAAATTCTTATTTGGAATTAGGATATAAAAATTTACTTTGGATAAAATTTTCATATTATTCTGATAACTTTCAGATTTTAATGAATAGTAAAAACACGAGATATTTTAATTAAAAACAACTTTTTTTCATCGCAATAATTTATATGGTTAGATTATCTTTTTGATTGGTTTAAAATTTTAATTGGAATATATTTTTACCATTTAATCTAATGTTGGTCATTCGAGTAAATTTCACTTTGAAATTGGATATAAACAAGTGTCGATCTTTCGATAGTGGTTGTTTCTTAAAAACACGCTATTTGTTTTGATAATCGGAATTAATTTTAAAATTAATTAATTACACTTCTATATTTTGAATTTTGAAAAATAGACATCATTTTTGAATTCGGAATATCAAATATAGCTTAGGCTGAATTTTTGGTATTTTTCTGAAGAACATCAATTTTTTATGAATAGTGAAACCACTTAATGGTTGTTAAAAAATGGACTCTTTCATTTAAATGAAATTTTACCACTTATGTGAATTGAATTTCAAAAATCCGATAAATATGGTTGTTATCAAGAAGTAAAATGAGGTTCAATAAGATGAAAATAATTTTTGGTGAATAGTAACTTTTGACTTTTATTTACTGCGGTTAATGGAAAATAGGGTAATTCAAGGTTAAAAGAATTTTATAATAACTCAAAATTACCTTAACACTTTTCCTAACATTATTGTATGAGTATTGGCCGACCATGATCATCCTTGGTTCTATTTTGGGACCACATTAAGCCACTTTGTAGTGATAATGACAATTTGGATTAATGAATTTAATGTAAAGACAAAATTGACATTTACAAAAATATTTTAGTAATTAATTTTTATAAGGGGTTATATAAATTATCGTTTTGACTATAAATATTCATTGGAAATAAAAAATGATTTCCTACATGATGGTATTTGTTTTATAATTTTTAGACATCAAATAAATTAAATTATTTATGACACAATACTGATGCAGTATTTACCACATAAATAAATAATTTAAATAAATAGGATTATAATTATTTAAATATTACCCAAAACATGTCCAATTCTGATTGGATGATTTTATTTTGACCATCAATCATCTTATCTTCATCATTAATGATTTTGGGACCTTTAGAAACTTAATATAAGGTTATAATAAAATAATATTTTCACACTTTCCAAAGGTGTCCCTCTCCTCCCTTATAAAAGGGCATCTCCTACCTCTCATCTTTACAAAACATTGAGCCTTCAACCTTGGCCAAACCTTTCCAATTTTCCTTCTCAACTTACCTATAAACATTATAAAGTTTTTGGTCTCCTAAAAAGACCAACTCTATTGCCTTAAGAGGAAGCTTAGAAGAGGTGCGTCGAAGAAGAGGTAATCTCTTCAACCAATTCTTTCAAGTTTCTTTCTTCTTAAACTTCATCTTATTTATTTTTTTAATTGTAAAGTAATAAAATAAGTATCACTAATATACTGATATGATATTATAAATATGAAACATCCCTATTTCCCCTTCTATCCATCCTACGGAAAATGAAATCACTGTGTGTGCGTACGTACGGAATACCGTCTCAACGCCGTGGTGTAATCTGTTTTTCAGCCACTGCCTTATTTGGATGGGTATAATGGTGTAAATAATAACTATTTATAGTTATTATAACATAATAATGATTATGAGATATTATATCATCCACTCCAATTCAAATCAATAATTATGGGAACGATATCATCGCTCGTGCATACGTACGGATTACCGTCTCCACGACACGATGAGATTCATTCTCCATATTAACCACTCAAGAATGATTATAAAGTATATATAATGAATAATAATGAAATATATGACATTATAAAGCTACTATATTTATTTATATATATATATATATGGCATCTACTTACTTCCATTCAAGTCAATAAAGAAAGGAAAACATCGTCCATGCGTACGTACGGCCTACCGTCTCCATGAACGGTGTATTTCATTTCATTTATCTATCTATTATATATATATAACTAATATATATGATATATTAATCATGATGTATATTCTGTAAGTAATTAAATCATGATATAAGTAAAAATAATATCCATAACAATAATTCCAAACACGGATGATAAATGAAACGATTTTACCCAAAACGCTACATTAACATTAATTTACAAAAGAACGGGTAATATAAAGTCATCAGTGAACCATATATGACATAATAACAATGAATATGATTCTGTAATAATTCAGTGACATTATTTAAATCATTATACATGAGTTTTGGATACATACAAAGCATATCGGACAAAAGGTAAGGGATAACTTTTCTAATCTCATTTTTATCCGAAATTTTTTATTCGTAAGTATTTAATGGGGTTATATTTATCATTCATGTCCATGTTTTATAAAAATGGTTCTATTTATGTTTAATGTACTTTTTACCAATTCTTGACTATCACAACATGGTATGTAATTAATCTTTCTTCTGATTACCATATGAGGTACTTTTTTACCTTTTCGACAAAAGTATGAGGAGAATGTTGTTTTTAACTTATACGGCATGAACAGATTTTTTACAGTTTCATAAAACCTTATTTTCATGAAGATTCCTCCACAAGATTTCATGATTATTTTCAACAAAATCCTCTCCTTTTAAAATTGCATGGAATTTTGTGAAAATTAAATTATTTTGAAAAAGAAAGGATATTTTTCTCAAGAATTCATTTTAAGTGTTTTATCAAAACTATATTCCATATATGATGACATCATTTTGTATGATTATGTTTCAAGTATAATTTATCTATTATTTACATGGTTTTATTTTTCTTGTGATGAAATGATATCCATTTTTTATATGGATTACTTTATGATGGGATGATTTTTATGAAATCAATTTTAATATTTGGGTTATGATGAATGATGTATGATTTTTTTGTGACACAAGTAATAATGATTTCAATATGAGGTCGATGGGACCTATATATCCCTCCAATGCATTGGATAAAGCTTTATATCTTATGAGATAGACATTGCTAGAATGGTAAGTTAATCTGGTTCAGTGTTACAGGACTGGAATGAGGAGTGAACTCGATTCAGAAGGGGACGTAGTCCACTAAGATGGTCTTTGCAACAATGCCTTGGCTACTATGGAAATCATATCATGTGCTTAATGGTTTTCCACAATTAAATGTTTTCTTACCATGCTATTTTATCATGATTGATGTTCCATTATGATATATTCATTACGTACTTCCAAGATTTATGTCCTAGCTCAAGATTTATATTTTTAGATTTTATTTTCAAGTTTTTTCATTCAAATGTTTATGGATTGTTTTATGTTCTATATGTTTAACCTTACTAAGAATTTGAGCTCACCCATTTTATGTTTTCTTTTCCCCAGGATATAAAGAAAGGTTTTAGGTAAGAATAAAAAAGGGGAAAATAATTATGGGTGATGTTGAAGATCTTTCACAAAGATTAGAAGATTATGTTCCATGTTTCCAAAGACACTAAACTATTACAGTCCTTTGGTGTCTGTTTTTGTTATGTATTAAGTATTCTGCAAAATTAATGTAATATTTATGTACGTCAAGATTTGGGTCTCTACTTATTAATGTTATTTAAAGGATTATATCATAAATTATAAATCATAAGGGGATTATTAGAGATATATAATAACATAATAAAACATTAGAAATTGGTAATTAAATTTCATACGACAAAAAGAATGGTGGAATTAATGTTTGGCATAGAGAAATCACTAGATAATTTTGGAAACATAACAGGGGTACATGATGAATCATGGGAGGAATTAATGAAAGTTAAAGGGTTATATAATCACCTAGAATTTGTAGGGTAAGTAATAGTAATGTTCTAGAACTTACCCCAACAGAACCAGTGGAAAAAATTTGTAACAAAAACAAGGTGATTAAATAAAGATGATGAGAGGACCCCTTACATTTAGATGGTGATTAAAAAATCATGGGAATAGATTTTTGATAGATTTTGAGAACCCTGATAGGGTTATATAGATTAATTTTTGGAGTAATTTTGTGATATGAGGCTTTTTAGTGAATATAAATTGGATTTTGGGTCAGTTTGTATTGTAAAAAAGAGGATATTTGTTTATTATTTTCCAAACTAGTTTTTGGACTCGATATAACAAAATTTTAAAAACCAAAAATCATACAATGGTTTTTTCCAATTGTTAATTGAAAAAATGAGTGTTTTTAATTATTTTATTATTCCATGAATCAGTAATATTAAATTAATACCCTTGGTTATATGGAAGTTAATCATGTTTACAACGAATTCATTTCAAAACCATAAAATATAATATAGTCTTTGTAGGATTCATAAAGGGTTTATAAAATTAATAAAATACTCCAAAAACACATTACATTAAAGGACATATATTTTTTTGTTCATTGATACTTTTTATGGCACATATTACAACACTTTTGGATCAGGATGATGTAAAAAATACATATCATATAATTATATAATATTTATATTTTTCCTCAAAATTCTATGATCTCATAGAATTATGAAAAATTAATAGTTGGATAATTTTTACATTTTAATTAAAAAAATAATATTTATTTTATAAATAAATTTTAAAAATTTGAAAAAATAAACTTTATAATTAAAATCCTTATTTATTCAAAAGTATTGGGTTTTTGAAAATTATAGTTTTCTAGCACTTATAAAAATTCCATTTTCACTTAATGAAATTATAGTATAATTTTTATTTTATATATACTATTGAATAATAAAAAAAATTCAAAATATTTAATATTTCAAAAAATCATTAATTCCTCATAAGGAACTTCTAATTGGAAATTAATTTTTATTCGAAAATATAATTTTGGTTTTATCCTATAAAAAATTAAAAAATAATTGATATATTCATTTAAAAAGTAAAAAACAATAAAGAATTAATATAATCATTGTTTTATTAAAAAAATATAAATATTCAAATTTTTAAGGTTGATATACATATCCCTTTATTATAACATTGAATGACCTGAGGTTATGGTGTGTAAAAATGACATTTTCAGGGGGTGTTTTCGAAAAAATGGCACGGGGGACGATCCTGATGTGCTTGAAATTATTTTTTAAATGGTTTTCCTTGTTCTTCACTTTTTATACCATCCTATTATAGTTCGATGGAAATCCCAATAATTTTATGTCAATTATATGCTCTAATAAATGGGATTCATTGGGTATGATCGTACTGGTTAACGCCAACTCTTCTTTCATATGTGTGAAAAGGAAATTTCCATAACCATTTATATATATAAATAATATGATATCTATTTCGTTATTATATTGTCAATAGTCATTTTTATTAATGGTATTTTGAATCCTCTAAGATATAAATTATTATGGTAAAATAAAACTAAATTATTTCATGTGTTTCCTATGACCATATTAATTAAAAGGCAACATAATTCAACAGCAATGATAATTTTATATATTTATTTTTATAATTTTTCATTATTCCCCCCATCAATAAATTTTATTATTGATGTTTTAATTTCATACACAAAAAATTAATGAAGTTAGTTATTTTTAATCATAACTTATATTTCATAAGTCAGTTTCTAAAACATGTGGTTACAAAATTATAGTTTCACCAGGTGAGTTGTTTTATTTTATATAAATTTTTTACTACAATATATGGTCTTCACCAACTGATCCTTGTAAGAAAGGTCATTTTTCATTTCTACGCCTTCTTGATTTAGTTCATGTGAGGATTTTAGTATGTACTTTCTCAGGATGTATACAAGAAACATATCATTTACTTGAGTTAGATTATGTGGACATGAAAGTCGATAGGATATCATTATGATGAGATCAAGGATAATAGGGGGTTCGATGTGTCTAGGAATAAGATTTCATTTTTTTCCAAACCTCGTGACTTTAGTCCATGGAAATATATGATGAAATACTTTATCACCAACCTCAAACTCCAAGTCTTGTCGAATGTTTTCTATATAATGTTTTTTGTGGAATCAATGTATATTTCATGTGATGATAAATGGTTTGAACAATTTTTGTTATTTTTGGGATATATTAGGTCCCATCAACATCATCTCTCCAACTTCATCCCAACATGTTTTCCTTTGAAACCTCATCCGATATATAGCATCATAAGGTGCCATTTGAATTATAGAATATAAATTATTGTTATATGAGAACTCCACTAGGGGTGGTGTTGATCCCAAAATCATTGAAAATCCACTAAACAATATCTCATCGTATATTCCAGTGTTTGAAAGCTCATTTCAGACTGACCATTCATCTATGGGTGAAATGTAGTGTCGTTGGTCGGTTCAATATCCAATACTTTCTGATGGATTCTACAAAAATATGAGGTAAACCAAAGATCAAGATCAGATAAAATAAATGTAGTGTGCCCTTGAAAGTTTACCTCTTATCTTATGTAATCAAGGTGATTTAGTCAAAAGAAAAACCTTCCTTGATAGCAATGAAATGAACTAACTTGGTATGGTGATCGAATACCACCTTGATGGAGTTATTTCCATTACTTTTTTTATTTATTCCTATGATAGTATTCATGGTTATGTTTTCCCATTACCATTATAGTGTGAGTTATGGTTGAATCATATAATTAGACTTCAATAATTCCACTTTAATTTAATAGAATACCTAGCATTGACTTATAAACTAAACAATATCCCTTTCCTGATAACCAAATATAAATTTCATTTCATATATATATATACATCTTAGTTCATCTTTTATGTATAAAGGTGGATGAGCTATGGGAATCTTCCAGAAGTTCCCTATTCAATTTTATTTTTCATGAGATAGATATTTATGTTCGAAAACATCTAACCCAAATATTATAAAAGTTAAACACTTGAATATTTTATACCATCATCAATAATAACTCATCACCTTTATAACTCTCCACTATTATATCATGAATAGATGGATGAGTACTTATTAAAGAAATATATGTAGAATATCCTTTTATTATTCTTATTTCAATCCATTGCATGTCTAGGAATACTAGATACCTTTCTATATTCAACATTTATAGAGGTTAAGGATATATTTTACTCATAAAACATAAAACATACTTTTTTCAAATGATGGTAATAATATAGAAAGTAATAATAATTAATCATGGTTGACGGACTACGTCAATGGCTTTGAATCCCCCATCACTCCAATCTGGCTTGCTTTTCTAGACTTACTGATTCACTTGTTTAAAAGAGAAGCCTTATTTTCTATTGCTAAACTGTTTGGTACTCCAATTAAATTGGATTTTTCCACCACTAATTTGACAAGGCCCTCGGTTGCAAGGGTATGCACCGAGATTGATCTCTCTAAGTACCTTCCAAGCTGTTTTTGGATTCAAAATGGGGATAGAGGTTTTGTTCAGAATGTGGTTTTTGAAAACCTTCCTGAATTTTGTAGCGATTGTTTTAAATCTGGTCATGTTTGCAAGAATTGTGGGAAACAAGAAGCTCCCTCTACTAAGCAATTAAATCCATGTTGGGTGGAAAAAGTTTCCAAGACAACAGCCCCTTCTAAAATCCCTAACAACTCTAATCTGCCAAGTACCTCTAAGGTGTCTAATGAACAGATTAGAGAAACTAATTTGGAGGTTAGGGAGGATAAGGAAAATTCTCATATCTCTGCGATCCAAACTGCATATTTTGTCATGGAAGTCAATGCTACAGATTCAATTTCTGTGGATAATAGGGTTAATCAACAAAATGTTGTGTATAGTAATGATTCTGTTTAGCTCAATATAAAAAATCACAATCTTGGTGATTGTTCATTGAATAAGAAAGACATGGGCTGTCCTGCTCGATCTGTTAACACAGATCAAGAGGTTGTTGAAAAGGTTCAAAGAGATGGATCCGTTTGCAGTGGATCATCATCTGAAGAGGAGGATAAGCCCGGACAATTAGAAGAAGAATATCTGAAAACCATGGCTAGGAAAGGGAAAAATCAGTGGTAGATGTTGATGGTTTCATCACCCTGAAACCAAAAAAGACTAGAAGACATAAGGATTACTCTCAAGTGGAAGGAACCATCACCACTAGGTTGAATGAGGTTAATAAAAAGGTTTACCCTGAAAAAGAGCAAAGGGAAATAATATGTGAGAAATCCAGCGTTGTTTTATATTACTTCTCATTTCAATTCACGGAAGAGGAAATGCAAGGGTGGCTTGCTCATATGAGAAAGCAACAAGAATTGTTGAAACAGGAGAGACAAAAGGGGATTATTAATGAGGACCAATTCCAAAATGATATGAAATTAATTTACTTTGAGAAATTGAAGTTGAAAGCACCACTTTCTTGATGTTGCTGTTTGCAGAACCTCTGTGTGGTCTTTGTTCTGGTGCACTGGTCTCAACTTTTTGTTGTTCAGGCTGATCTGCTTTGCTTTGTGGTTTTCTGTCTCTGATCACCTGAGTCAGTTTGGCTATATTTTCTCTGATTCCTAGAAGGAAGGTTATGTGTTTTGGCATCATCAATTGAATGTATTTGCTGGATTTCTAATTATGTTTGAATGCCCTCCATGGGGAAAACTGGTTTTCTGTTTTCTTCTCTATTCTATTTGACTTATTCTAGCTATGTATCTTATAACAGGTTCTGCTCTGAAAATGTTGAACAGCTGGGTGATATTGCTGGTTATGATGGTATGTTCACTTCATGAAGATGTTTGGCTTGCCAGCTACTTTTAATGTTTTGTTAACTGCTTCTACCCTCCTGATTTTGAAGCCTATTCCACTGTCCCTACCTGCTATTGGTGTTTGGCTCTACATGTTGGAAGTTATTGATAGTTTGAGCACCTGGAGGCCCCCCCTTCACCAACTTAAATCCTATATGGCTCAGCATTCTCCTGGACTGCTTCGGCTGCAGTCCCTCCTCCTATTGAAGTATGTCAGCCTACTTATTCTTTTTTTACCCTATGTTCTGGCTTCTTTCTAAATGGTTGATGGTGTAACTTCATTACACCTCGAGATTATATTGTAAACTCTTTATTTAATAAATTCTCTCATCTTGGTTAAAAAAAAGTAATAATAATTTATCATATCTAACCACCATTGATTGTTCGTATTAAGCTCATTTTCTATGAATATATAATTATTTCTTTAATGGTATGTATATTTATCACAGTTCTCCCAATAGGCATAAGGACACAAAATATTCTATGTGAAAATCACTACCTTCAATTTTATGTCATGTTTTGGGTTGTTATTCTCATGTATATTTAGTTTTCTTGAGGTATAGGCTATCAATTTTTTACACTACAAGAGGATACAAACCAATAACTTTTTCTATGAATTATTTTTATCAAAACTCTTTTACCATTGGAGGATAGTGTGAGAATAAGTGTATTGTTTTTCCTCTTCTTTATCTATTTCAAAAAATTTCACATTTTGCATTCGAGAAAAACATGATTCCTTCCTCAAATGTATTATTTAGGGGGATTGATAATCATAATTGTTTCTCAAAAATTGATGATTATGTAGAGATAATATAATTATACTATTGATTTTTCACATAGATTGGTCTAGGACACCCTTACATCATCTCAGATTTTATTTGATCTAAAGACATCCATTTTCTAGTGATGAAATGCCATAGAAATGTAACATGATCCAACCAGTACACACATCTATTGTAAATTTAATATATATTTTATTTCTAAAAGGTCCATAATATAGTATTAAAATAGTCTTCATGTGCATCCTTACTTTTTTATTCGAGAAGAATATTGAAAATAAAGATGACCATATTATTTTAGGTAATGACTAAAGTCTATATCAATAAAATCCATGAATATTTTTAGAGTATTAGTGAGTCAAAATGGAGTCACTATGAACTCTTATTTCCTATCCATTTTATGGAAATAATTATTAGGTATGTCTCACTTCACCACCATTACATGAGAATACCTCAATCAAAGATCTATATTTCACAAATATTGGGCTCTATGTAGTTTTCCAAAAACAATTCATCAATCAATGCTATTGGATACTTGTGCATTATCTTGAGCTTGTTGAGCTCACAATAATTAATGCATTGACACCTTGACCCATAATTTTTCATACTGAAGAGGACTATTGAACCCCCATAGTGAAGAAAATAGACATATAAAACCTCTATTTATATTAACATATTATTGTCTCTTTATCTCCTTGATCTAATCAACGATTATTATATAAGTTTTCAGTTAAATTATAAAATCCCTATGTATATAAATGATTGAAATTCAACCTATCATTAAGGAAGAAGAAGATAACAATCTTCAAAAAACACATCATCATATTCCATCACATTGGTAATATTATCAAGGGTTATCTTCTCTCTAGACAGAATAATATTAGATAGATATACATGTTCACAAGGAAATAATATCCATGCTAGAGATGTTGGTTTGAATGATATTTCATTTTCCTACTTAAACCTGTATAGAATCTCATTGAGATTCATGATATGGATGGTGATTTCCTTCCCTTATCAATTTATGTTGTATATGGATAAGGAATGTAAATACATACCTATAATTTCATTTAATTCCAATAAAGGGAGTATGAAAAGGTTAATTGGGATGTTCATCACAAAACTTTGGATAGGTGGGGAGTAATATACATGGGTTATATTAATTTCACCACATTCTATTCTCACATAAAATTTTTTATCCATGATTTTTAGTTGTGTTTGAATTGTTCTAGTAAAAATATTTCATACTAAAGATCTTATAGAACCATAAAAAATTAATTTGATACTCTTGATAGAATAACTATCAAACTTGTCACTAATTCATTTTCAGTTTTCTCCTCCACTATTGGGATGGAATATGATCTCCCTTTCTCTCTAGGTCTTGGGGTTTAATTCTATCGGTAACCCTTGGAATTCGGAATTAACTCACATTTAGTCCTTTATTACATATAGTTGAAATATGAGTACCATGAGATGAGTTTTTACTTGAGTATTAATTTCTTCAATCACATTAGAAGGTTTCCCCCATTAGTAATCACTGTCTTGGTTCGCTTATTTCAATAACATAAATCATTTAGTCATACCATTTAGCAAATTTCTAGGGAACCTCTTCCAATACCTCTGAAAAGTGGGGTGTTTCAATTTAATCCCATTATTATATTTATTCATTACACTGCTAGAATTAAAACTTAATTTCTATTTCTTCTCCATATGAGACAGTTGAGATTCATTGATCTCTATTTTGACTTTGAGGGTGAAATTAAATAATCCCAAATAATTTCCAATTTCCCCAAATGAAAAATATTTTTATATATTTTATTCAATGCAAAAAATAAGTGGTCAAATTTACATTCAGGGGTAATAGAAATTACATAGGATTATTTTTTCTATCATTTTTTCCTAGTTCTCCTTGATTAATGGATCATCCAATTTTATGATTCTAAGGATTTCTCACATCCTTTTTGGGTGGGGAACAATAAGAAAATATTTTTTTGGAAAACATTTCTTTGAATTCCTTCCACTCCATTGCTTTGATATCCTCATCATGCATCATATTATTGACCAACAACTCCCATTTATTATATTCTATTCCGAACTATACACATCCAGAATAGAATTCTCATTCTTGGATCATTTAGACATTGGTAATATCATTTCCATTGTTATGATCCATTATTTTGTATTTAAGATATTAGATGGTCCACAAAAATTTGGATTCCATTATCGCTTAATTTTATCAATTGAAACATTCTCATTACTAAAGTGATTTCCGAGTACCTCTGAATTGAGTATTAAATTAAAAACAAGATTCAATTGATAATGTATTGTAATGATATTTTTTTATTCCTACTACCATTGGATGGGGCATCTTGTTGGGCAATTCTTCACAATACCCATAAAATTGCTTATTGACTTGGTTTCTTTAATATAAACACATTGATTACAATAAAGGTAACATTATGGATTATACTTTATAAATTAATAAAAACATAAAATGGAATCTAAAAAACTGATGTTTTAAATTATAAAACATGTATATTCTTTAACATATGAATTTTTATGTTTGAACATATGTTATCCATGATCCATTATTTCATATAAAATATTATTTTCTTTTTTCTTCCTTTAATAATGGTTCTTAATGATATTGAAATTTACCAAAGAATATCCCTGGGGCCTCTCAAACTATGTGGGTCATAATACTTGTTTCCATGACCTATTTTATAATCATTTCTTGCTCAATACAGTGTTTTATGGGTTATTACCCCATAGGAACATAAATTTCATAGCCGTATCCAATATCAGTGTCCAAAAAAGAATGTATATATAGGGAATCTAATTACTCTGTATATTAATAAAACATGGGTAACTTTTCTTTTGTTTAGTATTTTCCATAAAACATCATCTAGAGTTTTCAAATCCAAATTCCAAAATTAATGAAACCTTTCCCTTATACAAACTATGAAAATTGTTATCTTTAATACTCTTTATTTCATGATTTAAAACGTAATTATACACATAAAAAATTATAGATGACCGTTAATGCTAGTTTCCTAGGTAATTATGTTCAAAACACATCCACCAGATACATGGGTACAACAAAATTATTGATACAATATTCAACATTTTGCTACAATTTACTAGATTTTAAAACTACATGGGATAAACTAGGGGAATTCATATGAAAGGAATAATAGATATCACCACATATGGTAATAAACAATTAATAAAGTGATGAAAAAAATAATTGTTTGTAAATAAGACTTTTAGTGGGTGATAAAAGGGTTTATAATCATAATAAAAAATGATACAAGATATAACATTATATCATACTTGAAACTTGGGAATGTGGTAACAATATTAAAAATTTCATCATAATCATTGGTCAAGGATAAGAGTGAATAAATCATAATATGTTTTGAAAAGTACCATAATTTATTTGGATAACTCTATAATATTATAAAACAATTATTAAGAAACTAATACCTTCTCCAATTCAATGGTTTATATATATAATTCTGTTCACCCCCATCACTTTCATATCTCATACATGCATAAGTGGTCCATATTGATCATTCAAAATGGGATCATGTTTCAATAAAATTAATAACATGATTTAGGAGTGTATAAAAAATAAAAATAATTACCAAATAAATGAATTAATGACTTTTATAGTTGATTAAATTATTTTAAATGGATGATTTATTCGAAATATAAATGTTTGGCATGGAAAATCAAAGGTTAACTTCGGTAGAATAAATTGGGAATATGATGAATCAGGGGATGGATATATGAGAGTGAAAGGGGAATCTCATAAATGTAAAAAATAAGAAGAGTAAGAGATATATATATGAACATATTTCAATATGAAAAATGGGTATGTGAATTTCATATTACAAAATGGTTGCTTGAATAACAGTTTGAAATGGAAAAATCATAGGATAAATTTTCTAGCAAAATAGTGGTACATAATGAATAATGCATAAAATAAATGAGTGTGAAAGGGGTGTATAATACCATTTACCAGATAATTTATGTAAGATTAATGTGTGAGAACATACCTCAACATAAAAAATGGAAAATAAATTCTATAACACAGAGTATGTTCTTGAATAAAGAGGATAAGGAAAGGATCCCTTACCTTGAGAGGGAGATTCCAAAAGCTTGGGATGAGCTTCTTAAGTGGTAAGGGAACCTTGGGAGGGATATTTACAGGAATAGGAATATCAATGGAATTATCAATGATTTTTATAGAAGACAAATGTAATATTGGGTGGGTTTATATAGTAAAATGGAGGGTATTTCATTATTATTTGCTAAATTTATATTCTGGAATCTATACAATAATGTAATCAAAACCAAGAACAATCCCATGGTTTCAATAAAAACAATTATCTATATTTAAAATTAAAAAAAAAATATTAAAAAATATTACACTTAATTCTAATTTTATGATCAATATATATATTTTATTTAGGAATCATGTTGTTTACATAACAATTTAATGTAGGAAAACATTTTCTTTCAGAAAACTTCCTTAACATTCTCACACATAAAACTGCATGGGGTAACCCAAGGACATACATAAGAAAGGGGGGATATAAAAATCCTATTAACAAAATAAACAAGAAATAAAATGAATGTATTAATACATGTTAGACAATAGTAATATCAATGGTGGTGAAAGGAGTACGAACCGTAATCATGAATAATGTAGTATTATATATCATGATAATCATAAATTAACGAGGAGAATATGACATCAACATAAAACATTGTATCATAAGAATAGATCCAGGCCAAATTCCAAGAAATCATTATTGATAAATTTACATAAAAGAATCATGTTTAATCTCTATTTGAATATTTCGTCTCATGGGACTAAATATTACACAATGCATTGTAACACTGTATAATTTCGAGAACACCTTCCACATTCATTTCATTCTCATGAGTATGTGTGCACATAGATCATACAATATGGATTCATTAATCATCATACATATTATATGATCAAGGGTTTTAAAATAAATACATTTATTCCCTATGTCAATGATGAATATTTGTATAAAGGTTAACACCCTTGATAAGAAATGGGTATGTTTTCACTACAGAATTGTTCCAACATTGAAAAATCGGGTGAATTTTTCGATGAGTAATGACATCACAAAAAATTTAAAAAAAATTGGTTTATGAGAGGGAAAGGGGTCTCTCAAAATTTAGACACCAAATCAGTAGTACTAGAGAAATAGAAATACATATCCCCACATAGGAATTCAAAAAATAGTGCATAAGATAATAAAAAAAACATTTATAATGGGGATAAGGTGACGATCCCTTACATTTATAGTATGAACCAAAATGGCTGGTATATGATTATTTAGAGCTTCGGGGATCCTTGGGAGAACTCTTGAGAGGGTAAGGATGAGTAAGTATGTGATTCATGGATTTTGAGTGAATGTATTTGGTTGTTTGGGTGGTTTATATAGGAAATGAGTGGAGAATTTTTTATCATTTATCAAGCAATGGTCTTTGACTCTATATAATTAAATAACCCAAACCATAAACCCTCACATGGTTATTGTCCCTGGTTTCTTCCAAATGGGTGTTGTTTTCATTATTTTATACACAGTGTAAAAAATTATAAAATAATACCCTTTATTATATGGATGTGATTCAAACTCTTAAATAAAGGATTTTGAAACCATAAAATATATTATATGTTTCGCGGATTCATGATTGAATTATAAAAGAAAAAAATAAACATAAAATTATAATATTTTAAAGGGAAACCAAATATTTTATCTTGGATACCCTTTTTTGTATTTATTATATCGTTTTGGGTCATTATGATATCATAATACACACTATATATTTATATAATATTTTCCTTTTATGGGAAAATTTGATTTCCTATGAAAATTATGGAAAACGACAATTGAATAATTTCAAAATTCTAATTCCATAAATAATATTAATTTTAACCAAATATTTTTATAATTATTTTAATTTTGAAATTTAAAATAAAATTTATATTCTTTGAGAACTAATGGTTTTTTTACTATAATAGTTTTCAACCCCTTAAAAACTACATTTGACATCCTAAAAATTATATTATAAAAAAAAAATTGATATAAATTATTTACTAATAATACTTTATTAAAATTTTATTAATTTCAAAAACATTATTAATTCGTCAAAATAAACTCCTTAATTATATTTCAATATTAACAAAAAATACTATTTTTTATTGTATCAAAATAAAACTCAATAATACTGGGATGAAAATATATTAATTATTCTATAAAAAAAGTATATACATAGTTTTCTATGGTCCTGATACATATCCCTTTAATACACCATCAAATGCCCTAAGGGTAATCTGTGTGATAGAGATACTTTAATGGTGTGGTTCAGTGTGCATGGTTTGGTCCTTGATCTCTATGATCTTGAAAATATATCATAAATAGTTTCTATCATGATTAAGTTTGTAACATCCCATGAAATTAAAAAAAGAAATTTATTTTATGTGAGGATTTATTTAATTTTTTTAATTATTTTTTTTCAATTATATGAAATAAATTAAATATGGCAATTACATTATGTTTACAAAAAATTATACTAATTAAGGTTAAAATATTTTTATATAAAAAATATTATTACTGTTAAAATAACATATATTATGAATTATATATATATAATTATTATGTTATTAAAAAATTCACATAATATTTATATTTTAAATAAGAATGTGATTTCATTTATTAAGAAAACGTATTTTATATATATTACTTTGTGTTTATAAATACATGTAATTATCTTATATAAATATATATATTTTTATTTAATTTCCTAAATATGAATTTATTTTTTATTATTTATATTTGTCATTTTATTATAAAATGTGCGCACTTTATATATGTGATTTAAGAAAAATGTTTAAATAAATGTGTTTCTAATAATAACATTGATTAAGGGAAAACATATTTATTATTATAAAGGTTAATATATTCTATAAATATATGAATTTATATTATGTTTATGTTTTACATATTTTATATAAATTTTATGTGATTTAACATACATAAACACATATAATAATAATTATATATATATATATATTGATATATGTATATATGTATAGGGTTATTGATATAAATTATAACTTTATTATAGATATATATATATTGAAAACTTTTTATTAATGTCTTTCATAAAAAAACAATACTTTTTTTAAAAATTTGTTATAGTGTCAAAAAAATTGAAATGATTGAATCATATAATAAGTGATATATTATTCTAAAAATATATTCACTCAAATTATATGAAAGAGAGTCATGGATAACTTTGGCTAAAAAAAAGTTCAAAGTGAAAAACTTTTTGAGGGAAAAAATCCGTTGGAATTTATAAATTTATATAATTAAACTAATATAAGAAAAAAAAATTTATATAAGCGTAAAAAACGTCCCTTGATAAAAAAATAAAAATAAAAAAAAGGTTCGTGTTCAAAAAAAGAGTGATTTTATGTAGTTTTTTCTATTCAAAAACTTGATATATATATCTACATATATATATATATTACATGTTTATTTTAATATATAAATATTTACTAATATAAAATAAAAATAAATGTATATATATATATAAGATAAACTGTTTTTTTTTTGAAAAAGAGAGTTAATAATTGTTAAAAAACAAAACGATAACTCTTAAAATATATATAATATAATAATGGTGATTAGGGGTAAAAGGGTAATGGGATGTAAAAAAAAGTTGATGTGGTGACTAGACAAAAAATATGCAAGTTTACTAATGAATAAAAAAACACAAATATGATATGATATGATAATTGAAATGGTAACAATTTAAATAATAAAGGAACTCAAATAATTGTTTCAAATGGAATCCAATGAAGGGTTGGATTTCACACAGGATTTGCCCATTTGCAAATTTACTTTTAAAATACCCCTACTTATGAAGGTAGATTGGTAATGCCTTGTTATATAAACCCACTTTGCAAACCTAATATGACCTTAATTTCTCACTACCATGTGTCATACCTCACAAACCCACTTCCCTCTTTGATTTAAGTTAGGTAAGGGATTTTTATGATTTTCTTTTGATTTTGTAATTATATATATATATATATATATATATTGATATACATATATATATTCACGTAAAACCATATTTTGTTAACTTAAATTTCATTTATGTCTAAGTCTTCTTGTTTTTAATGTTACTCCATAGAACATAATGATTTACGGTGTATTATATTGATTATCAAGAAAGATTTTTTTTTTTGACAAATAATTACATGTGTGTAAACACACAATTATACACACACATATATAACTCAATATTTTCAGTGTTTTTATTCATCATCATGTTGAGGGTTCTTTTCCATTGATTGATATTTTAAAATACCTATGTTTATTTTGGTGTTATCATGGTTGATATATATGTGTCTGTATGTACGTGTGAATATACACATTTATATATATCAACCCATTTCAATTTAAGAGGGTTTTTTAAAAAAAGATTAGTCCCTAAAACATACGGTTTCTTTAGTTTTATGAATTCAATTATCATATACATACACATATGTATGTGTATATTTACATATATATGCATGTAAATATTAACATGTTAAGTACAATGTTATTTCTCATTTATTTGGAAACTATTAATGGTATTTATCAACCACCAAACTAAGGTTTAAAGATTTATGTATGATTATTTTCCTATAACAACATTATTTGAATAATCACATGTGATAATTTTGATCATTTTATGTGTTATTATGGGTTATGTAAATATTTCATGTGCGAACTCAAATATTCATCTTCTTTCATTTCATGCATGAATAGGTGTGGCCAGCATCTAGCTCATGTGAGGCATTCAAAAAATTATGTGTTCTTCCACTCACATAAAATCCATGTTTCATATAAACATGTGTTTCAAATAAAAGCGTTTTTTTCGAGTATGGGATTCTCTATAAACGATTTTAGAAGCTTTTGTGAAAATATAGTGACACTCATTTGAGTGAATTAATATTATGTGGGTATTTTGAAAATGTTTTTGGACTAAGATGAGAACGGCAGGTCTATGAGAAAATGTCTTAAAAAATATGGCCCCGGTGAATTAAGAGACGTTGCGGGGAGTGAACCCATAAATTCTAAGAGAATACCTATGGCATTATGGATTTTATACAGGGACTGCAAAGTATTGTTAACATCCCATAACAAAATTATTATTTTTAAAGGAGAATCCCCAATGGATGTTTTTAAGTATAATTATTTTGCGAAATATTATATATATATATATACACATATATATACAGATATATATATATATATTCATGTGTTTGTGAAAATCTTTTTTTTTTGTATTGTTATAAAATTTTCAGGAATTAATATAAGGCTTTTTATCATTTGTTTTTCAAAACTCCTTACTGCGCATAATGTATGCTCACCCTACGTATTATAAACATTTTATCAGTTTTATCGTTACTTGCTGCGTTGAAACTCTTTTGTGGAAGCAATCACGCTGAAGAATCATTGTTTTTTTATTTGTATATTCTTATTGAAATGTAAGTGAATATCTAATTTTCCAGAACCTAGAACAATAAAATATCATCTGTTGTATTTAATGTTGTGTATTTATTCATGTATATTAATAAAAAAAATTACACATCATTTGTAAAGGGAGGAACTCGAGTTTCAGGTTCTGGTCTTTATAATTGGTATCAGAGGAACGATCTAGATAATTTTGGAAAATTAGAACAAATTAAAAAAAATTATGTCCCTCATGTAACATTCTTTTCCTTATGTTTAAGATTAAATTGTGGGGACACAATTCAGTTAAGGGGGGAATTATGTAACATCCCAAGAAATTAAAAAAAATAAATTTATTTTATGTGAGGATTTATTTAACTTTTTTAATTAATTCTTTTTCCATTATCTCAAATAAATTAAATATGACAATTAAATTATGTTTAAAAAAAATTTCTAATTAAGGTTAAAATATTTTTATACGAAAACTGTAATTATTGTTAAAATAACATATATTATGAATTATATATATATACATAATTATTATATTATTAAAAAATTCACATTATATTTATATTTTAAATAATAATGTGATTTAATTTATTAAGAAAACGTATTATATATGTTACTATGTGTTTATAAATACATGTAATTATCTTATATGTATATATATATATATGTTTTTTTATTTAATTTCCTAAATATTCATTTATTATTTATTTTTTATATGTGTTATTTTATTATAAAAAGTGCGCACTTTATATATATTATTTAAGAAAAATGTTTAAATAAATGTGTTACTAATAATAACATTGATTAAGGGAAAACATAAGTATTATTTTAAAAAGTTAATATATTCTATAAATATATGAATTTATATTATGTTGTTGTTTTAAATTGTTTTATATAAATTTTATGTGATTTAATGTATATAAATACATATAATTATTATATATACATATATATATATATATTAATATATGTAGATATTTATAGGGTTCTAGATATAAATTATTACTTTATTATATATATATATATTTATTTATTTATTTTTAAAATTTTTTATTAATGTGTTTCATAAAAAACAGCACTTTTTTTTAAAATATGTTAGACTATTAAAAAAATTGAATTGATTGAATCATATAATAAGTGATATATTATTCTAATAATATATTCACTCAAATTATATGAGAGAGAGGCATGACTAACTTTGGAGGAAAAAATTCATAAGTGAAAAAATTTTGAGGCACAAAACAATCCGTTGGAATTTATAAATTTATATAATTAAAGTAATATAAGAAAAATAAATTTATATAAGCCCAAAAAAACGTCCCTCGATAAAAAAATAAAATAAAAAAATGTTTCGTGTTAAATAAAAAGGGATTTTAAGTAGTTTTTTTCTATTAAAATACCTGATATATATATATCTATATATATATTACATGTTTGTTTTAATATATAAATATTTATTAATATAAAATAAAAAAAATGTATATATATATATATAAGATAAAAGGCTTGTTTGTTTTTGAAAAAGAGAGTTAATAATTGTTAAAAAAAAAAAAGATAACTCTTAAAATATATATTATATAATAATGGTATTGATTAAGGGGAAAAGGTTAATGGCATGTGAAAAAAAATTGACGTGATGACTTGAAAAAAAATGCAATTTTACTGATGAATAAAAATACACAAATATAATATGATATGATAATTGAAATGATAACAATTTAAATAATAAAGGAACAAAAATCTTTGCTCTAAATGGAATCCAACGAAGGGTTGGCTTTCACCCAGGATTTGCGCATCTGCAAATTGTCCTTTAAAATACGCCAACTTCCGAAAGAAGATTGGAAATACCTTGTTATATAAACCCACTTTTCAAACCTAATATGACCTTAATTCCTCACTACCATGCTTCATCCCTCACAAACCCACTACCCTATTTGATTTATGTTCGGTAAGGGATATTTATGATTTTCGTTTGATTTTGTAATTTTGTATATATATATATATATATTGATAAACATATATATATATTCACGTAAAATCATATTTTGTTAACCTAAATTTCATTTATGTCTACGTCCTCTTGTTTTTAATTTTACTCCATAAAACATAATGATTTATGGGGTATTATATTGATTATCAAGAAAGAATGTTTTTTTACAACGAATTACATGTGTGTATACACACAAGTATACACACAAATATATAACTCAATATTTTAAGTGTTTTTATCCATCATATTATTGAGGGTTCTTTTGCATTGAATGATATTTTAAAATACCTATATTTATTTTGGTGATATCATGGTCGATATATATATATATGTGTATGTACATGTGAATATACACATTTATATATATCAACCCATTTCAATTTAAGAGAGTTTTTTTCAAAACAATATTAGTCCTTAAAACATACGGTTGCTTCAGTTTTATGAATTCAATTATCATATACATAAACATATATATGTGTCTATATATATACATATATATGCATGTAAATATAAACATGTTAAGTACAATGTTATTTCTCATTTATTTGGAAACTATTAATGGTATTTATCAACCACCAAACTAAGGTTTAAATATTTATGTATGATTATTTTCCTATAACAACATTGTTTGAGTAATCACATGTGATAATTTTTATCATTTTATTTGTAATTATGGGTTATGTTAATATTTCATGTGCGAACTCGAATCTTTATCTCCTTTCATTTCATGCATGAATAGGTGTGTCCATCATCTAGCTCATGGGAGGCTATCCAAAAATTATGTGTTCTTCCACTCACTTAAAATCCGTGTTTCATATAAAAATGGGTTTCAAATAAAAGAGATTTTTTCGAGAATGGGATTCTCTCTAAACGATTTTATAAAATTTTGTGAAAATATATTGACACTCATCTGAGTGAATTAATACTATGTGGGTATTTTGAAAATGTTTTGGGACTAAGATGAGAACTTCAGGTCTATGAGAAAATGTTTTTAAAAATATGGCACTGGTGAATTAAGAGACGTTGTGGGGAGTGAACCCACGAAGTCTAAGAGAATACCTGTGGCATTATGGATTTTATCTATGGGCTGCAAAGTAATGTTAATGTCCTACAACAAAATTATTATTTTTAAAGAAGAATCCCCAATGGTTGTCTTTATGTATAATTATTTTGTGAAATACTGTATATATATATACACACATATATATATACATATATATATATATATTCATGTGTTTGTGAAAATCTTTTTTTTGGATGGTTATAAAATTTTCAAGAATTAATAACAGTATTTTTATCATTTTTTTTAAAACTTTTTACTGGGCATAATGTATTCTCTTCCTACGTATTATACACATTTTTTCAGGTTTATCATTACTTGTTGTGTTGAAACTCTTTTGTGGAAGCAATCACGCTGAAGAATCATTGTTTTGTTATTTATATATTTTTATTGAAATGTAACTTAATATCTAATTTTCTAGAACCTAGACCCGTAAAATATCTTCTGTTTTATTTAATGATTAGTATTTATTTAAGTTTCTTTAATAATAAATAATTACCCAGCATTTGTAAAGGGTAGAACTCGTGTTTTGGGTTCCAGTATTTATAAAGATATTAGATCTCAGATAGGTATTAGTGAAGTAAAAATCCTAGTGATGTTATCTCCCATGGAATATTTAATAAATGGGCATCATAGTTTCTTATTTTATTGGTCGTGGCCTACAATTCCATTATCTATGTAGTTATATTTGTTAAAACCCTATATTTATACTAATCATGTGATTACTATTAATTGGTTATATAATCTACTATAATGATTCTTAACTGTCTTTTAAATATGATATAATCAAATCAATGGAGTGAATATTTTTTCTAAAACCATAATACATAATAAAACATTTTAATTTAAACAAAATGATGTTTTTATTTATAAATTATTGGGTCAATACAATCTTCCCCCTTATGAAATTTCTCCCTTGAAATTTTTATTTCCAATGTTGAAAAACATGTGGGTGATTTTTTTCCCTCACCTCCTCTATTTCCCACATCACTTCTCAAACTTCTTTTTCCCTATAGTTATTTGGCAAGGTGAATTGTGTTATTTCCTATAACTTTGTATCTACAATATAATATTTTCACCAGATTCTCTCTAAAAGTAATATCATTCTCCAATGATTCGAACTCTAGATTGATTATATGTGAGTGGTCTGGTATTTACTCACCCAATATAGACACATGGAATACATCATGTACTTGATATTGGTTAGGTTTTTGTGATAGTCTATGGGCCACCGCTCTGATGTTATCTATGATCTCAAAGGGGTTAATGTATTGGGGACTAAGATTTCACTTCTTCTCAAATATCAACACTTTCATCCTTGGATATGTGTAGAGGAAATCAATTTCTACAACACCAAACTATAATTATCATTGATGATTTATATCATATATCTTTTGTCGACTATGAGCATCCTTGGTGTGAAAATGAATTTTCTTAACCATTTCAACCATTTCCTCAACCATTTTATGACCTTGTAGACATATTTCCAAAATGGGTTTCATATGGATCCATTTGGATTCTTCAGTGGAGACTATTGTTGTATGTGAACTCGTAGAGAGGTAGATGTCGGTCTCACCTTTCTTTTATGTCAATCGAGCATGTTCTCAAATTGTATTGAAAGTGACTGAATAGTCTACTCAATCTAGAAATCTGTTTGAGGATGACTGGCCATAAAACTTTTCATCTTATTGTTTCGAGAGTCTTTTATACTTTTCCATTACTTGGATATAAATCTCAGATCTCAATCGAATACAATTAATAGTGTTACTCCATACAGCCCCACCACTCCATTGATATATATCTGTGCATTTTGGTCAAGTGTGAAGTCTTATCAGGTTTTGATAAAGTGATACGTCTATTTAATATGATCTAAAAAGACCCTTATAATTTTTTTCCCTGGAATGTCTTTAGATATTTTTGGAAGATGTCCATTGTACTGTTTCCCCATTTCCATATAGGTATGGGTAATTTTTGCATCATACCATTTGATTTATTTTCATTCCCTCTTTTACATGATGGCGTACAAGACATATTCATGTATACTCCATGATCTACTTCTTCTTATTGTCCCAACAATAGATCTTTTGGAGATCTCAATACATATTTGTGCCTCTAGAAAGGATAGGGAAAGTAGCACTCCGGGCATCATCCATAAACTCTTTTTTTACTCTGGATTGGATGGTACACATATTCATGACGCAAATCATACAATGCATTCTTAATTAACATTTAACCCTATGGTTTTAACTTTCCATATAGTTTCAACATTCTTTTTAATTCCAACTTGATCTCTTTAAGAATATTTTACCTTCTCTAGAAGTGATGGATGAGCAAGAATTTGTGATTGGATTGATTAAGCTTCCACTTTTTTGATTCCCATATCCATAATTTAAAAAGATATGAATATTGGATCCATATAATTTGTCATAAATAATAGAATTTATGGATTCATTATAATTAGAAAATAATAAAATTTATTCATTTTTTCTATATAGTGGTGGATTGAGAATTAATTGTCCTTAATTAGATATAACCATCACTGTTGGCTCATATTCATCTATTTATTTATTATTATTTACATGAAACTTTTTGATCTGTATATATTTCAATCATCTCTCTAAAGAGATAATGCCAATATATTTTCAAAGATAATATCATTATAGTCAACTCCAAATCAGAAATTAGGTAGTACTATTTGTGAAATTACAACTACCTTGAAGCATAGTCTATGACGTTTTTGTCTATATTAACCCACATGCCAATACCTTCTTTAAATAATTGATGAATACCATGAAATACTCTCCCCTTGTGGGTAGTGTGAGTACATACATAGTCATAAGAATATTTTCTATCTCCATAAACATCTATTAACATTCATCATTCCAAAAAAACATGACTCCCTTCTAAGTTATCTTGGATATAAGGTTTTACAATCATAATATGTTTCTCACAAATCGATGTTAATACCCAGATCATCAATGGAAACTACATATTTTTGTTACAAATGTTATCCTCATCCATCCATCAAAATTCTTCTTTCTTTTAAGGATCTATAGATATACCATTTCTTTTGATGATATTCCCCATGAATGATACTTCCTTCCACAAGAAATCACATGGTTTATACATGGAATAAATCTTCTCCATTGAGAAGGTATTAAGAATAGTACTCATATACTTCTCATGCTCATCATTATTTTGGAGTTTATTATAATATCATCCATAAAGACTACAAAACATTTGTTCAGGTATACTCTAATATCTATATTCATCATGTCCATGAATATTAAGAGATCATTGTTCAGTTCGAAATGAATCAATATGACCTTATAGTGCCTATACCTTTAATGAAAACACGTCTTAGGGATATCCTCATTATTCACCCGAACATAGTAATATCCTTACCACATATCCACCTTGGAGAAGTAATTTTCTCCACGTAGTTGATCAAAAAATTCATCAACTCGTGGTATAGGATACATTTCATTTATTTTGATATTATTGAGTTCATGATAATCAATGAAAAGGTTCATTGACTCATCATAATTCATGAGGAAGTGGACAGATCTACCCCATGGTGATATACTTGGGCATGTGAAGCCTTTATCTAGATTCTCATGTATTTGTTTCTTCATCTCATCAATTTCCACAACATACATTCTATATGAAGTCTTGGATAATGGTAAAATCTATGGTAAATGATTGATTGAAAACACAACCTCTCAATTATATAGAAGACCAGAAAATTCCTCGAAAAACACATTAGCGTATTCCCTTATAATTATCATGTCTTCAATGAAGATTATTTACATAGACACAATCATTTGATCCATGTATACTTTATCTTAGGGAAATAATATTCATGCTTGAGATATTTCTGATAATGAATATGCATCCTTTTTATTTCACTTGTATAGAATCAAAGGACGATTCGCAATACAGAGGGTGATTAACTACCCATGGTAATTTAGGTTGTCTCTATATAGTTAAATCAAATATATACATAGAATTGCATTAGATTCCACCAAAGTGAGTATGAAAAAGTTTTTCAGGATTTTTATCCCATTATTGTTTTATAGGGAAGGATTTATATAATTGGGATTCAAAAGTTTCACAATTTGTTTTCACCAATAGCTCCACATCCATTATTGTATACAGTGTTTAAATATATCAACAAAAATTTTGTGGTACAATGGAATGAATAAAACCCCAATAAAAAATTATACTCTCTATTCCTGAATGAATAACCAACATAACTGTCACTACTTTGTTTTTGGGATCAACCTCAATAGTTGTTATGGAAAATATGGTCCTTTATTCCTTAGAGGTTGTTGGTTGTCATTAATAACCTTTGGATTCGTGAATTAGTTTTCAATTTGACATGGTACCATGATGTCGATGTAATGAACAATGCGTTAAAGGTTGATCGTACTCCATTGTATTAGCAGGTTTCTCCAATTGGATGTTGTTATCTAGGTGTCCTTCCTTTTCATAACTAAATCATTTCCTCATTTTCCCGTAGAAAAAATATATGGTGATTATTTCTATACCATTGAAAATTGGTATTTTTAAATTTCATGTCACTATTAAATTTCTCCTTCAGACCACCATAATTTAACTTCTCATTCCACTTCTTATCCCCATGATACCCTTGAGACTCACGGATGTCCATTTCGACTTGTGTGGAACATCAGACAATTTCCTCATAGCTGTTAATGTTTTATAATGCCATGACATTTCATATACTAGGTTTTATCACACAAAATAAGTGGACAACTTTTCATTTGTGGGTAACAATAAATTCATAGGTGTATTGTTAATGTAGTGTGATGTTTTCCTCGTACGCCCCAATAGATGCATCATCATTTTTCTTACTGGTAAGCAGATACCATTCCATTTTAAGATGAAGAGTGTGAGAAAAATATATATCGATAAATATTTTTTAAATTTCCTTCTACCCCATTACATTGACCTCTTTTCGAAGCTTCTTATTGATGAACAAGTTTTACCACTAATCAGTTTGTGCAATATTCCATATAAGGTTTTGGCCAGTCTTCTCAATAAAAGGAAGGATCCTCATTTGGGTTCTTGGGTGTCTCCAGACCAGCGTGGATTTATTAGAGAGAGATCCATACAGGGGGATATAGGTTTGGTGCAAGAGATAGTTTGTGACATCAGCAATAAATTCTTTGGGGGCAACTTGGTGATCAAACATGATATTAGAAAGGCATATGATCATCTATAAAGGGGATTCATCCTTAGAGTGTTGAAGTGTATGGGTTTTTCAAATTGGACTAGGCATCTTCTTTTTCGGTATTTCAGCTCATCTTGGATTTCAACCTTCTTCATGGGTCAACAATTTGTGTTCTAAAAGGCTTGTAGGGGCCTTAGGCAAGGAGATCCATTGTCCCCCATCCTCTTCATCCTCTCCCAAAATGCATTTAGCCATTACATCAATTGGGGCTTGCGAATGGGGAAATTCCTTTCTTATCGGAATAGGTATGTAGTCAGGGGTGTCTCACAACTGATGTTTGAGGATGATACAACTCTTTTTGTCAACAAAAATAGGAGATAGATTCAGAAGATGAATGAGCTTCTTGGGGACTATTGTATGTGTAGTGGTTAGGTGGTGAATAGGGATAAAAGCCTCTTTTTTACTTCCATGAATATTTCTGAGAGAAAGGAAAGGATTCTTAATGAAAGCCTGACTATGAGCAGGGGATCCTTCCTGATGGAGTACTTAGGGGCGCCGGTGAGTCCTTAAACTCTTAGAATTCATCACTTAAATAATCTTGTGGGAAAGATCTTGGGGAGCATTTATAATTGGAAAAAAAAATTCCTCTCGTTTGGAGGTCGCATCACCCTTGTGAATTGTGTCCTTGTCTCTATTTCCATTCACATTTTGTCTACTTTGAAGGTTCCCAAAAGTGTTATTTCTAACTTAGAGAATATTATGGTGTCCTTTATTTGGGATGGGTAGAGGGAGGGTAAGTTCCATTGGGCATCGGGGAATCAGATGGCTAGACTTTTTTCTAAAGGAGGGATAAATTTGTGAAGTGTTTCTAAGACCATGAAAGGGCTGCATGCCAAACTAGCATAGGAAGAAATGGAAGGTCGATACTTGTGGGGTAGGTTGGTGCAGAGAAAATATGGTATGAATATGAATGAGGTGAGGGCGCGACCATCCAAGATATGGAAAAGGATTAATCCTTACTCGGAGATCTTGTACCATCATTCCAAATGGCTAGTGGGAAGAGGTGACATTAACTTCTGGTTTCAAGACTGGGGGGCTGGAAGGTTATGGTTCCTGGGGTTTCCTACCCCGAAACTCTATTTTAGGGAAGCCAGTGACCATTCGGGCTTTATCCAGGCTATTCTTGATGAGATCCAACATGTTAGGATTCATTTTTTGGTCATGAATGATGAATGTGACAAGCTTGTTTTTATAGGCTACTCGACTGGGGAGTTCTCTTTGAAGGCCTTCTCTCAGATGAGAAGGGGTGTTGTCAATCCTGATCCTTGGGGTTGATTCTATGGTGAAAGAATATCCCTTCCAAAATTAAATTCCTATTGTGGAGGGTGAGGAACTGAGCCTTACCCACTGATTATAACATCAAACGAATGGGTGTTTAGTTGGCCTCATGGTGCTAGTGTTGTAGCAACCCCAAGAAAGAAACAGTGGAACACCTGTTCTTCGACAGTGAGTGGGCATTCTAGATTTGGAAGGCGTTTTGTGCTTTTACTGGTTGGAATGGTTAGGGTGGTTCACTGGACAGTGTTCTCAGTGCATGGTTTCAAGGAGATGGGGAATAGGGAGTAGAGAGGAAGGCTCGAGCGGTGATTGTTTCAGTTGGGTGTTGGATCATCAGGATGGCGAGGAATTCTCCACTCCATAAGTGTGCTTGGGTTTCTAAGGTTACATTTCTTTTTCAAAATTAATAATCTGTTCTAGGACATGGTTAGGTTATGTGCAGACTGTCATGGCGCACCATCGGTGAGGGGCCTCATCTCGAATCAGTTCCTCTCCAATCGGGATAGCGCCTCGGGGCAGGGGCATTGGGTCTAGTGGCGTCTGCTCCACTGTGGTCTCAATATGAATACAGATGGATCCCTAGTTGGGAGGAGATATGCAGAGCCAGTGTCATCAGGAACCCAAACGGGTCGGTGATAGTGGCTTTCTCTGCTTCCTATGGTAGGGGCGATGTTTTAAAAGTGGAGGTGGATGCGATTCTCACAGGGTTGGAGCATTGTGGCCAGCGACACATCGATCTGAAGGCGGTGGAGATAGATTCTCTAATACTCTTCAAATCACTCTCTGGTCCTGTCCGATTTCCTTGGAATGTATTCTAACTCATTAAAAAGTGCAAAAAACTTTTGGGCACTCATGTTGAGATCACTCATACCTAGTGGGAGGGGACTCGGGTTGCAGACTTCCTGGCATCTCTGGCACCTTCGGCTGATAGTTTTTCTCTCTTCCTTAACGTCGGCTCATTCCCTACGGAGGGAGTGAGGTTTGTTATTAATGATTATATGCATTAGAATTTTTTTCTTCCCCCATGACTCTCTTTTTCCCTATTTTTGTTTATGTTTTCTGATTTTATGTCTTTATGTACTCTCTTTTATTCAATAAAAATGTTAGTTTTCAGTCAGTCGTAAAATTTAACAATAGAGAAGATCTTATTAATGGAGTCAATCAATTATTTAGTGATTAAGGGATCAGATTGTCCATCGATGGTTGGATGACATGGTCACATAAGGCCCTTAATTGCATTTTTTCTATCTTAGGGTATTTGGGTGCTCCTCCAAATCCAGGGTTCTATTCAAAACTTGGTTCGAATGAGATATTTTCATCACAAATTTAATGATTCTCACTCCCATCGGGTTGGGAATCTCATTGGGGGATTCATCACATTGAACATCACATTGGTTGTTTACCAGATTCCTCATATTTCCACCCATTGGCTAGAGGAAAGGGAAAAATATCAATGAGTATATTTATAATATTAAACAAATATAAGGGAATATAATGACATTAAAGTTATAAATTATTAATTATATGTATTTAATTAACCAATGAATTTATATGCTTTAATCTATTTTATCCATGATCTAATTTCCTAACATATATTTTTATAGAAATGTTTTTTCCCTTAATAATGTTTTGAAATGTTTTTATGAATTTACCAAATCAGATTCTTTGATACCATCAAACTAGGTGTTCTTCAAGGACCATTATTGTGCACTAGTTCCTAGTCGAATCTTGTTAAAATTGGTATTTTCTATTTTTCCACTATGTATATATGTCCTAGAGTTATATCCACTTATAGTATTCGAAAATTGATGTATTTTCATTTTAAAACACTTACTCTATACTAACAAAAAAATTTGGTATGTTTTCTTATACATTGTTTTATCTCTAAGTCTTTCTCTATAGTTTTCTAATCCTAATCCCAAAACAACAAAACATTTCCTTTGATACCATATATTACAACCTTTATCTTTATTTTATAATAATTCATAATTTATTACAGAATATAACACTTAATACAACCCAAGAGATTGGGTAGTCTACAGTATTTGGGAATTAGGTACATTACATAACAAATTAAAACAATAAAAATATCATAATTCATGAAACCCATTGTAGAATTGTCACACTTAATACTATATGGGATACTATGGAGAAATAAATAAGAAATGGGTGAGATATAAATCACATTAATTGAATAAACCTGGTAGAAAAAGAATAAAATATTTGAAGTTAGAAAATCACAATATCAATAGGTCATGAATGGGGTAAGAATAAAAAACATGAATAATGAGGGATGATATAACATGAAAATCATAAAGGCAACATGGTAAATGTGGCAACAAATTAAAACACTGCATCATAGACATAGGTCAAGGATAACTACTGAGACACCATGATGGAAAATTTATCATAAAGGATTAATGATTACTCCCTCTAAAAACATGATTTCTCATGATAATATACATCACCCAATGAATTTGATCTCTTTATAATTCCGGGAACGCCCATCACTTTCATTTCTTTCTCATGCTTGAGTGTGCCATATGGATAATACGAGATGGATTCATTCCACTTAATATTTATTCAATGATTAAGTGGTGATGAAAAAATACATGAAATTAAAAATATAAGGATGTATAAGTTTAAAAGGTGAAAATCCTTGATTAGAAATAGATATGGAATTCACTACACAATATTTTCTCATGGAAAAATCTTTGTGAAATTTACCATCATAATAGCATCACATAAATATTAATAAAATCGGTTGCTGAGTGATAAGTGGTATATAATAATTTTTACATAAAATGGGAATTAATCTGGACTTGGAACGACATATACCCACATTATAAATTGGTAATATAAAGAATAATTTAATAAATAAACATTAATAAATGGGAGTTAGTTATGAACCCTTATCAACAGAGTGTTACACCAAATGGTTGGATAGAGCTTCTTGAGATCTCGAGGAAACTTGGGAGAACAATAGTGAGGGTATAGAAGAGTAAGGATGTTATCTACGGATTATTATTCCAGTTCATTGGAAGATTGTGTGGGTTTATATAATTCCAATGGAATAAGATAATAATATATTACCCTTTCTTATGTGGATGTGTGTCATATTCATAAAGTAATTATTTTAATACAATAAAATATATTATTAGTTTTGGAGGATTTTTAATGGAGTTGTAAAATAAGAAAATAAACATAAAATCCCATTATTTTAAAAAGAATATATAAATTATTTCATGGATACAATTTATATAATTTATTACATCACTTTTAGGTCAGTTTAATTTTCTAATATACACAGTATATTTATACGGTATTTAATTTTAACCTGAAAATTTGACTATATCAGAAAATTTTGAAAAATTCACCATCGGATAATTTTAGCATTATGATTCCAAAAGAAACCCTTATTTAAAAAAAATTCTTAAATTTTTTATTTTTAAGTTTTAAAATAAAATTTATATTTGTTGGGAAATGCAGGTTTTTTTGTAATAATAGTTTTCAAACCTAAATTAAAATTATATTTGATTTCATACAAATTATTTGATCATTTTTATTTGGAAAAAAATATTTAAAAAAATATTTTATTGAAATAATATTTTTCACAATAAATAATTTAATTAATCAAAGTAAATTCTTTAATTCAATTTGAATATTAACCAAAAATACTATTTGTATTTTACAATATCAAAATAAAAAATCAACAATAATATGATGAAAATATATTCATTATTATATAAATAATAATGTAAATACACATATTTATAAGTTATTGATACATATCCCTTTAATACCCCAGTATACATCATAATGTTAAGGTTCATGATGGTGAGAATTTGATGGGATGTTTCGATATACATGGTTTGGGTCATGATCTTAATGAGCTTAAAATTCGCTTCAAAATGTTTTTTCTCATGCTTAAGATAATGTATCTCATCTTAGTATTGATTAAGGTAAATTCCTAATGATGTTATACCTCTTGTAATCTCTGATAAATGGGTTTATAGGGTATGATTCTACTCATTAAGGTCATCACATTATTTGTCTGTGTCAATTGGATTTGTTAAAACCCTAAAATTATTCTAATCATGTGATCATTGTTCAATAAGTATATAATATATTATAATGATTCTAAAGGGTATTTTAAATAGGATATAATAAAACCAAATGATTGAATTTATTTTCTATAACTATAATATAAAATAATACACTTTAACTAAAACAAACGGGGAATTTTATTTATAACCGTTTGGATTGTTAAAGTTTTTAACAATGTTTTCTTCCAAACAAGAGTGTAAATCATTATTTTATAATAAAATGAATTCATAACCATAAAATAATACTCTTCGTCTGTGTATATGAGTAATTTATACAAGTAATTAACTTTAAATCCTTAAAAATAAAATATATGTTTTGGAGGATTCATAAAGGGTTTATAAAATTAAACAAATAACCTAAAATAACTTGTAAATAAAGAAGAATTAAATTTTTGGTTAAGGATACCATATGTGGCATAGATTACATCACTCATGGGTCATTATGATGTCGTAATAAAGATAGTATATTTTTACCATATTTAAATTACACTTGGAAATATGATTGTCTGGCAAATTTTTTAATAATTTACCATTAGATAGTTTGGATGCTCTAATTCCAAAAATTATATTTTATTTTCAAAATTAATTCTCTTAATATGAAATATAATTATTTGAAATTAATGTATTTGTTTATTGAAAATATAGGGTTTTTTACAATAATAAGTTTCTATCATATATAAAATTTACATTTTCACTTAATAAAAATATTTTATAATTAATCTTAAATATATAATAACTAATAATATTGTTTTTTTTTATATAATTTACTTCAAAAATTCATTAATTTATAAATATGAATGTCTTAATTGAAATTTCATATTACACAAAAATATAATTATTGTTTTATCGTATCAAAATAATTTCTTCTGAAATAATTAATTTAATAATTTATAACGTAAAATAAAAAAGATATAAATATAATCATTATTTTTGAAAAAACATAATTTTTTAATGAAATATTTGTCTTTAAATGGTTTTATATCTTACACTACTCTCAAAAGCGAGTTTAAACGAACAACATAACATTATAAAAATATTATGTCCTTATTATCGTCTCGCCATCCGATTTTTAGGTAAAAATAGTAATAACTAAATAATGAAAAATAATATGATCTATAAATTTATAAAAATAATACATTATTTATTAGGTTATTAGAAATAAATATAATATATATTTTTTTAAAACAAATGTGATGTTATTTTGAGTAATTGTTCAACAAGTGTAATGAATTTTGTATAAATATATTAAATTAATCCATATTATTTAATGATTTTAATGAAATATATTTATTATATACACCATTAAATACTTTATAAATTCAAAAAATATTTTTCTAAGCCTAGTATAAGCATAAATCTAGATTTATTCTTAAAATTTAATTTTTCATTGATAGCGGTTTTTGTCACATTTTTCACACATACTTTAAAATTATTTTTTCTAATTATATGTATTGAATTAGATAAAATTGATTATAAATTGAGAGTATAGATTATGAAAATTATTAATTATACTCCATTTATTTTTAGTCAATATGGATAGTAATTGTAGTGAAATTGATCACCTCGTTTTATGTTAAATTGGGTGAATATCATTTAAAAATAAGTGATAATGTCATACTAGATCATAATAATTATTATCTGATGTATGTAATTTTACACATAACAGTCACTACTCCATGAACATGACTTATCATTAAAATCAATGAAATTTAAAAAAATGGTACACTCTTATTTTTAATAAGTATAATATTTTCAATATTTTGTTAGATAAAGGATAATCCCAACTATAAATAGTCCCTTAAAAATAATATATTTTTTATTTATCATGATAATTTATTTTTAATTTTTATTTAAAAAATAATTACACTAAATTCTTACACAACACTGATGCATTAAATATTAATTTAATTGAAAAATAATATAAATAATATTAAAAAAATTGAAGTATTATAACCTGAGATATTTAAGATGGTTAATGAAATTTATATATTCTGTTAAAAATTTGGGGACATTTCAAAATAGTTTTTATCACATTGAATCAATTCTTTTGTCTTTATTAATGTCAAGGTAATTAATAGTGTGCAAATTGACCATAATGATATTTTCTGAAAAATAATATATTATTAAATTATAAAAATATCATAAAAATATTAAATAAGAAAAAATGATATAATATGTGGTCTAATATTTCATCCTTCATACATTTATGACTCAATAGTTACCTTATATGTAAAATTATGACTTTTTAGGTGTGGAAAATCTGTTACCATTTTTAATGATAAAATATGTTTTCATGGGGTTAAATGAAATGATAAGGTTTACAATTGCACATAAACCTATCCAAATATTATTATATGATTATTTTTCCGCCAAATCCCACCCTAGGTTTGAATTATTCATCATTATTATGTATTTTTCTCTTCAATAGATGTATTATATTTTTTATTGAAATCCCAAGAGTGCCTCTCAACTAATTTATTATAGGGAACCTACTACCTCACATCATTACCCAACTCATAGTCATCTAGAAACACTATTCATGACCAATTAATCATCTAAACTTCCCAACAAAAATTATAAAGGATGTAGACTTCCCAAAATATTGTCCTTATAACCCTTTATTAAATATCTAATTGTGTCATTTCAAAGAAGAGGTGATCTCTTTAACTGGTAACTTTCTTTTTTATACTCTAATTTACAACAAATAATTCAATGATATTTATCATAAAATAATAATTTTGGTATCCCAAATATGAAGAAATATTTTTATTATTATTATGAGAACACCATTATACACCATTTATTCCATCAATAAAAGAAGTGATAATATTTCACGTGGGTATGTACGGCTTTCCATCTCCACATAGTGATGCAATTAATATTTCATAACCATCATTGATGGGTGGTTATTGTGTTGGGTTTATTGATTATATATTAAATTTTTATAATAATTTTAGTTATGTAATGATAATATCATTTCTACAATCTTATCATCTAATATTTTGGTAAACAATAATTTCGCTCATACGTGCGTATGGACTACCATCTCCACAATGTGAAGTGGTTAGTTTTTCATTTATATTTTGCATGGATGGTAATAAGGATGAATTTGATTAATATATTTGTTATAAAATATATAATACTAATTATATAAAGGTTATTTATTATTTACCTTTATCTAATTCAATCAATAAAAAATGGAAACAATGTTCACGAATACCCACGGCCAAGCATCTTCATTAATAGAGTAATTTATATTTATCCATAAAATTTTAAAAATGATTATAAATTTGAATATAAAGAATATATATGATTTTTATACCATTTTTAATATTATTTTAATTATGGTACCATTATCAATGTATAAGAACTTAGACTGCCAAACCGAAACATGCTAAGAAATCAAAGTTGATATCAACCAAAATTATGATTTTAATAAAACATTATTAACAAAAAAGTTATAAGATGTTATAAATAAATCATAAATTGTATGATATAAATATTATTATGTAATAAATGTTTAATAAATACATATTTATTATATATGAGTTTCTAACATGAATTAGGAAAAGTGATACTTGAGTTAATGATTTATTTCACATTCTCTCTATTATTCAATATTTTTTATGATTAACATTCCATTGGGGAATTTTTCACTTATATTTCCATCTCTTCCAGAAATTTTATCAATCCTTATTTTATATTCAGCTACATTTGTTTAAAATATTTTTTATGCATGAACTATTTTTTTCAAAATGGGTTGAAGGAATTCTTTCATTCTCCAAACAAGGCACTTTTGGTCTTTTCTGAAAAAAGTATAGAAGGAATGTTTTTTAAAATTTAATACATGGAATTATTCCATAGTAATAATTATTCCTCAATTATATAAATTTTCCTTAAAATAATTATACATTAATTTATAAGCATGTTCTTTCATTTAAAAGTGTGTTATTTTTAATGAGGTGTGAGTTTAAAATGGAGTTGTTATTTTTTCCAAGAATTTTACCGAGTGGTCTTTCAAAATAATTTTCGATCTAGGATGAAATAATTTGATATTACATATACATTAATGAGTACAGGATTCAATTTTATCATCCTTATTCTATTTCAATATGGTTTATGCTTATTTTGAATAGATTAAATGTATATGAAACCCATTTCATTTCAATGGGTTATGTCATAATGAAATGATTATGAAAACCATTTAATTACATGGGTTCAGATAGGGAGAATATATTATGATCCTATAGAACACATTTTTTATTATCAATTATATAATTATTTCGATTTATATATCCCTCTAATAAATTGGGGAATGTATTAAATATCAATAGATGGATTTTGGAAACATGTTGAAGTTCTAGATTCGTTATTGGAAACATGTCAATGTGCTTGATCCACTATGAGAAAGAGGTGTTGATACTCGATTCAATGGTCTTGGTGGATAACATTAACATATTAAATGTTTTATATAATTATGATTATTCCGCACTCATTTATAGAATTAACATATTATTCACGATTGAGTTATGATGAATTCTCATTCCTAGGATTTTTGTATTTTGAAATATTAATGTTTTATGTGAAAACTCATGTTTATGAAATTTTTTATAAGAGTATGAACATTGTATGTATTGGTTAATATCTCGTAAAATTATGAATATCCTATTATTTCACATGATCCCTAATTTATTTTTCTAATGTTTATCCATAATGAGCATCTGATCCCACTCGTTTTTTATGTTTCCATTCCCTAGGATATCATTTTAGTATGGTATGCATTTGATAAGTACAATGTGGGAATATATCTAGGGGAGATATTGAATATATTTCTGAAATTAAGATGATTACATATATATTTCCTTAATACTCTATGACAATAATGTTTTATCATGGATTGTATTATTATATGTTCATTATTCATCTTAATAGATGTAATATTTTTTTATAAAATAATAAAAATATTATAGTTTGTATTAGAGTGTGTTTTAGTCACTCTTTAGAGATTAGGGTCAGAAATATATTATGAATTTATTTGGTATAGATCTATGTATAAGATAAAATCTTAAATTTTTTATAATAACCATGAATTACCTGCAATAAAAGAAATGTTTCATAGATTAAGGTGTAATTATTTAATTATTATATAAATTATTTGTCAGAATTTGGTGGCTCTAAACTATTATTACTATTTCCCACACTGGGATTTTTTCCTTTAGTTTGATGGATGAAATGCAAAGGAATCCTGTTAATGATGAATGTGATGGACAATGCAATTTTTTTCCACTAGAGAAACAAAATGTTTAGTGAGATAGAATGAAAAATCATACTGTTATGTTCATGTAATATTAAAGGATTATGAATCTTGTTGAGTTTTAAAATAATTAAAGGAAATAACAATGTACTGTTGAATATTTCCTGAGGAAATGTCCTCCTTCTGTTATTGGATAATCTAATCCACCAGTTCTTGAGAAATTTATTGACACCATTGTGAAAATATTTTTTTATCTTCAATGGTTGGGGCATGGGAATGTTTTCCTCTCTATTTATTATTTGTTACAAGAAGCAAGTAAACTGTGGAATCTTATCAAGAATATATCACAAGTGGATGAAATTATGTCAATGTAATGAGATGTGTTTAAGGGGATATTATTTAGTAAATACATTCCTCATAATATTAAGACAAACATGGAGAATTAATTCCATGAGAAAAATAGAAAGGATGAGGATTCCATTTTTACCTATGAGGGGAATTGTAAAAGGCTTTCAAGGTATGCTATGGTTTAATTAAGGTATATACAAGTAAAATATATTGATTCCATGGATACCTAAAATTGATTCATTGAAATGAATTATCTATAATAATGAAATTATTTAATGTGAACTTCTAATAGAAATGAAAATTTGATATTCACACCATTACCATTGTCTTTATAATAAATGAACAATGGAGTATCACGAAAACTCAAAAATATCACATGGTGGAAAGAAATATCAACCATCCATATGCTGGAAATGGGAGATGAATCATCATGGTATGTTTTTTAGTAGAATTGGGTTGATATTTAAATGTGGAAAGGTGGGTCATAAATCCCATGAATATTTTAGGGATATGTATAGGTCTATTATAACAGTAGAGGAAAATAAGACTCCAACAAACACACCATCCACACTCAAATTCTTAAAACGAATGGAATTTTGACATTATGACAACTAGTTCATGAATATGATGGTTTATAGAGGATAAGAATCCAAAACCTCTTTAGACTATAGGAAAATATATATCTTATATGATCATGATTTCCTATGTGGGTTAAGAGAATGACATCGTGAATGATACACTTATAATCTACTCTAGATGTTTTTTTTCCTTATTTGGTTTAATATCATCCACCTCCTTTATTTTTAACGAATTTATAATGGGTATCACCTAATCACCTATAAAATTTGATATCATGTAAGTTGAGAAAAATCAACATGGAACAACAGTCACATCATATGTTTATAGTTCTTTAATTGATGTTTTTAAGAATGTGCTACCTATTAATCATGTGATTCTCCATTTTGTTTAATTTGATGAGATTCATATCATGGATTTTATTTATCTCTATAGATCCCATATTAATTTCTATATTAGGGAAGCATCATTTCATATTCTTAATTAACATAAAATCATTTATTAATGTAAGGATGAATATGAACTTCCAATGGGAATTTCTTCCATCATGTGGGTCTTAATTACTATACATGAAGATTATATGTAACGACCCCATAAATTTTCAATGTAAATTACCTTGTTAAAATTATTTCATATAGTATAAACCAACTTAAAATGCTTTTATAACATATTAAAAATAATATAAATGAATAATCCATTAAATAAAAGGTATTTCTAAAAATTAAGGATCATGTACCGATAGAATAGTAACTTATCCATTGGAATAGTAATGTGACCATTAAGAATAGTTATTCAGCTAAAAGAATAGTAACATCTTCTATTAATGTATAAATAATATTTTGGAATCTTATAAATAGTAATATGTTAAAATTATTTCATAGTAAAAGTAGAAAAATGTTTTAAATGTTATCAATTAAGCATCTGTGTTTTAATAAAAGAGGAATTTTTATTTAAAATATTATAATTAATATAATTAATTAATAGATTTTTTTTATAAAATAGTTTTATAAATTAGTATTATATTTTTTATGACTATACTATAAATTTATTAGACATTAATTAATATTTTAAAATGTTATAAAATGAGTTATAATTTTAAAATCTAAATTTTCTAAGAAAATATTGATTTTAATTATAAATAAATTTCTCATATTTATAAAATTATTTTCATAAAATTTTGTTCATTTTTTATTCTACGTGTATAAAATTTTTTAGGTTGAATTTTTTATTTTTTTCTAAAATAGTTGAAGTTTTTGTGAATAGTTAAATTCTATAATTTTTCTAATATAACAGTATATGATAAAATTAATATTTCTTCAGTTATAGATGATTTAAGCACCATAATTTTGATTCCCATTTATTTATATAATATATTTTTTAATAATTTTTAAACTATTCATATTCTAGGAGAAAAATAACAAACTGATGAATAAAATAATCCAAAAACACTCCTCTCCCCCTAAAAATACAACCCCCACAACATCTCTTCTCATCAAAAATATGAATCCTTGAATAATTCCCAATTTCTTCCCAATATTGTTTCTAAGACTCTCCCCAAATTCCTTTTGAAACTTTCTCAACATAATATAATAACAAATTTCTCTAAGGAGGTGCTCAAGGTGACGAATTATAGAGATAAAGTCATTTTCCATTTTTTATATTTCTTTTCAATTTCTTTTCATATTTTCTCCTCACCACCCATTATAAAAGTGTAATGATAAATAGAGTATCTTATATATATTTTTATATTTTATTATGTAAATGGAATAAATCATCATCAATCCTCTTCTCTCCCATTTATTCTAAAAAATGAAATCCTCATTCGGGATGTGTCAATTTAACATCATCGTCGATCATTCATTTTCATTTTCTTTAAACACCATGAAGGCTACCCATAAATCCATATTAATGGATGATACAAATTTTAATATTAATTTCATTACATTTTTTATGTTCTGTAAGTAACATATATACATAATGTTAAATATTAAAACAAAACGAGATTGTTTGACTAAAAATTAGAAAAAATAATCTAAATAATTATCATTAAAAAATTTCTAATAAATCATTTATAAAAAATAACATATAAGACCAATTAATATTATAGATTTTAATTAATAAAATTTATTTTCAATTATATATAATTATCTCCATTTTACATGATCTTCAATGCATGCATACAAGTGAACCGATCATGAAAACCCATAAAATAAACACTCTCGGGATGACAAAATTGAATTATATAACCCACCAAAATGAAAAAAAAAGAACTTAGTAAAAATATAATTATTTTAATACATGTAAAATAGTATCTATATTTAGTAATTAACGAACCTAATTTTATTATCAATTATTTTAAAGTGATGAAATCATTTATACATAATGTAAAGGGATTTTCAAACCAAATTTCATTTCATTGGGTTATTCCTATTTCATGAAAAACTTCAGTGTGGTTGTTATTTAATATTTATAGAATGTAATTTATTTTTTCTTAACACTTATTTTATTGTATATACATTTTTTCAATATTATTTTATGACAAATTCAATGATTTATTCAAGATAACTCTTATTTCTAAAAAACATACCATTCGTAGCTCTCTTGAAATTGATTTTTCTTTGATAACGATTGGCAATTATTATAAAAAGTATATTATTCCATTTTTCTTTTTAGAACCCCAATTTTTTCATGAATTTTGGAATTATTATATTCTCATGAAAACCATTTCCTTTCTATGGGTTATTATATTTCTAATATTGATATATGTTCTATGTGAAAAGCATGATTATGCAAATGTTATTATGGGACAAGTGATCCTAGAATTATATAGTACTCCAGTTCATTGGGTGATTTGTTGTGTCTCATGAGATAACGTGATATAATAATTAACATGATGCTAAATTTGTTAACAATGGTGATTTTATGATTATTCACATATGTTATTCTTGATCATGATTCTAGAATTATTCACTACTATATGTGGTAGTTTAAATCTAAGACATTATATTTCATTTTTATGAATTTCCAAATTCCATGCCTTTTTCTAATACCTCATCTCATGATTATGATAATGATCCCACACTTGTTTTGTGATGATTATTATTACTCTCATCCATTATATATTGGTTAATGTTCAAATCTATCATCTTACTGAGCTTTTAGCTCACCACTTTCATTGATTTATATCTTCATGTGATTAATTACACTAACAAGTACATTAGGGATACTAGGAAAATAGGGAAGAATTAATTAAATAATTTTTATATTTTATTATGTAAACTTTATGTATAGTACTAATTTTTTCGAGTAACTAAACCTTTGGATCTTAATTTTTTAATTAAATTAGATTTTTTATATTTAAAATGATGTAAAAGTCAAGTAATAAAATACAAGGTTTCTATTTTTTTATAAGAGTATGGTTAAGTTAATTTAGGGATAAATATTTGAAAAACATAATGAAAATTCTCAGTACGATTCTAAGTATATGTAAGCACCCATGAATCTTTGTTCTAGAAAAATTCAAAACATATGGATCCCCCAATAAATTTTTTATAGTTATTTTCAAAATGATTACATTATTTAATCATGATTTGTTGACTTGTGTTTTTTTCAAACCATTACTATTTTATATTTTTGGGGAATTATAAGAAACCAGTCTAACAACCCATGTGAGGGACAGTGAAGAAATTTCTTGAGTGATAACCCCAACTCATTGAGAGTTGGAGAGAAACATTTCAGGGTAATGGTTTCCCAGATATATCATGATACAAAAAATAACGTGAAAAAAGGTTGAATTTTTTTCTTCCCATAAGAGGGAGATACTAGATATTTAATATTTTATGCGGAAACGACCCCCGATATTTAGTGGATATTTCTATCAACAAGTCTTAGAAAATTGGTTCAACTCACTGGAGATTATTTTTTTGTGGTTTACTATTATAAGATAGAGAAAGTGACTCTTTTCATTAATCAGTCATATGGGGAGGTTGATAAATGGTGGGAATTGATTAAGAAAACCAAGCCAAAGGACTAAATTGAATAGAGGGAGTGAGAATTCTTTAATAAAATATTTCTTAACAAGTATTTCCCTAGAAAACATCTTATAAACATAGACGAAGAATTCTTAGAGCCAAAGAAAAGGATAGTGAATTTGAAATGGAATACAAAAAAAATTAAAAAGGATTTTAGGGTAGTCCTCAAGTTTTCAATTAAAAAAATTATTGAAAAATAAATTAATTTTTCAGTGGTTTTAAACAAAAAATCTAAAATGCTCAAGAAATTAGAGACATAAGTAGTTATGGAGAAGTTTTCCAATGTTATATAAAAGTGTAGATGAAGTTTATATAATGATTCCATGGTTATGGAGATAATAAACAAAATATATATTTTTAAGCTGGAAGATCTAATGATAAAGGTAGAAACAAAAATCAAAAACTCACATATCAAAAATGTATAAAGCTGTATCCTAGTAATTACCTCAAAGGGATGGAAAACTGAATCATGTTTGGGAGATAATTCCACTAGACTCATGAATATCTAATAGAAATGAGGAAGCTAGAAAATGTGGTGGAAGACAAGAGAGCACCATACAAGGTCAAATTCTTCAGGTATAATTAGTAATCTAACTATGCAATCCATTGAACTAAACATAGAGTATTAATGGGTAATCAGTACCAGTATCCACAAAAGAAAATTAAGTAAGGTAATTCTTATTCCATCAAAAATATAAGGATGGGTCCTGAAAATGATGTGGTTACAGGTACACTGGTTATTCATTCAAGAATATAAAACATATTATTTGATTCAAAATCTATGAAATGTTGTATATCATGCATTTTTTTTAGAACTATAAAAACACCACCTAAAAATATGGTGGTTGATTTATTTTTGAGATAAAAATTGTGAAAATTATTTCATCTGAATTATATAACTCCTCCCTAGTTAATACTTGTATGTTGAACCTCCTTGAAAATCTTGTTATATTTCCTTTGGTAGAGTCTGATGCTATTTTGGTCATGGATTTGGTATCTTTATAAAAATCCAACATCAACTATATGAAAAGGTAGATCACCTTTCCCATCCTCAGGAATTTTTTAATTATGTAAAATTTTAGGGGGGATGATGAATCTCCTCCAAAATAATCATCACAAGTGATGATATTATTACCTTAGGAAAAATAATATCAAGATCAAATGATTGAGTCGATAGAGAAAATCATTATTGATTCCATGCCCATTGTGAGGTACTACACTGTTGTGTTACTTGATGAATTAGCTAGTATTCTTCCTGACTGATAATTTGAGTAATCAATTGACATTATTCATGGATCTTTTATTATATCAAAGACACCATATATAATCAACACCATTGTTTTTGAGGAATTGGAGAATCATATACAAGGAAATATGTATAAGGGTTTTATATACTCGAGTGCTTTATCATGGGATTCCCCATTCCTATTTTTCCTGGAAAAGGATGGATAAATGTGCCTCTTCATTGATTATTGTGATCTCAATAAAATCACGATAAAGAACAATTATCCACTTCCATAGATAGATGATTTGTTTGATCAACTGTTTGGTGTCAGTTTTTTCAATATGGTGGACCATTGGATAGGATTTCACCAATTAAAGGAGGGGAAGGAAGATATTCCCAATACATCATTTCGAATGAGGTATGAACAGTATGAGTTCATAGTGATTCCTTTCAGCATCACTAATTCTCCTCAAATATTCATGGACCTAATGAATAGTGTATTTATATATTAACTTGACAATTTTTTGGTTGTCATTATAAATGATATCCTAATATACTACATGAGCAAGGAGGAAGATAAGGAGATTTTGAATACCATAATAAAGACTCTTCAAAGGGAGAAACATTATGAAAATTATAGTAAATGTGTGTTTTGGATGGTGAAGGTATCATTCTTGAGGCATGTTAGCACCATGAAAGGAATATTTGTCGACCCTTTCAAGGTAAATACAGTCAAAGAGTGGCCCCGGCCAATGTATTTAATGGAGATCCATATTTTCCTTGTTCTATCTATATATTAACAGCAATATGTGAAGAATGTTTGATGATTTTGAAACCCACTAACAAGGATTACTTAGAGGGGATAAAAATATTTGTAATAGTTAATTTGAATACTACATATAAGTGTTAAAAAAGAGACTTATCACCATTCAAGTACTCACACTATCAAGAGATGGGGAACTCTTTATGGTATACAATTATGCTCCAAATAATGGTCTAGGTTGTATACTATTGAAAAATAAAAATGTGATAGCCTACGCCTCAATGGGTTGATAATTCATGAAACAATTATCATCTACATGATCTAGAGTTGGAGTTTATCATCTTCACATTTAAAATATGGTGTAATTCCCTCAATGGGGAGAAGTGTGAGATGTATACAAATCATAATATCCTTAAATAAGTATCCACACTGAATGAGGTTAATATGAAACAGTGAAGATTATTATAGATCATCAATGATTACAACTACTCAATCCACTTCCTTCTTGGTAAGTAACATAAAGTGGTCGATTATCTAATAATAAAAGATCCTACAACATTATCAATTATGGGAATTTAGAAGGATCTGATATTCTTAGATTTACAAAGGTTGTACATGGGAATAATTAAGGAAGGGAAATCATCAATCCTTTCTCAAATGATTTCTCAATAATCCCTCATAGAAAAAATAAATAATTCTCAACGAAATAATTTTGAAATTTAGAAGAAGTATAAATATCGTAGAAACTATTAATCATTAGAGTTCAAAATTTATGATGAAGGAGTCTTATGTTTTGTGTCACAAATATGTATACCATCTAATACAGATATGAAGAATGAGATTTTGAGTGACAAACAGAGCTCAACCTTCTCTACTCACTTATAGAGCATAATGATGTATTAAGATCTATAATATCGCTAATAGAGAGACAATATGAAGTAGACTATTGCAGAATATACATCTAAGTGGATGGTAGGTCGTCTAATAAAGGACAAAAGGAAAAAGTATATGAGGATGATGTAACTATTACCCATACCAATATCAAAATGGGAAAACATCACCATAGAACTTGTCAATAGACTTCCAAATACATCCATAGGAAATAAATCTATATGGGTTGTTGTGGATCATTATTCAAATACACCTCACTTTATCAAAATTATATAGGACTTATCACTTTATCATATTTTACATATATACATTAGTGAATTGGTCAGGCTGCATGGAATACCTCTATATATTGTATCTGGTCGAGATCTGAGATTCATCTAATGTTCCAAAATGTTTCCAACATACTCTAAACACTGAATTGATCTTCATTACTGCTTATCATCCTTAAAATTCTATCCATTATGATTAGTCTTTTTAGATGCTTGAAGAAAGGTTGAGAGCAGGTTCTATGGAATTTAATGGATGATAGGACCAATATATTCATATTTCCATGTTATATTACAAAAATAGTTTCCACTCAAGAATCCAAATGGATCCCTATGAATCCCATTATGGGGAAATATATAGAACAATAACACGTTAGGATGAAGTTGGTAAATGTAAGTTTCTTGGTCCTGAAATGGTCAACGTAATGGTAAAAAGGGTGAAAGCTATTTTGTAGCACATCAAGGGAATCCAAAGTTGATAGAAGAGATATGTAGACAATCATTGATGGGGGAAAAAATTTATGTTAGAGATGTGGTATTTCTATAAATATCTCCATGGAAGAGGATCACGACATTTTTCGAGAATATAAATCTATGTCCTAGGTACGTCGCTCTCTTTGGGAATCTTGATCATGTTAGAGGTGTGGACTATCGGCTATAAGTACCACAATCCTTGTATAAATTACAGGATGTACTCCATGAATCTCTCTTGAGGAAGTACATACCAAATCCCTCACATGTACTAAATATAAAGGATTTTCCATTAAAAAATGATCTCTCTTATGAGGAGCAGATAGTGATTATCTTTGACTATAAAGGTAAAGCTCTACGCAACAAGACAACTCACCTGGTCAAAGTAATGTGGAGAAACTAAAATTATGAAGAGGGAATATGTGAACTAGAGGAAGTGATGAGGGAGAACAACACTCACGTGTTTTCAACATAAAATGTAAAATGAAATTTCGAAGGAGAAATTTCATAATGGGGGAACAATGTAATGACCCAAAATTTAAAAATTGGAAATTATGTTCTTATAATTATGTTATATAGCATAATACACCTGAAATCACTTTGAGAACAAAAATAAAACTTAATAAATTAATAATTAATGAAATAAGAAGTATTTCTAGATATTAAAAAACTTATACTGATTGAATAGTAACATGACATTTAGAATAGTAATGTGACCATTAAGAATTGTAATCTGACTAATAGAATAGTAACATCATCTATGAATGTATAAAAAAATTTTATTCATCTTATAAATGATAATATTATAAAATTATATCACAGTATAATAAAATTAATTATTTTAAAATTAATAAATTAGTGGTGGTATTTTTATAAGACAACAATTTTTATTTTTATTTTTTTAATTAATATAAGGATTTAATAGAAAATTTATTTTCTTAAAATAGATTGAAAAATTAATATTTTTTTCTTATGATTATAAGATAAATTTAGGAGGCCTTAATTAATTTTTCAAAATGATATGAAATAAGTTATAATTTTAAAATCTGTATTTTCCATGTAAATGAAAATTTTAACTACAAATAAAATTTAAGATATTTAAAAATATAATTTCCAAAAAATGATTTCAATTTTAAATTCTACACATCAAAAATTTGTTATGGATAATTTTAGTAATTTTTCTAAAATAGTTGAATTTTTGGTGAATTGTGAAATACGGTAATGTACGGTGTATAAAACTATAATTTATATCCCTCTTTATTTATTCATGTCTAATGTAAGAATCCTAATATATAATCCCCAATATTTATTTAATATATTTATTGATAAGATCATATTATTCATAGTCTAGAGTGAAAATAACAATCTAATCAATAAAATAATCAAACAATACCCCTCACCACCTCTTCTCCTCAAAACTCCAAGGCCTTAATGGGTTTCCAATTTCTTCCCAAGCCTATACCCTATCTATATGTTACAATTGTCTCAATAAATTACCAAAACCAATTTCACTAAGGGGTCCTCAAGGAGAATAATTCAAAACCTAAAATCCTCTTTCATTATCTTGCACTTTCTTTTCTATTTCATTTCTATTTCTTTTAATTTCTTATTCACTCCCCACCTCCCCTTATAAAAGTGTAATTATAAATCCATTATCTTATATATATTGTAATTATATAATGTTAATGAAATAATTCAAGATCAAAACACTTCTTCTATCCCTTTTATTCTAAAAAAGTAATAATAAGTCATGATGTGTCAATTTTCCACTATCATGGATGATGTGTTATCATTTTATTTTAACTCCTTCAATGATGGTCATAAACCATAATAATGGTTGAGATAAATTTTAAAATTTATTTTATAAACATTTTATTCTTTGGAAAGAAAATATATTAATAAGGTTAATTGATAAAACAAAACGAGTTCGTTATGATAGAAAATTACCAAAAATAATGCAAACGATTATCATAAAAATTTTATCTAATAAGACATCATCATAGATAAAAAATAATATATATTACCAATTAATGTTATATAATTTCATTAATAACATAAAATTTAAATTTTTGACAATTATCCCTATTTTTAAACATTCTTCCATGAATTTATGCAAGTGAACCAATCTTGAAAACCAATAAAATGAATACTCTAGAAACGAAAGAATTGAACTCTAGAACTCAAAAAAATGAATATAAAATTACTTAATAAAATTAAAATTATTAAAATACTTGTAATTTTATTTATGGATTTACTAATTAATTAATTTAATTTTGTTATCATTGATATTATTGTGAATAAATCATTCAGACTTAAGGTGAGGAGATTCTCAAACCCAATTTGATTTCATTGGGTTATTCCTTTTTCATTCCAAATTTCAATGTGGATGGTCCATAATATTCTTCAAATTTAATTTCTTTTTTCATAAATATTATTTTTACTGATATAAATGTTTCTAATATTATTTTATGAAAAACTAAATTATTTTCCCAAAAGAACTCTTCTTTCTGAAAAACACACCTTTTTTACTTATCTTGAGAATGTTTCTTCTTAATTTAATATTTATGATTCTTGTACTGGGTATGTTATTACTTGTTTCTTTTGGGGATACCAATGTTTATGCATTAATGTATTCTTTATTAAATTCTCATTAAACCCATATCCATTCCATGGGTTATTTTACATCTATGATTGATGTACGTACTTTGGGGAATGAATGATTATGTAAATGTTATGATGTTATGGGTGGGCCTATATTAATATATAACTCCAATGAATTGGATAATTTTATGTATCTCATGATTTAATGTGAAATATGTGGGAAAATTATGTTATATTTGTTCACTATTATTATGTTATGATTATGCACATATTTTATGCATGAACATGATGAAATATATATTCACAACTATTTGTGGTAGTTGACCACTAAGATATGATGTTTCATTTTTATGCATTCACACATTCCATTACATTATCTAAACTTTTATCTCATGATTATGATGATGATCCTATTAGTATGTTATGATGATTATGGTTATTCTATCCCATGTTTTATTGATTCAGGTTCTTTTCTATCCTCTTAATGGGGTTTTATCTCACCCCTTTCATTGATGTATATCCTCACATGAATATATATTCTAAGAATTACCTAAGGGATACTAAAAATATATATATATATATAATAATTAAATAATTTTGATGTTTTATTATGTAAAATTTATTTATGTTCATTATTTTTCAAATAAACTAAACCATTGGATCTTAGTTTTGAAACTCTATTATGTTGTTTATCATTAAAAATATATAATAGTCAAGTGAAAAAAAATTTGGGTCCCCATATTACCTATCTCAAATGGTTGTTGAGTAACTCAACATTAAAGATACACCTATTGTATTGGGGGTTATTATGTATTTTTTGAAGAATCTCCCAGTCTTCCATAAGATCTTGATTTTTTTTTCAATGAAACCCATACCTAGTTTTTTGACTATTAAATAAATCCTTATATAATGGTCCAAGTTGAGTTGTATAAATTTAAAACAAAACTATAATAGATTCATGATATTGGATTTATGTGCATAGTTCCTAACCATTGGGTGTATTAATTATATTTTTAATGAATAAATATGGGTCAAGATAACTTTTCATTGATTACCATCTTCCTAATAAAATCATAATCTATAAAAAGCATCCACTCCCCCATATTGAAGACTAATTTGATCAATTATGTGGATATCAATACTTTTCATAGAATAATATTAATTTTGGAAGCTATTAATTGAGGGTCTATAAAAAGGATATACCCAAGATTCCATTCTATACAAGGTATGAACACTACAAATTTACAAAGATTATTTTTTGTCTTAATAATTCCCCTACTATATTGATGATTTTATTGAGTGGAGTATTTATTGATTATCATGATAAATTTTCAATAGTCATTATAAAATACATTCTTATATATACAAAGAGAAAGGAATATCCTGAATATCACTTGTGGATTGTGCTAAAGACCTAAAGGAAGGATAAGCTTTAGGAAAAATTTACCAAGTGTGAATTTTTATACTAGAAAGTTTCATTTTTTGGATCAGAAAATCTAATTTTAGCGTATATCAGTTGATCATTCAAAGAATGAATTTATTAAGAACTGGATTACAATAAACATGGTTAGTGAAATCCATATTTGTCATGGGTGTAATGGTTATTAAACACATTTTTTAAAATTTTTCTCATTATTAGCTAATTGAATGACAAATTTTACTATAATAGGATTAATGTTAATTCATATGGAGGAAACTAAAGATAATTTCAATGAGTTGAAAATAGGGCTAGTCAATTCATATGTTCTTACACTACCCAATTTTGGATAATGGTTTTTATATATAGTGATGCATCCATAAAAGGTCAAAGATGTGTTCTCATGAAACATTATATGGTGATAGCTTATAAATCACACCAATTTATGGTCTATGAGAAACATTATTAATCTCAATATTTTTAGTTAGTTTTTTTAATTTTTTCATTAATGATGTAGAGGAATTATCTCTATAGAGAATGGTGTAACATATATATTGATCAGAAAATTTAAAATTATTTTTTTAGTCAAAAATATATGAACATGTAATAAATAAGATGGTTGGAGGTAATAAAATAATATAAATGATCAATATGATACCATAATGGGAAATAAAACAAGGTGGCATAGACTTTGATCTAAAAGAATCATGCATTCTTATCTATGATGAGGATCATAAAAGATCCAATTTTTATTGATTTACAATGTATGTCTCTAGAAAACCTATAGGATGGGGAGAAATATGTTCTCGATCAAATAATGATAAAAAAATTTATTATATTGAGGATTGAAGAGGTGAATAAGTAATACATAGGCCAGTGAAAGAAGGTGAGAAAAGATCCTAAGTAAAATCTTGATCGTGATTAAATAGTAAGGTTTATGAACCATGAATGTGTCATTCCTATTATATAATTGAATAAGGGTCTATTGATGTGGGTTATAGTTCTTCATTAATTATTTATTTTCGATGTAAAAAGTGCTATAGAAATTTTAAATAATATTTATGGTGGGATGGAGTGAAAAAAGATATTGAAGAGTATATTTATCAGTGATTATTTTGTCCAAAAGTTAAGTCCACAAGAAAAAATTTCTAAGGGGATGTTACTGTAAAGACCCAGAATTTCCATGTAATTTTTTTAAATATATGGGAATTTTAAAACTCTGTAAAATATGACAGCATGGGATTCTGAGGCCCGGAGAGCCCAAAATGATCCGTCGAAGTTTTGTTAAGCTTATGTTAACGAGCATAAGCAGTTTTCCTGAAAAAGTGAAATAACTCATAAACAGTTACTCAGATCAGAAATATGAGGGCACCGTTGTGCTAAGGATGGTAGGTTTTATCTCAGAACAACTTAATATTAGTCGGCGCGAGCCTCCTATGAGAAAACCCAAAAATGACATAATAGTTAATAAAATAATTAAATAAATTATTTTATTTTTCAAATGTTTATAACTCACAAATGGTAAATCGGATTAAAAATCTATGACCACCACTGAACTCATGAAGGTATTATTTCTTTAAGCAGATTTTAACTTTGGCCGGTGCGGGCCACCAGAGAAAGTTAGTTTTTGGCCAGAAATAAAATAATTAAGTGACAATTATTTTATTGAAAAATTCATAACTTCTAAACGGTAACTCGGATTGAAAATCTGAGAGTATCATAGGGTTCGTTGGGATGTTTTTTACCTAGTCAGAGCCTATCCTCAACCGACATGGGTCGAGGGTGACTAATAATAATATTCCAATCATTTTTTTGGGTGCATTTAGTAAACGCGCGAGCGGCATTTTATTACATTTAAACTGGTGCTATGAATTGAAATTTGAGGGCACCGTTGAACTTGTAGCGCCAGTATTCGCTTAAGGATACTTTCACCTCGACGACAATGGGTTGATAATGATAGTTAGTTTTTGGGTTTTCTGTGGAAAATAATAAACTAAAATGATCTTCACTTTATTTTATTTTGAACTTCCATGTGGATATTTCAGGTGGCGTCCATCAGAACTAAACCTCCGCATGGAAGTTGAATGTGAGGACCACCACACCTTAACCTCCCATGAGAGGTTATGGTGGTGTGGACCACCTAAACCATAACCTCCCATGAGAGGTTATAGTGGCGGGGACCACCCATATTTTTAAACCCCCTTTGAACCTCCCAATGATTTTGAGAAGCTTTTCAAGTCCCTATTAAATGTAGGGGTTAATTTTTATATTACTACTTTATTTCGTTATTCTCTTCTTTGGTTGGAAAGGAATTATTACAGAGGTTGTGTAAAAATTGAAGTTCATCTTTCTTACTTATTGATAAACCAATTGTTACCACCCTAAACGCGGAGGGTGTGGGACAAACCAACATGGCCCGACCCCTCCACCGTTCTTGTTACGGATGATCTTCGACATGGAGATGAGGCGACGGAACGACGAAGGCAATGGTTGTGCTACCCCCGGCCTTCGCGAACTACGCCGCCCTCACGGCGCTCCAACCGAATCAGCTCCACCACCTCATGACGAACCGTACCGAGCCGGCCTACCCGGCCGCTTCCCGGCCGCCTGCCCGCCGGCCTGCCTGGCTGCCACCCGGCCTACCCCCCGGCCTCCCGGCCTCCCGAGCCACCTCACGGTTCCCGGTCACCCGGCCTCCCGAGGTGCACCTGGAACATGGAAGAATAGGCATCCTATCCGTGCTATCCCCATGATCCGGCCTGCGGCCACCCTCACAGTGCCTTGGCCGAACTGGCATGGCCACGCCCTTCGGGCCGAGCCGCGTCGGGCCGCACACTCACAACGCATCGGGCCGAATCGGCCCCGAGCCTGGGGCGAACCACCCACGCGGCCTGCTCGGCTGGGCCTAGTGGGTCGAGCCGAACCTAACAGGCTGGCCCACCCAATGGGATGGGACAGACCCAACTGGTCTAACCGGGTCGGCCCATACATGGTCGAACCGGGTCGGTCCGACCCGGTCGGACCGGACCCGAGCCCACTTCCGACCCTTCACTTTCTTTGGACATATCTTTGGCACTGGACGACCATTTGATGAACCGTCAGTGATGATGGTATTCATCGACCGTGATGTTCCCTTTGTGTATACCCCACTGAAGTTCGGGGTAAATTTAAGATTCAGTCAGGTTGGATCGTGAATGAATCCAACCTGGCCCCCGTGACTAAAAGGCTAATAAATCACAGACTAGGCGTCTGATTGACGCGCCGTCTGTTGCGTTGAGACACCTATGATGTGGGGGACCATTGAGATGATTCTACGTTAGACTTTGTGATAGTTGGAGTATCAACATGTAGCTCTTGGAGCGGATCCTCTCGGAGACGAGCGAGCTTAGTGCGGAGACCTAGTAGCTGGCTGAGATCTGACAACTGCTGACCGATTCAACTCAGAGTGTTTCGACTATCCTAGTGGGGAGGGACATAGTGTCACGGCAGACCCACGGTACTCGAAAATAGGATTACCTTAGCAGGATACGACGGGGAGTGCCTTGGTGATGTGGCAGACCCACGGTGTGGAGTGCCTTGGTGATGCAGCAGACCCACGATACTCGACAGGAGGAGTAACTCAATAGTCCACGTTTAGTGAGAAGCGCCTTGGTGTCGTGGTAGGCCCACAATACTCAATTGGGAAGGAGTTCTCCAGCATCCATGGTTTCTATAATGTGAATAGAATCCTGGTTGAGCTGAGTCAGTAACTTTTGTGTTTACCTCATGATTGAGATGAATTACTTGATAACTTAGGTATATGTATGGGAATATAACTAAGTGGGGTTATCTGTTGATTTTATACTTTTTGTTTATCCTTGTATAATTTTGTGTGACCTTGAGGGTATTAGGGGACCTACTAAGTATCATCATACTCTCCCATGTACATGCGATTCCTGCACCTCTTTGTGTATGATTTAGATGACAGACATCACTGGATGAGGCTGAGATAGGAATGACTGGATGGTACCCAAAGGTGGATGATATGACGAGTCGGTACATGGAGGAGGCTGACGGAAATTGTGTACGGAGGAGGATATTTATACCTACCCTTCAGGTAGTAATTATAGAGGATGACCGAGTAGTTGTTTTACCTTTCTTCTTTTGTACTTGTTTTTCAGTTGTACTAGTACTTTCCTGTTGGGCTTGTATTCTGTCCCCTCTACTTTCCGCACTCTCTTTTGGTTATAAAGTTTTCTTAGTGTTTCGTATCTAGCTGTGTGCTCTATTGTGTGTGTTTACACTTTATAAAGGCAATGCCTTCCTAGTTTTAGGGAATTACGCCTTTGGTGCTAGTCTCTATCCCTAGCCTATGGAAGGCAGGCATGGGGTTTTCATGGCATGGGCCCTGAGGGAAGGGTCATGACAAATTGGTATCAGAGGATTCGGTTCAACCTTGGAACTTAAGACTATGATCTTTATTCTCTATGAAGCAATAGTGTTAAGGGTAGTGAGTGTGGTTCTCAGGTCAGGGAGTCCAGTTTTGTTGTGACAGCCGACGTATCCATACCCCAGGACCCTGACTTCTATTTTCTGACTCAGTGCATGAAAACACTGATTGCGTGTGTGTTTTCTTTGTGATTTCTTAAGTCAGTTTGTCAGGTCAGCTCACCAGGTATGTTCTTTTTATCGTGTCGCATTTGTTTATTTCAAGATGCCTCTATACAGATAGCCAATTAGTGTTCTGAGAGTTGTACGCACTGATAGTCCACTGAGCAATGAGGCTCCGGTGCAGGGCCCTATAACTGTTTCGGCACATTTGGGTGGCGTACCAGCAGCACCACCACCCATTGGGAAGAAGATACCACTAGCCACACTAGCGGTTGGTGCATACTGACTGAGCATGTTTCACAAGTTCCAGTAGCATAGGCCTCTAAGGTTTTAAGACGAGACAGATTCTCATGCAGCTGAGGGATGGCTGGAGGCGATTGTATGATTTTACCGTCTATTTGAGACACAAGTAGAGAAGATATTGATTTTAGCTACTAGTATTTTTCAGTGAGTTACCAAAACGATGTCATGTTTAGTGATGAGGATTAGGTACGTGGACTATTTCCCGAGATAGTACCTTCGGATAGTTTTCCATCTATATCACTACCCGTTGGTCAGCAGTTACAACTGGCAGTACTGGTAGAGGCCACATGTAGGCTTAGTTTTTTACAGGTGATTCAACATCAGATACCCCTCAGGTTCTGAGGTGATCCCAACTCGCAGGCGGCTGAGGTCTGGCTCGAGGAGGTGGTTGAGATTTCTATAGAACTTCTACAGCTTTTTTAGGATGACATGTAGGTAGCTGAGTATTCATCTAGGTGTACTGATCTTTCCTGGTACTCGATGAATACGATATGATCTATACTTTAGGGCTCGAACTTCCATGAAAGGTTTGTTTAAAGGTCATCCGAGCCAGTACTATTCCTCTATGCATTCCTACTTATGATAGGGTTTTATAGAGATCCTTTGTGGTCGAATGTTCTTTGGCTAAACGGATACAGCCAGTGAATGTTAGCAATGGGAAAGCAGGGAGTTGGCGCCGGTCTTAGAGACTTCGGCCTATAAAATGTTTCAGGAAGAGGTTGTGTTAGGGACAGATGAATCTGCAGGGCAGCAGATGTGGAAACCGATCTTGGAGAGCAGCATGTGGTGGTGTACATTTCAACATGTTACAACCACCCCCTTTTGTGGACCCCGAAAGGCTCAGGGAGCTGGAGAACAGGGGAAGAGAGTTGTTTCATGCGGTCATGGAATGTGACCCAAGGGCTCTAGGAATGATTTGAGGTATGATCTATGTCTATTACTAGCTATTGAATCAAAATACATAGGTACCAATAAATCTTTTCTTACACGAATCATGTCCAGGACCTAGAGTTTCCAGTTAAACCGTTGACTTGACCCTCACGTCTGGAGATACCTTTGGGAGGAGACTTGCACTATTGGAATATTACCCTTTACCAACAGTTCAAAAACATTGGTAAAGGCCAGGAAACCGTTGGTATATATTATTCCAATGGTTCCCTCAACCGTGGGTGAGTATGGTGTGATAATAGGCCATACCAACGTTTCTGTGAAAACCATTGGTATAGGAGTGATAATAGGAGTTATACCAATGGTTTGTACAAACTTTTGGTATATGTGTGTAAAAGTATAACATAAACCAATGGTTTTATAAAATGTTGGTATATGTGTGTGACACCTCTACCAATGGTTTATAACTGTTGGTATTGAGGGCATATGCCAAGCCATAATGCTATACCAACGGTTTGGTTATAACTGTTGGTATACACCTATACCAACAGTTATAACAAATTGTTGGTATTGATTATTTAATAGTATGTATACCAACGGTTACAGAACCATTGGTATATCCTTATATAATATTATCTATACCAACGGTTGCAGAACCGTTGGTATACAATTGCACAACTCCACAGCAGCAGGCCCCTCTCCCCTCTCCAGACCTGAAACAACACAGCAACCCCTCTCCACACCTACAACAACACCCAAACAGAATCTCCATCCAAAGTATTCAAAATTTCGAATTCATTCCAGAATTTAGAAATTTAGAAATTCAAATGCAATAACACCCTTTAGAGAAAACGCCTACATGTTATTGGAAATGAAATAACACCCATAATAGTATTCCAAATTTATAATTTATTCCTCACTCAAACCACAACACTAACACACATAAGATATTTCAAAATTTATTATCCATTCCTCACTCAAACCACAACACCAATACAAACAAGAGGAAAAACCTACATGTTATAGGAATCACATGGGAAATTTAGTCATGGTCTTGGGTTTATTATCTTAAAACCATCAGAAAAACATGGGTAGTGTGGCAAGGATCATGATACCCATAAGATAGACAATGGTAGTGCTCATGTGCTTAGGCCTAGGATGAGTTATATAAAGAACAGGGGCTGTTTATATTCCTCTAATGATTATGTATCCATGTATAAATGGTTCCTAATGTGTAAGGGAAAAACATTGTCCAATATCGACATATGAGATGGGTTACCAGAATAGACTATGTAACACCCCGAGATTTTATGAAAAATATTCTTTTTAATTTCATTAATGTCTTGTTTTGTACTCTACACCAAAAGGATCTTGTACAACACGCATCCTTGACTTTCCTTTCATTACACGCAATCGCTACCTTCCTCGATAGCGTGGGTAGTACGCAATAATGAGTTTCACTAAACAACGATATGCTATTATTAAAACTAGCCGTTATGAATAGTAATAACCACTTTTTGAAATTTTGTAAATATTATTTTTCAATATGGACTTAATTTTTGGATTCGTAATATCAAAATTAACTTAGGGTGAAATTTTCGTACTTTTCAGATAACTTTCATATTCTGATGAATAGAGAAAATTACTAAATTTTAATTAAAAACAACTTTTTTAATCGAAATAATAAATAGTGATAAATTATTAATATGAGTGGTTTTAAAGTATATTTAGAATATATTTTTACAATTTAATACAATGTCGTTCATTGGATATAATTTCACATTTAAACCAGACATAAACAAGTGTCAATCTTTTGATAGTTATTATCTCTTAAGAACACGCTATTTGTTTTGACGACAAAAATTATTTTTTAAAATCAATTAATTCAACTGATATGTTTGGAATTTGGAAAAATAGACATCATTTTTGAGTTCATAATATCAAATATAGCTTAGGCCTAATTTTTGGTATTTTTCTGGAAACTTTCATTTTTTGATGAATAGTGAAACCACTAAGTGGTGGTTAAAAAAAATGAATTTTTCATAAAACTTAATTTTACCGCTCATGTGAGTAAAATTTCAAAAATCCGAGAGACGCGGTTGATGTCAGTAAGTAAAATTTGGTTCAATGAGATGAAAATAATTTTTGATGAATAGTAACTTTTTACTTTTCTACCACGGTTAAAAGTAAATAGGGTAATTAAGGGTAAAAATGATATTATTATTACCCTAAAACATGTCCTAATTCTATTGGATAGGTTTAATTAGACCAAAAACAACCTTAGGAATAAAATATGACCACTTGGGCCCACATGGATTAGATTAGGACATTTATTATTAATTTATTTAAAGAAGGGTTAAAATAGTTAAAATCAAAGTTTAATAAGTAAATCATTTTTAATATAGAGTTATACATAAGATAAATTAGACTATAAATATTCATTAGAAATATAAAACGCCTTCCTACTTAAAGATATTTTATTTGTAATTTTTAGACTTTAAATATATTAATTTATTTATGACACAATGATGATGGAGTAATTATCTTATTAATGAAATATTGATATTATTGATGTTATAAATACCCAAATAAATGTAATTTGAGACTTTTTATGAATTCCAATAATTTTATATGTTAATATGACATGTTAGTGTTGATTTAATTAACTTTGTTCGAACTAATCATTCTGTTATGATTTTCACAAAAATCAATTACCAAATAGTGTAAAAATTGACATAAAATAATTTTTAAAACAAATATTATATTATTAATTTTTATTATATTTCTAAAAATCTAAGGTTCGGCCAAATGACTTAGATAAGGTTATATATATTAATAATAAACAACTTGGGGTTCGTTTGGCTTCTTAATTTATGTTTATTAACCATATAGTGTAAGAACACAAGAAGACACAGTAAAAGTAAAATTATTTAACTTAATGTTAAATCTAAATGATAAGGTTAAAATTGGAACCCAAACATGTCTAAATTCTATTTTATGAGAGTATTTTTACCCATACACACCTTGTATTCTAAATAAATCAATTTTGAGCTATTTAAAACCGAATTTGGCTTTATAATAAAATAATATTTTTAGTTATTCCAAAGGTGCCCCTCTCCTCCCTTATAAAAGGGCACCTCCTCCCTCTCTTCCTCACACCACTTTGAGCCTTCAAGCTAGTCCAAACTCTGCCACATTCTCTTATCCACTTCCCTATAAATATCCTAGAGGTCCTGGTATTCTTCAAAGACCAATTTTAGTGCCCTAAGAAGAGGACTCAAAGAGGCGCTTCAAAGAAGAGGTAATGTCCGTTACCGATTCTTTCAACTTTATTTCTTCTTCCACTTATTCTTCTTACGTTGTTTCATTATGAAGTAATAACATCAGTATCACTCATATGCTGATATTTTATTATAAGTCTGAAACAACCCTATTTCACCATCTATCCATCCTACGGAAAATGAAATCACTGCGCGTGAGTATGTACGGAATACTGTCTCCACGCCGTGGTGTAATCTATTTTCCACCACCACCTTACTTGGATAGGTATAATGGTGTAAATAATTACTATATATGATTTTTTTAAAATGATATTTATTCTGAAATATTATACATACACTCCAATACAATTCCATGATCATGGGAATGATATCATCACTCGTGCTTAAGTACGGACTTCCGTCTCCACGACGCGATGAGATTCATTATCCACATTAACCATTCTTGAATGATTATAAAGTATATATAATAAGTAATAATGAATTATATGACATAATAATGATACTAGATTTATGTGTATATATATTTTTGTCATCTACTTAATTCAATTCAACTCAATAAGGAAACGAAAAAAGCGTTCATGCGTACATACGGCCTACCGTCTCCATGAACGGTGTATTTCTTTCCAGTGACTGATTTATTATATATATGCATATTATGAATATATATTATATATAAATAAGGTTTTATATTCTGGAATTAAGGAATCATGATCTACGTAATCATATGAATAATTACAAGTCAAAACACGGACGACAAATGAAACAATTTTACCCAAAACGCTCTTTAACAAGGAATTTACAAAAGAACGGGTAATATAAATTCATAAGTGAACCATATATGATATCATAACAATGATTATGATTCTGGAATCAGTAAATGACATTATTTAAATCATTATACAGGAGGTTCAGACACTTACAAAGAAAATCGGACCTAAGGTCAGGGAAAATATCACAATCTCATTTTATCCAAGATTGTTTATACTTTGGTATTTATTGGGGTGTATTTTATCATCCACAACCATGATTCCTCGATATGTAATCCAATTTTACCCTTTGGTGAGTTTTTAGTAAAATATATAAAAGGAATCTTTTGTCGTTTTTCGTACGAGGTACTTTTTGACTTTTCCGACAAAAGTACGGGAAGAATGTTTTTTTTAACTTATACGGCATGAATGGATTTTTAAAAAATTATTTCCATGATGCTTAATTTAGAAGTTTTCAAGTTTATTTTTAATCAAATTCTTTTAGTTTAAAATTGTATTACATGTTAAGAAAGGAAAAAAATTTTGAAATAGAAAGGATATTTTCCTCAAGAATGGAGTTCAAGTGTTTTATCAAAATTATTTTCCATATAAGATAATAAAGGGTTCTGTTTCTATCCCTATTATTACATTGATTTGATTATGTTGTGATGGAATTATTTTTATGAATTATTTTATCTTATATGAATTGTTTTATGATGTCATGTTGTTTAAGAATCCCATTTTTATTACATGAGTTATGCAATGATGTATGATTTATGATTTTGTGGAACACAGAAGAATGGTATCATTATGAGATGGGTGGGACCTATATCTCCCTCAAATGCATTGGGTAAAGATTTTATATCTCATGAGATAGACACGGATGGAACAGCAGGTTAAACCCGTTCAGTGAAACAGGACTGAAATGAGGAATGAACTCGGTTCAGAAATGGACTTTGTCCACTAAGATAGTCTTGGCAATGAGTCTTGACTAATAAGAAATGATTCTCTATGATTATGTGTGTATTAAAAAAAGATTTATGTTTTAATTTATGATTATTGTGATTACATTTCACTACCATGATTTATCCCATGTTATGAAATTGTGATCTCTTTTGAAGGGTAAGATTTCCAAAATTGTTATGTTCTTATGAATATGATGTGATTGATATTTCTTTTGTTTACCCTTACTGAGCATTTGATCTCACCCTTTTATTTTTTTCTTTTCCCCAGGATATAAATAAAGGTTTTAGGTAAGAAAAAAAGGAGATATTTATGGGAGATGTTGAAGATATTTCACCATGATTAGAAGATTATATTCCGAGTTTCCAAAGACACTAAACTATTACGGTCCTTGTGTGTGTGTTTTTTTAATGTACTAAGTATTATGCAAAAGTAATGTAATGTCCATGTATGTCAAGCTTTGGGTCTCTACAGTTGGTATCAGAGGAAAGGTTTAGTCAACCTTTGGAAACTAGGATGCGAGAACTTTAGTGAGATCCTTAGAGATATTTCTAAGGTATGTCTAGGGATGACTCTAAGGTTAATTATAAGTATAGGTTATAGTCCTATAATTACGGTAACGATCATAGAATTAAACCTAAGATGTTAGATATTGAAGGTACTCCTCCTTTGTTGTGCTGTTTTCCCTAGCATGATTTTTGCCTCTCACACTATTCTTTTTTGGTTTTAGACAATGGTTGGAACCCGAAGGAACCGTGTTGATCAATGTAATGGACAATTCAATGATTTTCCTCCTGAACAAAAAAATGTTATGGGAGATGGAGTGAAAGTTCTTATTACTATACTTACACAAGCTATGAGTCATTCTGGACTTCTAAATGAGTAGAGAAGGGAACAATATTTTATTGAGTCCTTCATGAGGCAGCGTCCACCTTCTTTCAGTGGGTCTTCTGATCCACTTGTTGCTGACCAATGGATCAGTACTAATGAAAAGATATTTTCAGTTCTTCAATGCTCTGAACATGATAAATTCATCTTAGCAGTGTATCGTTTGGAAGATGATGCTGATCAATGGTGGAATCTTATCAAGAATACGAGGCCAAGATATGAAATTGAGTCCATGGAATGGGACGAGTTCAAGAACTTATTTTTCAATAAGTACTTCCCTTGTATTCTTCGTACAAAGATAGAGAAGGAGTTTCTTGACCTAAAGAAAAAGGATGATGAATCTGTTGGTATATACGAAGAGAATTTTACAAGGCTTGCAAGGTATGCATCTAGCTTTATCATCCAACCTGAAAGTAAAGTTGATCGATCCTTCAGTCGCTTAAAACCAAGTCTTAGAAGGGCATTAGCTATAAGAGACTTCAGTAGCTATGAAGAAATTGTGCGTTGTTCTATCAAGGTAGAAATGGAAGTTGGTGTTACTTATCCATCTCATAGTTTTGACAAGAAACGAAAGATGGAGTTCAAGGAGAAATCTCAGAATAATGGTGAAAAGAAGATGAATGTTTCTTTATGCTCAAAGTATGGAAAGAAGCATGGTGGAGATTGTCTTAAAGGGACAAGTAAATGTTTCAAATGTGGAAAGGAAGGTCATCGGGTATTTTAATGCCGCAATGATGGGAAGAAGATGTCTAATGATGTAAACAAAGGAAGGGATACACAGAATGAACCTACTACACTTCAATGCTTCAAGTGTAAGTAAATGGGGCATTATGATAATAAATGCCCTAATCCAATGGTTAGTGATGATCGATATGACCAACCACTTAAGGAAAAGGACAAAAGGAAGTCACATGCGATCACCATTGGAGATGTTGAATATGACAACGATGTGGTGGAATGATTAAGTTTTTATGTAATGGGATTCCAAAATAATGTTGTATATAGTATCTTGGAATATTAGAATATTTATGTATTGGTATATTGTGGTTTTCAATAATTTTATTGTACCGGTAACCATGGAAAGTGATTGAGATATTTTTGGAAAAAAGATGATATGTGCATAATGAAGGGATAAGGAAAAAATTAAATGTTTTACAGTATTCATGAGCTCATGATTGATATAAGGACTAAGTGATATCATGGTTTGAGTATATAGAATTTTGTGGATTTTGGTATGTGGAAAGAGTTAACTTTTAACAGCATTAATGTTTTCAATAAGGTTCAATGGGTATTCATTTTTGTTTCAAGAGAATACATGATTAAGGCCTTTGAATGTTTGGAATTTGACCAAGAAGACATATCTCAGGATATATGGGGATCAACAATGGTATTAACATGCTAGTTGTATGAACTCTTTGGTAATCGTTTTCACTATAATATGAGATTAGACATCATTATTTTGGATAATCCAAAAGATTGGAATGGATTATGTTGGACATAAGTTAGTATTGTTTAAGGATATAAGTTTTTTCGATATTATTTATGGGATGTTATAGTAATGTAGTTTTAGAAAAAGGGCAACCTACAGGATGGGAGACAGCCCATTGCGTCGGACAAGGCTGTGGGAATCGAACCCACAACCGAAGTGCGACTGGCCTTTATCGCCTACCACTGGCCTATAGGAAGTCCCTGTTTAGTAGAAACTAGTTTTATTATATTATGCAGTATGATATATGAAGTATAAGTCCATTTTAGGAACCATATATGATTAATCTCACTATAGATGGACTTATGTACTTTTTGATAACTTTTCTAACCTTTTGTTTGAGACAGAAGGAATGACCCATCATTCTATCACATGATCTGCTAACACATCACGAATGAAAAATTCAACTTCATTTCTTTAAGAGATGAAGTGGAAATTGTCCAAAGAATGACAAACGGTGAGACTATACCAAAATCACGAAAGTATTTCTTCTAATTCCAATTTCATCAACTTTGGGAAATGATCTTGAAAACCAAAAATGTTGTCCTAGTGCTCTTATATCCGATGAATCAAATGGTACCTTAGATCATCACAAATTTATGGCTTTGTGATTGGTGGCTTTTTCATAGCCATGTTCTCTACCACTCTCCATCAGAACATGATGGTTAGATTTTTCTTCCATATCCATATTTTCACCTATGTTCTCCTACGTGGAAACCCAGTGATGATTTAATTTGTGTAACCGTTACATTTCATACTTTATTTTTTAAAGCCAAGTTTTGGTATTACTTTTTACGATGTGGTTTTCTATTAAAGAAACGTTCAAGTATTAAACAATTTATAACCTCGACGAATTTCGAGGTCGAAATTCATTTTAAGGGAGGTAGAATGTAACACCCTGAGATTTTATGAAAAATATTCTTTTTAATTTCATTAATGTCTTGTGTTGTACACTACACCAAAAGGAGATTTCACAACAAGCATCCTTGACTTTCCTTGCATTACACGCAATCGCGACCTTCCTCGATAGCGTGGGTAGTACGCAATACCGAGTTTCACTAAACAACGATATGCTACTATTAAAACTAGCCGTTATGAATAGTAATAACCTATTTTTGAAATTTTGTAAATTTTATGTTTCAAAATGGACTTCATTTTTGGATTTGGAATATCGAAATCAGCTTAGGGTGAAATTTTGGTACCTTTCGGATAACTTTAATATTCTGATGAATAGAGAAAATTACTAAATTTTAATTAAAAACAATTTTTTTAATTGAAATAATTAATAGTGATAAATTATTAATTTGAGTGGTTTTAAAGTATATTTAGAATATATTTTTACAATTTAATACAATTTTGTTCATTGGATGTAATTTCACATTTAAACCAGACATAAACAAGTGTCAATCTTTTGATTGTTATTATCTATTAAGAACACGCTATTTGTTTTGACGGCGGGAATTATTTTTTAAAATTAATTAATGAAACTGATATGTTTTGAATTTGGAAAAATAGACATCATTTTTGAGTTCATAATATCAAATATATCTTAGGCCTAAGTTTTGGTATTTTTATGGAAACTTTCATTTTTTGATGAATAGTGAAACCACTAAGTGGTAGTTAAAAAAATAAATTTTTCATAAAACTTAATTTTACCGCTCCTATGAGTGGAATTTCAAAATTCCGAGAGACACGGTTGATGTCAGTAAGTAAAATGTGGTTCAATGAGATGAAAATAATTTTTGGTGAATAGTAACTTTTTTCTTTTTTTTACCACAGTTAAAAGTAAATAGGGTAATTAAGGGTAAAATTGATATTATTATTACCCTAAAACATGTCATAATTCTATTGGATAAATGTAATTCGACCAAAAACAACCTTAGGAATAATATATGACCACTTAGGCCCACATGGATTAGATTAGGACATTTATTATTAATTTATTTAAAGAAGGGTTAAAATAGTTAAAATCAATGTTTAATAAGGAAATCATTTTTAATATAGAGTTATACATAAGCTAAATTTGACTATAAATATTCATTAAAAAGATAAAACAATTTACTACATAATGATATTTTATTTGTAATTTTTAGACTTTAAATAATTTAATTTATTTATGACACAATGATGATGCAGTAATTATCTTATTAATGAAATATTGACATAATTAATGTTATAAATACCCAAATAAATGTAATTTGAAACTTTTTATGAATTCCAATAATTTTATACGTTAATATGACATGTTAGTGTTGATTTAATTAACTTTATTCTAACTAATCATTCTGTTATAATTTTCAAAAAAATCAATTACCAAATAGTGTCAAAATTGACATAAAATAATTTTTAAAACAAATATTATATTATTAATTGTTATTATATTCCTGAAAATCTAAGGATTGGCCAAATGACTTCGATAAGGTTATATATATTACTAATAAACAACTTGGGGTTCGTTTTTCTTCTTATAGTAAGTTTATTAACCTTATAGTGTAAGAACACAAGAAGACACGGTAAAACTAAAATTATTTAACTTAATGTTAAATCTAAATGATAAGGTTAAAATAGGAACATAAACTTGTCTAAATTCTATTGGATTACGAGATTTCGACCCATCCCCACCTTAGCTTCGAAATAAATAAATTTGGATCTATTTAAAACCTAATTTGGATTTATAATAAAATAATAGTTTTAGTTATTCCAAAGGTGCCCCTCTCCTCCCTTATAAAAGGGAACCTCCTCCCTCTCTTCCTCACACCACTTTGAGCTTTCAAGCTCGTCCAACCCCTGCCAAATTCTCTTATAAACTTCCCTAGCAACATCTTAGAGGTCCTGGTCTTCTTCAAAGACCAATTTTAGTGCCCTAAGAAAAGGACTCAAAGAGGCGCTTCAAAGAAGAGGTAATGTCCGTTACCGATTCCTTCAACATTATTTCTTCTTCCACTTCTTCTTATTAGGTTGTTTCATTATGAATTAATAACATCAGTATCACTCATATACTGATATGTTGTTATAAATATGAAACAACCCTATTTCACCATTTATCCATCCTACAGAAAATGAAATCATCGCGCGTGCGTACGTATGGAATACCGTCTCCACGTCGTGGTGTAATCTATTTTTCACCACCACCTTACTTGGATGGGTATAATGGTGTAAATAATGACTAAATATGATTATTGAAAAATGATATTGATTCTGAAATAGTATAAATACACTCCAATACAATTTCATGATCATGGGAATGATATCATCGCGCGTGCTTTCGTACGGCCTACCGTCTCCACGACACGATGAGATTCATTCTCAATGTTAACCATTCATGAATGATTATAAAGTATATATAATAAGTAATAATGAATTATACAGGAGGTTCGGACACTTACGAAGCAAATCGGACCTAAGGTAAGGGAAAATATCACAATCTCATTTTATCCGAGATTGTTTATACTTTGGTATTTACTGGGGTGTATTTTATCATCCACATCCATGATTCCTCAATATCTAATATTGTTTCCATCCACCTAAAATTGTTTAAATCCAATTTTACCCTTCGGTGAGTTTTTTGTAAAAGATATAAAAGGAATCTTTTTTTGTTTTTTGTACGAGGTACTTTTTGACTTTTTCGACAAAAGCACGAGAAGAATGTTTTTTTTAACTTATACGGCATGAATGGATTTTTAAAAAATTATTTCCAAGAAGATTAATTTAAAAGTTTTCAAGTTTATTTTTAAACAACTTCTTTTAGTTTAAAATTGTATGACATGTTATGAAAGGAAAATGTTTTTGAAATAGAAAGGATATTTTCCTCAAGAATGGAGTTCAAGTGTTTTATCAAAATTATTTTCCATATAAGATAATAAAGGATTCTGTTTCTATCCCTATTATTACATTGATTTGATTATGTTGTGATGGAATTATTTTTATGTATTCTTTTATCTTATATGAATTGTTTTATGATGTCATGTTGTTTAAGAATCCCATTTTTATTACATGAGTTATGCAATGATGTATGATTTATGATTTTGTGGCACACATAAGAATGGTATAATTATGAGATGGGTGGGACCTATATCTCCTTCCAATGCAATGGGTAAAGATTTTATATATCATGAGATAGACATGGTTGGAATGGGAGGTTAAACCAGTTTAGTGAAACGGGACTGAAACGAGGAATGGACTCGGTTCAGAAATGGACTTTGTCCACTAAGATAGTCTTGGCAATGAATCTTAACTAATAAGAAATGATTCTCTATGATTATGTGTGTATGACACAAAGCTTCATGTTTTACGTTATTATTATTGTGATTACATTTCACTACCATGAGTTATCCCATGTTATGAAATTATTATCTATTTTGCAGGGTAAGATTTCCAAATTGTTATGTTCTTATGAATATGATGTGATTGATATTTCTTTTGTTTACCCTTACTGAGCATTTGAGCTCACCATTTTATTTTTTTATTTTCTCCAGGATATAAATAAAGGATTTAGGTATGAAAAAAGGGATATCTTTATGGGAGATGTTGAAGATCTTTCACCATGATTAGAAGATTATATTCCGAGTTTCCAAAGACACTAAACTATTACGGTCCTTATGTGTGTGTTTTTCTAATGTACTAAGTATTCCTCAAAAGTAATGTAATTTCCATGTACTTCAAGATTTGGGTCTCTACAGACTACATGTTTTTCATAGATTTTTCAATTAGAATAACTACATGTTTGTTTATAGATTTTTCAATTAGAATAAGCACGCTGAACACCTAAAAACACATATTCAGCAGTGCTGCACAAAACATGTGTCCGAATGATGTGTCGTCTCCTCGTACACCTCAATAATAATAATTAGGGTGTTTTCATGTGATTTCAAGTCATTCTGATGTCATCCGGCATGCATTTGACCGTAAAACCCATGTTTTGGCCATTTACGACACGTCGAGTACGTTTTCGGCTAGCATGCTCACACGACACCTCTGATTGACGTTCTGTCTGGACTAAAACATCACAAATCACCCAAACATTATTTTCATCTGATTTCATGGAATTCTGAGGTCATTCGGCCAGTTTCAACCACCCCACGCACGCTATTCAAGCACGTCTTACACCTAAAAAACACATATTCAGTCGTGCAGCGCAAACCGCACGTCTAAATGAAGTGTTTTCTCCTCGTACACATAATGAATAATAATTAGGGTGTTTTCGTATGTTTTCAAGTCATTACGATGTCGTTCATCATGAATTTGACCGTTAAACCCATGTTTTGGCCATTTACGACACCCGGAGTGCGTTTTCGGCCAGTACGGTCACATGACACCTCCAATTGACGTGTCGTCTGGCCGCAAATTTCACAATTCACCCTCCCTTTGTTGTCGTCCAATTTCATGGTATTATGAGGTCGTTCGGCTAGTTTTGACCACCCCACGCACGTTTTTCAAGCACGTCGAACACCTAAAAAACACATATTCAGTCGTGCCGCGCAAACCGTGCTTCCGAATGATGTGTCGTCTCCTCGTACACCTCGTGAATAACAATTAGGGTTTTTTTATGTGATTTCAAGTCATCCTGATGTCGTTCGGCATGTATTTGACCGTAAAACCCATGTTTTGGCCATTTACGACACGCCAAGTGCATTTTCGGCCAGCACGGTCACACGACACCTCTGATTGATGTTCTGTCTAGACGAAAATTTCAAAAACCACCCAACTTTTTTTGTCGTCTGATTTCATGGAATTCCGAGGACGTTCTGCAAGTTTCGACAACCCCATGCACGCTATTCAAGTGCACCGAACACCTGAAAAACACATATTTAGCTGTGTCACACAAATCGCGCATCTGAATGATATGTTGTCTCATCGTACACCTCACGAAAAATAATTAGGGTGTTTTCGTGAGATTTCAAGTCATTCTGATGTCATTCGGCATACATTTGACCGTAAAACCCGTGTTTTGGCCATTTAAGACACGTGTACTGTGTTTTCAGACAGTGCGGTCACATGACACCTCTGATTGACGTGTCGTCTGGCCGACAATTTCAAAATTCACCCACCCTATGTTTTCATATGATTTCATGTCATTATGATGTTGTTCGGTAGGTTTTGACCACCCAACGCACACTTTTCATGCGCGCCCAACACCTAAAAACACATATTTAGTCGTGCCGCGCAAACCTCGCATCTGAATGATGTTTCGTCTCCTTGTACACCTCAAGAATGATAATTAGGGTGTTTTTGTATGATTTCAAGTCATTCCGATGTCGTTCAGCATGCATTTTCTGTAAAACCCTTTTTTTGTCCATTTACGACAAGCGGAGTGCGTTTTCGGCCAGCATGGTCACACGACACCTCTGATTGACGTGTCATCTGGAAGAAAATTTCACAATTCACCCACCCTTTGTTGTCGTCGGATTTCATGGTATTTCGAGGTCGTTCGGCTAGTTTTGACCACCTCACGCATGCTTTTCAAGCGCGCCGAACACATAAGAAACACATATTCAGTCGTGTCCTGAAAACCGCACGTCTGAATGACATTTCTTCTCCTCGTACACCTCATGAATAATAATTAGGGGTTTTTCATGTGATTTCAAGTCATTTCGATGTCGTTCGTCATGAATTTGACCGTAAAACCCATGTTTTGGCCATTTACGACACGCCGAGTGTGTTTTTGGCCAGTGTGGTCACACAACACCTCCAATTGACATGTCGTCCGTTGGAAAATTTCAGAAATCACCCAACCTTTTTTTATTTGGATTTCATGGAATTATGAGATCGTTCGGCCGGTTTCGACCACCCCCCGCAGGCTTTTCAAGCACGCCAAACACCTAAAAAAAAATATTCAACTGTGTCGTGCAAACCACGCATCTGAATGACGTGTCATCTCCTCGTACACCTCACGAATAATAATAAGGGTGTTTTCATCTGATTTCATGTCATTCTGATGTCGTTCGTCATGAATTTGACCGTAAAATCCATGTTTTGGCCATTTACGACACGCGAAGTGCATTTTCAGCCAGCGTGGTCACATGAAACCTCTGATTGACATTCCATCTGGCTGAAAATTTCACAATTCACGCACCCTTTTTTGTCGTCCGATTTCATGGCCTTATGAAGTCGTTTGGCTGGTCTCGACCAACCCACACACGCTTTTCAAGCACATGGAACACTTAAAAAACACATATTCAGTCGTGTTGTGCAAACCGTGCATCTGAATGATGTGTCGTCTCCTCATATACCTCACGAATAATAATTAGGGTGTTTTCGAGTGATTTCAAGTCATTCCGATGTCGTTCGGCATGCATTTGACCGTAAAACCCATTTTTTGGCCATTTGCGACTCGCGGAGTGCGTTTTCGGCCATCGCGGTCCCACGAACCCTCCGATTGACGTGTCATCCAGCCGCCAATTTTACAATTCACCCAACCTTTGTTGTTGTCTGATTTCATGTCATTTCAAGGTCGTTCGGCCAGTTTCGACCACCCCACGCACGCTTTTCAAGCACGCCGAACACCTAAAAACACATATTCAGTCGTGCCACGTAAACCACGAATCTGAATGACATTTCTTCTCCTCGTACACCTCAATAATAATAATTAGGGAGTTTTGTGTGATTTGAAGTCATTCTGATGTCGTTCGGCATGCATTTAACTGAAAACCCCATGTTTTGGCCACTTACGACATGTGGAGTGCGTTTTCAGCCAGTGTGGTCACACAACACTTCTGATTGACATGTCCTCTAGTCGACAATTTCACAATTCACCGACCCTTTTTTGTCGTCCGATTTCATGGCATTCCGAGGTCGTTTGGCCGGTTTCGACCACCCCACGCAGGCTTTTCAATCGCGCCGAACACCTAAAAAACACATTTCAGTTGTTCCGCAAAAACCGCGCTTCTGAATGATGTGTCTTCTCCTCATACACCTCACGAATAATAATTAGTGTGTTTTGTGTGATTTAAAATCATTCTGATGTCGTTCGGCATGCATTTGACTGAAAGACCCATGTTTTCACCATTTACGACACGCTGACTGCGTTTTTGGCCAGCGCGGACACACGACACCTCCGATTGACATGCCGTCTGGAAAAAAATTTCACAAATCACCCAAACTTTGTTTTTGTCTGATTTCATGGTATTCTGAGGTTGTTCGGCCAGTTTTGACCACCCCAAGCACGTTTTTCAAGCACACAGAACACCTAAAAACAAATATTCAATCATGCCGCACAAACCACGCGTTCTTATGACGTGTCGTCTCCTCGTACATATCAAAAATAATAATTATGGTGTTTTTGTGTGATTTCAAGTCATTATGATGTCGTTCCGCATGCATTTGACCGTAAAATCCCTGTTTTGGGCATTTACGACATGCGGAGTGCGTTTTTGGCCAGCACAATCACACGAAACCTCCGATCGACGTGACGTCTGGCCGAAAATTTCACAATTCACCCACTCTTTGTTGTCGTCCGATTTCATTGCATTCCGAGGTCGTTCGGCCGGTTTCGACCACCACACCCACGCTTTTCAAGTGAGTCGAACACCTAAAAAACACATATTCAGTCATGCCGTGCAAACTGCGCATCCGAATGACATTCCGTCTCTTCGCACACCTCACGAATAATAATTAGGGTGTTTTTGTGTGATTTCAAGTCATTCTAATGTCATTTCAGCATGCATTTGACCGTAAAACTCATGTTTTGACCATTTACGACATGTAGAGTGCGATTTCGGCCAGCGCGATCACACAACACCTCTGATTGATGTGTCGTCTATCCGAAAATTTCACAATTCACCTACCCTTTATTGTTTTCTGATTTGATGGCATTCTGAGTTCGTTCGGCCGGTTTCGACCACCCCACGCAAGATTTTCTAGCACGCCGAACACCTAAAAAACACATATTCAGTCATTCCATGCAAACCGAAAATCTGAATGACATGTCATATCCTCGTAAACCTCATGAAGAATAATTTTGGTGTTTTCGTTTGATTTCAAATCATTCTGATGTCGTTTGGCAAGCATTTGACCGTAAAACCCATGTTTTGGCCATTTACGACACGCCGAATGCGTTTTCGGCCAGTGCGGTCACACGACACCTCCGATTGACATGCCTTCATGCCAAAAATTTCACAAATCACCCAACCTTTGTTTTCATCAGATTTCATGGCATTCTGAGATCGTTCGGCCGGTTTCGACCACCCCACGCACGCTTTTCAAGCGCGCCGAACACCTAAAAAAGACATATTCAGCCATGCCACGCAAACCGTACGTCCGAATGACGTTTGGTCTCCTCGTACACCTAAATAATACTGATTAGGGTGTTTTCCTTTGATTTCAAGTCAATCCGATGTCGTTTGGCATGCATTTGACCGTAAAACCCATGTTTTGGCCATTTTACGAAACGCGAAGTCCATTTTCGGACAGCACGGTCACACGACACCTCTGATTGACGTGTCGTCTGTCCAACAATTTCACAATTCACCCACCATTTTTTCGTCTGATTTCATGGCATTCTGAGGTCATGCAGATGGTTTCGACCACCCCACGCACGCTTTTCAAGCACACCGAACACCTAAAAAACATATTCAACAGTGTCGTGCAAACCACAAGCCCGAATGACGTGTCATCTCCTCGTACACCTCAAAAATAATAATTAGGGTGTTTTTATGTTATTTGAAGTCATTTTGATGTCGTTCGACATGCATTTGACGGTAAAACCCATGTTTTGGCCATTTACGACATGTGGACTGCATTTTCAGCTAGCGCGGTAACACGCCACCTCTGATTGACATGTCGTCTGGCCGACAAGTTTGAAATTCACCCACCCTTTGTTTTCTTCTGATTTAATGGCATTCTGAGGTCGTTCGACCGGTTTCGACCACCCCACGCACGCTTTTCAAGCACGCCGAACACCTAAAAACACATATTTAGTCGTGCCACGCAATCTTCATGTTCGAATGATGTGTCCTCTCCTCGTACACCGCACAAATAATAATTAGGATTTTTTCGTGTGATTTCAAGTCATTCTGATGTCGTTCAGCATGCATTTGACCGTAAAACCCATGTTTGGGGCATTTACGACACGCCGAGTGCGTTTTCAGCCAGCACGGTCACACGACACCTCTGATTGATGTGTCGTCTGACTGAAAATTTCAAAGATCAACCTACCTTTGTGTTCGTCGGATTTCATGGAATTGTGAAGTCGTTCGGTTGGTTTCGACCACCCACGCACGCTTTTCAAGGGCACCGAACACCTAAAAAACACATATTCAGCTGTGCCGCGAAAACCGCATGTCTGAATGACATGATGTCTCCTCATACAACTCGAGAATAATAATTAGAGTGTTTTCATGTGATTTCAAGTCATTCTGAGGTCGTTCGGCAGGCATTTGACCGTAAAACTGATGTTTTGTCCATTTACGACACGCAGAGTGCGTTTTCGGCCATCACGGTCACACGCCACCTCCGATTGAAGTTCCATCTGGGAGAAAATTTCAAAATTCACCCACCCTTTGCTGTTGTCCGATTTCAAGGCATTATGAGGTCGTTCGGCCGATTTTGACCACCCCAAGCATGCTTTTTAAGGGCGCTGAACACCTAAAAAACACATATTCAGCCGGGCCGTGCAAATCATGCATCCAAATGACTTTTCATCTCCTCTTACACCTCATTAATAATAATTAGAGTATTTTCGTGTGATTTAAAGTCATTCTGATATCGTTCGGCATGCATTTGACCGTAAAACCCATGTTTTGGGCATTTACGACACGCCGAGTGCATTTTCGGCCACTACGGTCACACAACACCTTTGATTGACATGTGGTCTAGCTGACAATTTCACAAATCACCAAACCTTTGTTGTCGTCTGATTTCATGGCATTATGAGGTTGCTCGGCTAGTTCAACCACCCCACGCAGGTTTTTCAAACACGTCGAACACCGAAAAAACAAATATTCAGTCGTGCCATGAAAACCGCAAATCCGAATGACATTTTGTCTCCTTGTACACCTCCCAAATAAAAATTAGGGTGTTTTCCAATGATTTAAAGTCATTCTGATGTCTTTTGTTATGCATTTGACCGTAAAACCCTTGTTTTGGCCATTTTACGACACGCGGAGTGCGTTTTCGGCCATCATGGTCCCACGACACCTCCGATTGACGTGTCGTCTGGCCGAAAATTTTACAATTCATCCACCCTTTATTGTCGTCCGATTTCATGGAATTCCGAAGTCTTTTGGCCAGTTTCGACCACCCCACACATGCTTTTCAAATGCATCGAACACCTAAAAACACATATTCAATCGTGTCGTGAAAACCGTGTGTCCGAATGACGTGTCGTCTTCTTGTAAACCTCACATATAATAATTATGGTGTTTTCGTGTGATTTGAAGTCATTCCAATGTTTGTTTCCATGAATTTGAAGGTAAAACTCATGTTTTGGCCATTTACGACACACGAAGTGCGTTTTCGGCCAGCGCGGTTACATGAAACCTTCGATTGACTTTCCGTCTGGCTGAAAATTTCAAATTTCACCCACCCTTTGTTATCGTTCGATCTCATGGCATTTTGAGGTCGTCCGGCTGGCTTTGACCACCCCACGCACGCTTTTCAAATGCGTCAAACACCTAAAAAAACATATTCAGTCGTTCCGTGCAAACCGCGCATCCGAATGATTTGTCGTGTCCTCGTACACCTCAAGAATAATAAGTATGGTGTTTTGTGGGATTTCAAGTCATTCTTATGTCGTTCGACAAGCATTTGACTGTAAAACCCTTGTTTTGGCCATTTACAACATGCCGAGTGCATTTTCGGCCAGTGCAGTCACACGATACCTCCGATTGACATACCGTCTGGCCAAAAATTTCACAAATCACCCAACCTTTGTTGTCATATGATTTCATGGTATTCTGAGGTCGTTCGACTAGTTTCAACCACCCCACGCTCGCTTTTCAAGCACGCCAAACACCTAAAAACCCATATTCAGCCGTGCCGCGCAAACCGCGCTTCCAAATGACGTGTCGTCTCCTCGTACACCTCACGAATAATAATTAGGGTTTTTTAGTGTAATTTCAAGTCATTTCGATATCATTAGGCTTGCATTTCACCATAATGCCCATGTTTTGGCCATTTACGACATGCGGAGTGCGTTTTCGGCCAGTGCGGTCACACGACACCTTCGATTGACATGTCATCTAGCTGAAAATTTCACAATTCACCTACCCTTTGTTGTGGTCTGATTTCATGGAATTCCGAGGTTGTTCAGCCAGTTTCGACCACCGCACGTACATTTTTCAAGCGCGCCGAACACCTAAATAACATATATTAAGTCGTGCCATGCAAACCGCCCGTCCGAATGACGTGTTGTCTCCTCTTACAACTCATGAATAATAATTAGGGTGTTTTCGTGTGATTTGAAGTCATTCTGATGTCGTTCGGCATGCATTTGACCGTAAAACCCATGTTTTGGCCATTTACAACACGCAGAGTGCGTTTTCGGCTAGCGCGGTCACACGACACCACTGATTGATGTTCCTTCATGTCAAAAATTTCACAATTCACCCACCCTTTGTTGTTGTTTGATTTCATGGAATTCTGAATTCGTTCGGCTGGTTTTGACCACCCCACGCACGCTTTTCAAGCGCGTCGAACACCTAAAAAAGACATATTCAGCTGTGCCGCACAAACTGTGCATCCGAATGACATAACGTATCCTTGTACACCTCAAAAATAATAATTATGGTATTTTCGCGTGATTTTAAGTCATTCTGATGTCGTTCGACATACATTTGACCGTAAAACCCATGTTTTGGCCATTTACGACACGCAGAGTTTGTTTTCGGCCAGTGCGGTAACAGGACAACTCCGATTGACATGTCTTCTACACAACAATTTCACAATTCACCCACCCTTTTTTGTCGTCCTATTTTATGTCAATCCGAGGTCGTTTGGTCAGTTTCGACCACCCCATGCATGCTTTTCAAGCATGCAGAACACCTAAAAAACACATATTCAGTCGTCCCGTGTAAACCGCACGCCCAAATGACATTCCGTCTCCTCTTACACCTCATTAATAATAATTAGGGTGTTTTGTGAGATTTCAAGTCGTTCTGATGTCGTTCGGCATGCATTTCACCGTAAAACCCATGTTTTGGTTATTTAGGACACACCGAGTGCATTTTCAGCCAGTGCGGTCACACAACACCTTCGATTGACGTGTCTTCTGGCGGATAATTTCGCAAATCACCTGACCTTTGTTGTCTTTTAATTTCATGGAATTATGAGGTCCTTCGGCCAGTTTTGACCACCCCACGCATGCATTTCAAGCACACCGAACACCTAAAAACACATATTCAGCTGTGCCATGTAAAACGCGCTTATGAATGATGTGATGTCTCATTGTACACCTTAAGAATAATAATTAGGGTCTTTACGGGTGATTTCAAGTCATTTCGATGTCGTTCAGCATGCATTTGACCATAAAACCCATGTTTTGGCCATGTACGACACACGAAGTGCATTTTCAGCCAGCATGGTCACACGACACCTCCAATTGACATGTCGTCTGGCCAACAATTTCACAATTCACCCACCCTTTGTTGTCGTCCGATTTGATGTCATTCTGAGGTCGTTCGGCTAGTTTCGACCACCACCTGCAGGCTTTTCAAGTGCGCCGAACACCTAAAAAATTCATATTCAGCCATGTCGCGCATACCGCGCATCCGAATGACATGTCGTCTCCTCGTACACCTCACAAATTATAATTAGGGTGTTTTCATGTGATCTGATGTCATTCCAATATCGTTCAACATGCATTTCACTGTAAAACCCATGTTTTGGCCATTTACGACACGCAGAGTGCATTTTCGGCCAGCGCGGTCACACAACACCTCTGATTGACGTTCTGTTGGGCCAACAATTTCAAAATTCACCCACTATTTGTTTTTGTCCGATTTCATGGCATTCCAAGTTTGTTTGACCGGTTTTGACCACCCCACGCACGCTTTTCAAGCGCGCCAGACACCTAAAAAACACATATTCAGTCATGTCGCGCAAAACACGAATTTGAATGATGTGTCGTCTCCTCGTACACCTCGCGAATAATAATTAGTGTGTTTTCGTGTGATTTAAAGTCATTATGATGTCGTTCGACATGCATTTGACCGTAAAACCCATGTTTTGGCCATTTTACGACATGCCGAGTGCATTTTTGGCCAGCACGGTCACACAACACCTCCAATTGATGTGTCGTCTGGCTGAAAATTTCAAAAATCACCTAAACCTTTTTTTCGTCTGATTTCATGGCATTCTGAGGTCGTTCGGATAGTTTCGACCACCCCACACACGCTTTTCAAATGCGCCGAACACCTAAAAACACATTTTTAGTAGTGCCGCACAAACCGCAATTTCAAATGATGTGTCGTCTCCTCTTGCACCTCACGAATAATAATTAGGGTGTCTCGTGTTATTTCAAGTAATTCTGATGTCGTTCGGTAGACATTTGACCATAAAACTCATGTTTTGGCCATTTACGACACGCGGAGTGCGTTTTCGGCAACCGCGGTCACACGACACCTCCGATTGACGTTCCATATGGCCTACAATTTCACAATTCACCCATACTTTATTTTTGTCTGATTTCATGGCATTATGAGGTCGTTCGACCAGTTTCAACCACCCCACGCACGCTTTGCAAGCGCGTCGAACACCTCAAAAACACATATTTAGCCGTGTCGTGCAATCCGCATGTCTGAATGACGTGTCGTCTCCTCGTACACCTCACAAATAATAATTAGGTTGTTTTTATATGATTTCAAGTCATTCTGATGTTGTTTGGCATGCATTTGACCGTAAAACCCATGTTTTGGCCATTTACGACTCGCCAAGTGCGTTTTCGGCCATCGGGGTAACACAAAACCTCCAATTGATGTGTCGTCTGGCTGAAAATTTCACAATTCACCAACCCTTTGTTTTCCTCCTATTTCATGGCATTCCGAGGTTGTTAGGCTGGTTTCGACAACCCCATGCACTCTTTTCAAGCGCGCTAAACACCTAAAACACATATATTCAGTCGTGTCGCGCAAACCGCGCGTCCAAATGACATGTCGTCTCCTCGTACACCTCACGAATAATAACAAGGGTTTTTCGTGTGATTTCAAGTCATTTTGATGTGGATATTCACGTATTTTACTGTAAAACCCATGTTTTGGTCATTTATGACATGCCGAGTACGTTTTCGGCCAGTACAGTCACACAACACCTCAGTGGGGCTGTTCAAGGGGCTGTTTGGGGTCCAGGTAGGATGGTGGGGGTGGTGGCTATCTGGGGAGCTGTCCTGGAGTAGGGCCAAATCACAGCATTACCATGGCGTGACCGCGGCATGACCGTTGCGTGACCGCGGTGTGTTGGCCCGGTCCTGCGACATTTGCAGGGCACCATCTTCCAGCCAGAATTCCAAATAAATCCGACGTAGTTGTCCTTCACATTATAAAAACTGATCTTATGTTATAAAAAACAGACTCCTGATTCGGGATTGTGGTATAATAAAGACATATATTTCATATTAGTTGTTTTAAAAAGTGGTACTAGGTAGTTGAAACTACTGATTGAGAGTCAAATTATCGCACCCTAAACTATCACTGTGAGTTTTCGTAGACAGCACACCTATGTTGGAGGGGTTTTATTATAAAAACGTGACTTTATTTATCAAATGAAACAATTATATTAAAGAAAACGTATTCAAGATATGAAATTCAATATAATTAAGTAGAATTAAGAAAGAATCTAAATTCAATTTAAAGAATTCTTAAATTAAAGAGGCTACGAGAGGGACTCTACCTCAAGGGGTGTCTCCCATGGGTGTCTTGTGGTGTGTAGTGTCTATCTATGATTTTTTTGGTGCTTCAATATTGTGGGAATTTTGTATTTCATGTTCAGTTTAATAAATACACTAGTCAATTAGAAAATACTTTAATAGTCAATAGAGATAAACCCACTTTTTATAGAGAATACCATGCAAACAACCAACTCGGAAATCAGAGACCGACATTTTACATTACCAATTCCAATTACATAATATATGCAGCACCAACTTATGTTTTATGAACCAATCAATTAAAGGGAAAGAAACTCCTCACAATAACCCATAAAATCTCATGTAGAATCACTCACCTACAAACCATTATAACATCATTAGTCTTCCATATTTGGTCGAGAATAAAGGGTTATACTAATTTCAAAAATATCCATACCGTAGTGAAAAACCAGGTTTGAAAATAAAGAGTTATACAGAATTCAAAAATGTAATGGATCAATCTTCCCCTGATCAACATCACCATCACCACTGTCATCATCGGCCTCATCCTTGCCTCTATCTCTATCCTTGTCGTCATCCTCGTCATCGTCCCCATTCTCATCATCGGCCCCATCCTCTCCCACGGCCCAATCCTCGCCCTCGGCCCCATCCTCACCCTCGGCCCCATCCTCACCCTCGTCTTCATCCTCATCCTCACCCTCGTCCTCTTCAGCATCTTCATCATCACTAGGAACTTCTCATCTCTACCACCACTAGAACTGCCACCTGGTGCATTAGATAATGCACCCATCGACAACATAAATGTCTGACAAGCCGCGCTGGCCTCTGGTGGAAGTGATGAAGATAAAGATTTCATCAGTTTCATAAATTCTTTGTCCCTCGTTTAAACTTTTTCTTCCAACTCTGTGACCATTTTATCAGAATTTCTTGCATGCTCCGTGACCTATTCCAACTCGGTGGTATTAGAATGGATACCTGGAGAGGACCAATACCTCATCAGGACTATATTCTTACCAGGTAGGCAGCATACTCGACCAGAGTGTTCGTCTCCCTAAACCTGATATAAATGATCGTGTGGCCCAAAATTGGCAGGATACTGGGCATCAAGGGCCTCTAAAGTATCCTATTAAGAGTGCGAGTCATTTCAATAACTCAAAATCCACAATCATCAATAAAGGTGACTTGCCTTGTCATTGAATCAAACCATTGACATTTCATCATCGTGACTCGACCATTCGAGTAATAATCCAAAATTATTATTTCCTCTATGACTCCATAATAAGTTACATTTTCAGAACGAGGTCTACTATTCGATGAACTGGCATAACAGTTTGTAGTGGTAGTTAGCATAACACCATCATGTTGTGTTCTCAGGTTTCTTGCTCGTTCAGTTATAATTAATTTGTATCGATTGATCACAAGTGATTTACAAGCATGAACCATGGTATTAGGACTAAAATCCAAAGCTCTTATTTCCTCAGAAATAGAGTCTGCGGGCAAACTCAATACCTAAAATATAAAAAATTAGTAAACTTAATTAAATATTATTTTTATTTAGTTATTATAGAAATATTTTTACCTTCAATTTCAACCAAGCAGAAAACCCTTTGCTTTGCAAAGTCTCTTTCCTTATCAAAGATAAAGAAAGATGATTTCTATATATCAATTCATTATGTTCCCTGTAGATAAAAATAATAATAGTTTAACAAATATTTAAAATCACAAGATATAAGATAAGAGATACATGTACAATTTACTTACTTGATATACTCATCGAACAAATCACAATTGAACAACATTGTGTGATGTGACATCTCTGATCTTCAAGGCCTAATGTCATCAATGTATATGATCCCAGAATTCCTTCTATTTGAGGAAGTGATGGAAAAATGGGTTCAATTTTCCCATACAGTTCTTCTTCATTTCTCATTGGTTTGTTTATTCTCGTAGTAAGATCAGAAAAATACATTCAGCAGAAATCCATACATTCTTGAGCCAAGTAACTGTTCACAATTGAACCTTTGGGATAATACCTGTTCCGAACATATGATTTCAATGTGAACATGTTTCTTTCAGTTGGATACATCCAACGGAAATCAATGGGTCCTCCAAGAAATATTTCAGTTGGATGATGGATAGTTAAATGCAACATGCATATAAAAAATGATGGAGGGGATATTTTCTATAACTCACACAAAATTAATGGTGCCTCTACCAACAATTTTTGCAAGATGGATTTGGAGAACCTCTTAGCACAAAGATCACTAAACAAATAGTACAACCGAATAACTGAGACTCTTAAATTATTGGATGAGAGATGACGGATTTCTATTGGAATTAACTGATGCAAAAGGACGTGATAATCATGATTCTTCAAAGATTTCATCTTAAACTCTTTTCTGTTGACTCGTTTTGATATATTACTTGAATAACCATAAGGAACATTAATATTCTCTAGCACTTACAGAAATTGATTTTTTTTCATCAGGTTTCATCACATAAGAAGCACATAGAACTTTCCATTTATTTTCACTAATACAGACAGGATGCAATTCTGGTCTGATCCCCCAATCTACCAAGTCATGGCGAGATCATAAATCATCTTTTGTCTTCTTCTTGACATTTAGAAGAATCGAAATCAACAATTCACATATATTCTTTTCAATGTGCATTATGTCTAAGCAATGACGTAACAAGTTGGTTGACCAATACGACAACTCAAAGAATATACTCTTCTTCTTCCAATTGTAACAGGTATCATTGGAAACATTTTTCCTCTTTCTAGATTTCATTACACCCTTCCCAAATGAATAACTAAAATCTTTCAATACATTAAGCACATAAGTTCCAGAAATATGCTGAGGTGGATCATCAGTCTCCATGGTATTGTCAAATCATCGACGATTGTTTCTATATGGATGGTTCATTGTAATTAATCGTCGAAGTCCCATAAAACTAAAACTATGATGATATTTCAGTCTTCTCGATCGAGTATTCTACATATAAACAGGACTTGACAATTTTCCTTTTGTGCTCCATCCAGACATCATTGCATAAGAAGGAAAATCATTGATCATCCACATAAGCGTAACACGCATCCGAAATATTTCTTTCGAACATGCATCGTATGTGGGCACACCCACATCATAAAGAAGGTTGAACTCTTTTATTAAAGGTTTCATGTATACATCCATATCATTGTCGAGATCAGAAGGGCCAGATATTAGTATCTTCAAGAAAGTGTAAGGCTTTTTCATACACAACCATGGGGGAAGGTTATAAATGTGTATGAAAACCAGCCATGTGTTGTGAGAAGTAATCATATTCCCAAATGTATTAAAACCGTCACATGAAATACACAGTCTCACATTACGCACGTCAGCTGCAAATTCAGAATATCGAGCATCAAATATTTTCCATAGAAATCCATCTGCAGGGTGAACCAACTCTTCATTATTCTTTTTTCTATCAGTGTCATGCCATCACATTTTTACTGATATTTAATCATAAATGAAAAGGTTCTGTAATATAGGGGTTAATTGAAAGTGCCACATTAATTTTTGTGGCACACGAGATGGTTTTCCATCATCTTTTGGCTTCCATCAGGAGGTTCCACATTTGATACAATCATTTCTTTAAGTAGTTTCCTCCCAAAATAAGCTTCAATCATTCGGGCAAGAATGAATCTTTTTTTGAGAATCCAAGTTCATCAACTAACTTCCATTCCATATAGTGGTTTGACGGAATATCTGCATCATCTAAAATTAAGTCCATCAATAATGTAAGAATTTAATCAATTGCTGGATTTGAAATCCCATACATAGTTTTCCCATGAAACAATCAGATTAAAAAATCAAACTTTTTCATTTTACCACATTACCGATATACTGGAGTCGTCACAGCATCATTAAAGTTTTTCACCCTATCAACATCATCATTTTCATTGGACAAATTATGTGTGATTATATCAAAATATTGTTGGCTAGACATCCTTTCCGTCTCATGATTCCAAATAAATGGTAACCGATCATATATCAAACTCTCCAATTTAGTCCTATCATTTGGAGCATCAACATTTTGATATTCCATTTTCTCTCCATTGTGATACCACACATAATAGTTTGTTTGGAAAACATATTTGGTTATATGATAGCTGACTGCTTCACAACTCAACCAAGGTCTTCCAACATAATTAGAACATGGGCAGTGCATGCGACCACTATCTGAAGCCTTCTCAAATGAAAAATATAGAAATATGTTCAAATTATTTTGAAAATCGGTTGAAAACCGATCAGTTTTGTACATCCAACTTCTATCTATTCTATAAAAAATTGCAATAATTCATTTCAAATCAATTCAATAATATTGAAGTTCAATCAAAAAAATATTTAGATAAATGACAATTGTTTACTTTAAATAAAAGCATAACTGACACATGACTCTATATGAGAATCATATTATAAAAATACAACAAAATACAGTGTATATAAGAAAATAAGATTCATAATTTCTAATGCCTATATTCAATTATTCCCTAGTAAGATATTCAAAGTGGATCAAGGAATACATAATCCTTAAGGGTCTTGTTGGGAGTACATTAGTTTTATACATTAACTTCTTTAGAGAGATCAGGATGAAGAGTAGGATCAGGGTCAGGGGAGTGGTGGGGTTATCCAAGGGGGGTACGGGGTGTCCAGGGGGTGAGGGGCTATCTAGGGGGTCAGGGTGTCCAGGTGGGCGGGCTGTCCACGGGGGTGGTTAGGCAGTCTAGGGGGGTAGGGGGAGTCCAGGGGGTGGGTGGGTTGTCCAAGGAGGTGATTGGGGTGTCCAGGGGGTGTGTGGGCTGTCTGGGGGGTACAGGGTGTCTAGGGGGTTGGGCGGGCTGACCATGGGGGTGGTGGAGCTGTCGAGGGGGTCTGTAGTGTCCAGGGGGTGGGCGGGCTGTCCAGGGTGGTGGGCGAGCTGTCCACAGGGGGTGGTCGGTCTATCCACGGGGCTGGTCAGGCTGTCCACAGGGGCGGAAGCACTGTATAGTGGGTTCGGGGATGTCAAGGGGGTTGGTGGGGGGATTTCCATGGGGTGGGGGCGTCCGAGGGGATGGGGGGTGTCTGGGGGGTGGTGGGCGGGTGTTCGGGGGTGGGGTGGGTGGGGTGGGTGGGCTGTCAACAGGGGGGGCTGTCTAGGGGGCTCGGCCAGTCCAGGGGGTGGGAGGGGTATCCATGGGGGTGGAAGGGCTGTCTAGGGGGTCGGGGTGTCCAAGGGGTGGAGGGGGAATTTCCAGGGGGTGGGGAATCATCACAAAATGTTTTTTAGTGGTGTTTCTTGTTTTAGCGACAGTTTCACCTGCCAAAAAATGGAAAGGATATAGTAGTGGTTTGAATCGCCGTTATATCCTCACCATTTTTTTTTCATGGAAAACAACTACTGAAACAAAAAACGGTAAAAAAAATATTGTCCTTAAATAGTGGTGGTTTAAACCACTACTAAACAACCATTAGACATATATAGTAGGGGTTTAAAACGTTGCTATATATCACTTTAAAAAAACCCACTGCAGAATTTGCAACCCTGGAAGATAAAAACAAAATTCAATACATTTGTTTAAAATTATATCCATATTCACCACACCCACCTATGATATCCTATAATCATGAAGGTTATCGTCATGGATTAGTAGAATGTAATAATTAATTGACTATTCTAGGAATACATTACATTATTTAAGCAAGGAAAAACATTCAAGTCGATATTAGATTTCTAAGACATCCTTGGGAGACATTAATGAAGGAAGAAGTGAACTCATTAAAAAATATAATGAGAGGTACACAATCTAAAAAAGGTATTATGCTATGGGATATTAGTGTTAAATCTCAAACATGGATCCAAACATATGAACGATTCACTAAGTATAAATATGTTTAATGAGATTTTAGAATACAATAAAAATGGGATTTGTCTTTGTACAATTCCAAATAAACCACTTAGAGATAATTTTACCTATTTTATAAACATATATTTAAAAACCACTCATTTATATCATTAAAATATAAATAGGTTTCATTATGAAAAAAATCGAACGTTGGCATCATAAAAACCTAACCAAATAGTCACTCAGTGAGTTGACACCACTTACAAAAAAATAGGCACTCTTAATGAATACAATGATCTCTAAGAAGAACTTAATAATAACTCACCCGAAATTCATGACCAAAGAAACCCAATACATAGCCACTATAAATGCATAAGAAAATAAAATATTATAAAAACCAACACTACAACCTCTATAGAACAAAAGAAGAGGATGCCCCGTGATCCTAGGAAAATTCCACCATTCTTAGGTGGAATCACCATATTAGTGGTATTATGTCATATTTTTTGTTACAAATGATATATGAAACCAAAGTCAACCCTAGTCACATACATCTACCAATCATGTATTAGTCATTGATTCAATATCAAAAAATGTGAATCATAAAATTTTCCAAAATCCTTAAAATAGGAAAAAATGACGTGATATTTCTAGATAATGAAATAAATGTAGAAATTGGAGGAAGAGGTATTCTATGTTTGTATTTGGGAAGAGGTTTAAAGAGTCTAATCTAGATGGGGGAGTCACAACTGATCAGATGAAAGAACTCGGGTTAGGGTTCACCTACACGCGGGGCTTCTAGAAATTGGGGGAAAGGAGTTCTATGCTGTGTTGTGGGGGCGTCTGGAAATCGTGGTTATTTGAGGAGCCCTTTCCAAATGGTTTGTAAAAACCATTGGGAAATCATGAATTTTCCCAATGGTTTGTAAAACCCATTGGGAAACAATGGCCTTTACCAATGGTTTTCTACAAACCATTGGTAAATAGGGAAAACATTTTGCCTTTCCCAACGGTTTCTTCAAACTGTTGGGAAAGCCTTCACAAAAGCGAGATTTACCAACAGTTTTTACAAACAGTTTGTAAAAAAACTTATACCAACGGTTCTCCAGAACTGTTGGTACACAAGTGTTGGGAAAGCCCAACATTCCAGTAGTTTTGATAATCACACTTGTGCTGACGGTGTGATATGACCCTTGAGGTGAGAGTTTGGGTTGGAACCTCTTGGTGGCAGTGTCGATGCCTTATGATGTTAGTTTTGGTTTGGACTAGACATCCACAGTTTACACATAGATTAACTATATTAGGAAAATAGGATGTGTTTTATCTACAATGATGGTATGGGTTTTTCTATAGTCGGCAAAAAATGAAACCCAGGAAGCATAAGATAAACTCATGAATAGTAGGGTGCAGGAAATCACTCGTGAGTCGGACAACCTCGTCCTCGTGGTAGAAGAAGTTGACCATGAGATAGTCTATACTCCAGGGAAGGGGAACATGGTAGCAGACACACTCAACAGGAGGTCTGGCCTGCATCTGTTGAGTGAGGTGACAGAGTAGCTTGCTGCTTTGTAGATATCCTTGGTGGGTTGAGAAGTATTATCTTTTCTTCAGTCTCTTATAGTCACTCCCCCACTCCTTTAGTGATTTAGGGAGGTGCAACACAGAGACACTAACTTTGAAACATGATGTGCTCAGATATCCACAAGACAGAAACCTGATGGTTTTTCTGAAGTGGGGAGCATGTCATTCTCTTCCGGAGACGTGTCATTGTACCAGTGTCCGTTTAAGAGGAAGTTTTGTGGGGAGTTCTACACATCATATATAGTGCTACATCAAGGAGTGGTAAATATGTACCAAGACCTCCGACAACAGAACTGGTGGCCAGGAATGAAGAAAGCAGTTGCAGAGTTTGTCTCTCGATGCCTCACTTTTAAGCAAGTGAAGGTGGAGCCTCAGGTACTGACAGGCTTGGTTCAGCCTGTAGAGATCCCAGAGTGGAAGTTGGATGGGATATCCAAGGACTTCGTGATAGGACTTCCATGTACATCTAGGGGTCATGACTCAATTTGGGTGACCATTGACCGACTCACCAAGTCATCACACTTCCTACTGATAAAAGAACAGGGTTCAATAGAGAGCGTGGGATGCCTCTATGTGCAGAAGATTGTGTGGTTACATGGAGTACCTTCGATTATATTATCTGATCATGATGAACGTTTTACATCCCAGCTATGGAAGGGGTTGTAGAAGGATTTTAGGATGCAGTATCATTTAAGCATCGTCATCCCTCCTCAGACGGATGGTAAGACTGAGTGAACCATTCAGACCCTCAAGGAAATGCTATGTGCTTGTGTCCTCGACTTCGGTCGCAGCTCGAAGGATCACCCCACCATAGGGATTGCACCTTTTGAGGCATTGTATGGGAGACCTTTCAAATCACCTTTGTGCTGGAATGACCTAGGGGAATCATCACTCGTGGGACCAAAGATGGTACAGGCTACAACAGAGAACGTACAGATCATCCAGGAGTGGATGAAGACTACACAGCGCAAGATGAATTCATCCAACAAAAGACTAAGACCTCTAGAGTTCAAGGATGGAAACCACGTCTTTCTACGGGTCTCACCTTGACAAGGTTTGCGGAGATTTGGCCGAGGCGGCAAGTTATCTTTGAGATTCATCGGACCCTCTCAGGTCCTCTGCAGAGTTGTAATGGTGGCATACCACTTATCCCTTCCTCCTACGTTGCACCGAGTGCACGACCTCTTCCACATATCCCAGCTGAGGAGATACGTGCACGAACCTTCTCACATCATCGACCATGGCGAGCTAGATGTTGATGATGGGGTGACTTTTACAGAGGTTCCCATATGGATTGAGGATCGACATGAGCAGGTCCTTCATGGATGGTCGATACCTCGGGTGCATGTTCGCTAGCAGCACAGGAACCACCAGGATAGCACATGGGAGCGGGAGGCTCAGATGTGTGCTCAGTACCCCCACTTCTTCCCTTAGTTTGAGTTGTGTCTTACGTGGAAGTAGAGCCTTAACGTGAGGAGAATGTAAAGACCCCGAATTTCCATGTAATTTTTTTAAATATTTTGGAATTTTAAAATTCCACGAAATCTGACAGCACACGATTCTGAGGCCCGTAGTGCCTGGAATGATCTGTCGAAGTTTTTTTAAGTTTATGTTAATGCCCGTAAGCATTTTTCCTAAAAAAGTGGAATAACTATTAAACAGTTACTCGGATAAAAAATCCAAGGACATCGTTGCGCTCAAGATGGAGGGTTACCCTAGGCATGACTTAAGATTATTCGGTACAGGGCTCCTATGAGAAAACCCAAAAATGGAATAATTGTTAATAAAATAATTAAATAAATTATTTTATTTTTCAAATGCTTATAACTCAAAAATGGTATCTCGGATTAAAAATATGTGACCACTGCTGAACTCATTAGGGTATTCTTTCTTTAAGAAGATACTAACATTGGCCAACGCGGCCCACCAGAGAAAGTTAGTTTTTGGCCACAAATAAAATAATTAAGTGATAATTATTTTATTGTAAAATTCATAACCTCTTAACTGTAACATAGATTGAAATTCTGAGAGTATCGTTGGGTTTTTTGGGACGTGTTTTACCTAGGAAGAGCCTAACCTCAACCAACGCGGGTTGAGGGTGACTGATAATAATTTTCCAAACTTTTTTTCGGGTATATTCAAAAAAACACGTGAGTAGTGTTTTATAACCTTTGAACCGGTGCTCGGAATTGAAATTTGAGGGCACCATTGAACTCGCAGTGCCGGTATTTGCATAAGGAGACTTTCACCTCAATGGTAATGGGTCAAGAATGAAAGTCAGTTTTTGGGTTTTTCTTGGAAAATAATAAAAAATATGATCTTCACTTTATTTTATTTTCATCTTCCATGTGGATATTTTGGGTGGGATCCACCGGAACTAAACCTCCACATGGAAGTTGGATGTGGGGACCACCACACCTTAACCTCCCATGAAAGGTTATGGTGGTGGGGACCACCTGAACAATAACCTCTCATGAGAGGTTATAGTGGTGGGGACCACCCGGGTTTTTAAACCACCTTTGAACCTCCCATTAATTGGGAGAAACCTATCAAGTGCCTATTAAATGTTGGGGGTTAATTTGTGTATTACTACTTTCCATTACTTATTATCTTATTCGTTTGGAAAGGAATTGTTGCGGATGTTGTGGAACAATTGAAGTTCATGTTTCTTAATTCTTGATAATCCAAGGGTTACCACCCTAAACGTAGAGGGTGTGGGCCAAACCAACATGGCCTGACCCCTACGCCATTCTTGTTTATGATGATATTCGGAATGGAGATGAGAAAACAAAACAATGAAGGAATCGGTCATGCTACCTATGGACTCCGCAAACCATGCCGCCCTCACGGTGCTCTGACCGAATCGGCACCGCCACATTGGCCCGAACCGCACCGAGCCGGCCTGCCCGGCCACAACCTGGCTGCCCGCCAGCCTGCCCAGCGCCACCCGGCCGCCCGCCTGCCTGCCCAGCTGCCCCCCGGTGGCCTGCCCGATGACCACCTAGCCCCCCACCATCCTTCTCGGCATCCACCCATCCTGCCCACCGGCCTTCCGGCCTCTTGGCCTCCCCAGCCGCCTCCCGGCTCCCGGTCGCCCGGCCTCCGGAGCCACGCCGGCTACATGGTCGAACTGGCGCCCTGGTCGCGTTGGCCTCACGATCCGGCCCGCGACCCCCCTCGCGATGCCCTGGACAAGCCGGCCCGGCCGAGCCCTTCAGGCCGAGCCGCGATGGGTCGCACCCTCACGGTGCTCCAGGTCGAACCGCCCATGCGGCCTCCTCGGATGGGCCTAGTGGGCCGTGCCAAACCTAACAAAGAGGCATGCCCAATGGGTCGGGGCGGACCCAACTGTTCTGAACGGGTCGACCCAGATTGGGTCGGTCTGACCGGATCAGACCGGACCTGGGCCCACTACCGACCCTTTACTTTCATTGGTCATATTTTTGGCATCGGATGACCATTTGAAGAACTGTCAGCGGTGCTGGTATTCTTTGAGTGTGATGGTCAATTTTCATATACCCCACTAAATTTCTAGGTAAATATGAGATTCGGTCAGGTTGGATCATGCACGAATACAACTGGGCCCCCAGGACTAAAAGTTTAATAACTCAAAGACCAGGCCTCTGATTGACGTGCCATCTATTGCATTGAAACCCATATGACATGGATTAAAATTGAGATGCTTCTACGTGGGACTTAGTGACAGTTGGAGTATCGACCTGTAGCTCATGGAGCGGATCCTCCCAGAGACGAGCGAGCTTAGGGTAGAGACCTAGTAGCTGGCTGAGACCTAACGACTGCTGACTGATTCGACTCAGAGTGTTTCGACTAGCCCAGTGGGGAGTGCCTTGGTTTCCTAGTAGACCCATAGTGGGGAGCGCCTTGGTGTCGTAGAATACCCACGGTACTCGACAAGAGAAGTACCTCGACAGGCTAAGAGGGGGAGTGCCTTGGTGACATGGCATACCCACGGTGGGCAGCACCTTAGTGACACAATAGACCCACGGTACTTGACAGGAAAAGTACCTCAACAGTCCAAGGTTAGTGGGAAGTGCCTTGGTGTCACAGCAGGCCCACTGTACTCGATTGAGCAGGAGTTCTCCAACAGCCATGGTTTCGATAATGTGAATAAAATCCTGGTTGAGTTGAGTCAGTAACTTTTGTTTTTACCTCATGATTGAGATGGATTAAATGATAACATAGTTATATGTATGGTCATATACCTAAGTGGGGTTATCTATTGATTTTATACTTTGTGGTTATCCTTGTTGGATTTTGTGAGACCTTGAGGGTCTCAGGGTCCCTACAAAGTATCGTTATACTCACCCCTACATGGGCTATGCCCGCACTTCATTGTGTTGGATGTAGACGATGAACAAAGTTGAATAAGGATGAGACTGGAAGGACTGGATGGTACTCGAAGTTGGACCTTTCGATGATTCAGTATACAGAGGAGACTAACGGATGTGGATTTCTGAAGAGGCTATCTGTACCTACCCTTCAGGTAGAAATTCTGGTGGACGACCCAACATCTCTTTTACCATTCTTCTATTGCACTTGTTTTTTAGTTGTACTTGTAATTTCCTCTTGGGATTGTATTCCGACCCCTTCACTTTCAGCACTCTCTTTTGGTTATACAGTTTCTTTGTGTTTCGTTTCCAGTTGTGTACTCTGTTGTGTGTGATTACACTTTATAAAGGCAATGCCTTCCCATTTTTAGGGAATTGATCCTTTGGTGCTAGTCTCCAGCCCCTGGCCTATTGAAGGTGGGCTTGGGGTAGTCACGGAATGGGCCCGGAGGGACGGGTCGTGATTGTTACAACCATTATACACACATGAAGGGAAATGGTAAAATATAACCCTGGATTTTTTCATCGAACTCCACATAACATCTAAAGGACATAATGATATATGGTTTAAAGTCGATCACCCTAAAAATTTGTAACATGTCATTGCTATTAGAGAGTATTTCTTTCTTGCTCAACTTAAAAAAATATATATTATGTAATTTTTAACATTTCTTGGAGCTCAAATATTTTTTGACTCTAGTCAGGATCCAAGGTTTACCTCGATATTCTAGTGATATCTTTAGAAATATCCAGATAAAATGTTATTATCCGCAATACTAATCATCCTCTTACATATTATAGTAACCCTATACTTTTACACTTATTAAATTATTTTATTCATAATTAACACTCAAATTACCATCCAATTATCCTAATTTCTTGTGACATTTGATGATTAGGTACATAAAATTGAAAACGCGTAATTAGAATAAAACATCATTATTATAATCATTGATAATGGGAACATATTTTCAATTGAGTTCTAACATCTATATAGGATAACATGAGGAATAAATGAACAAAATGGTTGAGCTAAAAAACATTGTAAGGTTATAAACATTAGAATAATGTAATGAACAGGGTTTTGAAGGCATAACTGGGTGACATAAAAAGGCATTGATCATGAATAAACATAAGTAATCATAACATACAGAGAATAGGGACATGTAACAATGGTATCATTGGACTATGACCAAAACAAAAAACATGACATAATCCTGAGTTTAGGCTAACTGGAAATACCATTAAATGTGGTAGACAAAATATACTAAAAGAACTAGGTTCACTCTATATCCCAACATGACATATCATCAAAATAAAAAATACCCAATGCATTTAACATCAATCTTGGTCCAACCATCATAAAATTTTCAAACATATGTGTGAAAAAAGAAAAATCATACATGAGGTATAAATAGAAGGGTTAACTAAGGAAAGAATTGGGTATCATAAACATGTCATAAGGAAAAAACAATGGTCGTATCTCAAATTATTTCATGAAATTATTTATTTAAATAATAAATAATTATTTATACAAAAATATAAACTTTTATTATGATAACTTATTTCCAAATTATCTGGAAATCATTTAAAAAGTGTCTTTTGTAAACTTTAAAGAAGATCCACATTTGTGCGGTTTAAGGGGAAATATTAAAGAGACATTGAAACTGAAAAGTCCTTATTTTTTATATAAAACCATAAATGAACCTTGATTTTATTTCATTGTAATATTATTTATTTTATAAAAATCATGGTCTCTTAAAACATTATATGGATTTTAGTTGAGAACTGTAAGAACCCGGATCTTCCTTTTAGGTATGTTTTTCCATTTCTGGTCATTTTTTAGAAAAAGTGGAAATTCTGAAAAAAAAAATTATGTACACGTTGTGTACATTATGAGTACACACCGTGTCCTTCTGTGCCATAGGAGACTATGTGCTGGAAATGTCATGGCCATACACATAGAACTTGTGGGGATGACACAGAGGCTACCTAAAGCGGAGTACGGAAAAGGCGATTACACACCGTGTATTTTGTTTTTTTCATTAAACAGATCAGGGTCGCCTCTGATTTCCAAAAGTGTCTTATTTTAGGTCTCATTCAAATGGGGGAAATAGTACAGTGCCGAAACTTCTCCGAGCCCTTGAGCCTCTGTCTGTTCTCCTAATCGAATTCCATTGATTGGGTTGGAACCACATCGGTAAGATCTTCCTTCTTCTTGCGTTTCATTCCATGATTTCGCTTCTTTCTCAAATAATCGTGGGTTGAGAGTTTTAGATTTTTTTGTAGATCATGGGAGTTCTAAGGTGATTAAAGATTTGAGGTTCATGTATAGTGATATCCTAACTCTAAGGTAGGTGTTTTGTACCTTTCTGTTTTAAGTCTTTGAGTATTATGTGCAAATTCCACCAATACCCTTGAACGGGGTATTGCGTGTTTACTATTTTACCCCGAATTGTTTTCCTACCATGGTTGTATGACTGTGTAGAGGTAAATTGGATATGATTTGGGTTTATTTCTATTCCTTGGATGTTCTTCTCATGATTTTTTTGTTTATGACCGTTTGGTCCTGTTAAGCCTATTGGTCATTTACCTGTTTTCCATGCCTTGTGGTCGTAGGATGTACTATTGTTTTCGGACATGCTTACGATGATGTAGACTAGTTATCCAAGTAGTTATATAGGTTTACTTTGGCCATATAGAATTATTATGCGTTGACATACACGGGGCCGTGAGGACCTAGTTTTATGGACTAAAAGAGGATAGACCAAGCGAGCTTCCTCATAGTCTTTGGACATTATAGACTATAGGGGGATAGAGTGAGTGAGCTTCCTCAGAGAGTGTTTCATCTTTATATACTATAAGGGGATAGAACGAATGAGCTTCCTCAGAGAGTTTGTTTTACTTTAATTAACTTGAACCACTCCAGGCTATAAGAGTAATTCACTGGGTGAGATTCCTCAGAGAGTCTGTGAACGACCTAGGGCTATAAGTGGAATTGAACGAGTGAGATTCCTCAGAGAGTTTCTTGACCTTGGGGATATAAGGTTAATTGATTGTATCATCATCCTCTAAGAGTCCCTAAATTACTTAGACTATAAGGGGAATTTACCGAGTGAGATTCCTCAGAGAGTCTAATAATTTTCGTATGACCAAACCAGAGGGGTTAGGCATAGTGTACTTCCCAAAGGGTTGTCGGTACTTGTTAGGTAGGACTAGAGGGGATGGTTGTGAGTAATTCCCAGAGGGTTACATGTTTGTTGTTAGCTTCTTGTTAGTTGTTTCTTGATATTGTAACTGTGTATTGTTTACTACTGAGTATTTTAATGTTTACTGCCTTCTATACTTTTACCTTCCATATATTCCCTGACTATTAGGCACATATCTTTGGGTGGTTTCCTACTGGGATTTAGTCTCACACCCTATTTGGGCCCTGCTTTTGGGCCCAAAAATATTATATTACTGCAGGTATAGATAAGGGAAAGCTCCCTTCAACTTTAGGTATGTGACTTGATGTGGAGCTGGAGAGCATGGGACCAAGCTTTGGCTTGCGATGCTGTGGAGCTATTTATCTGTTTCTTTTATACTTTGGTTTAGTACTGTTTTGTGTTTCAGCATTTTGGTTTGTTTGGTTGATTTTCTAGACATGTTTATCATGCATCATTTATATATGGTCTCCAGTTGTTTCTTACTTTTAGCCTTCCGTTGATTGCTGTTGTTGGATATTTATTACTTCCGCTATGCTATGTTGTTTACTTCCGCTGTGTACTCTGCCAATGAGGGCATAGTTTCCCCACTATCAAATCCAAGGCCTTCACTGCTAGTCAGTAACCTCTGTCATTCGGGGAAATTCAGTTGAGGCCATGTGACTAACAGGGTACGGGGCACCTCTGTGTGGCTTCTGCAACCGAGACGTTACCAAGTGGTATCAGAGGAATTATTTTCTATTGAATTATTGTTTGGAGCCTAAATCCAAGGATAGGAGGGAATAGGTACATGGTAATAAGATGTGCCCGGGAGTAGCTAACCTGTGTACAGGTAAAGGAAAATATACCTTATTTATTGCAATTTATTTTGGTTTTTCAAGTTTATGGTTAATCTGATTTTCACCGATGGGTGACTCACATGTTTTGTGTTGTTACTGTTGATATTATTAGGGTTCTATTTCAGTAACAACCTAATGAGATGAGGGTATGCCATCTCATTCATCATATAGGAACTTTCTAGAAATTACATGTCATGCATTTTTGTCATGCCATTTAGGTTGAGTTAGCGATTAAATATTGTTGTGATAGATGTTGTGTAGAATATACATGCTATTGTGATAGATGCTTGATTGAGTACATTCTTTCAATAGGTATTTCTATATGTAAGGTCTTGTTTGTGTGAATTCCAAATTTTGATTCTTGAGGTGTTATGGGACCTCATGAATCGGAACTGGATAGATCATTGACATTTTTACCTTGTATATGACATGTATAAGATGCCAATATTTGATTTGCGGGGAGTAGGGGCTCTCAAGGATTGGAATTTGGCACCTCAATGCCTGTTTTCTGTGTTTTCAGGGCATTAGAGTAGTTTCTGAGGCTACTGTCTTGAAAAAAAACAGAATACATGGCATGTAATTTATGAATACACGTCGTGTAGTTTTTAACCATGTCACTGACTATGTGGGCAGGGACATGGAGTTGTGAAACAATCTTGCAGGAACACGCCGTGTACGGTACATACACGCTGTGTTGTAGTGAACATGGGTCCACTCATGTGACTAATGACACAGATGGATGAAACATTGACTATACACGTTGTGTCCTGATTTCACATGTCGTGTAGTGTAACCTAGGTACCCAGTCGTGTCACGAACAACACGGGTCGGGGAAATCGTTCAAGTACACGCCGTCTGCATATGGAGCACACTGTGTACAGTGAAATGTGTAGCCGACCATGTAACTAACAACATGGGACGTTGAAAATTATCTAGTACACGTCATTTCAAGCATGAACACGCCATGTAGTCTAGGGTTAAGATGACCTTGTGGGTTATCCGTTTAAGGAGACTCGGGCATGGGAATAGAGTTCAATTACACTCCATGTGTGGGGACAACAAGCCATGTGGTTGGGGCGCTACATGACCAGTTGTGGCAGAAGTACACGCCCTTGTGAATGGCTTAAAAGAACACGTCATGTAGTGTTAATACACGCTGTGTAGTCATGTTTTGTAAAATTTGAATGTTTCTTTCTCCAGTTCCCTTCTTGTACTTTTATTTTTGCAGTCCTTGATAATCCTGATCTAAGGTGTGCATTTGACCTTTCATAATTATGCCACTAAGACGTCCTCCAGTTGTATGCTAGATGCCAAATGGTGATCAGACATTAGAAATGGATGCTCAGGGACCTCTTGCAGATCCTCCTATTGTTTCAACCTTGGAACTAGCAGTTATACCAGTTGGAGTCACTGATGCAGAGTTTAGGGACGGTTTTCTGAGGATGATGCAGACCTACCAAAGAGAACCTCCTTTTTCGCCATCTATGATAGTGTTGACGCAGGTTTTCCCACAATAGTATCCTCCCACTTTCTCAGGGGATGGAGGAACCTAGGCTGTAGAATCATGGCTAGAGGCCACACTGACAATTCTTGATCATTTGGTGATACCTCTAGAGAACTGGGTGATGATATCTACTTAGATTCTCTGAGACTCCGCCAAGAGGTTGTGGGAGGTGATCTCATAGTCAGGATGCCAGTAGAGTATGACTTGGTATGATTTTCGGCGTATCTTATACGATTACTTCTAACTGGAGACCTTGAGGGCCGATCGAGCCTGGGAGTTTATGAGTCTGGAGGAGGGCACTCTTTCTGTTATGGAGTACTTGTATTGCTTTACTGAGCTGCAGCATTTCACGCCTATTCCAGGAGGCAATGAGCTATTCCTTGCATGGAAGTTAGAGGATGGTCTAAGGCACAACATCCAATCACAGGTGATCATATTCAGGTTGACTTTGATATCCTCTGTCATCAACCAGGAAGTGATCACTAAGCGTAATCTGATGGATTCTGGAGCAGTGAGTCTGGGTGGTTCGACATCAAGAGTTACTCTTCCTCATACTGATAGATGGAAGTGCTGCATGGAGTCTTATCGAGAAGATTAGAGTAGGTGGGATGTATCTTTAGGAAGCTAGGTAGTATGATACCAGTGCGGGAGGAGTGGGCATTCTAGGGCTCAATGACAGAGAGACCTGATGGAGTGCTGATCTTGTGGCAAGATGGGTCATCTTCAGCGTTTCTGTCAGATCATATCACCTGCAGCTAGTGCCAGGGGTTCTTCTATGACCTCATGTTTAGGATAAGCCCCACCAGTTTCTCACCAGTCTAGGAACTAGATTTCTTCTGGTCGTTCGGGCCGAGGTGGAGGTTGCGGCCATGGTGGTCAGTCACCCGGCTACCAGCAACAGCAAAGTGGATCTACTCTGGGTGGTTAGGCAGGGTCACATGGCCATGGAGCAGGCCAAACTTTTGTAGTGGAGCAGAACCAACATGATTTGGATCATGGACCTTCTACAATTCTAGGTACGATCATAGTAGCCTCAATTTTATCTTCATCTTTTTTCGATATTGGTTCTTCCCATAGCTTTATATCTATCTCTGTTTTGAAGATTCTTGGTCTCTACATATTATCTTCTACCCACATATTGACACTAGACACACTGTTGGGGACTAGGATGGCTATTGTACGTCATTTCAAGGAGTTCCCTCTAGAGGTTGGTGGGTGTCACTTTCTATAGGACCTGTATGTCCTAGAGATGCCAAGTTATGATGTCATTCTTGGTATGGACTGGTTAGTTCCCTCCCATGATGTTGTTGATTTCTATTGCTGCAGGGTGAGTTTCATATCACCAGAGGGTGGATATTTTATTCATAAGGGTGAGTGGGATTTCCAGGCAAGTAGAGTAAGTCTAGAGAATATTGGGTTAGGAGGAGTTATAGCCCAGATTTCGAGTCTATATTTGGATGACCAGGGGACATCCCAGTTGTACTTTCCTCCAGTGGTGGATAATATCAGGGACGTCTTTCCAGAGGACATTTTCAGGGTTTCCTCTAGAGCATGGGGTATAATTTTATATTCATCATGTGGTAGGGGCAACATAGGTGTCCATTCCTCTTTATATGATGGCTACCCCAGAGTTTTTGGAGCTCAAGAAATAGTTGGAGGAATTGCAGGCCAAGGGTTTCATATGACCCAGTTCTTCTCCTTGGGGTTCGCATGTCCTGTTTGCGAAAAAGGAATATGGTACCCTCGGGCTTTGTGTGTACTATCGGAAGTCAAACTAGTTGATGGGCAATAACTGATATACCTTACCTAGGATTTACGACCTCTTTGATTAGCTTCGAGGAGCCTATGAGTTCTCAAAGATTGACTTGAGGTCCGGTTATCATCAGTTGCACATTATACCATCTGATATACCTCTCACAGACGTTCGAAGTAGGTATGGTCCAAAAGATTATATGGTTATGTCGTTCGGTCTCATGAACATGCCTGGATTTTTCATGGCATTGATGAACTGAGTGTTCCATCCATACTTTTATTCCTTCATGGTTGTTTTCATGGATAATATCTTGGTGTACTCTCACACTCGACACGACCATGCCACACATCTTGAGATCATTATGAGTACACTGAGAGAGAATCAGTTATATGCTAAACTCCCAAAATTACACATCTGGATGGATCATATTCACTTCTTGGGTCATGTTATCTCAGAGGTAAGAGTGTTAGTAGACCCAGAGAAAGTGAAAGCAGTAGTTTCCTGGGAGCAGCCAAAGAACATCATTGAGGTGTGGAGTTTTCTAGGTCTGGCCGGATTCTACATATGTTTCATAGAGTACTTTTCATGCTTAGCATCACTGCTGATGGGCCTGACCAAGAAGGCTGTGATGTTCTTATGGTCAGATTCTTGTGAGTCAGCCTTTCAGGAGCTAAGAGTGAGGTTGAATTCAGCACCGATACTAGTCTTTCCAGAGCTGGGAAAGAGCTATACTATTTACTATTATGCGTTAGGTATTGGGCTGGGAGATGTGCTTATGCCGATAGATGGAGTCATTAAGTATGGGTCTCGGTAGTTGAGGCCACATTAGAGGAATTACCTAACACACGATCTGTAGTTGACAGCTATTATTCATGCCTTATGTTGTTGGATACATTATCTGTTGAGAGAGTTTTTTGTGGTTTTCGCCGACTATAAGAGTCTCAAGTACATTTTCACTCATCGTGACATGAATTTGAGATAGCGAAGGTGGGTTGAGTACCTTCAGTCTTTTGGATTTGAGTTTGCCTATACGCCGGGAAAGGGAAATGTAGTGGCTGATGCGTTGAGCAGGAGGACCTAGTGACAGGAAGTTCAGGAGGCCAGTAGTGAGTGGCAGCATATGGCTATGTTCTTTGAGATGAATTTAGAGGTGCATGATAGACAGAGGAATACTTTCCTATCTTCTATAGTTATCACCTCTACACTTCTTGATATGGTACGAATGAGGCAGCTATCAGATTCTGAAGGCCATGTCCTACGGGAAAGCGTGTCAATAGAGGACCCTATTCTAGGATAGACCATAGGTGAGGATGAGATCTTTCATTTCCATGGGCATGTATGGGTGCCAGCAGATATACACGAGGATCTAATGCAGGACTTTCATTCCTCAGTTTGGGAAGTTCATCCAAGCATCACCAAGATGTATCGTCATCTACACTGTCAGTATTGGTGGCCAGGTATGAAGATTGACGTTGATGGTTTCATCATTAGTTGGTCCACTTGTCGACAGGTGAAGGCGGAGCATCAGTGACCAGCATGGCTTTTGCAGTAGTTACCCATTCCTGAGTGATAGTGGAATGACATCGCAATGGATTTCGCGACAGGTTTTCTGAGGTCTCCTCGAGGTAATGACGCAGTATGGGTTTTCATTGACTGTCTCACGAAGGCTGCTCACTTCATGATGATCAAGGAGACCTTTAGTGTTGATGAGTTGGGAAGAATTTAAATCCTAGATATTGTACGTCTTCATGGAGTTCCGCACTCCATTGTATCAGATAGGGATGCATTTTTTACTTCACGGGTATGGAAGGGGCTTTAGAAGGCATTGGGTACACAGGTACTTTTGAGTATAACATACCATCCCCAGAAAGATGGCCAGTATGAGTGTATGATTCAGGTGCTTGATGACATGCATCAAGCATGCATCCTAGAGTTTGGTGTTTCTTGGGAAAATAATATACCTATTGTGGGGTTATCCTACAACAATAGTTTTCAAGAAACTATTCAGATGGCACCTTACGAGGCTTTGTACGGTTGGACATGCCGATCACAATTATGTTGGCTAGAGGAAGGAAAGGAAGCTATGCTTAGACCTCATCTTGTCTAGAAGACCACAAAGCATATAGAGTTGATTCAGAAGATGATGGATATTACGTAGTCTCGTTATAAGTCTTATTCTAATCAGCAGAGATGAACTCTGGAGTTCGAGGTTGGGGAACAGGTTTTCCTGCATGTCGCACTGAGGTTGGGACATAGGAGGATTAGGAGACAGGGAAATCTTTCACCAAGATACGTCTGACCGTTGAGGTGTTAGGGAGAGATGGGTCGGTTTCCTATCGATTGCAGTTACCTCAGAGGTACCAGGCTATGCACGACCTCTTCCATGTTTCTCAGATCTGACATTACATTTCAGACCCATCTCATATCTTTCAACCTGAGGAAGTGGAGCTCGAATCCAATGCATCATTTGAAGATCATCCTATCTGAATTGTCGATCACAGTACAAAGGTTCTCCATGGTCGGTCTGTTCCTCCAGTATGGGTGCTATGCAAGCACGGGCACGTACAGGACGAGACTTGGGAGAGGGAGGTTGATGTACGAGCACAGTGGCCAGAGTTATTCGAGGTTTCTTCTTCTATGTCGCACTAAGGAAATTCCGGGACAAATTTAATTAAGGGGGAAAGTTTGTGAGAACTCGAATCTTCCTTTTAGGTATGTTTTTCCTCTTCTGGTTGTTTTTGAGTAAAATGCGAAATTCTGGAAATTTTTGAAGTACACATACTGTACTTTATGAGTACAGGTTGTGTAATTCCTTGCCGCAAGAGACTGTGTGCTGGCCGTGTCCTGGCCACACACACGACCGTGTAGGGGTGACATGGAGGTTGCCTAAATTGGATTATGAAAAAGGAGATTACACTTCGTGTACTTAAAAATTACACGCTGTGTATTTTTTTTCATTAAACGGACTGCGGTCGTGTCTGATCGCCAGAAGTGTCTTCTTCTAGGTCTCATTCTACCGGGAGAAACCATACGGTGTTGAAACTTCTCCGAGCCCCCGAGCCTCCTTCTGTTCTCCAAATCGACCTTTGTCGATTGTGTTGGATCCGCATTGGTAATCTCTTCCTTCTTCTTGAGTTTCATTCCATGATTTCTCCTCGTTCTCATGTTATCATGGGTTTATCGTTTTAGACATTTTTGTAGATCTTGGGCATTCTATTGTGATTCATGTTTCGAGGATCATGTATGGAGACCTCCTAACCCTGAGGTAGGTGGTTTTTGCCTTTTTGTTCGATGTCTTTGAGTATTATGTGAATAATCCACCAATACCCTTAAACGGGGTATTGGGTGTTTACTATTTTACCCCTGTTATTTTCCAGCGATGATTGTATGCCTGTGTCGAGGTAAATTGGATATGATTTGGGTTGATTTCTATTCCTTATATGTTCTACTCATGCTTTGTTCTTTTAACGACTGTTTGGTCTTGTTTAGCATATTGGTTGTTTATCTGTTTTCTATACCTTGTGTTCGTAGGATGGAGTGTTGTTTCTTAACATGGTTTAGATTTTGTAGATTGGTTAACCAAGTAGTTTTATAGGTTTACATTGGATATATAGCATTACTATGCATTGACTTGCAAGGGGTCATGAGAACCTGGTGTTATAGACAAAAAGAGGATAGACTGAGCGAGCTTCCTCAGAGAGTCTTGGGACATTATAGACTATATGGGGATAGACCGAGGGAGCTTCCTCAGAGATTCAATGACCTTTATATACTATAAGGGGATATACTGAGCGATCTTCCTCATAGAGTCTTTTTTTACTTGAATTACCTCGCACCACTCCAGGATATAAGTGGAATTGACCAGGTGAGCTTCCTCGGGGAGTCTGTGAAAAACCTGGGGCTATAAGAGGAATTGAACGAGTGAGATTTCTTAGAGAGTATCTTGACCTTGGGGCTATAAGGGGAATTGAATGTGTGATATTCCTCAGAGAGCCCCTGACTATCTTATACTATAAGTTTAATTGAACGAGTGAGCTTCCATAGAGAGTCTTATAATTTTTGTATGACCAAACCAGAGGGGTTAGGCTGAGTGTACTGCCCAGAGGGTTATTTGTACTTATTAGGTAGGACCATAGGGGATGGATGTGAGTACTTCATAGAGGGTTGCATGTTTTTGGTTAGTTGTTGGTTAGCTGTTGCTTGATATTGGAACTGTGGATTGTTTATTACTGAGGTATTTTCTTTTTTACTGATTTCTGTAGTTTTACCTTCCATATATTCACTGATTGTTAGGCATAGATCTTCGGGTGGTTGCCTACTGGGATTTAGTCTCACACCCTGTTTGGTCCATTCTTTTGTGCCCAAACAGATTATAGTGCTGCAGTTATACATAATTTAAATTTCCATTCTACTTCAGGTAATTGAATTTCTATGGAGCTGGAGAGCATGGGACCAAGCTTTAGCTTGTGATGCTGAGGATCTATTTATCTGTTTCTTTTATACTTTGGTTTATTATTGTATTTTATTCCATAATTGTGGTCTGTTTGGTTACTTTTATAGACATGTGTATCATGAATCATTTATTTATGTGCTCTAGTTGTTTCTTTCTTTTATCCTTTCATTGATTGTTATTCTTGGACATTTACTGCTTCTGATATTCTATGTTATTTACTTCCGTTGTGTACCATGCCAATGAGGGCATAGTTTCCCCACCATCACACCCAAATCCCTCACTGCTAGTCGGAAACCTCTAGCGTTCGGGGAAATGTGCTTGAGGCCATGTGAATAACATGATACGGGGCGCCTCTAGGTGGTTTCTGGAACCGGGACATTACAAAAGGAGTAATAATTTGGGTAGTTCCCTTTAGTCGGGCTTCCTTATCAGGATAAAATTTGAAGGGAACCTTATAAAACATGTATTTCCCCCTAAAATAAAGAATAATAAGGATATAAAAATATTTTTGGAAGATAAACATATAATTTATTAAAATTTCACAATAAATTTTAATAATTACATTGTGATAATTAGAGAGAAATCCTATCCCAAATAAAAAATTGTTATTCAGAAAGAATCCCATATCTTAGGTCCGAAAGTGTTCTTCACGTGATCTTAATGTCCATTTTAATCAAACTAAATACATTATTTAATAAATTCAGAACCTTATATAATTTTATTCATTTATTATAATTTTAATAAGATTATTTATGGCCTCTTTGATGAGTTATGAGATAGAATTTCATCATTAGGGAATGTTCATTTCCATGGTTTTCATGATATGTCCACTTGTTTAAATGTATGAAATATAATGTAAAATGGGAATATATTTCCATAATTGAAGTTATATTTTATTAATTAACATTCATAATATTTAGGGGTTATATAATTTATTTGGTTATTTTAGGTGAGGATGTATCATTAGACAAGTTGTTATTGATAATCGTCAAAATTATTTTGGTGGTTTTTTATCATGACAAACTTGTTTAGTTTCATTGTTACTTATTATGTATAAAATATAGATTTAGAACATAAAACCCAATATTATATAATTTTAAAAATATTTAACAACCATTATAATGGTTTTGTTTCCATCCTTTAAGTTTTTAAAATAAAAATGAAAACTTATCATCCTTGAAGTCGATAAATCAACACCTCACGGACGATATTTTCATTTCTAGAGTAAAAGGAAGAGGACAAGAGACTTTATGGTGGATTTTCCATTTGAAAAAATATATATTACAGTATATATTAATACTATATTTTTCATCCATGTTTTGTTAGACGAGGATAGGGTATTATAAGAAAATAAATGAATGTGAAAATAAAATAAAGAAAGTGAAAAATGATTTTACATCTGTAATTATTCTCCTTGAGAACCTCATTATGGGAATTATTTTCTTGTATTTTGCTGAGAACATGAAATCTTAGAATAGTGAAGTTTAATTGGGATGTGTATTTGGAATATATTTGGATTCATTCAATTCTTATGATGTCTAAGGAGAAGAGGTGGGGAGCATTGGTATTTATATTGGAGGAGAGGGGTGTTTTTTAATCTTTTATTCATTGGTGTATTATTTTCCTCCAGACTATGAATAGTTATATAATATCACTAAACATATTAAAATAATTAAGGGTAGTTCTAAATTAGGATGATTACATCATAAATGTCTCTAATAATAGGGTATATAAAATATAATGTACATATACTGTAAATTAATGTATTTAACTATTCATCAAAAATTCATGTATTTTAGAAAAATCCGAAAAATTCACCCTAATAATATTGTGATGTTTCGAATTACCAAATTAAATATATTTTATGAAAATAATTTTAAACATATGATAAATTTTATTTTTAATTAAAATCATCATTTAATTGGAAAATATCAATTATCAAATTTTAAATAATTTTATAACACATTGAAAAGTTAATTAAGTTATTAAAAATTATATTGTAATCCTAGGAACATATAATGTTAATTTATGAATAAATATTACTATAATAATATTTTTAAATCATTATATTAATTATAAAATTCAAAATAAACATTTGCATTTTAAAAAAAATATCAACACTTAATTAATAATTTCTAAAACATTTATTTACTTATACTTTGATATAATTATATCTTATTTTAAATTATAAGATTCTTATATTTTATTTATACATTCATTGCTTAGATTACAATTCTATTGGCTTGTTTACCATTCATATGGGTCATATTACTAGTCCAAAGGTCATGTTACTATTCAATTGGTATTGATTCCTTAACTTCTAGAAATAATTATCATGTAATTCATTCATCATTTATAAAGTTTGTGTTTTGTTTCCTATGTTATTTTATGTGATTTACACTACATATAATAATTATAAGATGGAAATTTCAATTGATACAATTCTGGGTGGTTACATTCTTTCCCACTTATGAAATTTCACCCACAAAATTTCATTTTACAAACTATAGGGAAAATTGTGAGGGTAATTCTCCTTCATTTCTTCCTCTAGTTTCCATGTTAACTCTTTGAAATAATGGTTCTACCATAATATATTGACCAAGTAAATTTTATTACATAGAATTTTAACTCTATGATCTAGGATTTTCACTGACCATTCCTCATAATTGAGATATTTTTCCAAATATACTACCATTGAATTCAGTCCATCTGAGGGATCTAGTGTGAAGTTCCTCAAGAGGGATACCCAGAATGCATCATATACATGAGACATGGTTGGTGTAATATCTATTAGATATTACACATATCCAATATGATCAATAATATAAAAGTCATCGATGTATATAGGACTTAGCTTTCCTTTATTCCAAAATATCATAACCCTATTGCATTGATATCTCTGGAAGAATACCATTTCTCCAACATTAAACTCAGGTCCTTGCCAACAATTTTCTACATAGATCATTGGTGAAATTTTGGTTTCTCTGAGGTGATTTTTAATGATTTCCAAATTTCACACCATTTTATTATCCATTTTAGGTCCTAGCATTTTAGACTCACTGACTACATACCAGCATGTCGGTGTTCTATATCTTTTCCTATGAAGGGATTCATATATATACATTTCGATTCTCGAGTGTAAACTATTGTATTAAAATAAATCTGCCAGAGATAGTAATTTTTCCCATCATCCATTGATTTCCATAGAATATTCTCTCAAAAATTCTTCCAATGTCTAAATATTCCTTTCAAATTATCCATCTGTTTTATTATGATGAGTCGTACTAAATTTCAGCTCAATTTTTAGACCATATTGGAGGATTTTCTAGAGCATTAAGGTAAATCTAAGATCTTAATTAGATACAATCAATATTTTTTCTCTATATAGCCATACCACTCCTCTAATTTATATTTTTTCAAGTATCTCTAGTGAGAATACATATCGAATTTTAATAAATTAAGATTTCTTTGTAAAACAATCCACAACAACCCATATAGCCTTGATTTTTCTCAGTGTCTTAGAAAGTTAAATTAAAATTTCCATGGTGATGTTTTCCCTCTTCCATTTTAGAATGGGTAATGGCTACATCATCCCCTTATACTTTTTCTTTTTATCATTCAGTAATTAAAATACTAGGAACTATAATGAATACTCTGTCATCCCTTCCTTTATACTATCCCACCAATTGTTCTCTTAGAGGTCTCAATACATCTTTTTTCTCCCTGTGTAAATAGAGAAGATTGAGCTATGTACGTAATTCATAATCAATTTCATTGTCTACGGATTGGATGGTACACATTGTCATAAACTATATCTCAAGACCCCTTCCACATACATTTTTAAGTCTAAGGATTTCCAATTTCTGATTTCGTCCCCTTTTTATGAATTTTCTCATAATTTAATTGATAATACATTATTTTCTTGATAAGGGGTGGTTGAAAAATCATTTGAGAAAGTATTGATGATGTTCCTTCCTTAATGATTCCCATTTCCATCCTATAATGATCTATGAATATTTTATCCTTCTCAATTCTCATCATTGATAAAGATACAATATACTTTCAACATAGAGCATCTGCCACCTTATTTTCATTACTAGGATGATAGTGGATTGAGAAGTCATAATATTTTAGGATCTCTAACCATATTCATTAGGGTATATTATGCTCTTTCTATGTCATTTTATTCATGATTATTTTATGATCATTGTATATTTCACACTTCTACCCATATAGATAATGATTCTAAATTTTCAATGCAAATATCACAACTAAAAATTCTATATCATTTTTGGGACAGTTCTTCTCATAAATTTTAAACTAACTTGAAGAATAGGATATCACTTCACCATTTTTCATCAATACACATCTTAAGACCTTTGTTGAAGCATCATATTACACCAAAAATTGTTCCCCACTTGTTAGTAGTGTGAGAACTCAAGCAGTTATAAGGCACATTTTAAACTCATTAAAGTAGCCTCGACATTCACTAGTCCCGAAAAACATCACTCCCTTCCAATTCAAATTGGTGATTAGTTTTTAAAATCATAATAATATATTCACAAATCATTATTAATACATATATAGACAATGGAAACTAAAAATATCTTTTAAATATGTTTTCCTAGGCCACTATTCGATTTATTTTGACTTTGATTGGTCCAAAAATATTAGTTTTTTGCTGAGAACATGCCCCAGGAAATATAATTCCTCCATCCAGAACACAAATTTACTATACATTGTAGAAATTTTATATCTTTGCAAAGTCGTCAGCACAGTATTCAAATACACCTCATGTTACTCCATGCTATTGGAGTATTTTAAAATATCATCAATAAATACTACAAAATATTTTTTGAGGTAATTCCTAAGGACTTTATTCAATAATTACAAGAATATTGTCAGAGAATTAGTGAGTCTGAAGGGAATCACTACAAACTCATAGTGTACATACATAGTTTTAAAGAGAGTCTTGGTAATATCTTCCTTCTTCACCATTAACTGGTGATATCCCGACACAAGTTCCTCATTTTATAAATACATTTCCCCGCATATTTGATAATAAAAAATTATCTATCAATATAATGGGACACTTTTTCTTTATTATTTATCTCAGAATAATCAATGTATAGTCACAATTATACATCATTATATTCGATGAACAGGACCGGCTCACCCCAGAGTGAGTACTCGGGCACATAAAACCCATTTTTAAATTCTATTATAACTTATTACCTAGTAATTATATATCAATGGTGTCCATTATTTAAGATTTCAAGGATATAGGAAAGTATCTCGGAATAATTTCAATTGAGAACACAACCTCTCAGTTAGGATGAAGACCTGGAAAATTTTTATGGAACACATTAGTGTAGTCCCTAAAAATGTGAATGTCTTCTAGCATGATCCTCTCCATTCCCCAAATAATATGAACTAGATATTTTTTATCATAAGGATATAATATCAACAAATGATACAATGATTTTGATGGATATTCACCCTCCCCTTTACAATTATATATAATTGGAGGATACTGTGGGCTGTGAAGAGTGATATCCTTGTCCAGATAGTTGATGTTGGATTTGTATAAAGATATCCAATCCTTTCCCTATAAAGATATAAATTAGACTGAAGGAAGTAATAAAATATTTTTAGGGAAGTTCATTCCACAAACATTATCCTAGGATGACTTATATACATTGGATGCAATCATTTCCACAATAGTTTTTCTCACAGATAACTCAACCACTGAATTTTGATGTGGTGTTTCAATAGTTCTAGTAAACATGAATGATATAAATTGATGAATTTAACAAGAATAAAATACAATATTCTCTATTATTTATTGAATAACCAGTTTTATTTTCACCAAATCATTGTTGGACTCTACCTTAGTAGTTGTGATAACATATTCCCCTCCTTGCTATCTTGGAGGTGGTTTTTATTGATTGACTCCAGCAAAAACTAGAATAGGGAAATGGAATCCATATTTCCCATATTCTTTTAATTTGAAACACTAAAATTTAGGTTGAATATTGATATGGAACATCCATTATTCTTCTACATTAGTGGGACTCTTCATATCCCTTTGTAATTTATTATCTATATTCCCCTCACTTCCAAATTTGAACTGTCTCTTGGTTCCCTTTAAAAAATTTATAGGATTCTTCTTCTCACACATTTGAAAAAGTGGATATTGGGTATTTCATCCATCTGGGAATTTTATATTGATTCACCAATATTGAACTCTATTTTCATCAGTTTATCTCGGGGCCCATGACACCACTGAGAGTCTTTAATCCTGATTTCAAACTTATGAGCAAAAAAAAACTCCTCATATATATCAATTTCTTAAATCACCAATTATTTTCATACACCTAATGTTAGTCTGCTAAAACATAGATCCACCTTGATTTTTGTGTTCATTATAAGGTCTGAGGCATACCTTACAAGCCTTATAGTGTTTTCCTCATACAACTAGATATACTCTACTTCCTTTTACTCCACTCTAAGGAATTCCTTTTCCAAATTGAGTTAGATGGTTCAGGGAAAATATTTACTAAAAATATTTTATGGAATTCCATCCAATCCATGGAATAAATTTCCCCTTTCAGCTTTGTGTTTTTGATCAGTTTCCACCACTAAGTAACTACACCATCAAAATGATAGACTGCCAGGACAACATTTTATTCTTCTTAGCACTAGAGGACAAAAAATATCTTATTAATGGAGTTAATATATTGTTCTATAATGATGGGATCATAAGATCCACCAAATATTGGACTCCTTCATCACATGAAAGAATCAACCACAAATTTCTTTTTCTTAGGAGAAGGATGGCATTCCACATAATTCTAATTATTATTCATAACATAGTCTAGTTGAGAATGTGCTCTAATGATGTTTTTAGAACATTTTCCCATCATATTTTTGATATCACTGGGGATATATTTACATTTACTTTCACATTGGTTTTTGGCATGAGTTATCCTATTTTAATCCATTAGAAATGAAAAATTAAGTACAATTACCTAGAATTGAATATTTATCTTACAACCATAATAATAGGAAACATTGAAGAGAGAAGGATAAACATGTAAATGAAAAGTACATCCTAACTAGAGATACGTTATGTTTCAATCTAGGTTATCCATTGTGATTGATTTATCCCTAAGGTTCTTATTAAAGCTCCCAAGACCTAATATAAAAAAATAACTAGACCATGCTCTGATAAAAACTATATTGAACATATCATTTTATACTTATTATTACATGATCCTAGGAATAATTAACCATCAAATTAAAACCCAGTGATCATAAAGTCTAGTGTCATTGAATGATTATGTACATAACAATGAAACATTGAATTAGAATAATTTTTTATTATTTTAACCATTCAAAAAGTGATATTATCTTCTATTGAGATCCTATATCTATGTAGGATAACTTAGGTAATATATGAACAAAATGGATGAGCTAAAATTCCCAGTAAGGGTATAAATATATGGATAAAGAAAATAACATGGGTTAGAAGTCATAACTTGAGGACATAAAATTGCATTCATAATGAATAAACATGAGGAATAATATCTTGTAGAGCATGGGGAAATGTAATAATGGAATCATTGGAAATTGGAAACAACACACAACATGACATAATCATGAGTTAAGGAAAACTACCAAGACCATTTTCCATGGTGGACAAAGTCTCATAAAGGAACTAGGTTCACTAAATGTCCCAACAGGATGTCATGTGGGAATAAACATTACCCAATTCATTAGAGAACTATCTGAAAGCGCCCATCATAAAATGTCCATGTATATTTGTTCCAAAATAAGAATCAATCATGAGGTATAATTATAAATATTACCCAAGGAAATAATTATGAATCATAAACATGTCATAAAGAAAAGAAATGGTCTACATATAAGAGTTAATGAAAGAATGGAAATAAATCATAAATTGACATTTATAGAGTAAAAAATCATAAATAATGATAAAATATGTCCAAATTATGTGAAAATATTTAGAAATAGTGTTTATGAAACCTTACAAATAAGCCACATTAGTGTAGTTTAAAGAAAACAGTAATGGGTTTTGAAAACCAAAAGGTAATAATTGTTTGTGTAAAACCAAAAATGAACCAATATTTTATTTACTAATAAGATTTTTCATTTTCTAAATATAATGGGGTATTAATATATATTAAGTATGGTATGTGAAAATGAGTATGAATTTGAGAATTTTTCTTCAATTGGGCTTGCTTATCGGGAAACAAATCGGAAGGGAACATTATAAAACATATATTTACACATCAAAGAAAGAATAATAGGGATATTAACGTATATTTGGAACATAAAAAGAGAATTTGGGAGGATTAAATTATATGTATTAATAATTAAATTGGGATAATGATAGAGAGAAATCATAAACCATAGGAATAATTGGAGGTTCAGAAAGAATCCCTTACCGTTTGTTAGAAATTTTTCAGTGCTTGGTCATAATTTCTTAGATAATAATATTAAATACATTAACTAATTAATTCATAACCTATTATAAATTTATTACATTTATTATAATTTTATTATTATTATTTATGGCCTTTTATGGAGTTATAAAATATCATCTCATCATTCAGGAGTGTTTGGTTCTTTGGTTTTCATGATTGGTTCCCATGTATAAATGTATTAAAGATCGTGTAAAAAGGTTATTGAATTAATAAATTAAATATATATGTTGTTAATGAGAATACATATAATTAAATTGTTAGATAATTCATTTATTTATTTTGGGATAGGTTGAATCACTAGACAAGACATTATTGATAATCATTTAAATTATTTTGGTGGGTTTTTTATCATCACAAACTAGTTTTGTTTCGTTATTCAATAATTTGAATAAAATTTAAATTCATAAAATAAAATGGATTATAAAATAATAATAATATATATACCAAAAATTATAATGGTTTTATGTCCATCTTTTAAGGAGTTAATGGAAAATGGAATGGAGACATACACAATGGTGATAATCAATACCTCAAAGTCGATATTTTCTTTTTTTTGAATAAAATGAAGTGGATAAGAGAATCGATTATTTATTTTACAATTACATAATAAAATTATAGAATATATAAGATATTGGATTTTTCATTAATGTTTGGATATATTAAATGTGGCGAGTATAAGAAAAGAAAATAATTTCAAAAGAAAATAAAGAAAGCGATGGAGAATTTTACCACATGATTTTTAATCCTTGCGAACCTCCTTAGGGAAATTGGATTTGGTCTTCTGTTGAGAAAAAAACTACAGTACCTAGGAACGAGACTTGGGAATAGTATTTGGATGAAATTGGATAAGAATAAAGTCTTAAGAGGTTTGTGAAGAAGAGTTGGTGAGGGGTGGTACTTATAGTGGATGAGTGAGGTGTTTTTCATTATTGTATTCATTAGTTTTTTTATTATTCCTCAACATTGTGAATAGTTTTGGAATTATCATTAAATATATTAAAATAATTAAGGGGAGTTATATAATAGGATAATTATATCATAAATGAATCAATTAATAGTATTTTTATCTTATAATGTGTATATATCAGAAATTGCCTTATTTTACTATTCACTAAAAATTCTGGTATTTTAGAAAAATCCCAAAAAAATCACCCTAACCATTTTTTGATGTGTAAAATTAAAAAATGAACTATATTTTTTGAAAATAATTTTCTAAATATGAGAAATTTAATTTTTAATTAAAATATTCATTTACATAGATGATTCTAATTTTAAAACTATAACTAATTTTATTACACTTTGAAATTTTAATTAAGGTCTCATAAAAATATCTTATAATAATAAAATAATATAATATTACTTTTTTAATAATTTTTTTTGAGAATAATTTTTATTTTTAAATCATTAAATTAATTATTAAATTTAAAATAAACATCTATGGTTTATAAATAATATAAACAATTAATTAATAATTTATAAAACATATATTTACATATGCTGTGATATAATTATATCATCTTTTCATTTATAAGATACTTAAATTTTATTTACACTTTCATTGGGGAGTTTACTATTCTATTATCCAGTTTATTATTCATAAGTGTCATATTATTACTCCCTTGGTTAATTTTCTATTCCATTATTATAGGTTCCTTAACTTCTAGAGATACAACTTATTTCATTAATTCATCATTTATAAAGATTTTATTTTAATTACTATGTGATTTTATGTGATTTATAATATATGTAACAGATTAAATATGAGAATTTACGTTGATATAATTATATGTTGTCCCATAGAAGGTCATTCTGATGGAACCATTCAAACTCTATAAGACACGTTGAGTTTCTGCTCTAGGGATTTCAAAGTTTCTTGGGATGAAAACCTTCCTTTGATATAATTTCCTTATAATAATTTCTTTCAGCCAAAAATTTCAATGGCTCTTCAAGAATTACATAACACCAAAATTCTATAATGAAGTTAGTGAATAATATCTGATGGAACTTGTTCTATCCAAGGAAATGTAAGTTAAGGTTAGATCCATTCATCATCACTTAAGGGCATCTCAATGTAAAAAAACTAGTTAAGCTCATAACCATCCAAAAGACATGGGGTTCAAAGTGGGAAATAAGGTATTCTTATAAATGTACCCCTAGAATGGAGTAATGGGATTTGGAATAAAGGGTTAGTTAATACGTAGGTATATCTGTCCTATTAATATACATGATCTTATCAGGATGATAGCTTATCAGTTGGTGCTCCCACCAAATCCCTCTAAATTTCATGATGTGTCCCACGTGTCTCTATAGGGGGTGTAAATACCTGGTCCTTAACATTTACTAAACATTGAGGTAATAAAATGAGAGGAGCATCAATATTTTTAACAAAAAATGATACAGATTCTTGACTATAGAGAGTAATTTCTATTAAATATTTCTACTATCAAGGTTACTATTTTATGGTGAAACCACCAATTTGAAGAAGTTATGGCGGAACATGAGAATGTGATGATTGTGTGAAAACCTCATATGTTTGTATCTGAATGATTAATTTATAGGGATAAATTATTTTAAGGTTAGTATATTGTAACACCCCATTATTTGTGTTAAATAATATCTTTAGATAATTTGATAGCTTATGTTACACCCAATAGTGAGTTTAAATTAACCACATAATATTATTAAAATATTATGTTTTCATTATCCCCTATCTGTTATATCATTTGATAATATAACCAATTATAAAATTATGAAAAACATAGTGTTCATGAATTTATAAAAATATTTAATTAATAATCAAATGATTATAATTAAAAAAATCATTTTAAAATAAATGTGACATTTGCTAAAAAATTATATCATTCGTGAAATGAATTTTATATCAACATATTAAATTAATCCCCATGGATGAATATTTTGAATTAAATTTATATATTATATACTCAATACATTTTTTTAACATTAAAAAGATATTTGTCTATTTATAATACAAGAATAAATACAATTTTAATGTGGAAAGTTCATTTTTCCTAAAAAATTGTTTTGTCACATTTTTCACACATACATTAAAATTAATTTCATCAAATTATAATTAATTTTTTAGATAACATTAATTACACATTAAAAATTATAAGGTTCAATATTTTTAGATAACACGCTTCTATTTTTAGTCAATATGAATAGTAACTGTGGTAAACTTTATCACCACAATAAAGGGTAAATTAGGTTAATATGGATTAAAAATAATTAATATAGTCATATGTTTTCATCATAATTATTATTTTACAAATATGATAAGATCCTTAACACCTAAATGATTAAATTGAGTTATTTAGTGAGGATTTTTCCATAAAAATAAATTATATATTATTAAAATGATTCAATGTTATAAAATACCACACACATATATTTATTAAGTATAATATTTTTAATATGTGGATAAGTGGACGTTATGTTTGATTATAAATACTATTTCTAAATATAAAATATTTATCTTTATTATTTTAGTTATTTTTTAATTTTTAGTGAAGAAATGATTACCTTAAATTCTTACACAACATTGATGCAGTAAAAATTCAATTAATGTAAAAAAATAAAATAATTGATTTTAAAAATATTATAAGTATTATAATTTGAGATTAGTAAGTTTATCATGGAATTTTGTATATTTAAATGACATGTTTTTTGTGTTAAAATAACTAGTTAAAATTTTGTACTTTTTCCTGATTTTTTTAAATTAAATGTAAAGAATAGTGTCTTAATTGATACTATAATTATTTTATGGAAATAATATTTTAATAAATTATTTAAAAAATATAAAAATATTAAATAATGAAAATGGGTATAATATATGGTTGCAATTGTCATCCAAATTCAATTTATAAGTCAATATTCACCTTTTTTGTAAAATTATAAAACCTTTAAGAGTGTCAAATATGTAACCATAGTTAATGATAAAATAGGTTAATTAAGTGGTTAAATAAAATGATGATTTTTAAAACATACTCAAACTTGTACAAATTTTAATGTTTTATTATTTTCAATCATGTCTTACCCGAGGTTTTAATTCATGTCCATTTTTATATATTTGGATCTAGAATGGTTTTATTATTTGTTATTTTTATAAGAAATTCCAAAAAGAGACTCTATACTCAATTATCAAAGGACACGTCCTAACTAACATATTTACAACACTTTAATCATTGTAGAACAATCATACTCTACCTCTAAAGACACGAGAATGAAGTATATGGATATTACATTGCTTTTTTTATAATACGTAATATATTATAATATGGTTAGAGATCATCAACATCTCCCATAAATATCTTCCTCTCTAGCATCCCTACCTAAATACTTTATTTATAATCTGAGGAAAAGAAAACATAAAAACAGGTGAGCTCAAATGCTCTGTAAGGGTAAAAAGGAAATATGTAGGAATATCCTGAGAATAAGGGTATGATAACATGGTCATGAAAATAAAATATCATACCCAATATATCAAAAATCAGGGAATGGATTTTGATAGTTCATAAGACATGAATCATAAGAAAATTGAATAACATAATCCATGAGATCATAACATTAAGATAAGACATAAAATTGTGGAATAAAAATAAACTTTTCAATTTGAAAACATGTATATATTGATACAGGTTCACTAATTAAATTAAGTACATGAGATTAGGCTCCTGATTAAACATATGGTCATGAAAAACTATGTACAAGCATAAAACTATGGACATGAAAACTAAGTCCATGCATTGAATTTGGATCTTTATATAAGGTTCATGCATAACATATATACCTTATGGCTTATCCATCTTTACCCAATGCATGGGAGGTAGATATAGGTACCACCCATCTCATAATGAAATCATTCTTACATGTTCCACAAAAAACATTATTCATTCATCATAGCATAACCAAAGGAATAAAATGGGATTTTTAAAAAATATCATTATAACATAATCCATGCCAAACAAATGGATTCCATAAAAATCATTCTATAATAAACTAATTCACACCATTTTAATAATAGTGATATTATAATTGAGTCATAAACCTGTTAAATAATTCCATTTTATATTGAAAATAATTTTGACAGAACACTTGAAATTAATTCTCACGAAAAATATCATTTCTTCTTCGAAAACTTATACTTTTCATTAAATACCATTCAAGTATAAAAGAAAAAGAATTCATGGTAAAATATGAAATATTTTAATGGAATCATCATGGAATTAATGTTTAATTAAAGTGTAAGAATCCATTCATTTCATATAAGTTAAAAAAATTCTTCTTATACTTTTGCTGGAAAAGTAAAAAAGTTCCTCATATGGAAAATAAAAGAAAGATACATTTAAAACCATGTAGGAAAAATAACAAATAGGAAAAAAAGACTTTAAAAATCCATAATTTATTATTAAAATATTTTATAAAGGCAATTTTAGAATACATAGACATGGATGATAAATAAACACTCGAAAATACTTACTTATAAACAATCTTAGATAATAAGGATATTGCAAAATTATCCCTTACCCTTGGAATGGGTGACATAATACATGTTCAAACATCTTTTATATTCTTTTAAATAATTTCATTAACTTATTACTAAATTATATTTATTTTTATGATATCACAAGGGATCATATTATTGCCTGATTGTTAATAACATTATCACTCAACATTTGGGTATTAACTGCTTTATTTTCTTACGCATGTTTTTCCAAATAAGTTCTTGTTACTCATTTTAGGTTATTGTTATATCATTTAAAAATGTTATTATTATAATATATATCATATTTATTAATTATAAACATTAGTATAATTATTATTTAATGAAGATCATGTAGAATGAATCGTGTCGAATCACGGAGAAATTAGGTCGTATGTATGCACGAGCGACGATATCATTCCATTAATTATGGAATGGTATAGAAGTGGAAGGTATATATATATTTACATAAAAAATATTGTTATAATTATCATATATAGTTATTATTTCCATCATTATACTCATCCTTGTAATGTGGTGGTGGAAAACAAATTACACCACGGTGTGAAGACAGTAAGTCGTACGTACGCATTCATGTTGATTTCATTTTTCATAAAATAGATATAAGATGGAATATAGTTTCTCCATAATCATACTAATATATAGGATTATATTTTATACTAGATATATTACTTTATAATGGATATAACTCATGAATATAAAGTAGAAGAAGAACTAAGTTTGAATGAATCGGTAGAGGATATTACCTCTTCTTTGAGGAGCGCTCTCAAGATCCCAACATAATGGAACTATAGTTGGTATTTAGAGAATACCATTTCCTTTATAATGTTACTATGGAAGTTTATAATGTAATTGTTGGGACCAATTTGTGTATAAGGTTTTATTAGTTTTAAATAGTTTTCAATGAAGATCAAAATGAAGGAGATCAAGAAGTACCCCAATCAAATGGAGGAATGGAACTTCAGATGATTGTTGTACTGATCTTATCATCAAAGAACATGTGTCAAAGGTGAAACATTTTTTACAAAAGTGAATAATGGTTAGGTATAATCCATCTGAGGATGATTAAAGAAGAATGGGGATTTTATGAAGACCATGCAATTCTTCATGATTGCACGAGAAACATGCCCGAGCCTACTCGAAGAATTGAATCATATGTGTTGCATGAAGTAGAATGTACAAGGGGTTGGAACTCTGATATGGCTATGCACTTTACATTGTATCAAATTATGATGATTATAAATCTGATATTTCAAAGGATATATATCATCATAGTGGAGTTTCTGATGAAAGAAGATGAGTTTCTAAAGAAGGAAAATCACGAGAAAAAAAAGTTTTCAATGAGGTGATTGTGCGTGTTGAAAAAGAAAACAATGACAGACAAATTTGGTGAAAAGGGTTATTTCATGGTGTAATGTCGAGTTCAAGATCAGTGGTTAATGATCCATGTATGATTCAAGAACGTAGACAAAGAAATGAATGATCTAGAGGTGGTAAAAAAAGAGCAGATACAAGGTGGCGCCGTTTTCTAGTGTTTTCCAAATTTTTGGGCATGAAAATCGACAAATGAAGAAAAGTGGTTTTTGAAAACAGACTTGCAAGACATGTACATGAAGGAGAATAAAATTGTGCACCTAATTTTTTTCAAGATTAGAAGGTGAAAATATGGAAAAGGGGTTAAGGGTCGTTCATGTATTTGTGGTGTCGCAGAGGTGACTTGCACGCTGTGAAGAGACTTGCACGCCAATGCCTTGGATGCTTGATAACTTGTGTGCCTGTTGTTTTTCAAGATCAGAACTTCAAAATATTTCAATGTAAAGAGGTTCACGGATGTTTGGAATTGGGTTGCGCAGGTGACTTGCAGGGGAAGAGACCTGTGTACCGAGACATGCACGCCGAGGATTGACTTGTTCACCATCGTGCAGGGTGTTCAAAATGCCTATAAATACTGGACCACCCCACTTCATTTCACAATGGTGTTCATCACTTAGAAAAATCAGAGCTCCCATCACGCAAATGTGGAAGTCGTGTATGTAGTGTGTGGTCGCATAGGTGAAATTGCGCGGCAGTGTTTAAAGCGGCGCGCCAGTTGTGGGTTGCGCACCCAAGGAGGTTTGGGAAAGAAAGGAAGTGAGTCACGCAGGTTAAAAGTTGAGGAAGGCAGTGTTTCGCAGGTGGTTAGGTGATACTTGTGCTCTAGTTTGGACCTACGCGCCATATTGGGACTTGTGCACCAGGCTTGGAGAAGAGCGCCAGGTGTTGTTGTAGCACACCCGTCTTTTTGGAGCTGCACGAAAGCAGGAAGATTTCCCAATACCTTCAGTGAAACAGATGATGTATTCATTTGAAAAGACGAAAGAACAGTGAACAATTTGGTTTTATGAAGAGAAGTGGTACTGCACACACATGACTAGTGTTTAACACCCTCGTTGTTCTTTGTGAAGAGAAGAAGAACGATTCATGTAACTAAACTCGGATCTTCACTGAAGAAGGGGAATATAGTAATACACTCAGGTGTCAGTATTGGGAATCAAAGGAAGAGAAGAAGAAGATTTAGTGCATTCAGTTATTGCACTAAAGAAAAATATTGAATAAAAAAGAGCATCAACTGCGTACTCTGATGCAAGCAATGTCTCATGCTGAACAAGAGACCAAATACTTCAATGCAAAACTATTGAAGAGACCTTCATGTCTATAAGCTGAGTGGGACTTCACCAAAGGCAGTGAGCCAGGGGGAGTCAACGAGAGTGACCCGAGGGACGCTGTGAGCTATCCTTGAACCTTTGTAAAGGCAGTGAGCCTGGGATAGAGTGATTGTGCCTGAACCATTGTATTACAATACTAGTAAAGAATAGTGGATTTTGGTTTAACCGATAACCTGTCGGTGTGTGCTCCTTGGACGTAGCCCTTAGTGGTGAACCAAGTAAAAAATTTTGTGCCATCTCTTTGCATGTGAGTGTTTCATTACTAATCATATCCATCATACATGTTTTACCTATTCCAACCAACTTGGGAACAAGATCCTTGGTTTTAAAATAAAAATTTGACACCCTGATTCACCCCTCCCCTCTCAGGGTGTCCTGGGGACCTACATTAAAATGAGTATGTTATGGATGATCATGAATGGTCATAGTGAAGTGAAGTTGGGAGGGGGATGATCCCTTTTATATTGTAGGTGAGTGGCACATTTGGAATCACAAAAAATATTAATTTATATTAAATTTAAAACCTATCCACAAATCTCAAAAATGACTTAGTTTAGTAGATGATATGAGATATGGTTGTAATATCTTAAACCAATAAATTTTTTAAATTTTTTCAATCAATTTAAACCTTATCCTTCGAATTAAAACTTTGTTATTCTATTTAATATTTAATTAAGGTATGCAATATTTCTATTTTAAAAGGGTGAAATAATTACTTATTTATTGTAAATTTGATCATAAATGATTAAATTATAACATTTTACACCATATAATTATTATTTTATATTTTTTTAAAAAATAATTTTTAAAAAATTTAATGATACATTATTTTGATAAAGAATCATTAATTCCAATTTTGACTCTACTCAAATTATTAATTTTTCAAAAATATCAAGTTAAAATGTTATCTTAAAAATATATATTATGATATCCTTAAGTAAAAATGTATTCTATAAATTTTTTATATATATTAATTATTCTAATTTTTATTTAATTTAATATTTTTAAAAACATTAATTTGACATTTTCATTAATTAATTAATTACTACATCAGTATTGTGTAATTTTTTAATATACTTACTTATTAGGTAATAGTTAAAAATAATATGAAATAATCAATATAATACTTCTAGAGTACATAATAAATATTATATCCAAATATATCTCCTTGAAAATCCAACATTATAAAGGTTTTATTTAATATAACATGAGTGTGACAACTTTAACATCACTTTAAATAAAATATTATAAGTGGCATAATCTTTTACATATGGATGAAAATGATCAATATATCAAACCTTGATTGATTATTTTTGAGATATAGTTGATTAATAATATTTGGCCATGTTTTTTAGTCTTTTAATTGTTATTAACATTTTAATAAAAAAATTATTGATTTTTTGTCACTTAAATGATTTCTAAATCATCAATTTATAAGCCTTTAAAGTAATTATTTATTTCCTAAAAATTAAAAATAAATGACCATGATAAAAAATTAATTTAATATTTCAAATGAGTATTTATATTCGAATTTATCTTCTGTAAAACTTATTTTAAAAATGTTCAATTATTAATATTTGAGTAAGACTGTAATGACCCAAATCTTGACGTACATGGACATTAAATTACTTTTTTGGAATACTTAATACATAACAAAAACAAACACTCAAGGACCATAATAGTTTAGTGTCCTTGAAAACATGGAATATAAACTTCTAATCATGTTGAAAGATCTTCAACATCTCCCATATCGATCTTCCCATTTTTGTTTCCTTACTTAAAACCTTTCTTTTAAACCTCGAGAAAAATAAAACATAAAAAGGGTGATCTCAAATTCTCAGTAAGGGTAGGCATGGAGAAAATAAAACAAACCATATACATTTGAACATAAAAACATGAACATAATGTTTAAACATCAAGATATTGAGCAATGAAATAAAACATGGCAGTACATGAGGCATTGATCATAATGGAAAATCAATCATAATAAAATATCATGAGAATAAAACTTGTAATTATTCACAAGCATTAATCACATGATATGATTTCCATAGTAGCCAAGTAATTGCTTCCTATACCATCTTAGTGGACAATGTCCCTTACTGAACCGGGTTTACTTGTCGTTCTAGTCCTGTATTATTGAACCAGATTTACTTTTCATTCCAGCCATATCTATCTCATTAGATATAAATATTTACCCAATTCATTGGAGGGAGATATAGGTCCCACACATCTCATAATGAAATCATTATTACATGTTCCACAATATAAACATAAATCATTCATCATAACCCAAAGAATAAAATGGGTTTCATTAACATCATCCCATCATAACATAATCCATATAAAACAAATGGATATCATTTCATCATAAGAAAAATGAAACCATGTAAATCATAGAGACATTATACTTGAAACATACACATATGAAATAATGTCATCTTAGATGGAAAATGGTTTTGATAAAACAGTTGAAATGAATTCTTGAAGAAAATATTCTTTTTTATCAAAATCATTTTATTTTCATAAAATGCCATGAAAATTTTAAAGAAAAGGATTTTGTTGAAAATAGTCATGAAATATTGTAGAGTAAGCTTCATGAAAATATGGCGTTTTGAATCCGTAAAAATCCATTCATTCCGTATAAGTTAAAAAACATTCTCCTCGTACTTTTGTCAGAAATTTCAAAAAGTTCCTTGTATGGTAAAAAAAGAAAGATTTCTTCCATAACACGTGGTAAAAGTAAAAAATGGGTAAATAGGAATTTAAACATACATGAAACTATTTTTAGAAAATAGGTACATTGATGATAAATATAACCCCAGCAAATACTTATGAATAACAATCTCGGATAAGAATGGGATTGGAATAATTATCCCTTGCCTTATTTCTGATATGCTTCGTATGTATCTGGACCTCATGTATAATGATTTAAATAATGTCATTTACTTGTTACAGAATCATATTCATTGTTATGATATCATATATGGTTCACTTATGACTTTATATTACACGTTCTTTTGTAAATTCCATGCTAAAGCATCGTTTTGGGTAAAATCGTTTTATTTATCGTACGTGTTTCTACTTGTTGTTCTTGATATTTTTATTTATATCCGGATTAACTTAATTCCAGAATATAAAACATGATTTATATATAATATGTATTCATCATATACATATATATGATAGATCAATTAATGGAATGAAATACATTGTTCATGGAGACGGTAGGTCGTACGTACGCATGAACGCTGGTTTCGTTTCATTATTGAATTGAATGGAATTAAGTAGATGAAATATATATATAAATAATTCTAGTGGCATTTTTATGTCATATATTTCATTATTATTCATTATATATACTTTATAATCATTCATTAATGGTTATCATGAATAATTAATCTCATCGCGTTCGTGGAGACGGTAGTCCGTACGTACGCATGAGCGATGATATCGTTCCCATAATTATTGAATAGAATTGGAGTGGATGGTATAATATCTTAGAATCCATATGATTTTATAATATTCATATATATTTATTCTTTACACCATTATACCCATCCAAGTAAGGTGGTGGTGGAAAAAGTGATTACACCACGGTGTGGAGATGGTATTCCATACGTACGCACGCTCAGTGATTTCATTTTCCATAGGATGGATAGAAGGTGAGATGGGGTTGTTTCATATTTATAATAAAATATCAGTATATGAGTTATACTTATGTTATTAATTCATAATTAAACAACTAAAGAAGATGAATTATAAGAAGAAAGAAACATGAAACAATCGGTAGAGGAGATTACCTCTTCTTTGACACACCTCCTTTAAACTTCCTCTTGAGGGACTAGAGTTGGTCTTTTGAGAGGACAAGAACCTGAATAATGTATATAGGAAAGCGGAGAAAATAAATGGGCAGGGTTAGGCCGAGCTTCAAGGCTCAAAAGGGTGTGAAGAGAAGAGGGAAGTGGTACCCTTTTTATAAGGGAGGAGAGGGGCACCTTTGAAAACATAAGAAATATTAATTTATAATAAATTGAAACCCAAATTAAAACCCTGAAAAAATGACTCATATTAAAATATTATATGATATAGAGTTTTAATATCATCAACCAATAAAATTTATACATGTTGAGAGTTTATTTTAAACATTATCAACTTGGTTTATCCTTATTTAATCTATTTAACTTTATTTGTGGTAATAAGATTCTAAATTTTCAATTGTTATAAATAATTACTTATGTCATGTGAATTGTCCATAATTGGATAATTTATTACTTTTAGACAACATAAATTTTAATTTAATATTTTTTTAAATATTCTTGGGATTTTTAAACAATTTTATATTATGTTATTTTTATAAAATAACAATTCTGTCAATTTTAACACTATTCATTACTTGAATTTAAATAAAATACACAAAGAAGATATGTTCGAAATAAAATATTTAATAGCTTCATAACATGTCATATTTATCTATAAAATTCATGTAGAACATAAAATATTTCATAAAATATTTATTTTAATATTTTTAAAACCATTTATTTTATATTTCAATCAATAAAATAATTTCAACATCACTATTGTGTCACCTTTAATGATAATTATTTAATCCTAAAAAATTCTAAATAAATTCCCATGGTGTATATAATTTTATTATATTTCTGTATATTATTCATGTTAGAAATTTCATGAAGTTTATTACTATATTAAAATTATTATACTTATAAGATTTGAGAGAGTGACATATTGTCACTTTCATTGGTTTTATTAATAATTATGTCATTTGCATGGTCAAAAGTATATGAAAATAATCTATTCCGACCCTTAAGTGACATGGGTAGACTTTTATTCATCCAATAGAGTTTTGGAAGGTGTTAGGGTAATTTTATAATATTATATTTACCCTTAATTACCCGATTTACCTTTAACTAAGGTAAATAAAATTTACCGTAGTTACTATTCATAATTCTCAAAAATAAAAAGTAGCCTATTAACATAATTTGGACCCCCTGATTCCAAATATGGAATCCATTTTTTCAAAATCAATACACAGAAGTTGCATAAATTAAATTAAAATTAATCTCGTTGTCAAAAGAAAACAGGTTTTTGTTTAAAACATTGCAAAAGATTGAATTGATTTAACCTACGAGTTCAACGTAAAATCAATGATAATGACATAAATTATATTAAATGGTAAAAATATATTCTATTTATACTTTAAAACCATTAAATATTATAATTTATCCATATAAAATATTACAATGAAAAAAGTTGTTTTTAATTAAAATATAGCGTGTTTTTACTATTCATTAAAATATGAAAGTTATCAGAAAAAAATCCAAAAATTATCCAATATAAATTTTTATATCATTATTCAAAAGAATAAGTTTATTTTGTAAAATTCAACTTATAAAATTTTCAAAATTTATATTTAAAATGGGTGCGCCATCAAAAGGTGGGAAAACTGCATTTTTTGAAAAATACTTATTTTACCCGAAATATTTATTTTGTTCTCATACCATGTTCTAGAAAATGTGTAAGATGAATAATAATGTTATAAAATTCAAAATGTATTTAATATTATTCATAACAGCTAGTTTATAATAATATTATAACCATATATCATTGTTTAGTGAAAGCTGGTATTATGTACAACAAACGCTATTGAAGAAGGCCGCGATTGCGTGTAATGTAAGGCAAGTCAGGGTTGTGTGTAGTGCAAGACTCCTTTGTTGTATTGTATAATAGAATCCAGCCATATTTAATTTATACATTGAATATATATATATACACTCAATGTTTCGTACAATAACTACTATCAAACAAACTTGAAATTGTGTGTAACACGATCCAGGAATAGTGTTGCGTATACTGCAAGCTAATACGGTGTTGCGTATAGTACAAGATAATTTTGGTGTATCGTACAACAAAATACATCAACGAAATTAAAATAATATTTTTCATAAAATCTCGGTGTATTACATTCTTCCCCCCTTAAAATGAATTTCACACTCAAAATTCGTCGGGGTTATAAATGGTTTACTACTTGAAAGTTTCATAAATAGAAACCCACATCATAAAAAGGAATACCAAAACTTATATTTAAAAACTAAATTATGAAATGTAATGGTTGCCCAAATTAACTAATCACTGGGTTCCCACATAGGAGAACATATGTGAAATTATGGATATGAAATATAAATCTAACCATCATGTTCTGATGGAGAGTGGTATAGAACATGGCTATGAAAAAGCCAAAAATCACAAAGCCATAAATTTTTGATGATCTAAGGTACCATAAGATTAATCAGATATGACGACACTAGGACAACATTTTGGGTTTTCAAGATAATTTCCCTAAATATGATGAATTAAAAGAAATACTTACATGATTTTGGCACAATCTCACTGGCATTCGTGCCTTGAACAATTTCAACTTCATCTCTTAAAGAAATGAAGTTGAATTTGTTATTCCTGAAGTGTTAGCAGATCATGCTATAGAATAATAGGTCATTCAATCTGTCTCAAACATACGGTTAGAAAAATTTATATACATAAGTCCATCTTATGGTGAGATTAATCATATATGGTTCCAAAAATGGACTTATACATCGTCTATCACACCGCTTTATAAAATAAAACTTGTTTCTACTAACTGGGGACTTTCTGTAGGCCAATGGTAGGTGATAAAGGCATGTCGCACTTCAGTTGTGGGTTCGATTCCAATAGCCTTTTCTGACGCGACGGGTTATTTCCCATCCTGTAGGTTGTCATTTTTCTAAAACTACATAATTATAACATTCAATCATTGATATTGAAAACAATTAGAGCCTTAAAAAATACTAACTTATTTCCAACATAATCCATTTCAAATAATTAGGCTTATCCAAAATACTTCTGTCCAAGATTATAGTATAAAGAAAACAATTACTAGAAATTCCATCTACCGAGCATGTGAATACCATCATTTATCCCTGATATATCTTGTTGATCACATTCCAATCATGTGAATACCTTAATCATGTATTCTCTTGAAAAATGAATACCCATTGAATCTTAGTGAAAACATGAATGTTGTCAAAAGTTAACTCTTTCCACATACCAAAATCCCAAAATTTCTATATACTCAAACCATGATATCACTTTGTCCTTATATTAGTCATGATCTCATTATTACTATCATACATATTATTTTCTCCTTATCACTTCACCATGCGCATTACATCTACTTTCCAAAAATATTTCAATTACATTTCATGGTTACCAGTACCATAAAATTATTAAAACCCACAATGATCCAAAAAATTGATATTCCTATATTCCACGATACTTTAAATGAGATTCCATAACATTATCTAGGAATCATTTTACATAAACACTTATTCATTACACAACATCGTTATCATACTCAACATCACAAATTGTGATCGCATGTGACTTTCCTTTGGCCTTTGCCTTAAGAGGTTGCTCATGTCGATCATCATTAACCCTTGTATTAGGGCATTGATTAGCATAATTCCCCATTTCCTTGAACTTGAAGCATTGATGTGTTGGTAGAGAATTCTCAATAGTATTTTCTCTATTCATGTCATTAGAAACCTTTTTCCCATTACGTCGGCACTCAGCTGCTCGATTACCTTCTTTTCCACACTTGAATCATTTTTTAGTACCTTTTAGACAATATCCACCATGCTTCTTTCCACACATTGAGCATAATGAAACATTCATCTTCTTTTCACCATTGTTCTGAGATTTCTCATTGAACTCCATATTTCGTTTCTTGTCAAAACCATGAGATGGATATGTAACAACAACTTCTAGTTCTACCTTGATAGCACAACACAAAATTTCTTCATAGCTACTGAAGTCTCTTATAGCTAATGCCCTTCAAATACTGGGTTTTAAGCCATTGAAGAATCGATGAACTTTACTTTTAGGTTGAATGATAAAGCCAGATGCATACCTTGCAAGCCTTGTGAAAGTTTCTTCGCATATACCAACAGATTCATCATCCTTTTGCTTAAGCTCAAGGAACTACGTTTCCATCTTTGTTAGAAGAATACGAGGGAAGTACTTATTGAAAAATAAGTTCTTGAACTCATCCCATTCCATTGATTCAATTTTATCTCAGGGCCTCGTATTCTTAATTAAAGTCCACCATTAATCTTCTTCATCTTCTAAATAGTAAACAGACATAATGACTTTTTCATGTTCTGAACAATGATGTATGGAAAATATCTTTTCAATGGTACCGATCCATTGTTCAGCAACAATTGGATCAGAAGACCCACTGAAAGAAGGTGGGTGTTGCCTCATGAAGGACTCAATAGAATATTATTCCCTTCTCTGCTCATTTGGAATTCTAGAATGATTCATAGCTTGTGTTAGTATATCAATAAGACTTTGTACTCCATCTCCCATAACATTGGTTTTTTCAGGAGGACAATCATTTCATTGTCCATTACATTGATCAACACGGTTCCTTCGGGTTCCAGCCATCGTCTAAAACCCAAAAAGAATAGTGTAAGATGCAAAAATCATGCTAGGAAAACAACATAATAAAGGGGGATTACTTTCAATATATAACATCCTAGGTTTAATTATATGATATTTACCATAATCATAGGACTATAACCTATACTTATACTTAACCTTAGGGAAATCCCTAGACATACCTTAGAAATATCTCTAGGGATCTCACAAAAGTTTTCACATCCTAGATTCAAAAGGTTAACTAAACCTTTCCTCTGATACCAACTGTAATAACCCAAAGATTGACGTACATGGACATTAAATTAATTTTGCGGAATACTTAATACATAACAAAAACCAACACTCAAGGACCATAATATTTTAGTGTCTTTGAAAACTTGGAATATAAACTTCTAATCATGTTGAAAGATCTTTAACATCTCCCATAAAGATCTTAACCTTTTTGTTTCCTTACCTAAAACCATTATTTTAATCCTGGGGAAAAGAAAACATAAAAAGGGTGAGCTCAAATGCTCAGTAAGGGTAGGCATGGAGAAAATAAAACAACCCATATAAATTTGAACTTAAAAACATGAACATAATGTTTAAACATCAAGATATTGAGCAATGACATAAAACATGGAAATACGTAAGGCATAGATCATAATGGAACATCAATCATTATAAAATATCATGGGAATAAAACTGGTAATTGTGGCCAAACATTAAGAACATGATATGATTTCCATAGTATCCAAGGCATTGCTTCCAAGACCATCTTGGTTGAAAAATTCCTTCACTGAACTGGGTTTACTTGCCGTTCCAGCCCTTTATTACTGAACCAGATTTACATTCCATTCCAGCCATGTCTATCTCATGAGATATAAATCATTATCCAATGTATTAGAGGGAGATATAGGTCCCACCCATCTCATAATGAAATCATTCTTATGTGTCCCACAACATAAACATAAATCATTCATCATAACCCAATGAATAAAATGGGTTACATAATCATCATCTCATCGTAACATAATCCATATAAAACAAATAGATATCATTTTTTCATAAGAAAAATGAAACCATGTATATCATACAGACATTATACTTGAAACATACACATATGAAATAATTTTATCTTAGATGGAAAATGGTTTTGATAAAACACATTAAATGAATTCTTGAGGAAAATATTCTTTCTTTTTCAAAATCATTTTCTTTTCACAAAATTCCATGAAAAATTTAAAGAAAAGGATTTTGTTGAAAATATTTAGGAAATATTGTAGAGTAAGCTTCATGAAAATAATGTGTTATGAAACCATAAAAATCCATTCATTCCATATATGTTAAAAAACATTCTCCTCGTACTTTTTTCGGAAAAGTAAAAAAGTTCCTTGTATGGTAAACAAAAGAAAGATTTCTTCCATAACACATGGTAAAAGTAAAAAATGGGTAAATAAGACTTCAAACATACATGAAACCATTTTTAGAAAACCGGGATATGAATGATAAATATAACCCCTATAAATACTTATGAATAACAATCTCATATAAGAATGAGATTGGAATAGTTATCCTTTAACTTATGTCTGATATGCATCGAATGTATCCGAACATCCTGTATAATGATTTAAATAATTTCATTGAATTATTACAGAATCATATTTATTGTTATGATATCATATATGGTTCACTTATGAATTTATATTACCCGTTCTTTTATAAATTCCATGTTGAAGCATCGTTTTGGGTAAAATCGTTTCATTTATCGTACGTGTTTCGACTTGTTGTTCTTGATATTATTACTTATATCCTTATTTACTTAATTCCAGAATATAAAACATGATTTATATATAATATTTATTCATCATATACATATATATGATAGATCGATGAATGGAATGAAATACATCATTCATGGAAACGGTAGGCCGTATGTACGCATGAACGCTATTTTCATTTACTTATTGAATTGAATGGAATTAAGTAGATGACATATATATATACATAAATCCAGTAGCATTTTTATGTCATATATTTAATTATTATTCATTATATATACTTTATAATCATTCATGAATGGTTATCATGAAGAATGAATCTCATCATGTTCGTGGAGACGGTAGTCCGTACGTACGCACGAGCGATGATATCATTCCCATAATTATTTAATAGAATTGGAGTGGATGGTATAATATATTAGAATCCGTATGATGTTATAATAATCATATATAGTTATTATTTACACCATTATACCCATCCAAGTAAGGTGGTGGTGGAAAAACTGATTCCACCACGGGGTGGAGACGGTATTCCGTACGTACGCATGCGCAGAGATTTCATTTTCCGTAGGATGGATAGAAGGTGAAATAGAATTGTTTCATATTTATAATAACATATATGTATATGAGTGATTATTATTTTATTACTTCATAATGAAACAACTAAATAAGAGTAAGTAGAAGAAGAAAGAAACTTGAAAGAATCGGTAGAAGAGATTACCACTTCTTTGACGCACCTCTTTTAAGCTTCCTCTTAAGGTACTAGAGTTAGTCTTTTGAGAAGACCAGAACATCAAGAATGTTGATAGGAAAGTGGAGAAGTGAAATGGGAAGGGTTTAGTCGAGCTTAAAGGCTCAAAAGGGTGTGAATAGAAGAGGGAAGGGGTACCCTTTTATAAGGGAGGAGAGGGGCACCTTCGGAAACATAAGAAATATTAATTTATAATAAATTGAAAACCCACTTAAAAACCACCAAAAATGACTCATATTAAAATAATAGATGAGATAGGTTTGTAATATCATCAAACTATAAAATTTAGACATGTTGAGAATTTATTTTAAACATTATCAACTTGATTTATCCTTATTTAATCTATTTAACTTTATTTATGGTAATAAGATTCTAAATTTTAAATTGTTATAAATAATTTCTTATGTGTTGTGAATAGTACATAATTAGATAATTTATAAATTTTAGACCATATGAATTTTAAATTAAATTTATTTAAATATTTTTTTGATTTTTAAACAATTTTATATTATGTTATTTTTATAAAATAACAATTATGTCAATTTTGACACTATTCATTTACTTGAATTTAAATAAAATCCACACATAAGATATGTTCGAACTAAAATATTTAATAGCTTCATAACATGTCATATTTATCTAAAAAATTAATGGAGAACATTAAATATTTCATATAATATTTATTTTAATATTTTTAAAACCATTTATTTGATATTTCAATCAATAATATAATTTCAACATCACTATTGTGTCACTTTTAATTATAATTATTTAATCCCTAAAAATTCTAAATAAATTCCCATGATGTAGATAATTTTATTATATTTCTAGAGACTATTCATGTTTGAAATTTCTTGAAGTTTATCACTATAGTAAAATTATTATACTTATAGGAATTAAGAGAGTGACATATTGTCACTTTCTTTGGTTTTATTAATAATTATGTCATTTTCATGTTCAAAAGACCATGAAATTAATCTATTCCGACCCTTATTTATATGGGTCGACTTTTATTCATCCAATAGAGTTTTTTAAAGTGTTAGGGTAATTTTATAATATTATATTTACCCTTAATTACCTGATTTACCTTTAACTGTGGTAAATAAGATTTCACGTAGTTACTATTCATAATTCCCAAAAATAAAAAGTAGCCTATTAACATAATTTGTACCCACTTATTCCAAATATGTAATTCATTTTTTCAAATTCAATACACAGAATTTACATAAATTAAATTAAAATTAACCCCGTTGTCAAAAGAAAATGGGTTTTTGTTTAAAACATTACAAAAGATTGAATTGATTTAACCTACGAATTCAATGTAAAATAAATGATAATGACATAAATTATATTAAATGGTAAAAACATATTCTATTTATACTTTAAAACCATTCAATATTATAATTTAACCATATAAATTATTACGATGAAAAAAGTTGTTTTTAATTAAAATATAGCGTGTTTTTACTATTCATTAAAATATGAAAGTTATCAAAAAATATCAAAACGTTATCCAATGTAAATTTTAATATCCTGATTAAAAATAAGAATATTATTTTTTAAAATTTAACTTATAAACTTTTCAAAAATTATATTTAAAATGGGTGCGCCATCAAAATGTGGCAAAACTGCATTTTTTTAAAAATACTTATTTTACCCGAAAAATTTATTTTGTTCTCATACCATGTTCTAGAAAATGTGTAAGATGAATAATAATGTTATAGAATTAAAAAATTTAGTTAATAATATTCATAACAGATAGTTTATAATAATATTATAACCATATATCGTTGTTTAGTGAAACTCGGTATTGCGTACAAAACACGCTATCGAAGAAGGCTGCGATTGCGTGTAATACAAGCCAAGTAAGGGTTGAATGTAGTGAAAGACTCCTTTGTTGTCTCGTATAACAGAATATGACCATATTTCATTTATACATTGAATATATATATATATATACACACTCAATGATGCGTAGAATAACTACTATCAAACGAACTTGAAATTGTGTATAACACGATCTAAGAATAGTTTTGCGTATACTGCAAACTAATTCGGTGTTGCGTATATTGCAAGCTAATTTTGGTGTAGAGTAAAACACAATACATCAATGAAATTAAAAGAATATTTTTCATAAAATATCAGGGTGTTACAAAGACATATTTAACTTTTTATTAAATAAAATATATTAAATTGTCTAATCTCATCCATGGGGCTAGAATGGGATACCATTTTAACACAAGGATGATTTCAGTTGAAACACAATAATTCAATGAGATTAGAAAAATTGATAGGGTCATTTTATAGTGTTATGTTTTCCCTTAATTACCTGATTTACCCTTATACCGTATTAATAAAAATTACTGAAGATATTATTCATAATGCCCCAAAATAAAAGAAATAAATTTACATAATTTGAACTAACTTATTTAAAATATGGAATCCATTTTTCAATATTTAAAAAACATTATTTTTAGTAATTAATGTAAAATTAATCCCTTTGTCCAAATAATAATATGGGTTTTAAAAGTTAAAACATTACAAAAGCCTGAATTATTTTTTCACCAAAAATCAATGTAAAATTAATACCAATGACCTAAATTATATTAAATAATAAAAAATTAATAAATTTATATTTTAAAACTATTAAATAATATAACTTAACCCTATAATTTATTTATATGAAAATGTTGTTTTCAATTAAAATTTAGTATATTTTTACTATTCATCAAAACTTGAAACTTATCAAAAAAATATCAAAATCCATAAAAAGTAAATTTTTATATCTCAATTCCAAATAAGAAGTTTATATTTTAAAATATAAAATAAAAATGTGTTTGAAACATGATCTAAAATGGGTGCGCCCTCAAAAGGGCGCAAATCTACATTTTTTTTGAAAAGTATTTTTTTTATCCATAAAATGAATTTGTTCTTATATCATATTTTGAAAACATATAAGATGAATTTAAAATAATATATTGAATATATTACATATATATTTCATTAATAAAATCCATTAATATTTATTTTATTATTTTATAAACTTACTTATTTTCATTTAATTAGTTTTTTAGAGGAAAGAAAATATTATTCATACCCAACATTATAATGAATGTGTTCTAAGGTAACATAATAATATTCATTTGTTCACCTAAACATGATCATTCATGAAATGAAATATATGAAAGGAACTAAAAAATATATGTAACCCTAGAAAAGAATGTATTTTTTATACCGAAATCTAAGTCGGTGTAGTGTATAACACAGGGTTATCTTATGCCAGCATATAACAAAAGAAACCAATGAATTTAAAATATATATATATATATATTAAAAATATTGTGGTGTTGAATTCTACCGACTTTAAAATGAATTTATCCCTTGAAATTCATATGAGTTATAAAAGGATTAAAACATGATAGTTTCGTTCATAGAAACCCACATTGTAAAAATAAATAATAAAATTTTTTTTTAAAAGGAATGTTAGAAATATAATGGTTACCCGAAGTCACTCATAACTAGTATTCCACCTAGGAGAACATATATGGAAAGTGAATACTTGGACATTCAAGTTAAATCATACTATAAAGTTCTAATTTATAGTGATAGAGAGAATCATTAAGAGAAAGATAGAAATCAGAAGTCATAAATCCATAATGATCTAAGGAACCATGTATTTAATTGGTAAATAATGTAATATGATACCATTAGTTTGTTTTAATATTCTTTTCCATAGAGTTTAATAATGAAATTAAATTCTTACTTGATTAAGTATAATCTTATACTTTAGTTGTGCATTTATCAATTTCACATCATCTCTTATTCTAAGAAATTAAATATACTTTTCAATTCATTAATCATTAGCAGATCATGTGATCCATAAATAGAATGGAAATTCATTTCCTCTTACTTTGTCGCAACAAAAAGGTTAGAAAAAGATATCAAATATTAATATGTCCACCAATAGTGAGATAATAATTTATTCAAAAAAACTTTTTCAGAAGTCTAACTTATATTTTTCTTAAATTTATAACATTACAATACATCTAAAAACTAAAAATCCAAAACATTAGAAAGAGGTGAACTAAATTGTCTTACCATTTATCTCATATTTCTCATAAGGTATATGTTTCTTCTCACATTTCAAACATGTGGATGCCTTTGTAATGTATTTTCTTCCCATATACTATAAATCCAAAAATTCTAAATCAATCCATGATGTCATAATATTACGCCAATGGTCTATAATAATATCCCAAATCTCTTTATTTTCTTATCCCAACATTATGCACATATTAAGGCTTATCATTCCTTTAATCATGTTTTTTCCAAAAATATATGAATCACTTTTCATAGTTACTGGTACTATTCAATATATACTCTTAAATACATTTGGAAAGACCACTCTAGACTAATTATTCCATAATACCATAAATTTTAGTCTAAAACATTAATCTAGAATCTCATTACATAAACAATCAATCTTTCCACCACTTCGTTATCATTCACTACATCACCAATAGTGATCACATGTTATTTTCCTTTATCTTTGGCAATAGAGAGTTATTGATGTTGATCATCATAGATAACTCTGGGGTTAGGCAATTCGTTAGACTATTGTTACATTTACTTTCACTTGTCGCATTGAAGTGTGGGTGGTGAATTTTCTTGGGATTTCACTCCATTTAATGGAATATTTTCATCACTCTGACACTCTTTTGATTTATGGACATGTTTCTCACACTTGATTCATAATCTTGTCCCATTCAGACATTACCCTAAGTTCTCTTTTCCACATTTTTGGAAAGTAGGAGGTTGAGAAGTTTTATTCTCTCTTTGTGAAACACCATTAGAGTTTCCATTAAGCAACATCTTCCTTTTATTATCACCAGAACCTTGAGAGTTTCCAACATTCATTTCCACATTAAGTGAACAACAAACAATTTACTCATATATTCTAATGTCCCTTATGTATTCGGTCTACAAGAGAAAATGTTTTAGGCTACTAGAAAATCACTCAATTTTCTTATTAGGGTTGAGGACTAACCCAGAACCATAACATGAAAGTCTTGTAAAATTTTCCTCATATGTTCCAACAGATTCATCATCCATTTTCTTAAGCTCAAGTAATTCCTTCTCCATCTTTGTTCGTAGTATATGAGGTAATTTCATACTAAAAAATATTCCTTTAAACAATTCCCATTCTATAGATTCAATTTTTCCTTGACTCCTCATGTTCTTGATTTGAGTCCACCGCTGATCGGTATCAGCTCATAGACGATAAACATCTAATATGACATTATTCATGTTCATAACTTTGAAGGATGGGAAATATATTTACAATGTTACTAATACATTGTTCAGAAACAAGTGGATTATAATACCCACTAAAGTAAGTTGGATGTATCCTTATGAAGGACTCCATAAATATGTTTTCCCTGCCCTACTTATTTGGAAGTCCAACATGATATATAGCTTGTGTGAGTATAAAAATAATATTCTTCATTATATCTCCCATAACATTTGGTAACATATAAGTACAATCATTATATTTCCCATTACATTCATCATTAACATGGTTCCCTCATGTTTTACCTGTTGACTAAAACTAAAAATAATAGTGTGAACAACACTAATCATGTTACAAAACCACATAATCAAAGGAAAAATATAAGGTTTAATCCTAAGTAATCCCATGATTGTTAATTAATTATAATATTTATCCTATACTTAGACTTATCTATTGGTAAGTCCCTAGAAATATACTTATTAATATATCTAGGGTTTTCACTAATGTTTTCGCATCCCAATTTCCAATGGTTTACTAAACCTTCGCTCTAATCCCAACTCTTATAACCCAAGCCTTGTGTATATGGATATTACATAGATTTTATGAAATAAATAATAAATTATACAAACAAACACCCAAAGACTGTATTATTTTAGTGTATTTGGAAACTTGGAAAACAATATTCTAATTTGGTAAACGATATTCGACATATCCCATAAATATCTTCCGCTTTAGTACCCCTACCTAAAACCCTTCTTTATAACCTGAGGAAATAAAATCATATAAAGAGGTGAGCTCATATGCTCATTAAAGGTTAAAAAGGAAATTTGTAGTCATATAATGAGAATAAGGGTATGATAAAATGATAATGAAAATAAAAGATCATACCCTGCATATCAAAAATTATGGAATATATTTTTACTGTTCATAAGACATAAATCAAAAGTAAATCAAAGATCATAATTCATGAGATTATAACCTTAAAATAACATATGAAATTATGGCATACCAATAAAAATATAACTTTTTGATCATTTTTAAATAGTAATAGGATCACTCATTAAATTAAGGATATGAAATCATCCTATTCTTAAACTCATGGACATGAAAAACCAGGTCCACACATAAAATTGTGGACATGAAAACCAAGTACGTGAATAAAATTGTGAGCATGAAATCAGGTCCACACATAACATATATTCTTCATGATTTAACCATATTTACTCAAAGAATTGGAGGGATATATAGGTCCCACCCATCCCACAATTAAATCATTCTTACATGTTCCACAAAAACATAATTCATTCATCATAGCATAACCCAAGGAATAAAATGGGTTTCGTAAACCTAATACCATTATAACATAATCTATTTCAAACAAATTGATTTCATAAATATAATTCCATTTTAAAAATAATCAGACCATATGAATAATAGATATAGTATACTTGAAACGTAACTCTATTAAAAAAATCTCATCTTAGAAGAAAAATAGTTTTTATATAACCCTTGAAATTAATTCTTCAGGAAATTATCCTTTATTCTTCAAAAATATTTTCTTTTGCTAAATAATTTACATTTTTCAAAGAAATTTATTTATTAGAAAATAAACATGAAATATTATCAAGTATGCTTCATTTAAATAAGGAGTTATGAAAACATAAAAATCTCTTCAGGTCGTATAAGTTAAAAAATCATTCTTCTCGTACTTTTTCTGAAAAATGTCAAAAAATACCTTATATGGAAAATGAAATAAATATTAATTTAAAAGCATGAATTAAATGTTAAAAATAAATAAAAATGACCTTAGACATGAATAGAATAATAGTAAAGTATTATATAAAATAGTTTCTAGAAATCATGGATATTAATGATAAATAAACCCCATTAGTAATTATATATATAAAAAATTTAATAATAATGAGATTACAAAACTATCCTTTACCATAGGTATAGGTTCTTTCGTACATGATTCATCCACCATTATAAGGGTTTAAATAATTTCATTAACATATTCAAGAATCATATTCATTTTTCTGATTTCCTAAGTGATAATATTATTACCTGTTTATTAATAACATTATCACTCATCCTTCGAATATTAATTGTTTTATTTTATTACGCATGTTTTGTCAGATAAGATATTATTCTTATTCTTAGGTTATAGTTATACCATTTCTATAATAATACTAATATAATACATATCATATTTATTCATTCTAATAAATTATATATTCATTATATATTGAATAACATGTATAATGAATCGCATTACATTGTAGAGATAGTATGTCGTATGTACGCACGAGCAACGATATCATTCCCTTAATTATGGAATGTTATTAAAGAGGATGGTATATATATTATTCCAAAATAAACATATTTTTATAAAAATCATATATAGTTATTATTTACATCATTATACAAATCCATGTAAGGTTCTGGTGAAAAACAATTACACCACGGCGTGGACATGGTAACTCATACGTACACACAGGTAGTGATTTCATTTTGCATAGGATGGATAAAAGGTGGACTGTGGTTTTACCATATTCATAATAAATTGTCATAATATAAGATATATTTGATTTATTACTTTAAAAAGGTTACAAATCATGTATATGAAGTAGAATATAAAATCAGTTTGGAATAATCGGTAGGGGAGATTGCCTCTTCTTTGACAATCTCTCTCTAGATATCCTCTTAAAGGCACCATAGTTGGTCTTTTGAGAAGACCAAAACCTCTATAATTTTATTAATGATGTTTATAAGGTGAAATTGGTAGGTTCTGGATGATCTTGAAGGCTCAACGTGAAGTTAAGTTATGAGGGGGGATATGGCCTTTTATAATTGAGGTGAGTGGCACATTTGGAATCTCAAACCAAATATTAAATTATCATAAAATAAAAACCCATAAAAAAGCACTAAAATGTCATAGTTTAAAACATGATATTATATATGGTTTTAATCTCATCACAAAATAAATTTTATACAAGTTTTTTAATCAATTTAAACCTTATCCTTTTAATTAACATTATATCATTCTATTTAATATTTATCTAATTTAAAAAATATTTCAATATTTCAAGGGTGAAATAATTAATATTTTAATATGAATTAGATGATAAATGAATAATTTATAATATTTTTCACCATATAATAAAAATTTTATATTTTTAAAAATGTTTTATTATTTTTTAGTAATTTAATAATACTTTATTTTGATAAATAATCAATAGTGTCCATTTTGAAACCATTAAATTTATTGATTTTTGAAAACATCAAGATAATATTTTATCAACGGAAAAAAACATTTTATTATATCCCCAATAGATAAAGTTAATATATAAATTTTTTTATATACATTAATTGATAAAATTATATTAATTTTCATATTCTTAATTACAATAATTTGATATTTTCATTAATAAAATAATTACTACATTAGTTTTGTGTAATTATTTAATATACTTAGTTTTTGGGTAAAAATAAAAATAAAAATAAAATACCATAATTAATATAACTCTTCTAGATTTCATTATAATAATTAATGTGGAATATAACTCCTAGAAAATCCAACATTAAAAAATTTCTTTAATAATACGTGAATGTGACAACTTTGACATCACAATAAATAATATATTATAATTTTCATGATACATTCAATATAGATTAAAATGGTAAATAACTCTAAAATTGAATGATTATGGTCAATAAATACACTACCAATAATATGTTTTCATGTTTTTTAGTCTTTTAGTGGTTATTATCATTTTAATACAAAATATTCAATTGATATTTCATTAACTAAATAATTCTTGTATCATTAATGTATAAGCCTTTAAAGTAATTTTTTATTTCTTAAAAATCACAAATAAATTACCATGGGTAATAAAAAAATATTTTAAATGATTATTTATAGTATAATTGAGCTTATGTATAACCCTCTTTAAAAATGATAATGTAATTAAAATTTGAGTAAGTAATATTTAACTTTTCTTCAAAAAAATATATATCAAATGTCCTAATCTCATCGAAGTGGATAATATTTAGACCACAAAATTAATTATTTAAATAAACTCTTATACAATGATATTAAGACATGTTTTAAGGTAATTTTATAATATTACGCTTACCCTTAATTACCAGATGTACACTTTTATCGTATTTATAAAAATTACCAAAGTTAATATTCGTAAAGCCCAAAAATAAAATAAATATTTTTAAATAATTTTTAACTTATGAGTCTAAATATGGAATATATTTTTAAAAAATCAAAACATATATGTTTTATTAGATTATTTAAAATTAATCCCATTGTCTGAATGATAAAAATGAGTATTAAAATTTAAAACATTGCAAAAGATTAAAATGTTTGTTACATCAAAATTCAATGTAAAATTAATTCCAATAACCTAGTTAATATTAAATGAAAAAAAATATAATATATTTATATTAGACCATTAAATAATATAACTTGACCAAAGAAATTATTTCGATGATAAAAGTTGTTTTCAATCTTAATTTAGTATATTTTTACTATTCATCAAAACATGAAACATTTTTGAAAAATATAAAAAATTCATTAAAAATAAATTATTATATCCCACTTCCAAATAAGAAGTTTATTTTTTAAAATATAATATAAATATGTGTAAAAACTTGATTTTAAATGGGTGATCCATCAAAGGGTGTCAAAACTGTATTTTTTTTTGAAAAATACTTCGTTTGTCCAAAAAATTGAATTTGTTCTTATATCATAAATAGAAAACAAATAATATGATATTTAAGAATTATATTTAATATATTACATATATATTTCATTAAAAAATACATAATTATTGATTTTATTTTTTTATAAACTCAATGATTTTCATTTTAATAGCTTTTTTAGAAGAAAGTTAATATTATTTATACATGCCATTATAATGACCATTTTATGAGGTAAGATAAAAATATTTAGTTGTTTAATTAAAATGGGTATTAAATGAAATAAAATTTATAAAATGAACTAAAAATTGTATGTAACACAATCCAAACATATTATTTTGTATACCGCAAGCTATGTTGGTGTTCCATGTAGCGTAAGGTTATCATGGTGTAGAGTACAACAAAAGAAATCTAAGAATTTAAAAAATATATGTATCTCATAAAATTAATGGGGTTTTACACTAAAAATTTCCCTTTTAAACTTCCATATCCACATTAAAGTGTAGTTGATATTCCCAAAAGGAAAACCCAAGAACAATTTATAACATATCTAAAAATTCATTTTGAAGAAGAGGTAATCGCCTTAACTGATAACACTATTTTTATATAATTATATTAAAATAATTTATATTTACTATTAAATAATAAATTAAATATACTAAATATTATAAATTCTAATTATGATTATTATAACACCATTATACACCCTCTTTTCCATCAAACAAGAAGTGATATCATTGCATGTGCGCTTGTAAAACATTCCATATCCGTGTTCTGATACAATTAATTTTTAATAATCATATCTTATGGATGGGTATTATTATTTTAATAATAATTACATATGATATTTATTAAAATAAAATCATTTTTAATGACAATATCATGTTTACCTTCTTAACATCCAATCTTTTGTGAAACATCAATGTTACTTGGGCATATGTATAGACTACCCTCTCCACGATACGATGTTGTTCATTTATAATTTATATTTAAAATAATTGGTAATCATTATTAATATTATTAATATATATTATATAATAACAATTATTCCAAGGTTAATTATTTTTTACCTTTCCCTCATTCCATTACATGAAAAATGAAAATAGATTTTGTGAGTTTATAAAACTTACCATCCCCGAGAAATGTGTAACACATTATTCTAACTCTATTTTTTATAATTGACTATAAATATTTATATAATTAGTATGTGTGATTTTATATAATTATAAAATTACTGAAATTATGGTACCATTATAAAAGTATAATGACCGAGACTATTGAACCGAAACATGCTTCGAAAATGATGTAGTTATAACAAAAAAGTGATTTTAATGAAAAAACAATTTATAATAAAGTGATAAGATGTTATAAATAAATAATCAATGGTATGAAAGTTATATTTTTATTTAATATATATATAATAAATACACATTTATTATACATATGGTTTTAACTTAAATGTGGAAAGTTTATACTTGATGAAATGTTTTATTTGATAAACTTATCATTGTTGGGGATTGATTAGGTTTAATTATCTAGTGTGAATATTTCACTTTTATGTCCATATTTTATCTATTTAGTTAAAAATCATTTTTATCTATTTTTTTGTAAAACATATTGAAATGAATCTTTTTTTCCCTCCAAACATGTTACGTTATGACTTTTCTGGAAAAAAAAAGCATAGAAGGAATGGTTTTTAATTATAAAGAACGAAGGGATTATCTACCTTCAAAAAAACTCAATGATTTTATTCTTAAATAAAAAAATTTAAATTTTATTTCCAAATAAAGTGTTTTCATATACAAGTACATGGATTTTTTAAAAGGAAGTTAATTTAAAATAGAAAATTTATTTTCCTCATAATAAAATTCAGGTGTTCTTTGAAATCATTTTCCTTATAATCTGATATCCTTTGATGTTACTTATAAATTAATGGGTATATTACTCAAGGTTAGCATCATTATACATTCTCTATATAGTTTATGTATATGATAAATGGAAGAAAGTTTTATTAAACTAATTATATTTTAATGCGTTATGTTATGATGAAATATATATAAAACTTATTTCATTTGATGTCTTCTAATATGATATCTTTTTTAGGAACATGTAGCAAAAATAATTTTGGTCTTTATAATTTGTGGTTTGGGACTTAAATCATCCTTTAATGCACTAGGTGAGGTATTATATCTCATGATATTATTATGGGAAACAAGTCTAAGTGCTTAATCTATTATGTGAAACAAGTCGATGTGCTTGATCCACTATGGGTAAAAAATATTGATTCATAATCTAATGGTCTTTATTGATAACATTGAAATATGAAATGGTTTCTATAATTATGATTATATAAAAAACATTTATGACCTGAAATTATGATTCATGATTGAATTGTGATTGACTTTCATTATTATGATTCATGTATTTTTAAATGTTACTATTTTATTCTATAAATCATGTTTATGATATTTGACATATTAGGTGTGAACATTCTATATTATTGTAGAGATCTCGTGAAATTGTGATTATCTTATTCTTTCATATGATTCTCGATTTATTTTTCTAAGTTTTACCCTTACTAAGCATCTTTGATCACCCTTTTATTATGATTCCTTTCCCTGAGATATGAAGAATTTTTTAGTAGGGAATTCCTATGAAGATTATTATGTGGGAATATAATTGTGGTAGGTATTAAAGATGTTTCATAAAAATATATTATATATCTAATTTTAAAATATGGTAAACCATTATTCTTGTACTAAGGATTGTATTATTATGTATTTTATATTCATATAAATAGATGTAATATTTCTATATTAAAGTCTCATGATGTTTTAATTTTATTGAAAAGCCTATATGCATATTACTACAATTAGGTTCATGATATAGTTCACTTTATTACAAAAGTGAATGATATATATGTATGTTTTTTAGGGTTATTTTTTCATGGTGTGGTTTAATGAAAATTGTTTCGGTCATGATCTCAAGGATCTGGAACATGTATCCGAAATAGTTTCAACCATGCATTAGTTGTTGGATCTCATTTTGGGATTGGTCAAGGGGAAATCCTTATGATTCTATCTGTATTTTATGCTTCGATAAATTGGATTCAGATGATATGATCCTACGAGTTGGGTCCATCATATCTTCCATCAGTGTCTAACAGAAATTATCTTACCCTTTAATATATATTGATCATATGATCATTGTTCGTTGACTAGATTAAGAATACTTATGATTCAAAATGTTCTTTTTCATCTTATATGAGATAACATATAATGTTCCTATATAAAAAACTACATGTGTGTGTGTGTGTTCTATGTACGCATTAAATAATATGGAACACAATACTATCAAAAAGTGAATTTCATTTATAAAAGTTCGGGTCATTACATTTCGGTGAGAATAGTTTGTTGTATGATTTAACATCCTATTATATAGATGATATCCTTTAGTTTATCATCATTCAACTAGGATTTAGGATTTCTAAAATTTAAGGTTGTACGGAATTGACACAAATGTGTTAGTGAGACAGATTGTACACCAATGTAATGGAGAAAACTGAACATGAATTTTAAACCACAATTCCATTATAGAAGATCTCATGGATAAGTACGTTTATTTTAAGGTCATAATTATAGTATAGAAATATGACTATAATTTTAGGTAGTGTATTTGTGAACCAATGGTGTGTGTTTAATGGTCTTCTTTCCATGACCAATCCATGGAATACTCCCCCAATATCTAAATCCCACATGGGCCATTTTCAATGTGAGAAATAAAGAAATTCAGGGGGATATCCAAATAGATCTATAGAATGATCCAATAATGGGGTATTTCTAATGCATACCACATGATTATAAATTTCAGGGTGGAACATGTAATAATGGCCTAGCATTTTTCAAACAAGAATATGAGAAGTTATAAGCAATGATATATGGGTTCCCATATCTGGGAGAATGATATTGGATAAGTATGTGGGGAATGACTGTAGACCATTATTGAAAAATCTATTTATATTATGATGTGTTTAGGGAATATGAATGGAATAGAAATTTTACATTATGAAAAAACATTCTTTGGTTTATGGGCTACATTGGGGGCACATGTTATGTAAATGAAAATTGGGATTAACATAATTTGTAAAAAAGGATTAGTACAGGGTTATATGCTCTTATTTTTTATTAATGAGAAGGTTCATGAGGATCTGAATTTCCCATTATAATATGTGTGATTTATGAAAGGAATGATCACATTGTTTATTAAGGTTTAATTTAGAATGGAATTAACCATGAATTTATGGAATTTACCATGAATATTTCTGAGTCATATGTAAGGGAGGTGTAATGTCCTGGTCCCCGGGTGCCACTCAACGGGTGCCCCGAAGCCGGTTCACCATGTGACCTCAAGCGCATTTCCCCAAATGCCAGAGCCTGCCGACTAGCAGCGAGGGCCCAGGTCTGATAGTGGGGAAACTATGCCCTCACTTGTCAAAGTGTAGCGCAGTGGAATACAAAATAAACATACAATGACAGCGGAAGCAGTAAACCATACACAGATGAAATAAACTACATTAGTGGATATAACCAACAGTATATAAATGATGATGCTACATGTTTCATGTTCTAAGAAAATAGCCAGAACATGTTATACATCAATACAGTACAACAAAATACAGGGTATAACAAAACAAGCAAAACAGCTGGTTGCGGCATCACAAGCCTAGGCTTGGTCCAATTCCCTCCTACTCCTCAGCAACATTCAAGTACCTGTATAGAGAATCTTTCACCTATCTACACCTGCAGAAACGTAATCTGTTTGGGCCGAAAAGCGTGGCCCAAACAGGGTGTGAGAAATATATCTTAGTAGGCACCCACCAAAGGCCAGTGCCTAACTACGTGTAAGCTTGCAACAACAAAGTGGAATAGTAAAATGCAGTAAAGAAGTAATAAAAAGTAACTAACTTAACAATTAAATTTACATTTTATTATTAATTTAATTTATTTAATTTAGTATCATTGTTGTGCTCAACAGCACCAAGCCCTCAGGCCAACCAGAAACGTGCCCTCAGGCTAAAATAGTAAACCACACCCTCAGGCTTGCCCTTAGTCCATATAGAATCCAACCCGTAGGTATTGCCCTCAGTCATAATAGAAATTTCCCTCGGGCGTAGGAAGTGTCGCCCTCAGGCACAGAATACAAGCCCTTAGGCACGAAAGGTTGCCCTCAGGTGAAATAGAACGTCACCCGCAGGCTAAAACAGTCACACACTCATGCTAATCACAACAACGCCCTCAAGCTAAACAGGTAATCGGGTCATGCCCAACATGTCAAAAGCAGTAAACAAGCAATTCCACTCAAGGAAATTCTACGATTACTAATTTAAAGGCATACCCTCGGGTATCCTGGCCAAACAGCTAAATAGTGAAACACACCCCTAGGGTGGTTCTGGATCCATGAAATGATCCCAATCAGCATTTTATTATCACAATTTAATCACCTATCCAATTCTAGGCATTAAATATAGCAATGGACTCAGTCACACGACACCCCAACATGGGTTCGTGGCACAAAAATTCACAAAAACGCACGATAGTTGGAAAATAAACACAAAGCCTCCCACCTAATGTGACAATTAACGTTATACCTGAACACCGACTCTAGAAACACCCAAGAACTGCATAGATCTGAAGAAAAACAAAACCCATTCAAACATAAATAACTTCCCCTCATGAAATAATTGGTAAGAACGGTACCAGGAGAGGAGAGGGCTTACCCGTGCGATTCCAACGAGATCGTCTGGAGCCGAATTGGATTCCAGACGAACACCCAACGAATATTCAAAGGTTCGGCATCCTCCTTGGCTCTAAAATGGCTCAAATGCCTCCTCTGCCAAATGAGGAGGCCACTGCCTGTTTTAAGCCGAAAAAACAAAGTACACGGCGTGTACTTCTGAGTACAGGGCGTGTACTTCTTTCATTTAACTGTTCCTCTGGCAGCACTGCCACACTGTTCAACCGTCGACATGAGTACATGGAATGTACTCTAAAGTACACGTCATGTATTGTCACCCAGCTGTCGGCTGCTCCACCGCCTTACTGTTTAGGGGTTTCGACTGACTACACGATGTGTAAGGTACCACTACACAGCATGTAGTCAGTTCCTACACCTGTCGTCGCCGGCATGGATACACGCCCCATGTACTCATCCACACACAGCCGGAAGTACACGACATGTGGAAAAAGTACACAGCGTGTAGTTCCAAAATTTAGGATTTTCCCCCATTTTCCATATTTTCTCAAAAACACCTAAGTAAAAGGAAAAATAAGAAGCTCGTACCTCGAAAATAAGAACCGGGTTCTTACAAACTTCCCCCCTTATAGGAATTCATCCCCGAATTTCCCTTCCCACGGTGGCGAAGATAAAGCTCAGAACAGCTCTGGCCACTGAGCACATACGTCAGCCTCCCACTCCCAGGTCTTGTCCTACACTCGGCCATGCTGCCATAACACCTGTACGAGATGAACTGACCGGACTCGGAGAACCTTCATGCTCTGTTTAATGATACGGATCGGATGCTCCTCAAAGGATGCATCATGCTGAAGCTCAACCTCCTCTGGATGAAAGGTGTGAGATGGGTCTGAATGGTAGCGACGCAACTGAGACATGTGGAAGACGTCGTGCATGGCTCGGTACCACTGCGGTAACTGCAACCGATAGGAAACCAGCCCAACTCTCTCCAGAATCTCAAATGGTCCCACATACCTTGGTGAAAGCTTACCCTGTCTCCTGATCCGCTTGTGTCCCAGCCTCGGTGAAACACACAAGAAAACCTGATCCCCAACCACGAACTCCAAAGGTCATCTACGGCGATCATCATAAGGCTTCTGATGAGACTGTGTGGTAGCCATCCGCTTCCGAATCAACTGGACCTGCTCAGATGTCTCCTGCACGAGCTATGGCCCCAGTAAAGCTGCCTCACCTACCTCTAACTAGCAAAAATGTGATTGGAATGGCCTACCATATAAAGCCTCGTATGGTGCCATCTCAATAGTTTCTTGAAAACTATTGTTATAGGCAAACTCGACTAAGGGTATATGCTTCTCCCAAGATCCCCCAAAGCCTAGGATGTATGCGCGCAGCATGTCCTCTAACACCTGTATCGTACGCTCTGACTGGCCATCTGTCTAAGGGTGGTATGCTGTGCTTAGAAGCACCTATGTACCCATCTCCCTCTGAAAACTCTACCAGAAACGAGACGTATAGCGGTCATCCCTATCAAAAATGATAGAACGAGGGATCCCATGAAGACGTACGATATCTCGGATATACAGCCTTCCGAGCTCGTCAACACTGAAGGTCTCCCTGGTCGGAAAAAGGTTATCTACCTTCGTTATTCTATCCACAACAACCCACACGACATCATTTCCTCGAGGTGACCTTGGAAATCCCGTCACAAAATCCATCGCGACATCATTCCATTTCCACTCTGGAATCGGCAACAACTGTAACAGCCCAGCAGGCCTCTGGTGCTCTACCTTTACTTGCTGACAGGTGGAACACCTCGTAACAAAACCAACTATCTCTCTTCATATCCAACCACCAGTACTGACATCTTAAGTCATGGTACATCTTGGAAACCCCGGGATGAACTGCCCAAACTGAAGCATGAAACTCCCGCATCATCTCCTCACGTATAACCCCTAGAACACATACCCATCCATGGAAACGCAAAACCTCATCATCACCTATCGTCCAACTAGGAGGAGGGTCCTCATTAGCCACCAACTCCCGTAGAACTAGGCCATCTAAATCCGATAGTTGTCTCATCCTCACTCTGTCTAGGAGGGTAGGTGTCACAGCTAAAGAGGAAAGATAGAGCTTCCCCTGACTGTAGTGAACCTCCAGATGCATCTCACAGAACAAATCCATGAGGTGCCACTCACCACTGGCCTCCTTCACTACCTGTATTTGAGTCTTCTTGCTCAGTGCATCAGCTACTGTATTACCTTTACCAGGTGTATAGGAAAGCTCAAAATCGAAGGACTGCAGGTACTCAACCCACCTTATCTACCTCAGATTCAAGTCACGCTGAGTAAAGATATACCTGAGGCTCTTGTGGTCGGTGAAAACCAAAAAATACTCTCCTAACAGATAATGTCTCAAATAGTGAAATGCATGCACAACTGCAGCCAACTAGAGATCATGTGTCGGGTAATTCCTCTCATGTGGCCTCAACTGTCGAGACCCATACACAAGAACTTGGTCGCCCTGCATCAAAACGGCCCCCATCCCAATCCCTGATGCATCACAGTGAACTGTATAGATCTTCCCCTGCTCTAGGAGTATCAGGATCGGTGTTGATGTTAACCTTCCCTTCAGGTCCTGAAAAGCTATCTCGCAAGCTTCTGACCAAACGAACTTCACACCCTTCTTAGTCAAACCTGTCAATGGTTTTGTTAAGTGGGAGAAGTCATGTATGAAGCGTATGTAGTAACCACCTGCCATAAGAAACTCTGTATCTCAAACATGTTCTTAGGATGATCCTAGGAAACTACTGCTCTCACCTTCTATGGGTCTACTGCAACTCCTGCCTCTGAGATGAGATGACCCAGGAAGTGAATCTGGTCCATCCAAAAGTGTCACTTCAAGAGCTTAGCATATAGCCGGTGCTCTCTAAGTGTACTCAATAGGATCTCAAGATGGGTGGCATGGTCGTGTCGAGTGTGAGAGTACACCAAGATGTCGTCCACGAATACCACCACAAAAGAATCAAGATATTGATGGAACACATGATTCATTAGATCCATGAAAACCGCTGGAGCGTTCGTATGTCTGAACGGCATAACCAAGTACTTGTACAGACCATATCTGCTCCGAAAAGCTGTAAGCGGTACATCCGATGGTCTCACGTGCAGCTGATGATAACCGGATTTCAAGTCAATATTCGAGAACACTCGTGCTCCATGAAGATGATCAAACAGATCATATTTCCCCAACAAGGGATATGGGTTCTTAACCGTCAACAAGTTCAGATTCTGATAATCTATGCAATGTCTGAGGGTACCGTCCTCCTTTTTCACAAAAAGGACCGGATAACCCCAAGGAGAAGTACTGGGTCAGATAAAGACCTTTGCCTGTAACTCCTCTAACTGCCTCTTGAGCTCTTGCAACTCAGGCGTGGCCATCCTATAGGGAGTAATGGACACCAGTGATGCACTTGGCACGAGCTCAATAGTGAAATCCACCTCACACACCGGAGGTAGACCTGGAAAGTCGTCCGGGAATAAATCCCATAAACGATCAAAAAATTGAGGGAAATCCGTATGACAAGTCCCCTGATCATCCAGATATAATCTCACTATCTGGGATATGACTCCACCTTACCCATGATGCTCTGGTCCATCTCGACTCGCCTGAACATCCCATTCTCCCTTGTATAGAAACTCTTCTCCCTCTGGTGACGTGAAACTCACCATGTGATGATAGAAGTCTAAAAAGGATTGAAAGGGAACCAACCAGTCTATCCCGAGAATGACATCATAGCTTGTCATCTCCAATACATAGAGGTCCCAAAGGAATTGACACCCTCCAACCTCAAGGGGGCACTCCTTGCACCGATGCACACCAGTCATCCTAGTCCCCAACAGAGTGTCTAGCATCATGATATCACAAGGAGAAGAAGAAACACATAGCCCAAGGATCTCCACAACGGGCATAGATATGAAACTATGTGTAGCACCCATATCGAAAATTACTGAAGATAAAACTGAAGCTACTAGAATAGTACCTATGACTGTAGAAGGTCTGGGATCCTACTCCTGCTGGGTCTGTTCCACTACATATGCCTGACCAATGTCGTGGCCCTACGACACAGCCTGGCTACCCTAAGCTGTCTCGCCCTGCTGCCTCTACAATCCTGGTGTCTGGCTACCACGGCCACGACCACCATCTCGGCCTGCTTGCGCTGACGTATTCTAGTTCCCCGACTGGTAAGAAGCCACTGGTTCTGCTCCCGCATGCGGAGTCTTCACAGAACCCCTCTCACTAGCCACTGGTAAAAATGCCCTACAAAAGCACTGCAGATGACCCATCTTGCCACATGCTCGGCACTCCACTGGGTCTCGTGGACACTGCGGCCTCTTGTTCCCCTCTCTGCCACACTGGTAGCACCGGATCGGGCCACCTGAAGAAGATGCCTAGCAAGTACTACCACCCTGAGAGAAGTCCATCTATCTCTTCTTCTTGCTAGTAGAAATTGTACCAGTAACTAGTGTTGAACTGCCCTGGCCCACACCACTAGATTCTTGCAGGTTACTCTCAGAAATCAGCACCTCGTTTACAATAGCGTGTACTAAAGGAAACATTAAAACATTCATCAGTGCTCGGATTTCATACCAAAGACCATCCTCAAAACATCTGGCTCTCAACGTCTCATCACCCACCAGCACGGGTGCAAAAGGCTGATGCTCCGTAAAACGAGAAGAATAGTCCATCACCAACATAGAACCCTGCTCCAGATTCATGAACTCTCGAGCTCTATCTGCCCTCATCATCTCGGGAAAGAAGAAGTCATAGAATACTGCATGAAAATATTCCCACGCCACGTCTCTGTCATGTTCTGACTGGGTGGTAACATCTCACCACCTCATGGCGGAATCACGCAGCATATAAGTCGCGAGCTTGACCCTCCACCCTGGAGGAGTCTCAAGATGCTCAAAAATAGTCTGCATCGATCCTAGCCAATACTCTGCAGCCTATGGTCCACCATCCCCTAATAACGTAGGCGGATGCTACTGCTGAAAGATACTTGTCAGCTCGGCTATAGATGTGGCAGCATGCAGTGCTCCCTAAAGTTCTTCATGAACTGCATAAAGCCTTCACGAAACTACGCCTCCGCACCTATGTCTGTTATAACAGCTAGAGCCACATCTGGCTTTGCTGGTGGATCAACTGGTATCCCCTGGCCCACAATCTCTGGAGTATAATCGTCGCCGCTCTCCTAGAGAAAAACTCACGGTCGTCTAGGCGGCATGAATCTACAAGGTCAAAAGAACACCTCAGATTCAAGATTATTAAGACTGAAACGAAGGAACCACAAATGAACAAGAGGAAGAAGGCATTTCAAAGAATACACGGCGTGTACACTGACTACACTGCGTGTACTTGACTTCTCTCCCCCTACCCGGGTCCTTACACACGGCTAAGCCACACGGCTTCCGTCGAACAAAAATACACGGCATGTAAGGTGTTATTTTCCAACTGCCCGTGTCGTCTGTGACATGGCTGACTACTCGGCTTGACACTACACGGTGTGTTACACCTGCACACGGCATGTACACCACCCCATTTCCCAGCCACATGGATAACTCCACACGGGTTGTCCTCGGAATGGACTACACGGCGTGTCCCAGAGGTACACGGCGTTTTCAGGGAGAGGTGACGCCGGCCCGTGTTGTTAGATACACGGCCGAGTCCCTAGGTCACACTACACGGTGTGTCTATAATTGACACGGTGTTTTCTATCAAGGAGTTCACCAACCCGTGTTGTTAGTTACACGGTCGGACTCTGGGTCAACACTACACGGCGTGTACAAGAACTACACAGTGTGTTTTACCCAAGCCCTTCCCTACCCCGTGTCACCGCCCACACGGTTTGTGACATGGGAAGAGACTAAACAGCGTGTACTCAGGGTACACTGCGTGTACTCAAAAATTTCATTTTTCTTCGCGGACAGAAGAGCATACACGGCGTGTATAAAAATAATACACGGCGTGTATACTGGGTTTCCAAACAGTATGCCTCAGAAACTTCCCCGGAACCCAGAAAACACTGAAACCAACAACTAAGTGTCAAATTCCAACCCGTGGGGGCCCATACTCCCCAAGAATCAAAGTTTGACATCTTATATGTGTTATATAAAATAAAAAGTCAATGATCCACCAAATTCTGGTCAATGGGGGCCCATACTCCCCCAAAAACCAAAGTTTGGCGTCCATTCTATAAACAAGCTCAAACAATAAAATGCCATATCACAAGGTAGGTATATATCAAGCAGCTATAACAACAGCATGATTTTCTAGCACAACAACTATCACAACAACATGAAAATTTCTAATGCACCTACATGGAATGGAAACTATGTATGGCATGTGATATCTAGCATGTGCCTATAATATGCATGAGACAGAATACCCATATCTCATTGGGTTGCAACTAAATATCACCCATATATAAAATATAAACTAAAGAATCTCAAAGTGCGTCACTCAATGGTGAAAACATATCAACTATCAAATTTTTAAAATTAGTAAAATTACAATATGAGGTAGACAAGATTTTCCTTATACACGGGTTAGCTACGCCCGGGAATAGCTTATTACCAACTACTGTTCGTCCTATCTATGACTGCGGCTCCAAATAGTAAGTCAAATAAAATAACCCCCTTTGATACCACTTTGTAACGTCCCAGTCCCTGGGTGCCACTCAACGGGTGCCCCAAATCTGGTTTGCCACGTGACCTCAAGCACATTTCCCCAAACGCCAGAGGCTTCCGACTAGCAGTGAGGGACCATGTCTGATAATGGGGAAACTATGCCCTCATTTTTCAAAGTGTAGCACAGTGGAATACAAAATAAACATAAAACGACAGCTGAAGTAGAAAACTGTACACAAATGAAATAAACTACATCAGTGGATATAACCAACAGTATATAAATGATGATTATACATGTTTTAAGTTCTGAGAAAACATCCAGAACATGTTATACATCAATACAGTACAAAAAAAAATACAGGGTACAACAAAACAAGCAAAACAGCTGGCAGTGGCATCGCGAGCCGAGGCTCGGTCCCATGCCCTCTTACTCCTCAGCAACAGTCAAGTACCCGTATAGGGACTCTTTCCCCTATCTACACCTACATAAACATAATCTTTTTGGGCCGAAAATCATGGCCCAAAATAGGTGTGAGAAATATATCTCAGTAGGCACCCACCAAAGGCTCGTGCCCAACTACGTGTTAGAATGCAACAATAGTGTGCAATAGTAAAATGCAATAAATTAAACAGTACTGACAAGTAACTAACTTAACAATTAAATTGGCATTTTATTATTCATTTAATTTATTTAATTTAGTAACATTCGTATGCTCAACAGCACGAAGCCCTCAGGCCAACCAGAACCGTGCCCTCAGGCTAAAATAGTAAACCACGCCCTTAGGCTTGCCCTCAAGACATACATAATCCAACCTGTATGTATTTCCCTCAGGCGTAATAGAAATATCCCTTAGCCGTAGGAAGTGTCACCCTCAGGCACAGAATTCAAGCCCTCAGGCACGAAAGGTAGCCCTCAGGCGAAATAGAACGTCGCCCGCAGGCTAAAACAGTCACACCCTCAGGCTAATCATAACAACTCCCTCATGCTAAAAAGGTAACCAGGCCATGCCCAACATGTCAAAAGCATTAAACAATCAATTCATCTCAAAGAAATTATATGATTACTACATTAAAGGCATACAATTAGGTGTCCTGGCCAAACAGCTAAACAGTGAAATAGACCCCTAGGGTGGTTCCAGATCCAAGCAACGATCCCAATCAGCATTTTATTATCACAATTTAATCACTTATGCAATTCTAGGAAATAAATATAGCAACAGACTCAGCCACATGACACCCCAACATGGGTTCGTGGAAAAAAATGCACAAAAATGCACAACAGTTGGAAAATAAACACAAAGCCACCCACCTTATGTGCCAACGAACATTATACCCAAACTCTGACTCCAGAAACACCCAAGAACGTCGTAGATCTGACTAAGAACAAAACCTATTCAAACGTAAATAACTTCCCCTCAGGAAAGAATGGGTAAAAATGGTACTAGGAGAGGAGAGGGCTTACCCATGCGGTTCCAACGAGATTGTCTAAAGCAGAATTGGATTCCAGATGAACACCCGGCGGATCTTCAAAGGTTCAGTCATCCTCCTTGGCTCCAAAACAGATCAAATGCCACCTATACCAAATGAGGAAGCTACTTCCTGTTTTAATCCAAAAAAACAAAGTACATGGCGTGTACTTCTGAGTACACAACGTGTACTTCTTTCATTTAATTGTTCCTCTTGTGGTAACACCACACTGTTCAACTGTCGACATGAGTACATGGCATGTACTCTAATGTACATGGCGTGTACTGTCACCCAGCTGTCGGCTGCTCCATCACCTTACTGTTTAGGCCTTCCGACTGACTACACGGCGGGTATTGTACCACTACACGACATTTAGTTGGTTCCTACACCCTTCATCGCCGGCATGGCTACACGCCCCATGTACTCATCCCCACATGGCCATAAGTACACGGTGTGTGGAAAAAGTACATGGCGTGTAGTTCCAAAATTTAGGATTTTTCCCCATTTTCCATATTTTCTCAAAAACACCTAAGGAAAAGGAAAAAGAAGAAGCTCGTACCTCGAAAATAAGAATCGGTTTCTTACAGGAGGGAACATTTCTTCCAAACTAAGAGCTCGTGAATGAGGGAAACCATGTTGTAATATCCTATATGATTTGGAGTCTTATATAAGAGAAGGGTAAACATGAAATATGTTTCTGGTTCCACTTCATTTCCTATATAAATAGGACTCAATCCACACATACTTATAGAATATGTTTCCTGCATCATTCTATCCCATATACAGGGAGGGGGAATTTGTTTCTCATAAAACTCTGACTATATTGAGAGTTTTGGTAATCTATATGTATTTAATTTTTGAAATAATTGTGAAATATGTGGTTTTGTGAGGAATAGTTGTTGTGGTGGGAGACCAACACTGAGAACATGGGTCCTCTGAAGATAAAGCCACAATAGCACATTGTTTTACAATATGAAAAGGAAAGTTAACCATGTTGTTTAATTTATTATGATGAGGGTGTTTGTTTTGGTTCATATCAAGTTTTAATTTGAAGAATCTCATTTTTATCACATATGGTTATACTAGAGTTAAAATTTTCATGTTGAGGACAAGGGTATTTTTAGTTTAGATTCATACCGTTCAGACTAAAGGTTTAAGAGAAGAAACACTTGAGGAACTTTTTGTTGGTGGAATGTTTTATTCCCTCTATGTAAATGGTGATCAATTAGAATAAAAAAATTTATTAGTCTTTATTAATGATATAATTACTTTCCATTTGGTTTCTAACATTGTTCGCTTCTTCCTAGGTATCATTTGGGTCCTGAAAGAAAAAACTAACTCTCCATAGAGGAATGAGTGAAGGTAAGAAATTTTTTAAAATATCATGTAATATAATGTTTTTGTAGCTCTAAATGATGCCATGTACATAGTATTTTAATCATCTACATGTTCCAATTAATCTATTCACTTTTTATATTTCTCATTTGTATATAGCTGGTCACATATGGTGACGAAAATTGAATGAAATTGGACCTCAATGAGTATGACTACTTATCTCTCATATACAAGTGAATATGATGTTTCTTTTGTGTAAATATGTGTTATAGCATGGTAAGACCAAAATCAATATATAATTTTATCTGGATATGAAAATTTTTCAATGTACACAATTTTCCAGATTATGTCTGATAGTGTTTTTTTAAAGCCCCAATATGTACATTCATTGCAGCATGGTAGTGGGATGGATTTTTAGACTGAAATTTATACCCCTGAAATAAAATTTTCACTTTCTAATAGAATACGTTTTTTCATTATTCTTTATCATTGGGTGAAGGATTCCAAATCTAATCATGATTATGGACTTCACAAGATTAATTATTCTCTTTATCTCACCACCTTTCGGGCTACTTATGTAGCGCATTTGGTAAAAAAATTGGTAGTATTAAGTTTATACTTGAACTGCATAACTAACGTGGGATGTTATATCCCCCACAACATCTATCACCCATATAGAAAATGGCATGGTGCATTTTGGCAGTATGCAACAACTCTAGGGCTGGACAGATCAAGTGGGCATGCACATGAAAAGTTATGACATATTAATGTAAACTATGTGTAATCATATTTCATTGAAGGCCATAGATACACAATCCTATAGATTTGATGAGAATTATTTATCCCTAACTTTCTGGTATTATAGGTGGGAGTATGTAGTTATCTCATTAAATCAATAGATTCTTCTCTATCAATACGCCTATGTAGAACCCCATCAAATCCCGTTTATAGTAGATCTTCGGCTGATTTGGGCCTCAAAAGGGTGGAGTTTACTACTCATCATTGGATTCTCTATTTTCTTTATGTCTAATGAAAGAACCCCATTTCATAGGTATTCCATTAAATTTATCAACAAACCACTTAAAATACCTTCTTTTATATGGAGGAAATTGACCTTACTGATCTCGTCTATGTTGTTATGAAAAAATAGTGATACCATTATGCAGTGTAGGATACTAAGGACCATTTTTTTCCAGTCTAGATCTGCCAAATCCATAGCCTCATTTTCCAATACATCTTATTGGACATTATGTGAAAGGGGGGAATGAGTTAAAATTAACATAATAGGGTAAATTTTTAATCAACCCTCATATATAGTCAGCAAGGGGAATCAAATATAATTTTCTAATAGAATAATCCCCATTTATCTTCTTGATTACTAACTCCAAATCACCTATGACCATAATGTGGGCTAGTGCTATGTGCAGTTCTAATTCAAATCTAAAAAATTAGGGCTTGGTATTCTACATCTTTATTAATGTATCATTCTAAAAATAGAATGTAATATGTTGTAAAAACATTTGATAGAGAGATAATATTGACTCTCAACACAAATTAATTGTTCTTAGGGTCTTCTATTCTCATTTCTATTGGAATTTTGTAAACATGTTTAAAATAAATCTCTCATTAATGGGATCTGACATAAAGAGATGATATCCCTCAATCAAGTAATTCAATATTCAATGGAATTGTTTTAATAATGGACTGTACTTCTTGGAAATCATCTAGTGAATATATTTTAATATCTTTAAAATGTATAAACAGAATTCTAAACTACTTCAATATAGCCACCCACCATGCCAAATGTCAAGTAAACATGGGATGGTTGAGGATGTATTTGACTGAGTAATTATGAGAGAAAAAATGGACCTCATGGTGCTATAGTTAGTTTCTTATTTTATAAATTTCAAATATTAATATCTGGTAGTTCCTCTTGTTATTTGGTTAAAGTGTCTCAATTTCATGCATGGTTTGACTAATTTATTTAAGGTTGATTTAATTTTTTGAATCATTATTCCATATATGTTTGTAACCTAGTGAAGGTTATGTGGATTTCATGTCAAGAATAGTATATTTCCTTCGACATAGGTCATTTTCAATGGTGGTCTCAGTAGATATTTCTAGAGTCTATCAAAAGGTTCTTCAAAGCCATTGGTCCTTTGAAAGGTTACTTTATTCTTATGAATCTTGGTGAAAGGTAGACATTTTCATTTCAAATTTAATTTTAAAGTGTCTCATATACATTAGGATACATTGTATAACACTAAAATATTTTATGTTTTGAGGAGGTGATATTATGAGGGTGGACATAGTCTTCTACATTCCATCTGTGATGCCTCATTGGCATAGCAAAAAGCCGCGAAACATCCTTGAGGTAACATCGAAAACACACATCAAGGGATTCATTTATAAACTATTTCATTGTATCTTACCGGAAATTATCCCATGATTAGGGTGACGATCATCTAACTACCGTGATTTCACCATCAAATCATTGAAATCTCATTTAATAATTTATTCTATAATGGTTTGGGAAATTAGTTGTATGGAATGGTGATTTGTATCACCAAAGTTGTTCAGAACCTAGGGCATTACCTGATAGCAAAATAACCCTTACAAAACCCTGAATGAAAAAGATTATTTATCATCAAGGGAAATATAGATTAGGTTTTATCCTGTGTAACCATCCATAAAGTAGAGAGATAGATATTTGGTCGAAGCATTGATCAGAAGTTCTGTAATCGTAACAACAATATCATATTTTTATGAATATCAGTTGAGAGATCTGAAGTTGATGAAAACACAAGTTTCCCATTCTTCTTTTTAAATGAAAATAAAAATTCTTTCCACTTTGTGCATTGGACATATTAAATGAGTTCATATTAACTATTTTATCAACTTTATCTTCGACTTGGGCAACATGAGTTTTTTTTATCCAATTGGATTCCTTATTATATCCATGGTGATCTCCTGGAAAACCTAATTAGGGGATGGTCACATCAGGATCAAGGATCATAATTTCTATGTAGTTCAAGGAGAAAAAAATCCCAAATCAAATTGATAATGGATTGTATGCCTATTGTTCATTAGGGTACATGTCCATGCTAACCAACGTGGGTCGCATAACTTACTATGTATCAAAATTTATCTTCTAGATTTCATAAATGGTTGCATAAATTCATTCCAAGAATGTTGGGGTAATATTTTATCATATATTCTTCTTCCTCTTATTCTATAATACTAATCCCATTGGGATTGAGTTATAAAGGAGAAGGATTGAATTTGGTAGAATGGATTCCATTTTGACCACCAAATTATGGGGTATGGGAATTCATTTACCCCATTAATGGTAAAACAACTTCTTCTAGACTGAATGATGGTGTAGGGGTATTTTTATGCTCTCGAGGAAAAATAAATTTTATCATTGGTTGGTAGCATCATTAATGAGTCTAAAGATTTATCCTATTTTTTATTTAATTTTAGGAAACTAATATCATTAAAGTAAATGCATACACACCCAAATATGAACTCGAAATTTTGATTTGGTTGATGGTAAATAGATATTCATCACAAATTAGTCAAAGGAAGTTATCCAGGGTCATTTCAAGACAATTTTGGGGTTGTAACCCAATAAGTGTCATTAGTCGTGGGACATTTTCCTTCCCTCTGATAAAATCTTATTTCTATATATTGATATTCACAAGACTCAAACATAGTTTTTTCACCATGAATTTTTTTATGTCCATTGTTACAATATTTGTTACATTGCTATTATGATGAAGGGATCATAAAACTTTGATGGATCCAGGACATTCCTAAAAGAAAAAAAAATTATAGCCTTCTAAATAACTAAAAATCCATAGTCTGATACATGGTCCCAGAATTTATTCCTAGGCATGATTTGGAAATGCGGAATTTTCCCACTATTTTCATAACCCAATAGAGTTTGGGATAGATATTCTTCATTGTAACCCAATGAGAAAATCATTTGGAATATAATTTTGTTGACTCTTATTCCTTTACTAGTAAAATATCACCGAATTTCAATATCATATAGCATCCTCGACACATACAATGGTATGATGTGTCCCTGGATTACATCAACCTTGTCCTTCTTTGTGAACAAGACGATCAAATGGAATTCTATGTGATCAACAAATACATGATGCACTTTATAAAAATGTAACATAGATATATACTCATGATGGAATTGGAAAGCCTCTATAAGGGATTCCTAGAGGTCATCCAACAGACTGAGAAAATATAATATTGACATATTGGTAGGAACAATGGCCAATGGATTTAAGAAATAATTCTTTTCTGTTATTTATTTTTCATCCCATTATGAGTTAGTTCATTTGTGGGTGATTTTAGAGATAAAATGAAATAGGTTGGAATGTCATCCCTTTATCATAAGTTAAGGAATTCATATTGTTAATATGTTAGGATGACTTGTTCTTCAAACCCATGTTAACTGATGAGAGTGTTATTCCCCCAACATCGTATCTTATAACAAAATCATATTAGAATGATTCATAGCTAGTGTAGGTTCAATTTATTGATATTTTTCTTCATGATGAAGGGATTTTATATGAGTTTTATTATCATAAATAGATCATGAGGTGATGTTGCTAAAATATTGGGTTTTTCCATGATTGTTCCATCCCCTCCTACCATATCACATGCATCCTCTACCTCTAGTTCCCAAATAAGAAATAATGAATTCATGTTTATAAAAATTATAATCATTTCAAAATGGGTAAATTTTATGAATGATGTTAATAGAGCCCAAGAATGACTCTTACTCTGATGAGGATTATGTCTGATGGGGTGTTCCTCATGGTACCCTTTTGCGGGATGGTGAATGTTCCCTCAAGATTAGAGGCATGATGTATGAGAGACTCAAGCATGAATTTTCCTTAGTGAAGTTCCTACTTATTTTTCATGGTTTATGATTATTCCATTAAATTATTTCTTGTAAGATTGAATCTTTGAGTATTGTGTTACCGACATAGATATTTTCCCCACATCAGTGGAGTCTAGGACATGGTTTTCCAGATCAATCATTACTTAAGGATGTAATGATATAAATTGATAATCTTTATAGTCATTTAATCACAAAAAAACAACATGCCCTTACTTTATACATCCTCCCGGAAAACTTCTTCCTTTAGGATAGTGGTGGAAATGAATGCCACTTTTGTATGCGGATTTAGTAATTCTACTTTCTTTAATAAACTATATTTTATAGAATGTCATTAAAAAATAAATCCCAGATTGTATTTACCATTTTTCAGTAAAAGGGTTCATAGTTCTAGTTTTTATCAAGGACAACCTGATCATCCCCCACGGGTGTTGGAAAATATAGCAAATATTTTTCCATGGCTATTATAAAGTATCTAAGATCTTTTTAATCATGAAATGAATAGTCCTTGTACTTCCATTCCTCAATCTAATTTTTCCAATATTAATTTATTCTCCTAATAGGGGTCTTGTTATTATATCCATATAGAAGTATGGTCCACATGATAGGGTGTGGATTTTGGATTTCAAGCTGGTGTAGGATTTGGATTCAAGATGACAGTCACAATTTCCACATTACCCATTCTATTTCCCTAAGAATCCATGATAGGTCAGAACATGATTTTATTCAGAAAATAGAATATTAAAATATTTTGGAAATGGTGTAAAAGATCCAAAATCTATAAGTATATTTTATTGGGATGGGTTGTGATTAAAACATATCGCAAAGTTTCTCTAAGTAGAGGGAAAAAAACCTCCTTAAGAAGATACATGTTCCAAGAGTAGGGTAAACCCTTCCACCTAGTGAAGAAATTTGAGAGCCTCTCATTTTCCAAAAAAAATCAATTTGAGAGTTTGAGTATTATCATCTTCCACTAATTTGAGATAAATTGATAGAGAAAATACTTTTGGTGATCTTCCCGTCTATTGATCAATGGGGCTTTCAAAATAATATAACATACAATGGTTTATCCTTATATGATTATAAAAATTAATTAGTGTATATCCACTTATTTATTTTTAGAGGCCGCTATTAATAGATAAAATATGGATTTTACATGAAAAAAAGGCATCCAAATATCCACTATATCATTAAATATTTGAAATGTAGGTTTTTTGATGTTGGGTGGAGGAGGAGTCACTTCTACACATTCAGGGTAAGGATTCTATCTAACTATACTGGTGTATTCTCTACTTACATTTCTTTGAATCGAGATATCAATGACTCCATAGTGTGAGCTTACTCTAGGAGAACAATAGTTTAAAAAGGATCTTGATCAAGGGTAATTACTAGGAATTCCAAATATGGTGGATCAACCTATATATATGGTTGAACACTTTTATAAGATGGAAAATGATAATCAATATGACATAGGCATAGTTTATTTCATAATTAATGGTACTATAAATATCCTAATTTTATTTGTTCCAAAAAAATTGGATGTATGGTCTCGAGGTTGAGGGAATATTCGGGTCCAGTATTCTCAGGAATCTTCAGATACTATTTTGGAGTGATTCTAGCTGGACGAGTATGATGAGGCACCGTATAGAGAATATAATTTATAGGGATATTACCTCCCTATATTTTCTTAACATGACTCTAAAATTATATCATATCATTATCATATTGAGATAATATTTCCTCGAGTATAAGTTCTTCAACATCGTTTGGAAATGGTTGGGATTTTACCACAGTCATGACATTTTCCTAAGCTGAACCACACTGAGGGGTTGGAAGTGAGGAATCTGTGGGAGTGGAAAAAAAATTAGTCCATGGATTCTATGTATGCTTACTTTCTTCAGTAATTTCATTATGGACTATAATTCATATATTAACAAACACGTCATATTCTCCAACATTAGTTTCATGCTCTATAATGTTTATAGGATGAGTGATAATGATTTTTTCTAAAACATAATGAAATAAGGTTTTCATGTCACTGCTAAAAAAATATAAGATTAGATTAAATTAGGATAACCATAGGAGAAAATTTGATCCCAAAAAACTATTACCCCCATGGCTGATTATCATGTATTAAAGCCTTCTTAAGACCTAATATCTTCTTATGAGGGTTTCCTAAGGTTTTATTCTGATGGGTGAACCTATGGGAATCCATTGAGAGCATAGATATACACTCTTTCCATTATAGGTATGGAGAATAAGATCGAGAAATTTCTCCTGGACAAGAGGAGGTTGGCCACCATGTGGGTGATAATTAGGAAAAATATTCCTCTAACCCTTGTTGTTGTGGATTCTCCTAAAAAAATTTATCACATCGAACTGTATTTATCAATCCTAAGGATAATTTTTGGTAAATAAAATAGTATAATCCATGAGGGATGTGGTTTACACTATATCATCAGGAATGTATCTATTATAGATAATCTCTTTATTTTGTGTCTATTTTTATCTTGATCTAGGTACAACATTATATTTTTTTTGTGAGAAAATTATTTGAGAAGGCATTATTATTACTCAATGAAGGGATATTATCAATTGGGAAGCGTATTAAATATTTTAAGATAGCTCATGAGAGAGTATTTTGATATACTACTCTCATTGACCCTATGACGTTTGAGATTTACATCTAGCCGACTCCTCCTGAGTATGCCCCCAGTTTTAGTTATTTCCCTCTTTTGAGATTTTACTTGATGAAATTACATTGTCTAAATACACTTCTGGTGTGCTTTTTTGACTAGAGAGTGAAGGTTAGTCTAATTGTATATGATCTAAAAAATCACTAATATGGATACTATGTGGGATTTCATTGATGAATTGTTGCATCTTGTAAAGATCATTGAGACATATGCATTGTAGGAACTCCCGATGCATCTCAAATTTTGAGATTCTTGCTATTTAAATGGTTTCTAAGTCAATATGGGAACAAATTTATTCAATTACCATGAATTTTTTTATATATCCATCATATGGAAAGAAAAATTCCTTTAAATGGATATGATTTGGCCATAGAAATAGATAAAGTTCTTTTTTTAATCAATTTGATAATGTTTTTAGATTATCATACTAAGGAGTGTCCATGGGACAAAATATAACTTGTACATTATCCATGGATAGTTTTTTCCTCATAAGTGACATATTATCTTTGGTTTCCATGGGATATTATTCCATAAGATCTTATAAAAGTGGATGATTCCTTGCATCCATATAAAATGTGGATAAATGTTTAGGAATCCTTTCCATTTTTTTGGAAGAAAAGTGATCCAAAGGTTATTTATAGAATGATCATTACCTTGGGCTATTTTCAGTTGAGAAAGAATTTAACCTTTCAATAAAAAGGAATCCAACTAGATCTACCTTATGTTTCCAAGTGACTTATTACATGAGATATTTCTCACAATTGGTTTATAATGGAGAGGTCCTTTTTGTTGAAATGAAACATTTTTATGGGGAGTACCTTTGCAATGCACACCATCAGGGGGAGGAATATTATCATGGAATAAATTTTTACCACATGGAGTATTCCTCTAGTGTATACCTACTGGAGGAAATTCTGGTAGGAAAATCAAAAGTAGATGACCTTATTTGTATTTTATCTTCTAACAATGTGGAGGCTTTCCTTGGAACTTATCGAATGGTGGGTTCTCATGATAAACAACATTAAGTCTATGAAGGGTTCCATCATTCTAAATTTCTAATATATTTAATACCACTATTGAAGGACTCATGACAACATTAAAAATCTCTATACACCATGAATTACATGATAAAGTAAGTATTAAGACCTAGGTATCATCCACTATGAACTCTCATAGAAAAATTATTAATAAAAAATGAAAGTGGAAGAAAGAGAAATTGAAAAGGGGGGAAACTGTAATAAATTCACTTGAAAACAAGAAAGGATGACATGAATCACTATTGGAGTGGAGGGGTTAGTATATAACGAAATCCCTTCAGTTGAGCTATGTGAGAGGGGGAGGGGGGGGTTGAAAGGGGGTTAAATTAGGGTAGGGTAGAATTAGTATATCAAAAATTTTAAAACATTGGAAAGTTGTTCAACTATTCAATATATTTTACAAAACTAAGAACTAAAAATGTGACACTTACTAGACACACCTAGAAGTACATCATAGTTGGGTCATAAAATTATGAAAACCATGCCCCCATAACACAATGTTCCATGTTCTCAGATGGTTTTTTTGGGTTTTAGAAGGTTTATACTCAACAGTGCTCCACTCATTCAAAAAACGTGTACATTAAAATTAAAAATTGGAAATAACCATACTTAATGGTCATAAAATAATTTTGTCTAAATTCTATAATAGATGCTGAAACTACCATAAATAAATAAATTTAAACCCTTAACTATTATGACACACTGTAAAATAAGAAAACCAATAAATAGATAAAATCACAAGGTAATTGAATTTTTTGTTGTGATGATTTCATACATTCGAATCATTGAAAATTATTGGAGTTAGAATATAAAAAGATTTATGTATGGATATTTTGATGAAAATGTGCTTATAATAAGTGTGAATTTAAAATAAATTGATTTGGATTTATAAAACTAGATTTTAGAAAGGAATGGTATAAATAAGAATCATTTATAACAAAATCACTTGTATTATATAGATTTTTTACCTAGGATCTGAGAAACATTAATCGTTCAATTGTACTATTTTAAAATAAAATAACTATAAGTTTAAATTAAAATTACATGGGGGATTATACATTTATTGGTTTATAAAAATTATTTCATAGTGGGTCCAATATATATAGTATCCAATATTTTATTTGTGATGAAAAGGGGTATCTGGACACTCTGTAGATTGACTAAATCCCTTTAACATTTCATGTAATGAATGTGTTTGGTGAATGGGTAAAATTTCATTGACTTATTTTTAATATATTTTATATCTGCTCATTATTTTATGTGTTAAATAATATATTTATAAGATATAAATTAACTATAAAACTTATTTTATTTATAATGATTTATCCACATTATAATTCAAAAAATGTTGTGGAATAATTTACTATTAAGACAAAAATTGAGGAAACATGAGAAGGTGAACAAAATAAAGTTAAAAAGGTACAACTATCGTATCATTATAGTATTAGTAAATATTAATAAGTTTACATGTAAATGTATAAAATTAGTGGTTGGATGTAATGGACAGGTACACTCTATTAACCCAAACAAATCCATTTTAATTAGTTGCAAATTCATGTGTCGATTGACATAGATCCATGGTACAACGATGAGCATGTATTTAAAGCAGTATTTTGGGAAGACTTTATGGAAAGATTATGATATAATTCTCCATTAAACTAAAAATATCAGATAAAAATTAATTAATTTATGGTATATTATCCATTATTGATTGCATTTGTATTAGATTATTTTTTGATCAAATTCATATTAATGCTTGTTGGAAAGGATTGTATATCTATTGAAAAACAATAATATGAAACATCATATTAGGAACTATGAGGAGAATATAAACCCTTATCCACTAATTGTATACACACACGCATGATAAATTGTTAAACCATGGATTCTTTGGTTGTCTTATTAGAGGATGATATATTTAATATATTTTGAAATTAGAAATATTTTATCTCACATTACATTTATTAATAACATTTACTAAAAATTGTCAAATTTTGAAGTCGTGTGTCTTTATAAAATTAGAAGAGTGAATTAAAATCAATTCACCCCAATAATAAATCATGGATGTGTTACCAACATTTTGACACTATAAATTCTACCTGCCAGTTTCTAAAAAAACTTCTTCAATTGAATATGGGGACCATCGATGCTCCTAGTAGTACTAGAGAAAAATAGATAAACAAATGTTTTGAAAATTTTTAAAATTAAATTTTAATTATATTCAAAAACCCACTTTGATGTTACTAGTTCATGAAAATATTATGAAATATTTCATAAACTTTACAATGTAATAACAATAATCATTATAATTATATTATTTGATAAACTATAGAAACATTACAAAAATTAATTATTTTTATATGTTTTATGATAGTGAGATATTATTATATAAACACTATAGCATATCCAATAAAAGTAATTTTTATGCTTTAAATGTGCAGTTTCCATACTCATAAAATAGATTTTCTTATTAATAAGAGTAACTATTTCACAATAAAATGAATCTTTAAAAAATATATAAGACATAATTTAATTTTTATTTGGAACATATTAGAAATATTTTATTTAAAGTTATTAATGCATGTCATGTGTGGTTGATTTTCGGGATATACATTCTATAGATTCAAAAAAGAAATAATTTTTCATATTATCCAAATTGATCATAATGAGAATCCAATGATTCTAAAAAATGAATTATTGCTGGGGAAAATGAAAATATATTTCATTTTATTAGATTGTACAGATTTACCCATGAGTTATTCATTTATATCATGATGTTTTATTGTATATTATTTTCAAATGTTTCTTATATATGAGTCCATTTTATGAAAAAATATCATCTTCCTCTATTTGTATATGTTGATATACCATGGGGACTATTGAATTAATTTTTTATCCACAAGGTTTATCCTTTACATTATAAATAAATATACTATTGTAAAAAATATGAGTAGTATTATAGAATAATTAAAATAGAAGATTAATTATTGGAAAAATAGATTATGATAATGTACCTAATGTATATATTCACAAATGAGGTTCCTAGAAATTCATTCTTGAAAAATCCCTTTACATTCACAATGAAAATCATGTCAGTAATATAGACCTTATACATTTTTTCTTTTCAATTTTTTTATGAAAATAATTATATAATAAATACCAAAAGGATAGAACAAAGGTATTGTAAAAAAAGGATAAATATAAAGTGACATAGAAGTTTGATGTAATGTCTTTGCCAAGCATCGACACACCGGTTCTATGAGTCATGACCAGATAACCTCAAGAACTCCTCCTCTATAGACCAAAGGCTATCTAATTTCACCAAGTGTCTAATGTCATTCAGGAGGACACTATAACCTCTTTATTAGAGTAAATTAAAAATAATAAAAAATAAAAAATAAAAAATTATATAACATAACTAGAATAATACCAGTATCTCAAGATATCTAAAACAAGAAATAAAATATCAAATACCGAACCATATATATACCACGTAAAAGTATGTTCCATGTTTTAAATTGAAATCCTAAAATTAAAGACATAGACAACTCCTATGTGGGTCTCAAACCATGTCTAATTCCCTCATCCATGCTCCATCCCAATCAGTTATCTAACACATTTCCATTTCCCTTATCATGTCCTGCAACATGTAGTATACATGGGTACTGATCAGGTAGCTCGATTATGGTGTAAGTGAAACTCAGTTTCCCATAACCAATGGTGTCTAAAACAATTTCCAATGAAAACCAATGTATGAATTTGTCTAATGAATAAATAAAATAAATACAGTGGATAGTTTAAAATTATTTAAGTGCTATTTATTTAACCACATAACACTTTGGTTCTCAAGGAAACATTATCTCTAAATACCATATTTTTCCTGTACTGGAGTCTAAACTATCCCCAAGTTATATATTATATTTTAATTCCATCTTCACCATTCATAATCTCAATTAACATACGAATTCCACTATTCTGTTTCATCATTTCAATTGAAAAGTTAATTCCAGTTTTATCATTCATCGTTTTTTTCACATATGAATTCCATTGTTACCATTCTACATTTTAATTAACATATGAACTTCATTGTTACAATCCATCCTTTAAATTGAAATAAAAATTTCACTGGTATAATTAAATATTTTAATACACATATGAATGTCATTTCTATCATTCATCATTTCAATTCACTCATGAATTCTCTTATTATCATTCATCATTTTTATTCACATATGACGTAAATTATTTTCATTAATCATTTCAATTAACATAAGAATTAAATTTTTTAGATTAATCATTTTAATTCACACATTAATTATATTGTTAACTTTAATCATTTCAATTCACACACTAATTCCATTGTTACCATTCATAATTTCAATTAAAATTTTAATTTTATTATTACCATTCATCATTTCAATTTACACATGAATAACATTATTACCATTATTCATTTAAATTAACACATTAATTACATTGTTACATTCATCATTTCAAAAATAATTCCAAAATTTATTAATCACATTAACATCATTTATTAATTAATCATTACAATCAATTAATCATCTTAATTAATTTAATAATCAAGCAAATTTCCAATAAATAATTCTGTAATTAGTTATTGAAATTCAACAAATTCAATATTAAAATAATTAATTCAATAATTAATTAATCAATTTTAATAATCTCAATATTTTTATAATTAATTCAACCATTGATTATTCCAAGTTAGTAAATTTCATAATCCCAACCATTACCATTAATTAAATCAATAATTAATTAATCATAATCAAACATATCAATAACTCCATAATTAATTCATAAATTAATTACTCCCATTCTTGATCCCAATATTCCCAATTTCACAATTCCAAAGATTTATTCATTCCTAAAATTAGTAAATACAATCAAAGAGACTCAATTGTTAATCATAAAATTGAAATTCTACAATTACATACATGTGATTGAAATCAAGATGTTGGGATTTGAATAATAGGCCACCTTCTTCAATTTGTTAACAATGAAAGACAAATGGAAAAAACCAAATTGAGAGAAATAACCACAATCATGAAGAACATGATTCAAATCCAAAATACTAAATCTATTATCAATAGAATCAAGATCTTACATACCTATATCATGATCCAGAACCAACAGTGGATACAAATATTATTTTATATAGAAATCAGAGTAAGATAGATATATAGATCTAATCATGAAGAAAGCACATACCTAGGAAACTATAGACCTTCAATATTATCTTCTATTCTCTTTTAATGGAGGTCAAGGGGATTGGTATTCATTTGGAAGCCCCAAAAATTGAGATAAAACCATAAGGGTTGAGTGGGTCACTTTTGGGTTAATATGGTGATTCAGGTATTTTAAAATATAATTTTTGTATTAATCAAAATTGCACACATTGTTTTCTAGGAAGGGAAACATGGTTCCCCACATCATGTTACCTAACCATGAACCTCTTGTGGTGGCATGGTGGGTGCACATTTTTACAAATCATGGTCCATCCATGTGAATCCTCTTTACCTGGGACTATATGGATTCTTGGTATGGGGCATATGGTTTGGGAAAACCATGACCTAACTCTGCACTTCCCCACTTACTTTAAAAAATTACAATTTCAACAAAACACACCCAAAGGTGAACCCCAAGGAAAAATTACTCAAAACTAGGATATAGTGTACCTAAAAAAAGTTTGTGATGTCTTTTGAAAATTCATGGTTCATACAATCTCCCTACCTTACAACAAATTGTCCTCGAGCTATACGTTCAATCATATCTAGATACCGAAGTGAAAATATCAGGCCACTAAGCCCTCATATAGGCTTCTCAATCCCAATTTTCCTCCTAAACAATGCCATGTTTCCACAATACATGAAATTTTATAATGATCTTTCTATACAACATTGCCTCACTATAACCCAACACAAAATTGCAGGCTCATCAATGTACATATCTGTCTGAATCTGAACATCAACCATATTGATCACATTATAAGAGTTGGGGTGATACCAACAAAATTATGACACATAGAAAACATATTACATAGAATTGCATCTATGTGGAAGAGCCAATCTGTATTCCCCTGGATCGATTCTCTCCATGACATCAAATGTTCCAATGAACCTAAGAACCAACTTTCCCTACCTCTATATCTCAAAGTGAGATAATATAGGAAAAATACATAGGAATACATAACCACCCCTTGTATAATCTAGGTTTCTTCGATGTCTACCATCATAAAACGGTCATCTACTCTAATTCGTAGTCATAAACATTCATATCAATTGAACATGATATGATGTCTCCTACATGAGACTTTATACCAAAAACTATGACACACCAACCTCAATCCAACATAGAGGTGATCTACATTGAATATCATAAATATCCTTTTGTGGTTCCATATATATATTTTCTTGATATCTATTGGTTTAGTTGAACAGCATAAGATCCATGTGCTTCTCCCTAGACCCAACAAAGTCTATAACACATGGTCGCATCATATCCTTAAAAAATGTATAGTACGATCAACTACCCATCTATCTATGGGAGGAAATCCATTAACAAAAAACCAATATATACCAAGAACCTTCTGTAAGACCTTCTAGAAGCATGAATTAAATTACATGAAATAATCTCAAACAATATTTAGTGGAAACCCATGCAGACAGACTATAACCCAAAAAAACTATTCTCCCAACTGTTTCACTAAGAAAGTATCCAACACTAGTAATAAATTCAATTCATTTTCAAAAATTCCAAAATCACCCAAATAACATCATTCATCATAGGTGTTCTTATAATACATTCCAAAAATTCCATATCCACATCATCCCACTATCATTCTGGAATGGCCAATGATAGTAATAAACCACTAGGTTGTGGATGATTTTCATTCACCAACTGACAGGTGTAGCATCATTTCAGAAACCCTACTATTTTTTTCATTCCCATCCACTAAAAAGGTCAATGTAGATCATCGTACATTTTTGGTCACACTCGGTTGTATATCCCACTTCCAGGTATGAAACTTACAAACCAAATCCTCCTGGATACTCGTATGTACTACAACCCAATTCATGATATATATATGTTCTTATCCACAAATATGGACTAATAGGATGGATACTCAACACATTCAAGGATTTACCTCAATGTTTAGAATTCTGGATCCTCATACATTTTTTCTCAAATCCATCCCAAAAGTGTAGACTCTACTAAAATTGGTTTGAGTATCATATTCTCCTATCTATCCCAAACCACCACATTCATCTCTGTCAGTAAAGTCATAATTTTCCACTCAACATTAGACTATTGAACATCTTGATTCTACTTTTTCATTCTTAATGCATCAGTAACACTATTTCCCTTTCTTGTTATATATGCTATATCAAGATCGAATGGCTGCTTAAAATCTACTCACCTTCTCTGCCAAATAAACAAATATCTTTGGGAGAATATATAATTTATGTTATTGTGATCAGTATACACATTAAAATTCTCAGCCAATAGATAATGCCACCAACACTTTATAGTAGAAACCAATATATCCCACTTAAGGTATTGTATACGGTAGTTCAATTAATGTGGAATAAACTATGAATACTAATATGTCACCACATGATCTCCCTGCATCAAGAATTCTCTGAGTCCAACCCTAGAAGCATCACAAAATAATGTGTTCTCCCCACTGAGATCATGTAGGATCAATATTGGTGCTGATGTCAACCACTTATTCAACTCTTGGAAGGCATTCTCACATTATTCCAACCATTAAAACATTATCTCCTAATTTTCCAGGTACGAATGTGGTGATACCAAATAGAAAAAGTCCTGAATGAACCTCAAATAATATCCAACCAACCCAATAAAGCTACAAATATCCAAAACATTCTTGGAATTCTCCCAAGAAACAACTAGTTAAACCTTGTATGGGTCTACCGACACACCTTCCATCGATATGAGGTTACCCAAGAGGTGTACTTGGTCATTAAAAAAGTGACCATTAGATATCATGGATTGTAACTAATTCTCTCTTAGTGTAATGAGGACGATTTCAAGATGTTGGGAATGATTTTCAGGGTTCTTGTATTACACCAAGATGATATCCCCAAATAGTACCACAAAATTATCTAGGTACGGATGGAAGATTATGTTAATTAAGGCCATAAAAACTATTGGTGAGTTCATTAACCCAAATGGAATTATGATGAACTCATATAGGAAATACTTGCTTCTAAAATCAATACTCACTATATCATAAGGTAAAACTCTTAACTAATGATGCCCTATTTTCAAGTATATCATGGAAAATTCATAAGCTCCTCTCAACCAATTAAAAATATCATCAATTCATGGAAGAGGATATTGGTTATTTACTGTTATATCATTTAACCTCAAGTAATTGACACCCAATCATAGATTCCATGCATCTTTCTTAATAATAAACACTGGAGAACCACAAGGAAACCTACTTAGCCAGATAAACCTCTTATCCTGTAACTCCTCTTGCTATGTATTGAGGTCTAGGTGCTCTGTCAATTCCATTTTGTATGGCGGAATAGAAACTGCCTCATCCCCCAGAATGATGTCGATTATAAATTCCACATATATCTCTGGTGGTTTCCCTGAGAAGTCTTCAGGAAACAAATACAAAATTTTTCTCACTATGGGTGGAAGGGAATCCCACTTTACACCAATTTCATCCATAAACAAACTAGAAACCAGGGCGGTATTCTACGCCTTTTTCTAGTAAAATAGACCTACACAGCTCACCTTGAAATAAAATTCACCATGACGAATGTAATTTTTACCTGTAGGGGATGTAAAAATCACTCTCCTCCTGTAAACTCTATTCAGGATTGATATTCTACTAACCAGTCCATACCCATAATTATGTCTAATCATTTTATTTCAAGAATATAGATATCCTATATAATATGATACACCTAACCTCAAGAAAAGATCCCTTGAATAATAAGATGTATCTAGAACATACACCCAATAATTTTTCTATCATCAACACCCTGATCATGAAATACACTTCTAGGATCAAACCATTCACATGTTGTACAGAAATAAAATAATGAGAGCCACTAATATCAAATATGGCACTAGCGAGTATATAAGCTACCAGAATAGTGTCTCTCTATATCGATGGTCCAGCCTCTCAATCCAAAAGGGTAAGATGAATGGAATGTAACTATACTTTCCCTATAGCATGTGATGTTGTTTGAATCTCATTATCAACATCATTCTACTGATTTGGGAACTCTTTCCTAGAAACACCTCATCAACAGCCTCTACTACCCTCCCTAGTTGAACTCCAACTACTAAACTAATATTGCAAAGAAGATCCACTTCCGACACCCTAGTTCTGTCTGGAATCTCCATCACTACTCATTTATTGTATGTTCCTGCAAAACAACATTAGATGTACCATCCTACAGCATGATTGGAACTCTACAAGTGGTTGGGGATATTGTTTATGATAGTTCCCCATCCAACCACACTGGTGAAAAACCATAGGTTCAAGGTCCTATTTAACTGACCATTCCCCCTAGACACTCTCCATGTTATCCCCCTAGTTAATATTATCTTGGAGATGCTCTCAAATCCTATAATTCATACCTTGATTGTATAGCAGTAACCATGTGTCCTATATTGGAATCCACTTTTGTGTTCCCCTTAGCTATGAGGGCTTTAACCACCACCCCAAAAAAATTAACCAAACGAGGGTAAGGTGGGACATAATATTACGTTTATGTCTATCTAGTAAATGCCTCTCGATAACAATCTCATTCATTTCATAGGTTATAGAAATGTATTGAAAATCTGTAATGTTCCCAACATAGTCCATCACAGACATACTCCCCTGAGTAATACACATAAACTCATTATCTCTCTCTATCCTTAGAAACTTTAGATATATGTGCTCCAAGAACATATCTATGATGTATTTATATAACATACCATCATCAAGTACAGTTTGAGACAAAGTGTCCCACCAATGCTTCCCTGATCCACGTAGCATATAAACAACTATCTTTACCCTCATATCCGTAGTAGCATCCAAATGATCTAGTATAGTCTGAATGGAATCAATACAGAAATCATCTCCCTCAGGATGACCCTACCAAGTAAATTTTTTTTGGTAATAAAAATAAAACACCCACATAAAGTGTTGAATTATCTTCACTACCTACTCTAGGTATCTTTTTATAAACAGTATTAAGAGAGAAATATTTTATCGGAACTCCTCCCATGCTTCCTCACCCAGAACTATCGGTGCATTAGGATACACTACCGGTTGATCATCCCAATCCATATCCTTATGTCATCATCTATATAGGCTTCATCAGGTAGTAATATCTCTATAATTACAAATATACATATCAGAACATGTAACACAATTGTATCACATTTATGTAAGAGGAAAACACAACAAGGCATAATAAGTATTTTTCCACAACCCCCCCCCCCAACGTGTCCAAATTGATGGGCTATCACCACCCTTAACCAAGGATCTATCACTAAACTAAAATGATTCAAGGAACAAAATAATCTCAAGTACCAATAAGGGCATATGAATAATCATCTCTCATTCCATACTGAGCTAGGATTCAAATATCAGAAAAAACTACAATCGAAAAATCACATTGCTTGACTAGTGAATCCCCAAATATCAAATAATATCCATACGTATGAGCAAATACGAATAAATACCATCCCACCATTGGTACATGGTTTTCCCCCATACATGTGGTGGATATTCTATGCACTAGATTATGAAAAGTGCATAACTCTTTCTAATATCTTGTGTACCTTTCCCAAATATTAATACAAAATAAAAGAAAATAAAACTACTCTGATACCACTTTGTAATATCATAGCCCAGGTTCCACATGCTTGTTCTCTGAGCTTGTGTTCCATATAACCTCATGTGTGGCCCTACATATTCTATAGGATTCTAACTAAAAGAGATGGTCTAGTATTGAACATGGAGAGACTATACTCTCTTTATTAGAGTAATAACACAACAAAAATAAATATATAATACCAAATGACATAACATAACAAGAATAATACTTGTATCTCAAGATGACCAAAACTATAAATACAATATCAAAATATACCTATAGATATTTTGGACCAGAGTATGAACCAAGTGTCAAAAATAAAACACAAAATTAAAGACAATAAAATCTTCTAAGAGCATCCCAAACCATGCTTGGTTCCCTCATACATGATCTATCCTAATCAGTTATCTTACACAGTGCATTTTCCCTTATCTTGTTCTACAAACATATATTCTATTCTTACACTGATAAGGAAGCCTAAGTAGGGTGTGATTATAACTCAGTAGGCCACCACCAATATTTTCAAAAAAATATTCAGTCAAAACCAGTGTATGATGTTGTATAAATAATAAATAAATGAAATAAATTAAACACGTTACACTTATTCATTTACTCTTTATTTAACCACATAATAATGAGGTTCCTAATGACATGTGAACTCTCAGTACCTACTTCATCCCATGTCAGAGTCTAGACTATCCCCAACAGATATCATATATTTGAATTCTATTTTTACTATTCATCATATCAATTCAATGAATTCCATTATTACCATTCATCATTTAAATTTACATATGAATGAAATTATTTCCATTCATCATTTCCTTTAACATATGAATTCCAGTGTAACCATTCATCATTTCAATTCACATGTGAACAACATTGGTACCATTCATCATTTCAATTTATAGATGAATTCCATTATTACCATCCGTCATTTCAATTCACACCTGAATTACTTTTTTACCATACATACTTTCAATTCATCATATTAATTCCTTTGTTACCACTCCTATTTTTAATTCATAAATAAATTCTATAATTACCATTCATAATATTAATTTATAAATGAATTCCATTGTAAACATTCATAATTTCATTTCACACATGAATTACATTATTACAATTCATCATTTAAATTCACATATGAATGCCATTATTATCATTCATCATTTTAATTCACACATAAATTCCATTAATACCATTAATCATTTTCAATTCAAACATGAATTCCATTATTAATATTCATAATTTCAAAAATTAATTCAAAAATTAATTAATCACATTAACTCCATTAATTAATTTAATAATAAGTTAATCACCCCTACCCTATTAATTAATTAAACATTTAATTAATCATCTTAATTAATTTTATAATCATGACAATATCCAATAATTAATTAAATAATTAACTATTTCAATTCAAAAACATCGATATAACAATAATTAATTGAATACTTAATTATTCAATTATAATAATCTCTATATTTTAATAATTAAATCAATAATTAATTATTCAAAGTCAATAAATTTCATAATCCCAACCATTCCTATTAATTAATTCTATAATTAATTAATAAAATTCAGTAATCTATATAACTTTGTAATTAATTCAATAATATTTTGTTCCAATTCACAATACCAAAATTCCCAATTTCATAATTCCATTAATCAACTAATTCAATAAATTAATTAATTCAATCTATGAAAATAAATTGCTAATCATCTAATAGAAAGTCTACCATTACATTCATAAAATTGAAATTAAGAGTTTTGGATTTTGATAATAGACCACCATACTCAATTCATCGACATCGATCGCCCAATGGAAATCCCCAAATTGAGGGGAGAATCCATAATCACGATGAAGAATAGAATTTAGTTATGAATCCCAAATATATGTGTTTCGGTGCGGATGTGCGTCAGGTTTCTGTTCCGACGCTGTTCCGCCAGGACGCCTTCGCGCGTGCGCCCGTCGACCCGAGGGGAGGGGCGCGCGGCTTGTGGCCCCGCAGTCCCGCTTTCCAAAGGCGGGCGGCATCCGTCCCTTATTCAGGGGCGTCTGCTCCTTGATCAAAACCGGGATGATGGGATGTCGGCTCCTCCTTCCGTGGACGTCTCCTTGGAACTCGTTGCCTAATCCGGGTCTCCCTCATAGATTTAAGACGTGCTCGTGAATCTCGTTCTCGGTGCCATGTCTCCATGGACACCGGTTAATTACGCTGCTTCCGCCCGGACGCTCCAAGGGGTCTGGTCGGGGCAGCAACCTGCGGTGAGGAGACCGGGTAGCTCTGGGTGTTGGGGGCGTGTCTTAACACTGCGGCTCTGCATGTCTGCATTCCGTCCCTAATAGGGCTTCTCGAAGGTGTGATGGCCTGAGGCATCCCGTGCTGGGTGCGGGGAACTGTGTTACCTGAGGTTTTCCTCAGCTTCCCATGTTTAACACAGGGTATGCCGCGAGTTTAACGTCCAGCGGGGACGGCATCAGACTGATCAACACGAGAAGTGGATCAGATGACAGAACCCCTTGCGGGGAACCTCCGATGATGGGGCCAGCACATGGGCGGCTTCCCGAGTGAAGTGGAGTGGAATGAAATGGCATGACCCCACCGGGATGTGGCGGCCCGGGTAAGGATCAGGATGGATGATGGAGTGAAGAGCTTGGACCCCTTGGAGGCTTCCTACGTACCGCTCTTTAGCGCGGATCAAAGTCAGCGTAGTTCGGATATACAGTTTAACGTCATGCTGGACGATGGCAAGCCGACTCACAAGGAGGTCGAGGCTGGCGGGCGGAGGATTGAACCGAACCACCTCGCACAGAGGGGGATGGAACGGCCGGGTGGATCAACGCGAATGTGAACCTGGGAGGGGTCCACTGATGGACGAACCGACGTGAATACAGTCGGGACAACCAGGTGGTGGGCTTGAACCTCAGGGAGGCTTCCTACGTACCCTGTTTAGGAGACAGGGATCAAAGTCCACGTAGTTCATTCTGTCAGGACTTACGCACTGAGGCAGCCCGGATGCGGCGAAGCTCAGTTGGAGAGGGACTTGGGCCGAAGGTGAGAGACCTTGATCCCTGTCACGCCCTCCACTGGCTTCGGCAGTGGGGAAGCACAATGGAGATACACACGTATAGTCTCCCACAAGGGCGGATTCATAGGTGAATCGATACAAGTGTGAACCCGGGAGGGGTCCACTGATGGACGAACCGACGTGAATATGACCGGGACGACCAGGTGGTGGGCTTGTACCTCGGAGAGGCTTCCTACGTACCCTGTTTAGGAGACAGGGATCAAAGTCCACGTAGTTCGTTCGGTTTGTAATACTCTACCCCCGTGGGAGAAGGCCACTCCAATCCCGACATCCCTGCAGAGACGAGCGGGTGGGGGCCACATCTAAACCGGGAGGGGGACCCTGCGTGCGAGGCACGGGATCGGGCGATGCGGACGGTTTAACGTCTTGCCGGACGAAGTACAGTTTAACGTCGTGTGTTGAGGACGAAGCGGACGGTTTAACGTCTTGCCGGACGAAATACAGTTTAATGTCGTGTGTTGAGGACGAAGATGCTTGGCAGTTTAACGTCTTGCAGCGCGGACGTGGTGCAGTTTAGTGTCCTGCAAGACGAATGCTGAACAGTTTAACGTCTTGTAGCTCGGACGATATGCTAGGCAGTTTAACGTCATGCAGCTTGGACGTGGTACAGTTTAACGTCATGTTGGACGAAACACTTGGCAGTTTAACGTCTTGCAGCGCGGACGATATGCTAGGCAGTTTAACGTCGTGCAGCTTGGACGTGGTACAGTTTAACGTCATGTTGGACGAAACACTTGGCAATTTAACGTCTTGCAGCGCGGACGAGTGTGATGCCGCTGATGGGTTCGTGTCACTTCGCGCGAGCCTGGAGGGCCGCACGGGAAGACAACGCACGGCGCGGGCACCCGGGATGAAGATTATCGGGCGCCACGCAGGCGGGTACCCTCAGGGGGTCAAAGGGGGCGACCCCGGCGGATTGCGCGCAAAAGAGAAGCTTGGCACGCAATACCGCGGGTCGGCGCGCAAATGGGAAGGCTGGCGCGCAATTGGGCCAGCGCTTTGCGCGCGGAAGATGGAGATTGCGCGCACCGGGCTTCGGATAACGCGCGGGGGAAACGGCTCATTCTTTAACGAATGGCCTCTTAGTAAGGGGGGTGCACGCAATCGGGCTGGATTGCGCGCACCCGGGGGCAATTGCGCGCAAGAGGCTTCTTTTGCACGCGAAGGCCTTTGGGTGAAGAGTTGTTTCAAAGGAAAAGAGCCAAAGGGATTGCGCGCGAAGGTGAACCCCAAGGCTTTATTGCGCGAAAGAAAGGAGGTTACCTGAAGATCGGCATTGCGCGCGGAGGGGGTTGGATTGCGCGAACGAGCGACTCTTCGAATTCTGGCCCCTTCAAAACGTCGGGGGTCGCCTTATATTTATAGGCAACCCCGGGCGCGGAATCCGGTTCGCGGGCGCGCAAGTTCCTTCGCGGGCGCATAATCGGGCCCAGCGCGCAAGGGAGTTGCGCGGGCCACGGGCACGCAAAATTACGCGCCGGCCCAGCGCATTGCGCGCATCCCGGGAGGTTTGCGCGCCTTACTGCAACTTTGCGCGCGGGTCTCCAAAATTCCGCGCAAGGCCTCCGGGCCCTCCGAAACATGCTTCCGACTCCAAATATGACCTCGCTTTCCGCATCCGGAGCTTCGTTTGGGAACAACGGACTTTTCCGGCGTCTACAAAAGCCCCCCCCCTCGGAATCTAATCGGCGAGAGGTCGCAACGATCGGGTTCCGAGGGAGACGCCAGAATGCCGAAGTCCTGGGTGGCGCGGGACTGTGGCGCGCAAGCAGGGTGTCGGGCGCGAAATTCGCTATCGCGGTCGCGCAAAGCGCTTTCCGCACAGCGCGGACACCCGGCCTCGCCTATAAATAGGGGCCATGGGTCCCCCGTACCGTACACCGGCCTTCCGCGCGATAAGCTTTCAAGCTCTCGTGCGCGAAATTGCCCTTTCCGGCGCGGAATTCACCCGTTCGTCGCGCAAACCCTTCCGGATTTCGGCCTGTTTTTGCGCGAACACCCGTGGTTTTACGCGACAGAATACCCAATTGCGCGCCATCCACTAGGATTGCGCGCCACCTCTCAAACTTCTCTACTAGCCTCTTCCGATTCCGCACGCCTCATCCCTTAACCCACACGACTCCCGGAGCTTCTGAGATGGCCGCGAATCAAGGGAATGAGGGGGATGCCGTCATTCGCAGAGCTGAGATGGCGGCGAACGAGGAGGTCTACAAAGCCAAGGAGATTGTTTCCAACAATCAATCCTTGTTCGACTTGCTGACGTCGGCCCAGAAGACATATCCGCTGTCGGACAACCTGCCGCTCTAGAACTTTGGCATCCTAGATGAGGTTCCGGTGCCAGGGTTCGAGGTTGATGCGCCACGGACCTGGGTGACTCGGGAGGACGAGCTTCCCCGCTATAACATCACCATCAATGGGCATCCTTCCAGGGAGACCAGGCACTTAGATGTATATGTCCTGAACCCGAGGACGCGAAACATCGTCGGGAATGAGCCTACTGCGGAGAACTCTCCAGCCCTCTACTCGAGCACATACCGCCAGAGTGTCACTGACGACACCAAGGCCTGGCTGAAGAACTGGGACTTGCGGTCTGGGGGCAATTTCACTAGTGAGTGGGCCTGGGCGTTCTGGGTACGCCACACCTGCGATCACTTCGCGGAGGATCTGTGGTACATCGGCCTGTTTGAGGCGGTGTGGACGTCGCAGTTCCACTTCTACCAGCAGTCCGAGCTCGGGCCGGAGCTGTTCACCTGCTGGTCCCCGGATACCAACACCTTCCATCTTCACCATGGGGAGGTTAGCATCGGTCTCTGGGACATCCACTGCATCGGAGGTATCCCGCTGGAGGGTTACCAATATGATGAGTTCCTGCCTCCGAAGAACACCTGGGACGACAGGTCACGGACTCCCATTCTGACATGGCATCTACTGGACCTGGCTACGCAGCGGCTCGGGATCAAAGACTTCCACAAGGACATAGCCTACAAGGAGTGGTTCGGCCAGTTCTTGGAGCATGACCTAGCGGTCAAGATGCCAGGCATGGGGAAGCGGTGCCCGACCGCGGCTCAGAGGAGCCGGAACGGGTCGTACTGGCGGGTCCTGGAGACGGGCGACTACCGCTCATGGGGGTACCGCATCATCGAGGCCCGAGACCCAAATGTCCGGTACGCGGCGTTCCTGGCCGCCTTTATGAGTGGGTGGCTCCTGCCAGTGCGGGACGCGAGAATGGGCATCCGCCCGGCGACACTGGCGATGGCGGGCGCCATGGCCGCCAACAAAAGATACAACCTCGGGGTCCCAGTGCTGGCGAAGCTGTATGCCATCCTGGGACGCATCTCGCGAGGGGGGTCGCCATGAAGGATCTGTGGGCCCTTTCAATTCTTCCACGGCTGGGTGGCTGCTCACCTCGGTGGGTACACGTTTCCAAATGTCGTCATTCCTCCGGGCAACGGCCTGCGACCCTCCCTGCTGAACATCGCGGGGGTCGCTCCGATGACCCTAAATGAGGAGGGCGTGAGGATTCGGATTGGCAATCATTCCAATTTCAACTTCAGCCCGTTCCCCACTCCCGTCGGCCAGATGATCGACAATGGACAGGGTCCGCTGAAGCAGCCCGAATACTTCCTGAGCATGCGGGGCGGGGTGCTCGTGGCTCGGATCGATGGGAAGGTGATCTGCGAGCCCTACGTGCCAACCCGGTTCGCCAGGCAGTTCGGGTGCCTTCAACGGATGCCGAAGAGGGTATTCACTACTGTCCGGGAGGAGACAAACCCTTGCGTCCTTCGCCAGATGTGGCTGATGTTCGCCGCTTTCGGCTCTGGCGACGTCATCACTCTCCCTCCTACCGGGGTCGACGCAGGCTTGGCAACCAAGTACGTCAAACACTGGGCCATCACGTACCCCGAGGGGCTTCTACGGAAGCCAGTTCGGCGGCTCGAGGTCACCCGTGCGGAGACCGGGCGTCAAGGAAGGAGGCGAGGCGCCGTCACACGGGGGAGAACGGAGGCGCACCAAGCAGCGGAGCCGGCGCGGGCAGGGACTTCAGCGGCGGGCACATCGCAGGATACCGCCACGACTTCAGCGCCCAGAGAGGGGGCACATGCGGTGGTTGGGGAGCGGCCCGGGAAGCAGGTAAGGCGTCTGCTCGAACCCTCCCACGATGCAGTCTTCCTGGCGCTGTGGTCGGCCTGGATGACCCTACGGCAGTCGCTGGGGACCGAAATCATCTGGCAGAAGATAACCAGTGAAGGAATCCATCTGCCAGAGGTCGAGAGCCTTCAGGTCGCCGACATGGTGAACTTCCACCAGCGGTATGCATATATGACTGCCATGGACGAGTACGCGTGCCAGCGTGGTCAGCATGCGGAGCCGTCCCTTCTGGTGAAGGTTATGCTTGGTCTAGAGCCTGCTCCAGAACAGATGCCGCTGGAGGAAGATGATAGTAACGATGACTCCGAGGAAGAGGAGGAGACGGGGGAGGATGAAGGCTCGGAGGGAAGGTCCCATCCGGGGAGCCCGCGTGAGATCGGCGAGGTGGTCGGCTCCGACAATGTCGATATCACCGAGATCCTCGAGGTCCGCTTCTATCCCTACTCAACCTGCTTCGTCCATTCTCTTATGCAGCTTCTAACCCATTTCTCCACCTTTCTCAGGAGTGCACGGATGTTGGTCAGGCGTCCTCAGTAGGAGTAGGAGAGGCTCCAGCATGACAAGGAGGGGGCCAGACACCCATCATTGAATTGACAAGCGCTGAAGGGTCCCCTGCTGCAATTGCTCCTGCGGCGGCCGGGACAGCGGAAGATGACGCTTTGGATTCCCGTAAGTCTCTTTACTTTACTGTTGGTGCTTTCCATTGACGCTCCGTGACTAACCACGGCATGCCCCGCGCAGTGATCTCAATACTGGAGGCTCGTCGGGCTGCCGAACCCGGGCCATCTACGAGTGGACCAGTGGCAGACATGCCGCCTGCTCCGGAACAGACTTCTCACACCGAGCCGGCCCCACCAACTGCTGATCAGGGGGCAGCGGACGCCGGCGGTGCTGCCATCGGAGAGAGGTCGAGGGCTGACGAGGGTGTCAACGCCGCTGGGGCGGGAGAAGAAGGTCGCCCAGATGTTGGGGAACCTATCCCCCGTGAGGACACCCCAGGGGCGGACCCTGCAGCAGACCTGCTGGCTGCCTTCCCTGCCTACCGGCCTGCCGACCCCGAGGAGATGGACGACTTGGACGCGGAGGCGGTCAAGGAGAGCCGGATAACGCGACGCAGGGGGTGGAAGTGCATCCAGCGCTTCCTCAAGCGAGACCCATCGGAGTGGCTGGGGCGCATGGGATCACTTCAAACCTGGCTGCGCTTCCTGTGTGTCGGGGGAGCTGATGCTCAAAGCCTCCATCTGACGGTCCGTGATTTCATGGCCGAAAAGATGCGCGAGAGACGCCGGCGTGCCGACGTCGCACAATGTCGGGACATGTCGGAGAGCACGCGGGCGCTCCTCGTGGCGGAGCAGGAAGTCCGACGTCTCGAAGGGCAGGCAGCAGAGAAGGAGGCCTTCGTCGCAACGTGCACTGAGCTTGTGACCAACTAACGGCCCAGCTGGTTGACGCCCAGGTACAGCTGACGGAGGTGGGCCAACAGATGGTCACACTTCAAGTCGAGCGGGAGCGTGCACAGGCCAGGATCGACGAACTGCGTGCTGCGACCGCCGACGAAGAGAGGGCATGCATAGAGCGAGAAGCAACCCTGGAGGCCACCAGCCAAAGGGTAACGGCGTTAGAAAGACTCATTCAGCACGCTAATCCCTAGGGGCTTTGTTTTTGCCATTCCCAGAACATTTTGCTTCCGCTACTCAATACTTCGACCCATTTGTATGAATCACCATATTTATCTGCATCTTTTGGCTTAACATGATCAACCACAATTCATTGTCTCGCGGGAGCATCAACCAAGCTTCAGGCATCCACAATTGGGCCTGGATTTCTAAAGAAAAGAGGGAGGTCATTCCTAGGAAAGGAGACCTCAGACCTAATCAATGTATCATCCCCCCAACTTGTTCCGACACACGAGCGGGACAATGCTAGGGGCGTTGAGATTTTATCCGAACATAGGGAAATGAGAAAGGGTGAATCGCGTGTCCCGAATTCAGAGATCCACGACGGTCGGCCTTCCAGGAAATGCCCAAGACGGCAAGCGGACAATGGATCAATCGACCATACTACTGCAATAGACGGACCGAAGGTCATCATTCATATTGCAGGAGGCGGATCACATGTCATCATCAATGCCGCTTTGGGGGTTCCTTCAGGCACAAGGGTGGAAATCCGGATCAATAGGGCATGCGAAGCGTGGGGCGAAGTGATGATTTGTTCGGACAGAATCTAACACTCCCAAAATTGCGCCACCATGGGGAAACTGTATTAGGAGGATGTACTAATCTGGCCGTGAATCACCCCAATTCTCAGACAGAACCTCTTTGGCGAGGAAACTGTCGCTTCCCATCATTGCAATGGGGCATCCCGAGCTGAATCGGGGAGAATGTCACAACTGCACCACTCTACCAGAAGCCAGGCCAGACGGTCGGTGACGAGGAGGGGCGGGACTTAGCGATCCCTGAGGCTGGGCCCGAGTCGAGATGCCCGGGCGTTCCTACGTACTCCATCAGGCTGGAGATCAAGCCACACGTAGTTCTGAAAGTGCAGCTTTAACGTCATGCGGGACGTAGAACCCCATTTAGGGAGATCTTAGTTTAAGGTCGTAGAGCTTGGACCAAAGGGGAAGATCTTAGTTTAAGGTCTTAGAGCTCGGACCAAAGGGGAAGATCTTAGTTTAAGGTCTTAGAGCTCGGACCATAAGAACCTCAGAGCACGCCACATCGTGGTCCTATCCCATGGATATGCAAAGATGCACTGAGGGATAGTGTCAAGGGTGTCGAGGTTTCGCCTGGCCAGAATGGGAGGTGGAAAATGTAATGTGAATCATGCGGCCATTCACTCAAGGACTGGGGGCACCGGCGTAACAATATAGGAGTACTGCCGACCGTGGCGGAAAAGCAGCATCAATATCGCACTGACCGTTGATGGAATGAGGCAGCAAACGAGCATCAACCGCTCAAGCGCAGGATTCATATCGATTTGCTGCCCGAGGCCCTTGGGGGCACCAGCCTGAGTCGGTGGGAGAGCACTGAGGCATTGTGTCCAGACCGCTCACGGGGGCTCTACCCAGGGCGTAGGCGATGGGTCCAAATGAAAGGGAGCACGAAGCCTGAAAAGTGGAAGGAACCTGACCAAGCTGAACCTGACCCTCCTGGCAATAAACCAGAGTACTCTTGACACCGGTGGACCATTGCAAGGGGCCGAGGGACACGCCTTGAGGGTGACCCGAAGGCGGAGGATTCCCCAGAGAAGGGGGAATCTCTAAGAGGTGGGGGGCTGGACCCGAAGTTTCAAACATCTGGGTGTTCCTACGTATCCCATAAGGATGGGAATCAAGCCACACGTAGTTCTGGAAGCGCGGCGCAACACAATCGGGCACCAGCGCGGGGAAGGGTGTGGGTCTGACCCTCACACACAGAAGAAGCGGTATTTGATATTTCTTGTTTGTCCTTAAAGGTGGATGGTTTTTTTCTTTGTGCAGCGACATGCCTGTGATTAAGAAATCCCTGGCGTCGCCACAATAATCAAGCCATGAAAGGCATTGATAAATGGCGTGGTTATTAACCAGTGCCCAACGTGAGTGTCCCCTGAGGAGAACATCACGATGCAGTGCCGTTTCTCGTCGGGCGGCCAAGACGATCACAGTTTACGGTCGTGTGGTAAGACCAGACAACACAGTTTAAGGTAGTGTGGTTCGGACCATGGAGGAATCCGCTTATCGCGATACGACGGACCCAACGGAGGTGGGAGCATACACATCCTTGTGGTCACGCACGATTCCAGGAGAAGGATCCTGGGATAGGGGCCTGCGTATGTCCATCACCCGAGGGGCAGAGATTCTAGCCTCCAGCTATACTGGGCCCAGAACGCGATTGTTCGGGCGACTCCTTCCTCCTTATGGGGACGAGGGTCTAGCTACACATGTCCCTTAGGGAGGACATCAGCATATATCCTTGGTGATCAGATCGTGGGAGCCTCGAAAGACACCATTACCCTGGTTGGCCTGCCTAACGTGTAAAGGTGTACTGAAGGTCAGTATGAAGAGAGTGTCGAGATTCCACTACAACGCACAAAGGCGGAGTGTGATGAGGACTGCGCAACCAATGTTCAGAGCCTGAAAGAGCCGACATGGCGATCAAGGATGTCGCTGACCATATTCGCAACACAACATCTGATCGTGTCAGCCTAGGAAGGGGCAAGCAAACGAGCATCAACCGCTCAAGCGCAGGATTCATATCGATTTTCGGCCCAAGACCCGCTGATAAATCGACCCGGAGCGGTAGGAGAGCACTGAGGCATCGTACCCAAACCGCTAACGAGGATCCCTTTGAGTGAAGGCTCGAACAAGAGGAAGCGCGAGGCCTGACAAGCAACACAGGACTTGTCGGGATTTGAATCTGACACCACGGGTCATAGACCTGAGTACCCAAAACATGTTAACAGATCACCGGAAAGGGTCGGAGGACTCACCCTGAGAGCAACCAAAAGACGGAAAATCTCCGTGATCAACCAAGAGACGGGGCTGGACCTGAAACACAAGCGTCCAGGCGGTCCTACGTATCCCATAAGGATGGGAATCAAGCCGTACATAGTTCTTGAGAGGCAGTTTAACGTCATGCAGGACGAAAAGAGAAAGGGGGGAGTGGAAAGCATCCCCAAACGTGGGGGGGTGTACAGCGTGGCAAAAACCGACGTGAATGAGGGCATAGCCCCGCGTTCACACCATACGCCGCATACCCAGAGGCAATTGGGCCAAGGGCCCGAGATGGGATGGAAATTCCCGAAGGATGGGGTTGGGCCTGAAACATGAATGTTCAGGCAGTCCTACGTATCCCATAAGGATGGGAATCAAGCCGCACGTAGTTCTTGAGGGGCAGTTTAACGTCATGCAGGACGATGACGCTTGGCAGTTTAACGTCTTGCAACGCGGACGTGGTACAGTTTAACGTCATGTTGGACGAATGTTGAATAGTTTAACGTCTTGTAGCTTGGACGTAGTACACTTAGGCAAAGTACTTCTTAAGGAACCTAGCGTTGGTGGGAGGAGTGACACGCTCACCATCCATAGTTTCTAGGGAGTACGCGCCATTGGGATAGACCTTGTGGACAACAAAAGGTCCCTCCCACTTGGGCTCCAACTTGGGTGGCTTCCTGCCAGGGATCATTGGCGCTCTTAGGGCCAGTACTAGGTCACCCTGCAGGAAGGAGCGTAGGCGAACCTTCTTATTGAAAGCTCGAGCCATTCTGCTTTGATGCCTCTCCAAGTTGTGCAAAGCGCGAAGCCTATTCTCATCCAGTGCTTCCAACTCGACTAGACGGGCTTCAGCAGCTCTGTCCGGCGCTTGCTGGTCGTAGACCGCAGTGCGCAAGGACGGTAACTGGATCTCGATGGGCAGGACGGCCTCAGATCCATACACCAGGGAATAAGGGGTCATCTGGGTGGAATTGCGAGTCGTCGTCCGATAAGCCCAGAGGGTGTTGGGGAGCTTGTCCGGCCAACTCTTCTTGTTCTGACCAACCATATTTTGCAGAATGTTAGAGAGGGTTTTGTTAAACGCCTCAATCTGTCCATTCGCCTGCGCATGATAGCGAGATGTATGGTTCGAGCGAATGTTGTACTTGGAGTACAACTTCTTCAACTCGGCTGCTCGGAAATTGGCTCTGTTATCCGTGAGGATAGCGTGAGGCACTCCAAATCGATGAATGATGTTGGAGGTCACGAAGTCAGCGATCGAACAGGATTTGACCTCTCTGAGCGGAATCGCCTCTGCCCATTTGGAGAAGAAGTCCGTGGCGGTCAGAATGAACCGGCACTGGCGAGCTGTCGCCGGCGGGTACGGTCCCACAACGTTCAGACCCCAGACTACAAAGGGCCAAGAATACCTAGTGTTATGGAGAGGCTCCGGCGGCCGGTGCACAAAGTTCGCATGAACCTGGCATGCATGGCACTTCCTAGCATACTCGATGCAGTCATGGATCATGGAGGGCCAGAAGTATCCCAACCTCCGAATATGGTGGGACAGCTTCGGCCCAGTCTGGTGGGCACCTCATGAACTAGCATGAACCTCCTGCATGACTCGTGGGATATCAACTCCTTGATGGCAACGGAGGAGAACACCATCAAATCCGCGCCTATAGAGGATTTTCTCCAGGCCGGGACTGCTCTGGAGGACAAACTGCGATGCGCGGCGTCAAACTCGCTCGCGCTCGGCCCGATCCGACGGGAGAATTCCATGTTGGAGGTACTCAACCAAAGGCGCCCTCCAATCAGAGGCTGATTCGACTGCCATATCTGGGGTACTCGGGGCTCCGGGCACAGGGGAAACCGTGGTGAGATTACTTACCGACGGGCCGCGATCTCCTTCCGGGATAACGGGAGCGATGTGCCTGCGGTGCGTAACGCGGATGATCAGGTTGTCCTGTTCAGGCTCCGCGAGTGATGCAGCAAGGCTGGCCAAAGCATCTGCTCGACCGTTCTGCGACCGGGGAATATGGAAAATTTCTGGCCGAGAAGGAAACTGGGCCATCAGGAGGAGGGTGAACTCCAGCAATGGCACAAGTTCCGGCTTCCTGACAACATAGTCGCCATTGATCTGCTTAACGACCAGCTCGGAGTCCCCTTTCACACACAGATGGGGCACGTCGATCTCGAGAGCTAACTCGAGGCCAGTGATGAGGGCATGGTATTCCGCCTCATTGTTGGTACAACCCTCTAACAACAGGAAAGAGTATGGCATCACGGCTTGCTCCGGGGTAATGAAGACGATACCCAAACCCACTTTGTTGAGCTTAGGATTATCGATTCTTCTACTGGTGGGGCTCCGGGAGGCACCGTCAAAGTGCATCTGCCAGCATGGATCGGCATGATCGACCGAGAGAAGGGCCTCATCAGGAAAGCCTAAATCCAGCGGCTGATCCGCGGAGGTCGGGTGAGCAGCCAGAAAGTCTGCCAATGCTTTCCCTTTGATGGCCTTCTGAGACACATACATGATGTCTAAATGCTGGAGAATCACAGCCCACCGCGCTAGACAGCCAGTCAACATAGGCCGGCTCAGGATATACTTCAACGGGTCTACCTGAGAAACCAATTGTACCTCGTGGTGCTGCAAGTAGTGCCGTAATTTCTGTACGGCAAATACGAGCGCCAGGCAGCTCTTCTCGATGGGGGAATACCTAACTTCTGCATCGAGGAGCATGCGACTGAGGTAATAGAGGCTATTCTATGTTCCCTCGTTGTTCTTCTGGGCGAGAAGGGCACCAAGGGACCGTTCCAGGGCGGTCACATAAAGGACCAGCGGCTTCCAGGATACAGGCGGCATCAGAACCGGAGGTTGAAGCAGGTACTGCTTGATTTCCTCGAAAGCGGTCTGACATTCTTTATCCCATACATAGGTGGAACCTTTCTTCATGAGCCGAGAAAAGGGCTTACACTTGCCGGCCAGATTCGCGATGAATCGGCGTATATAGGCTAAGTGGCCTTGGAACCCTTGCAGTTCCCGGATGTTACCTGGGGGAGGCATCTAGCTAATCACCCTGATCTTCTCTGGGTCGATCTCAATACCCCGGTACCTTACCACAAAGCCAAGAAACTTCCCGGAGGTGACCCCGAAGGCACACTTCAACGGGTTCATCTTCAGGCAGCGAGACCGGAGGAAGCCGAACACTTTCTCAAGATCTTTGAGATGGTCCTGACGCTGGCGCGATTTGACCACCAAGTCGTCGACGTAGCATTCCACCAGTGTGCCGAGGATTGGCTTGAATATGCGGTGCATCGCCCGTTGATAGGTGGCACCTGCATTCTTCAGGCCGAAGGGCATGACCTGGTAACAAAAGATACCTTGGGGGGCCCTGAAGGCAGTGAACTCCTCATCCTCAGGGGCCATCCGGATTTGGTTGTATCCGGAGTATCCATCCATGAAGGAGAGGGCTTGGAACACTGCCGTGGCGTCAATCAACAGCTCTGTCACCGGAAGGGGAAAATCATCCTTCGGACAGTGGTGGTTGAGATCGCGGAAGTCGATACAGACTCTGATCTGCCCATTCTTCTTCCTGACCGGCACAATGTTGGCCAGCCATCTGGGGTACTGAACTTCCCTCACGAAGTTGGCTTTGATAATCTTGTCAACTTAGGCCTCAACCATGGCACCGTGGAATGGGTGCATCTTCCTGGGAGGCTGCTTGAACCCGTGATGGTTCGCCGGGAGACCAAGGCGGTGGACGGCTACCTGAGGATATAGCCCCGGCATCTCGTCATAGCCCCAAGAGAACACATCACGGTGCTGTCTGAGGAAGTCCACATACTGATGCCGCTCCTCAGAGGACATGGCGGCACTGACCAATGTGGGTCTTGGATCTGCCTCGGTTCCAAGGTTCACCTGTACTAACTCATCGACCGTGGCGGAGACGCCCTCCTCAAAGGCTGGGGGTGCATCCTCCACGTCCTCTCCACTTGGGGAGGGATCTTCCACGGGAGAGACTACGTTGGAAACTGCATTGGGGCTACCAGATCCTGCTGGGCCGCAAGTGCTGGCACGGGCGGTCGCGGTCATCTCATCAGGAGACTCACAGGCCGTCGAGACCAGGGCTACGTCCAACCGTTGAATCGGGAGGACGTAAGCGTCATCCAAGCTTGCCTAGGGATCACTTGCAACAGCGACAGGCTCAACATCACCTACCAGGATCTGCTTATCCTTGCTCTTGTAATAGTCTGCATCCAGATAGCGGGCTTCACATGAGGCAAAAGGAGAGGCATCTCCCTAAATCACGCCTACTCGACCATTAAGGGAGTATTTAAGGCATTGGTGGTATGACGAGGGAACCACCGCATGAAGGTGGAGCCATGGCCTGCCCATCAATGCGTTATACACAGTGTCCTGAGAGACAACCATGAATTCGGTGTTGGCAACCAGGTCACCGAACTGGGTCTTCAAACGTATCTTGCCGACCGGAGTTTGCTCGGTGCGGTCGTACCCCTGGATCCTGAGGTCGGAGGGAATCAAGTCATCCTCAGACAACCCCAATCTCCGGAGCGTCCGAGTGGGAATCAGGTTAATCCCGGACCCCGTGTCGACAAGACAGCGCCGGACTTCAAGACCATTGAACTGGCCAGTGACATACAGCGGACGAATGTGCCCCTGTATAGGAGGGTCTTCATCCTTACCAGAGAATGAGATAACTGCCTGACATTCGGCGTCCTCAATCGTTTTGGTGTGAAAGGCCTCTGCAGCCGCAACCTCTGTCTCAAACTGGAGGGGGCTCTTCAGGGCTGCAGCGAGCGCCTCGCGCATCTCAGGTGACATGCGCAGAGCCTCAAGTATGGAGAGCCTTTCTGGGATGTCGGACAAGTGCTTCAGGACATCATACTTTTTGGCCAAGCGCGAGCCCCTGGCTGAAGGAGGTTGCTCTGTGGTTGGAGGCATGACGGGCCTTGCCGGTTGGACCGGCGGTCGACTGGTACTTGGCGCATATCGCTGTTCATTGGTTGAAGCCCGGGAAGTAGTCACCGTACTGGGGTCAGGAGGCCGGGATGGACTCGTGGCAGGGCGGAGCTGATCGCGACGCGGCTGAGGCGGTTCTGCCTGGTCCTACACCACAAACAGTGGCGGAGGCGAATCCGTCATCCCCGGATGGGGGGGCTGCGCACGCTGAGCTCAGTTTTGAGCCTGCTGCCTAGTCTCAGTGGCGTGCACGGCCTGGCTGGAGGTACCAACTGTCGTGCCCCAGCGACTCCTGTTGTTGCGGTTCCTCCGACGGTGGCGACGACCGGGGACACTGGGGAGGTCCACCTGGCGTTCTTCAACGTCGGGAACCGAAAAGGGATTTACCAGCTCGACGGTATTAACCGAAGCGTACCCAACACTGTCATCGGACGAATCATCCACCACTGGGTGGATCCGGGGAGGGATACCCATCTCCGGGGGCATGAAATCGCTGAGAGTGCGGGATAGCGGCAGAACTGGCGGGGCGCGCTCCTCCTTCTTGCGCCGCCGCCGTTTGCTCTTCTCGGAAGAGGCAGGCTGGGACGAAGATGTCGAAGCAGCACCCGCAGATTCTGGGGGCTCAGGCTGATTCAAGCGCGCACGGATGATTCCATGGGCGCGAATGATCGTCTTGCGGGCCATCCAGTTATTATACTTCTGGGATCCGCGGTCGGAGACCAGCTGCCATTCGTCCTCATTGCCGCTATCGTCATCTGATCCCACGAACACGCCCGCCACTTATGCTGGAGCTGGGCCCAACCTGATTACATTGTTGTTAATCTGGTCTTGGAGCCAGTCCTTAAACACGTAGCACCGCCGGATGGTGTGCCCCAGGGCCCGATGGTAAGGGCAGTAGCGGGGGTTATCCGTGAGATGTGCCTCCTCCGGCCTCCAACACTCAGGCAGTCGCACAATCCTCTGCTCCAGGGCGCTCCGGAAATAACCGGGGACCTGATCCTCGTGAAATGAGTAAGTCAGGTATCGCGGGCCCCTGGGAGCGTGGTCTTGATGAGGGGATGGAGGGGCCTGCCGAGGAGGTGGACCCTGATTATCTCGCCTGGGTTGTGGCGGTACATTACGCGGAGGGGCCGGCCGGTTCTGGGGCTGCCGCTGCTGGGCCGGGAACTGAGCCCGTGGAGGCCGATTCCTGTGAGGCTGTGGGGCTGGCCTCACCGGCAGCAACTCCAACTGCCTGGGGGCCTCTACCTGGGCAACAGCAGCGGGCTCAGCCCTGCTGACTCTCCTTGCAGGGATCATAGGAGGCAGCGGGTGTGCCTGACTGGCCTGTTGCAGGGCCTCCTCAAGACGTTGAGCTTTGTCTGAGAAGTCCCTGAACCCCCCGGGGTAATTATGAGTGATCAAGGAAGGGACCATCTCGGTCTTGACGTTCCTAACGCAAATTGTCAGCAACTGCTCCTGAGTCAATGGCATGTCAAGGGAATACATGAGACCCTTCCATCGGGCGACGAAATCCGCGACTCGCTCATCAAGCCTTTGCTTGCACTTGAAGAGGTCTGCGATACTCGTCTTCCGGGTCGTGGAACTGAACTGGTAGAGGAACTGTCTACGAAGGTCCTCCCGGCTAGTTATCGACCCGACGGGGAGCTGGCTGTACCAGACAAATGCTGGCCCTTCCAGTGTCTGGACAAAGCAGCGAAGCTTAGCGGCCTCCTGCTGCACCGGAGTTCCCAACATAGGCCCGCACCTCGAGTTGAAATGGGCCAAATTTTGTGGCGGATCTCCAGTCCCGTTGAAGGGGGCGAAAGTGGGGTTCCCGAATCCCGGAGGTGCCGGAATGTCATCCACCCATGCTGGGTATGGCTTGCCGTCCGGTGGGATTGCCACTTGCCGAGTCTCCAAGGCTTCCAAGCGGGCGATGAATGCCGCCATCGGATCGTCCGGACATGGGTTCCAGTCCTGGCGAGGATCTCTAACCACGAGCGCATTGCATGGCCCTTAAATCGGGTCGTCGACCGGGTCGTCGAACTCGACAGCTCATGGGATGGCGGGCGGAGCGGCCCTTGGGGCAGCGGGAGGAATCCGAGCGGGGTCTCTCAGGTAGTCACGCCACTCGGGAGGGTGCGGTGAAACATACCGCGCCCTCTTTCCATAGGCAATGGCCTCTCCCCTGTCGGCAAACACGGCATAATCACGGTTGCCCGGGAGAGCCTCATCGAGGGGTGGTTGTTCCTGTCCCCGTTGTCCTGGCCTAGGATTACCGTAGTCAGGCCGCCGCTCTGCAGTGCGCTCGGCGAGGAGCTGGTCAACTAGCTTCTTCTGCTCGGCGAGCTGTTGACGTAGCGTGGCCTTTTCGGGATCCTCCTCTTCCCTCTGCATGGAGGCAGATGGGTCGGAGGGCTTTATAGCCCCGCCGTGCTCTTTACCTTTGCTGACATTCTGGCTCAACGTCAGTGCTTCAGTGGGTGCTGGGAGACCCAGGAGGCTCCTCTGGTGACGATTAACCCTCACTGATGGATCCAACGATGGATTGTCTTCGGGGGGAGAGCCCCCGTCGAGAAGTTCCAAGTCGTTACCCTCTCCCGACAGGTCAGCCATATTGACCGTTTCCGTCCCTGGGGATGTACCCTCAGGACTACCCAGCGAATCGGGCTGTCGGCGAATCGCACTGAAGCGTAGGGCAGCGTACTGCCCCCATCCACGGATATGTACATGGGGAGTGGATTCCTCGATAACCTTACGAAGTACTTGAAAACACTAACGCATCGTTGTTGGAGGGCCTCGTTGTGCCCAAATGACCCGGGGTGCCGAACAGCGGGGAGCGTGGCCAAGTCAATTTGACGGCACTGCTCACCAATATCCTCCAGGTGCGCTTGACTCCCGGGATATGGCATTTGTAGGCGGTGAAGACGGGAGTGAGTCTCCCGGAGAGTTCGGCGAAAGCATTCGAACTCATCCGGGGTGAGCGATTTGGGTGCATCAAAGTCCGGTCCTGCGACTGGCCAAAACTTCTCAGGGAAGTGGCCCTCTGCAAGGACGGTCCAGAAGCTTCACGACTCAAACTCGGGACCCAGGTCTCCTTGGTCCTCTTCAACGACTAGGAATGGACGGGGAACCGGCAGTGGTGCTGAGGCGGGCCGCCGGGCCGACGGGCTGGCCGGCGGTGAATACGGCGAGCAGGCCGATTGGCCTCCATATCTCGGGCCGCCCTCTGAGGGTGGCGGTGCCCCAGCTACCACATCACGATAGGACGAGCCGGCGAGCGAACATCCTGCCGTAGCGTCGGTGCTCACCGAGGGTGCACTAGATCATGGTTCGACCGTCGGTCCCCAGAAAAAGTCTCCGGCTTCTCCGATCGAGGAAGAAGGCGCTTCCAGAGGGGCCGGTACCAACCTCAAGCTTGATCCTTGGGGGTCTACCAGGCCCTCACTACTCCGGATATACCTTCGGAGAGAAGCGGGGATCGTATCGATCTCGCTCTCGGGAAGTACGAGGTTGACGTGCCGCATTCCTACCCCTGCCCCTAACTGGCGGGATCGGGGGGAGGGCTCCATCGTCGAATCATACTCCGCCTCTATATCAGAGAAACGAACCGGTCGGATCTCTGTCCGGAATTCCGTAACATTCTTCCCTCGACGTCGACGCCTCGCCTTCCTGCCCCTGGGTGGTTCTTCGGGGCATGGCTGATCTCTGTCCTGGCGTCCTCCGGCCGCACCGGTGTTGGGGCCAAGAGGAATGGAAACCAAGGTGCGAGGAGCACCGGGACAGATATCAAAGGGGACGCGGGGAGAGATGATTCCGGGCAGGCCTCCGGGCCGGGATCGGAAGGTGGGGTGACCCATGCCTCTTGGATCGGCCACACGGAGTAGACCCTGTTGGCGAATAGCGCTACCGCGAGGTGGTCCGCGGTGGCTATTGCCTGTACCAGCAACCGGGAGAGTCAACCCAACCTGCCTTTGGGGCGGTCGGGGCCTCGATCCAGGTCGGGCATAGAAGTGCCCCTGCTCAGGATGCGCAGGGGCCTGGTGACTGGAGCCAGCAGTGGCTTGAGCCAATGCGGCCGTCGTTGCTAGGGCCCCAAGGTGGGAATCCTCTTCCGCTCGTGCCCGACGTTGGCGTCAGGACAAACGAGTCGGGATGAGCGGCGCGGGAAGGTGGAGAGCCCGTTCTTCGACTTGAGAAGCCTGGCGGCGGTGTCGCTGTGGCCTGACAGGAGACCTTATCGCGGATCCCTGGAGAGAATCTCGGATAGGGTGGTCCCGGACATCTTCCACCTCATCCTCATAGGGGAAGGAGCTGTCAGAGCGCTCCGGGGATAAACTCCCGAAGCGGTTGGACGTCGAGGTAGGCAGCGGTGCCTCCCTGCGCGGCCCTCGGGGGCAGCGTTGGTGGCGAGGTGCAGCTTCCTCGAGGTCTAGGCGAGCCATGTCCCTGGTGGGGATGACTCCCTCTTCCTCATATCTCCGCACCAAGTTGTTGATCACCCTTCTCTGGATGACCTCCGAGGGGGAGAGAGGGCGTGGTTGCCCCGCAGTTGCGGCTGCTGGGACGGCTGTGGAACGGGCGGGACCGCGCGGAGTAGTCGCGTCAGTGTTTCCCCTACCCCTGCGCCAGTGGGCAGGTGGCGATCGGGCACTGGATTGGGCGACCTGATTCCTGAAGATAGGGAGAAGAACCCATTAATACTGACAGGAAAATGAATCGACAACCAACCATTAGTGCCACGACGCCTTCCGTGGGGGGAACCCCGACCATCGACGTCGTGAGACGGAGTGCCCGATTTCCCTTCCCCAACCCCTGGCGAGTTCCGTGCCCCAGTGCTGAATGCTTGGCCGGGCAACATGCTGGTCCTCCAACACCTCTGAAAGCAATCGGTCTTCCTATTGAGGAGAAGAGATTCACGTCGGGTTCACCATTTTTCTGTTTCGGTGCGGATGTGCGTCGGGTTTATGTTCCGACGCTGTTCAGCCAGGACGCGTTCGCGCGTGCGCCCGTCGACCCGAGGGGATGGGCGCGCGGCTTGTGGCCCCGCAGTCCCGCTTTCCAAAGGAAGGCGGCATCCTTCCCTTATTCAGGGGCATCTGCTCCTTGATCGAAACCGGGATGATGGGATGTCGGCTCCTCCTTCCGTGGACGTCTCCTTTGAACGCGTTGCCTAATCCGGGTCTCCCTCATAGATTTAAGACGTGCTCGTGAATCTCATTCCCGACGCCATGTCTCCATGGACACCGGTTAATTACGCTGCATCCGCCCGGACGCTCCAAGGGGTCTGGTCGGGGCAGCAACCTGCGGTGAGGAGACCGGGTAGCTCTGGGTGTTGGGGGCGTGTCTTAACACTGCGGCTCTGCATGTCTGCCTTCCGTCCCTAATAGGGCTTCTCGAAGGCGTGATGGCCTGAGGAATCCCGCGCTGGGTGCGGGGAACTGTGTTACATGAGGTTTTCCTCAGCTTCCCGTGTTTAACACGGGGTATGCCGCGAGTTTAACGTCCAGCGGGGACGACATCGGACTGATCAACACGAGAAGTGGATCAGATGACAGAACCCCTTTCGGGGAACCTCCGATGCTGGGGACAGCACATGGGCGGCTTCCCGAGTGAAGTGGAGTGGAATGAAATGGAATGACCCCACCGGGATGTGGCGGCCCGGGTAAGGATCAGGATGGATGATGGAGTGAAGAGCTTGGACCCCTTGGAGGCTTCCTACGTACCGCGCGTTAGCGCGGATCAAAGTCAGCGTAGTTCGGATATACAGTTTAACGTCATGCTGGACGATGGCAAGCCGACTCACAAGCAGGTCGAGGCTGCCAGGCAGAGGATTGAACTGAACCACCTCGCACAGAGGGGGATGGAACAGCCGGGTGGATCAACGCGAATGTGAACCCGGGAGGGGTCCACTAATGGACGAACCGACGTGAATACAGCCGGGACGACCAGGTGGTGGGATTGAACCTCAGGGAGGCTTCCTACGTACCGTGTTTAGGAGACAGGGATCAAAGTCCACGTAGTTCATTCTGTCAGAACTTACGCACTGAGGCAGCCCGGATGCGGCGAATCTCAGTTGGAGAGGGACTTGGGCCGAAGGTGAGAGACCTTGATCCCTATCACGCCCTCCACTGGATTCGGCAGTGGGGAAGCACAATGGAGATACACACGTGCAGTATCCCACAAGGGCGGATTCATAGGTGAATCGACGCAAGTGTGAACCCGGGAGGGGTCCACTGATGGACGAACCGACGTGAATACGACCGGGACGACCAGGTGGTGGGCTTGGACCTCGGAGAGGCTTCCTACGTACCCTGTTTAGGAGACATGGATCAAAGTCCACGTAGTTCGTTCGGTTTGTAATACTCTACCCCCGTGGGCGAAGGCCACTCCAATCCCGAAATCCCTGTAGAGACGAGCGGGTGGGGGCCACATCCAAACCGGGAGGGGGACCCTGCGTGCGAGGCACGGGATCGGGCGATGCGGACGGTTTAACGTCTTGCCGGACGAAGTACAGTTTAACGTCGTGTGTTGAGGACGAAGCGGACGGTTTAACGTCTTGCCGGACGAAATACAGTTTAACGTCGTGTGTTGAGGACGAAGATGCTTGGCAGTTTAACGTCTTGCAGTGCGGACGTGGTGCAGTTTAGCGTCCTCCAAGACGAATGCTGAACAGTTTAACGTCTTGTAGCTCGGACGATATGCTAGGCAGTTTAACGTCGTGCAGCTTGGACGTGGTACAGTTTAACGTCATGCTGGACGAAACACTTGGCAGTTTAACGTCTTGCAGCGCGGACGATATGCTAGGCAGTTTAACGTCGTGCATCTTGGACGTGGTACAGTTTAACGTCATGTTGGACGAAACACTTGGCAGTTTAACGTCTTGTAGTGCGGACGAGTGTGATGCCACCGATGGGTTCGTGTCACTTCGCGCGAGCCTGGAGGGCCGCACGGGAAGACAACGCACGGCGCGGGCACCCGGGATGAAGATTATCGGGCGCCACGCAGGCGGGTACCCTCAGGGGGTCAAAGGGGGCGACCCCGGCGGATTGCGCGCAAAAGAGAAGCTTGGCGCGCAATACCGCGGGTCGGCGCGCAAATGGGCAGGCTGGCGCGCAATTGGGCCAGCGCTTTGCGCGCGGAAGATGGAGATTGCGCGCACCGGGCTTCGGATAGCGCGCGGGGGCAACGTCTCATTCTTTAACGAATGGCCTCTTAGTAAGGGGGGGGGTGCGCGCAATTGGGCTGGATTGCGCGCACCCGGGCGCAATTGCGCGCAAGAGGCTTCTTTTGCGCGCAAAGGCCTTTGGGTGAAGAGTTGTTTCAAAGGAAAAGAGCCAAAGGTGTTGTACCTCTCGTTCCCCTCGTTGTTTGATTTTCATGATCACAATCACCTTATTATTTTGTCTAATATTGTTTGAAGTGTTTTTGAATGATAGGCACAAGGTTGCCAAGAAAATGGCCCAAGAAAGAATCAAGAAGTGGACTGAAATTCAGTCCACCGGCCAACCGGTGTGATAGCACCGGCCGGCCGGTGGACCTGGCAGAGGCATTGCCCACTGCCAGGTTCCACCGGTCAGCCGGTGGCTTGACCACCGGCCAGCCGGTGGCATCCAGTCAAACTGTGGTAGCTACTGTCTGCACACCGGCCAGCCGGTGGCTCTGGCACCGGTCAGCCGGTGGTGCCTGGAAAAGAAGAACAGCTACTGCCAAGCCACTGGCCAACCGGTGGCCCATCCACCGGTCAGCCGGTGGAGCCAACACTCGAAATCTCCCAAATTCTTCAAGCACCGGTCAGCCGGTGGAGCTGTACCGGCCAGCCGGTAGCCCAGTCAAACTAGCCGTTGGCTTTGACCAGTCAACTCCCATTTGGCCTCCAACGGCTCCGAGGCCCTTTCCAACGGCTCCGAAGACTCCCCAAGGGTTCCATGCCTATAAATAAAGGCCAAGGAAGCCCCGGACACTACCCGGATCATATACAAAGCCACCGTACACATTTTCCATCTTTGGCGTACCTCCGGCGGACTTCCTTCAAAGGAACCCACCTTGCTCCAACAACTTCCACATCCAAGGAGCTCCTCCAAAGAAGCTTGGAAGCGGCCTTCAACATCTCCAATCAATCAAAGGCGCCCAAGGCTTCTCAACATACGGTTTTTATTGTTTTATTTATTTTGAGCTTTAAATTTGGGTTTGTGCCTACAAACCCCAAACCTTTCTCATCCCCCTTTCTTTGGGGTTTCACATCACCACTAAGGTGTGAAAAGGTTGTCAAGCTTTCCTTTAAATAGCTTGAGACATAGGTGAGTTATCCTTCACCTGTAAGAAGGATAGTGGGTTCTTGCTAAAGCATTAAAAGCAAGTGGGTTCTTGCTAAACCACCAAAAGCAAGCTGTAATAGGTCCTAGTGCTACCTCAAAGCCTAGTGGGTTTCTTGCTTAAACCATTTAAAAGCAAGCGGTAGGAATCTCTCAACGGTTGAGTTGGGAGCGGAGACGTAGGCCGGGTTTTTGGCCGAACTCCGTTATCAATTTCTTGTGTCTTGCCTTATTTATTTCCGCTGCATTTCAACTTTGATTTTAATTTGTTAATCTTTTTTAAAAGGCAATTCACCCCCCCTCTTGCCATCACTTCCCGTTTTTCTCCGACCTAACAAAAGGGATTGCGCGCGAAGGCGAACCCCAAGGCTTTATTGCGCGAAAGAAAGGAGGTTACCTGAAGATCGGCATTGCGCGCGGAGGGGGTTGGATTGCGCGAACGAGCGACTCTTCGAATTCCGGCCCCCTCAAAACGTCGGGGGTCGCCTTATATTTATAGGCAACCCCGGGCGCGGAATCCGGTTCGCGGGCGCGCAAGTTCCTTCGCGGGCGCGGAATCGGGCCCAGCGCGCAAGGGAGTCGTGCGGGCCACGGGCGCACAAAATTACGCGCCGGCCCAGCGCATTGCGCGCATCCCGGGAGGTTTGCGCGCCTTACTGCTACTTTGCGCGCGGGTCTCCAAAATTCCGCGCAAGGCCTCCGGGCCCTCCGAAACATGCTTTCGACTCCAAATATGACCTCGCTTTCCGCATCCGGAGCTTCGTTTGGGAACAACGGACTTTTCCGGCGTCTACAATATGATCAAATGAATCAAGATCTAACAAGCCTAGATATATATCTAAAATAAAATGAGGATAAGCATACCTCTTTTATCCTGAAAGAGGAGTGGTAGAGAGAGGTAGATGGATCTAAATTGGAAGAAATCACATATATTCGGAGATGATGACCTTTAATCTGCTCTTTGATTCGTCTTGAATGGAGGTTAGGAGGATTTATAATTCATATGGAAGCCTCCAAAATCAAGGGAACCATTTTCGGTTGATTGGGGGTTCATGTTGGGATATTATGGGGGATCATTTATTTTTTAATCTAGATTTCATATTAATTAAAATCATGCACATGTTTTGTTTGGAAAGGCACATAGTTTTACAAGTTGTGTGCCTTAACCGTTCACCTATTCTTAGGGGTGGGTTCCTGATTTCTAATTTTAGGGAACATGGTTTGACAAAAATTATACCAGCCATCAGAAACCACTCTACCTAGTTTCACATAGTTTGATGGGCAGGGGTTTATGGTTTTGGAAAACCATGCACCAATCGTGCAGTTTCCCATGCCCTTCCAAAATTTCCAATTTTTACCCAAAAACACACTAAGGTAAAACCCAAACAGAAAGAACTAAAAACAAGGAAAAATAGTACCTAAAAAAAATCCAAAGATATCTTATAAAAAGTGCAGGTTCTTATAGATGACTCTCAAAAATTTAGAGGATCAACTATTATATAGAAAAGACCTTTTAAGGGTACCTTTAAGCAACTAATTCCACAACTACATTTATTACCACTACATGTTTATTAAGAAAAAAAATTTGAGAAATATTTTTCCTATATTTATTTTTAAGAAATCATATATAAATACACCATTTCCAACATGATTTTTATCGATAATGTTATTGTAATTATCATGCATGGATGGTTGGGAACCTCTATTGTGAATATATACATGGGGAAAATTTTAATAATCTATTTTCCAATAATTTATAAAATAGTATTATTATAGTGTAATAATATTCATATTCTTTACAGTTTTATATATCACTATAATGTAAATTAAAAAACCATGTGTTGAAAAAATTAATTCAATAGACCCCATGTTACATTAATAAAAAATATTAATAGATGAAGATAAAATTTTACTAAAAGGGAACCATGTAGCTACAACATTTTAAAAGAAAATAACCTAAAACAATCTCATATTAATTCCTAATTCATGGTTAAAACCTTAAAATATCATCAAATAAATTATATTTTCTTTATTACATTAATTGTCCTCTTTTGTAGAATCATTGTGTATTCATTGTGCTCAATTTTGATAATATAAAGTTGTATTTTTTTAATCCAAATAATATATATTCAAAATAATTAAACAAACATTACACACCTTATTAATTTTAATACACTATATTTATAATTTTAAAAATAAATATTATACTACGTGTTTTATGTTTTTATTTTAAATTATTTTTATTATGATTTAAATTTTCTTATTTTTTACCACAGTCATGGAAATATGATGGAAAATGACCATAAAAAAGACAACAAATTACTTCTTTTGGATAAGTAATAGGGTTTATATAATAATATATCTCTATAAAAACTTATATTGAAACAAATTAATTTTTCAATTTTTATTTAGTTTTTAAAAAAATATAATTTAATGATTATGGTTATTATGATTTTAAATTTATGATATATATATATAATATTCCTTCCATAAAATAAAAAACTCAATGTTTCATTTTTGAAGGTAATTAAAATTTAATTTTTAGTATTTACTAAACATATTGTTTCTAAATTTCACCAATATAACTAGAAGTATCGATAGACCCCATATTACAATGAAGAAGTTTGTTTTTAGGAATAAGTTGGTAGTATTCATGGTGTTAACAATTTTGTAAGAATAACAAAGAGATGATTTCTTATCAATATTGAAAAGTTTTTAATTAAATATTTCTCATTATGTGGATAATGAGACTCAAAGTGTGTTTTTTCATTATAAAAAGAAACATTTTATTCAATAAACACATGTTACAAAGTCAAAACAAATAAATTTTTCTCATATTTTCTTAATTATTTATAAACAATATTGACAATTCATTTGTGACAAGTTGGATATTTCCTCAGATAAATCTAACACATTGTGTGGATAGATTTAATAAATGTTAATGTTTTTGGTTTAAAATGTATTTTTTTCAAAACATGCATCACGTACTCAAGAACCCTGAAAATCCATTTGGATTATCCAGATACTTTTGAAAAAAAATATATGTGGTTTATTTATTACGTGTATAAATAAACTTTATATCAATATAACCCATGGTGTGGATGATATTAATAAAAAATCATGATTATAGAATAAAAATAAATTTTAGAACACAACACACATCACAGTCAAAATAGATAAAATAAACTTGAATTGTTATGATATTTTTGGGAAATTCTCTTAGATTAATTTTTGATGTGTTGGAATTAAATTCACATTAATCTAAAAATGGTGTATGAACATTACCTAACAGTGAATGTTTTCGGTTTAAAATTCATGTTGTAGTCAAAAACATGTGTCGCATTCAAAAAACAATGAAACTGAACTTCAATTTTCTTGATACATTAATGAAAAAAGCCATGATAGATTTTGGATGTCAAGAGATTAACTTCACAAAACATTCACCCACTATGTGGATGAATTGACAAAAATTGATAGTTTTTAGTTTTGAAGTGAAATTTTATTTATAAACACATATCAATTACTAAAAACTAAGAAAGTGTGCTCATATTGAAGTTATACATTAGGATAAAAATCCATGGTTTATTTTTTCATATCTTGGAATTAATAACACTTTAATTTAACACATTATGTATCTGGTATAACTGAAAGTCCATATATTCATTAAAAAATTTCAATTTAGACTAAAACACATGTTAACAACTCATAATTGATAAATAAGGATCATATTACCAAAAAAATAGTGCGAATATTTGTCATTATTTTTCTTACGTTATTGAATTAATATGACATCAATCTAACACATGGTGCGGCCTGATTGATTGAAACCTTGTGTTTTTATTTAAAAGGGAAATTTAATTTCAAAACACACATCATAGACTTAAAATCCATGAAAATTTAATTGGATCTCTTGTATACATTAGAAAAACAATCCTTGATTCATTGAAATGTAGAAATAAACTGCACATCAATTTTATAAACAGTGTGTCCTGTAAGACTCGATGATCATTTTTTATAATATAAAAATATCATTTTATCTGGAAAAGTTATCATGTAGCCAAGAATAATAAAATTCACTTAGATTTTATTGATACAATAAGAAAATAATATGTGATTCATATTTGTTGTGTAGAATTTAACTACTCATCAATCAAACATATTGTTTGGCCTTATTGACTGAAAGTGCATGATTTAAACTTAAAAGTGGCATTTCAATATAAACCACACATCACATACTCAAAAACAAGAAAATGAATTTTAATTGTCTTGATAATTTAGGAAATGAAATGTGATTAAATTTTTTTAAATAAATTAAACTCACTTTAATATGATACATAGTGGGGCTGGATTGACTAAATGTTAATGCTTTTAGTATTAAAGAAATATTTTGGATCAAAACCCCTGTCACATATGCTGAACCCGGAAAATGAAATATTATTTTATTGATACATTAAACAAAAATCCATGATTTATTTGTGATGTTAATGAATTAACCTCACATTAATCTAACACACATTGAGATCGGTATAATTAAAAGTATGTGTTTTCTTTTAAAAGGTATATTTTAGTCAAAAAACAAACATCACAAAATCATAACACTAAAAATGTTAAGAAACAAACCATCATGAGTTAGAAAAAAGATTGATAGTTCATTTATAACTTATGGGATGGGGTTATTGAATTTATTGAAATATTATGTTTTCAGTTTAAAAGGGATATTTTAGTTCAAAACATATATCACATACTCAAACAATTGAAAATTAAATTTAATTGTCTTGATACGTTTCGAAAATTCATGACTCATTTTTTTATGATTAGGAATTACCCATGAATCAATCTAATATAAAATGTGTTTGATATGAATCAATTTCTGTGCTTTTAGTATAAGAAAAAAATTTAACTCACAACACTTGTCACGTAGAATTTTTTTTTGAAAAGGTACACATATTGTCTTGATACTTTTTTAAAATGATCCATGATTCATTAATGATACATAGGAATTAACATCATATCGATATAATATAATATATTTCTATATTTAATGAAAGTGTATGTTTTCAGTTTAAAAGTAAAAGTATAGTCTTAAACGAACATCACATACTTATAGATAAAATATGTTCCTAGATTTCCTTTATAATTTTGGATGCAGAATCATAATATATTTTTAATGTCTAGTAGTTATCCTCACATTATCCAGACTCATGGCATCCCCAGAATGATTAAAAGTAAATGATTTCATTTTAAAAGTGATATTTTAGTCTGAATTGCGTGTCACATAAAAAACTATGAAAATGAATTAAAATTTTCTTAATACCTGAGGACAACAATTATTTATTTTAAATTATTAATTCATAATTTAAAATATCCATTTTAAAATTAACACTGTTGAATTTACACTATAAAATTCACACTACAAAATTTACACTTTAAAATTTAAACCATAAGTTCACATTGAAAATTTACACAATATATATAATTATATATTTATATAATGGTTTGTATATAATAATTGATGAATGTTGATGTTTATATATATTCATATATATATTAGGTATATATGTATATATATTAATATTTATATATATATAACCAACTTTTTATTTATGAAAATAAGAAATATTATATTTATTTTATAAGAACATGTATATAATGGATAATTTATATATATGTCATTATAAAAAAATTATTTATTTTATACAATATATATTTAAATGTTAATATATAATAATTAATATTTAAATCATTTAGTATTTATTTTTCAATGATCATATATAAACATTAATCTATAAAAATTATTAAAATATTTAATACAATAATAAATATAATATTGTTAATAAAAATTAATATATATACTTTATAACGTAAAATCATAATTATAAAGTTTAAAATATATTTTTATAACTATATTCAAAATATATTTATAAATATTATTTGATTAAAAAAATTAATGTAAAAATTTAAATATATATATGTGTGTGTGTCTATATATTAAGGTCAAAGTTGTTGAGGGGTATTTCAATTCTCCTAGTTCTGATATTTTATAAATCATGTAAGGATATACCTCCATATCATCCTTTCCACATGTCTATAGAAACCCCTAACCAGAATCTCCATGTCCAAGCTGAAGGGTCAGAAGGCCTCAGGCACACCTCCATATTTTCTAGAAGCAGCTGAATAGCGATAAGGATCTGGAATAATAGTAGTGAGACTACTCGATAATATAAAAAAATAAAAAAACTGAAAAAATAAACATTCAATATAGTAAACATAATGTTATAACATATGTGATGTCATAAAAAACACTCAACCTATGGTCCATTTTTCCGACCACATAAAAAATTAAATATTAAAAAAATGGGTTTCTCTTGAAAATCATGCCTCATTCCATTTCTAGACTCTATATTTTCGTAGAGGTACAACAATCTAATACCCTACACATCACGTGCTCTATCCAGAAAAAAAAACAATTATGGTTTTAACAAACACTGGGATTCATGTGTAGTGTGTGTGTATAAACTCAGTAGGCTCTCAACAAGAACACCTTGTATATGTTGTCATATGTGTGTGTGTATACGGGGAAATGAGATACATAATTTAACATACTCATCATGTTGGTGTGTACCAACCATTCCACCATGATCCATAACCATACATGCATTAGATTGATGTTAGATGTCCCATAATCTTAGTCCAAAAGTATCATTCAAACCTTGAATACGTATTTCAAGGCCACCACATTATTCTTACAGAGAATCATATATCATAACAATGTTACAAATTCATCTAACAACTCAATGATCCCACCCCAAATTTCCACCACATAACCAAAACATGCAGCATATAAATATCTCATGACTTAACCATCTCATCAATGGATATCCCCAATGTAATTCAAACAATATACATATATTCATTTTATGACTCAATAACATTATCAATGGACTTCCACCATTTAATTAAAAAAAGAAACACCAAATTTATCTATTGAATCAACCTTCTATGGATGGAGAGCCACATACCTCTCTAAAGAAATTAATATATTTTACCCTATATGTAAATCATATTAGGATGGATATCCATCATATAATTAGAAGAATCTACACAGAATATAGGTTATATCCCATCACATAGATCACCGACTCAACACATCACAAATTATACTTTAGCTTACCAATCACAACACAACACATTTTTTCTTTCCGAGGAGTGAATCCAAAACGTCTCTCAAACATATATCATCCTCAACTCATTAATAGTAACCTTAATCTATCATCATGTTGTGAAACCATATCCCAAAGTATCTCCTCAACCTAGTCCTTGACATGCATGTTCTATATCAAAATCTGAAATACCTTTGGAATTATGAATACCATGTCCCCAACTAATCCTTGTAATCAACACCAAGGGTAATCTCAAATCACTCATGGGAGACCACTCATCACTCAACCATAAACCATTCATTCCTATGCTGGTACATTGTGGAAAAAAATAATCTATTTCTATATCCCATATCACATAATGAGACCTCTCCATGGTACTTCACTCGCAAATATTGTACCTTGATCCCTTGGAAATGCAGTCCATAGATGATTTTTTGTATCCAAATTATTTCAATGTGCATATCCTAATTGAAGGGATAAAAACCACCCATGTAGTCTAATATAAGGTTCCCTTGGTCCTCAACTTATGAACCCAATACCTGGTATAATGGAAGAACATTTTTACAACAAATCAAATACATATATATGGTTTTTTTGCAAATGGTCCATATACCACAAAAAGAGTTATCATTCTCTCTAAGCTATATTGAGCCTCATCCATGATTTTCATATCCTCATCCATGTCTAAACACACTCCCAAACACATATATCATGTTAGAAAACATAAATAATCAATTATAAAAATTTTAAATTAATTATCTAACTTAAACCTATTTTTAAAAATCCTATAATCACATAGTGGGAATTCCAATACACTAAAACCATGAACAACTCTACCTGGAAGGCCCTCAGTGCATCCTTAGTACTATCCTAAATAAAAGAACTATCATTTGACACCTGGTTAACCATAAATTTCATCTATTTTTACCAAAAAAAATTAAAAAATATATGGTATCAAAATTAAATTGAACAAATGATGATTAATTATATAAACACTAAATCTTAGGACTTTGTTTATTTATGATGGGACAAATCCCCAACACCATCGGTAAATTCCACCAAGATCTAGTAGAATCGACACTGAATCACAAATCATATTCATATAAAATAATAGGGAAGTTATGGTAGAATAAATTAAAAAAAAATAAAATAGATGATATAACTTCAAATAGTTGTCACAACATACTATAATTCATTTCTAAATAAGATGGATTGAAGGAGAGGAAAATGGAGGGAGATTTGGAGGAGAAATGGACTCTTCTGAGCCCCTTCCCCATCTCAAAAACATATGACACTGACAGTAACTAGATGATAATTTCCCTAATAAAATAGTCACCATGAACTCAACATAGTTCCATTAGGACTCACCATTTATCCAATGTATCATCGACCAGTTGGTGAGACCATGTAGAGGCATTGGACCATATTTTTTAACCTGAATGAATGTTGTTTCAATAGTTATTTAGAATCCCATGAGATTCATTCCTTTATTCAATGAATTTTTAATCCCTAATAGAATCCAATGAAACTAAAAAAATACATCCAATAACATCTCTTAAAGATGTTTAAAATATAAGAACCTTAGATTCAATATCAATTCCCAACAAAATCGTTTCCGGTATATGAAAAATGAAAATTCCTATTTGAATTTTAAAATCATAATTATGTGGCTCATTTTAAACTCTCCTCCCTAATACTTATCATCATTGATAATACTTGGTAATCCTAAACACACATCACATGACCTTCATCAGTCGTCAATTCAATGAGAAATCATTGGGTTCCATCCTCAAATTCCTAAAACATTTCCTTTATGAAACTCCAAACACTATGTCAAGATTACCAACATTCGTCCAATAATATTATTTTGATACCCAGAACACCTCACCCACATTATAAAAGAAATAACTCACATGTTCCCAACATTAAAGAATACAAATATTAACAAATATTAGTCATAACAATTATAATTTTTCCCAAATTTCTCAACCTCACTTGTAGATGTGCTACCTTAATGTCAAATACCAATGCCTTAATAATAAGAGGAATTATAACTTTTACCAACTAATTGCATTGAGGTATAAACCAAAATCCCAATGTACTTCCATGATCTGTTCACCAATAATGAGTTACAACTATTATTCTCGCACCTTGAGCACTAGCACACCACTATTCCAACTCATACTTGGATCAACACAAAATATTTTGAACCCAATGACAATTCAGTGACTCAGACCAAAATAATTTTTGTATGACTAAACAAAATTTCCTATCATTATTAGTAATTTTCTCCCTAAATTTCTCTACCTTAGAGATTCGATACATGATTTACCCCCGGAATAAGGTGTTTTAATTGGGATTCACCCCCTAAACCATGTCATGAACAATGATTCATCACATAAATCCACCATAGATACCACAAAAACATCCCAACCCTTTTTTTAAAGAACTAAATCTAACCAACACAACATATATACCACAAATATGGAATTTTCCATGGAATAAGATATATGAATATCTTAGCACAAATCATTAAGTTAGTGTCACAACAATCTCCCAATGACCAGTCTCACTGACTATATGCCTCATCTAACATTATGTTCATTTACCCATTACTGATATGATGCTCCCCATTATTGGAGTATCATTGTAATTTCAAGATGAACTATACACTCAATCTCCATAGGCCACACTCCATCTATTAATAAAAACAATGATTGGTCTTGGACGACTCATTCTCACATGGGAACTAGAAAGATAAGACAAACCACTAGAATCCCATATCTCACTGAGAAAAACATACAAAATATCGATGATATTCATCAAAAATAAGGTTCATCCCTCCAACCAGGTAACAGTGTGATTCCCATAATATATCTTTCCTTACACTTTTACTTCATCACTAACGTAAATAGGTCCTATATATACATGAATGATTATCTTTTTATGAGACACTAACTTTTCATGCTGACCCATGACACTCTTTTAATGGTATAACCCAAATTTATTGAACCATGGTATGTCAATCATTTTTCTATGTCACCTAATCGCACAGAAGAGAAACTACCATTACTCAAGTTTTTCTCCAAACGCATAGGTCACCTCACTCTATGAGTGGCATTAAACTAAAAATACCACCACATTAAAATTGTATAACCAATTTTGCTCTTCAACAACCTGAGTAATTCTGAAAGTACCCTCTCACTGTTAGTTCATCCATTCATGACCCAAATGGGTAACTCACATAAATGACATACAACTTCCCTCACACATCAATAATTTTACATGAAAATATACATGGATGCTCACTCTACTTTCCAAATTTAGAGCTACCCCCAAATAATACTCTCATGGGATGTTTCTCATTGTCTTACATAACATCACCAAAGAAAATTGATTTCATGTTATTATGAATCGTAACTGTGAATCTTAACCCATACTCCCCTAATTCACACTTCACCCATCCTAAGATTATGATCATAACCAACCGTTCATGTTCCCATGCTTGTCACTTACATCCAAGAAGGAGAACCATAAACCACATCTTCTAAATAAAAGAATCTACCTCATTCCCTGATTCTATCATTCTATTATCCACCACATGAGTGTTGATTCAAATCCAACAAGTTTCCTCTCATACTCTATCCCTCAATGGTATAATTATCTAGGAAGCCCACTTTCCATCCAAGAAAAATATCCTTATACTAGTAGTACATGAATCCACCAATATCTCCCTTTCATTCATATCCTTATACCAAATGTTGCAAAGTGTATCACATCAGAAGCCTAAGGAATATCTCCAATTCATTTTCCCAATCGTCTCAGGGATTCCACATCCATAGGGGAACTCGTTCCTATTCCAATCACCTATTAATAATCCCTTACCTAATTGATCCATCATGAGATCATATATTCTTAGACCAACCTACTAAGGGTCCACTTACATCCCTTTATTAAGGGAATATATTTACACCATTAAAGAAAAACTCGCTATAAGATCCACATGACCTTTCATCATAATAAATAATAAAAATCCCACACAATAAGGTATATTCCATGTGATTCCAATGTGAATTTTTTGATTCATGAACATCATCCTCTTGATAATGGGTCAATATCCAAAACTCCTAAAAATAATATCTTTGGTAACATAACATATTTAATAAACATCTCAATCAGAATACTACAGTTCAAGAACATTAGTCCCATAACCCTAGTTATATTTACTTCCCATTGGAAATAAGTTCAACACTCAGTAGACTATAGTCCACCATAGGTAATTAAACATTCCCAAACCCCATGTCTACCATATACATAAATAATGAAACAACATGAATCCTTTTATATCACTTTGTGAAACCCCAACCTGAATCATTAGGTCTGGGATGGAGGGTAACATATACTTTAGAACACCACCGCATATGCTAGAGGTATCCAAAAAGTGGAAAGGTATTAGAATAATTATTAAGAAAATTATAACATATTATAAGTGTATAGAACAAAAGCACAAATAACATAATAATAAACAAAAAATAGACTTCAGAGTGCATAAAATAATAGTTCAAACAGTGCTACAACTGATGGTGATGTCATACAAAACAAGTAACTAGTCTCCCATTGGGGAGACCATAAATAAAAAATCAACAAAACAATACATGGTGGATCTCTAATAACCCAAACCATATATAATTCATAGTCTCTATATAATCATTGTGCTACACCTGCCTGATCCACTAAATGTCTCATGATTTGACTTGAATAGAAAACATAAGTCATCAAGTTCACTGAGATTCATCGGTAGGGTGAGACCATATCCCTAGTAGGATATCACTAAGAATTCCAATGATACAATATCATACATGTGTATATGAAAGGGAAAATAGATACATTTATAATAATTCTCTACAAGTCATCATGTTCTAACCATGAAACTATGACACGCACCCATACATGCTTTAGCACTACACCAGATATCCTATAGTCTTATCTGAATAGTCTAATTACACACCTCAAGATGTATGTTAGGGCCAAAAAACTACATGCACACAGCAGAAAAATTCATAACAATATTAATAATTAATATCATTAATTAATCATCTCACTAATGGATAACCACCACATAATTAGAACAATCAACATGTAAACAGCCCATGACTCTACAATATCATTAATTAATAGCCACCATATATTAATAAAAAGATACATATTTCATTACATGACTCAAAAATAACATCACTGGATAAAGACTATGTAATTATAATAAGCTAATCATAATTTATCCATTGACTCAATCATCTCTGGTCAGATAACTACTACCTTATAAGAATAGGATCAAATAATTTTCCTGCTAACACAACCATATCAGGATGGATAACCACCACATAATCATTAAAAAACAAAAATAAAAATTGTTGTTTCCCATCATGTAGCTCACTAGATCAAAACATCTAGTATATCCCCCAATTATACTCTCTATCATTTCACGTCTCTCTTTGTGGGGAATCCATTCGGGATATATAACATGATCTAGTATTAACACATTAATATCAAATTGAATATGTCAGCATGTGGTGACAATGATTTCTAAATAATCACCTAGAACATTGACTTATTATGAGGGGTTAATATCATATCTGAAATCCACATTGAATCTATATTCTAATCCCACAACTAATTCCCATTATATAGACTAGGTCACAAATCGTATCTATCTTGGGATACTATGGATCACTCATCCACAAACCTATCATTCCAACCCTAATAGTTCTATATAAACACCTAATATATTATTTTAACCCATTTTATAGTACTATCCCTATACATGATCACTCAATATAACATCTAATACCTCCATCACTTGGTGACATTGTCCTTGAATGATTCCAATCATCTATAGTGCATCAAAGAACATATCTAAGTTCTAGTGCTAAAATACACCACCATACCCTAATATAATGATCTATTATCCCTCAAAAAATTAATAAAAACCCATTTAGTATGGGAAAACATAGGAACACCGTTCATAAACATATATATGGTTTTGAGTCATAGAGAAATGTACTTTAAAAGAAGTATCAATGATCTACATGCCCTGTCAAACCTTTTATAAAATCTATATATCCTCGACCAAGATCGTACATGATCTTATACACCAATATCATGTCAAAAAACAAAAATAATTAATTATAATAATTTCTAATTAATTATATAACTTATGTTAATTTGGCATAACCTCTTAATTACTCACCAAAAATCACATATTTTCTAGATTCTCACATAACCATAGTTGAATGGCCCATGGATATTTCTTAACACCATCATAATAAAATACCTATCATTCAACACATGGTAAACCATAAATTTCATACTATTTCACTAGTAAATAATTTAGGTAGGTAGATTACCTCTACTGAAACAATGATGGGTGGAATCTAGATTTCTTCTTGAGACACCCTCTGTACAATTTAAGAAGAATATCAATCATTCATGTTTGATTACACCATGATTTAGTAGAGGTGACCTAGAATACCAAATTGGAATCATGTGAAATTATAATTTATTTAACAGATATCGAAGAGAAAAATAAAATAAATGATCTTTCCTTGAATAATCCTATCAACAGACATCAATGGATTCATCATCAGTGAGGGTAAAAGGACGGGTAAATGGATGGAGATTAAGCTATTGAATGACCTCTCATGGCCCCCTTCACTATATAAACGTATTCACATAGAAACCAAAAAGGATGAAAGAACCTCTAATAAAAAATCACTTATATCCAACAGGATAGCTGATAGGTATCCATAGCAAGATTGTAATAGTAGGATATTGTTTCCCTCAGAATTCGGGGATGACCTCCTTGATGGGAGGTTCAAATATTCCAATCGTTTTCTAACGGGTTTGTTCATAGAACCGGAAACATCCAATGATTTAACATCCATTTGGACCCACTTTCCAAAGGTAGGCGCTCATTAGTTTATTGAGTTATAAGGCTTAGGAATTTGCATTGGTCGAGAGGATGGGAGGTCAGACTCATCACACCTTTTTTAGGGGAATTATTTTCTACTATGGGACTCTCTTTATAGATTTAAGTTATGTTCATGAATCCTTATTACATTACCAAGTATAAAATGAGCTTTCCTTTAGATCTGACAATCAATGATCGATATGTAGGAAATTTAGAGAATCTTTTATATGTATTCTAGGTTCTTCATTGATAGAGATTCATCTGTATTTGTTAGAGATTCTTAGTCAATGGTATCCTTTGATACGTAAAAGTCTCTTGGTCATTATGATGACCATGCTGGTTTTAAAGCCACTCAGTGGGGCACTTGAAGTTTATTGTCTTTCAGAAGGACATGGATTATTTCAGAGTTGGGATTAAACCCGTAGATGGGCTACCTACGTATCCTTTGTTTTAAGAAAAAAGGAATCTGAACCCACATAGTTCGAGTAAGAGATCATGATGTTTATGATTGATGGCTCAAAGAAAGATTTCATAATTACTTTTACACTTTAAGCTCATGTGAGTCATGCTCGGTGTGAGAAACAAGAGGTATTGGTAAAAATTAGACAATTGTTCCGTGAAAGATGCAATCATAAGGAATAAGATGGGACTTATATATGTATGAATGCCTAGATAAATGAAGATTTAGATTTAATTCAGGGAAGAAATCCAGGAACAGGTTCTATAAAGGTATATGTGCTTCACGAAGATTTAAATACTCTAACCTGGGGCTTACTCCTGAAAAGGAGGCCCAAATTAGGAGAGGACTTATGATTGGGTTTTTACTCCTGATAAGGAATCCCATATCAAAGCTAAATTAGGACTGGTTAAGGGGAATTAAGACTGGGGCCTACTCCTGAAAAGGAGGTCCAGGATGAGAGACTTCAAAAATTAAGGGACTTGGGGCTCCCTCCTGAGGAGGATGCCCAAATTAGGGGACTGGGGCTTATTCTTGAAAATGAGGCCTATATTTAAGAATTATGATTGGGGCTTATTCCTAAAAAGGAGGCCCAGGTTAATAGAATTATGGTTGGGGCTTACTCCTAAGTAGTATGCCCATATTTGGGGACTGGGGCCTACTTTTGAAAAGGAGGCCTGGGTGGAAATTATGGTTGGGGCTTACTCCTAAGGAGGATTCCCATATTAGGGGACTGGGGATTACTCCTAAAAAGGAGGCCTAGATTAATGAGTTATCTCATCGTAAAGGATGAGGTTGAATGAATGGAATCTCAATCTTTAGTGACATAAAGATGTGTAAATCACTAGGTTTTGAGAGAAATTCCACATAATTCCTTTCAGATAAGGAATTCAAATCAAGAAATCATGCCATAAATGGCTTTGAAGAGTGTCTTCAAGACTGAATCTTGAATAGGAGAGGTGTAATGGCTTAAGAGGGGTGAAATGGGAAAGAAGGGCACCCAAAAAGGCAGGGGCGCGCAATTCCTAGCAGGCGTGTAGGTACTGCATGGGCGTGCAAGTCCGGGTCGCATAGGTATAACTGCTCAAGACATGGGTACTTGCGCGATGGTTAACCAACAGGGTAATACTTGAGAGACTCTTGGTTAAAGCCTTTAGAATCATCTTGAGGTTCTTCCAGAAGAGGGACGCACAAGTTCTATTGAAGGAGTAAGGCGGCGCGCAAGTGTGGCCATTTCTCTTAAGGGTTGGCCTCTCAGGCGCGCAAGTGTTGATGAATTTAAACACTTAGGCCTTACTCCCCCTCTTTAGATCTTCCGTTCTATGTACGAAATTACCTTATAATTGTTTTGGAAGCTTTCATAAGAGACTTGGGCGCCGGGATCTTAAATCTTATTTTTTGGAAACATTCCTCCCCGAATGGGGGGGGCCACAGGGTCTATTTATATGCTGAAGAAGACCCGGGTAGTTATCCTTTGGGGTGCGCAAGTCAATTGTGCGACCATTAGGCGCCATGCAAGTGGACTTGCACGAAAGTGATGGATCTTGCACGACCTATGGGCAATGTTTTCCTTGTGCATCCCTTTGTCGATTTTTTATGTTTCTTCAAAGGATGAATCAATTTGGACTAAGGTATTTACCTTTTCCAATATTTAGACTCTTTTATGAAAAGGAGTGTCTTCAAAAGTCCCCCCTCAAAGTTGGATCTAAGAGAAATGAGGATTTCACTCTGAGGAAAAGAAGAAAACCAAAGGGAAGAGACGCATAGGTGAGAGTCACGCAGCTGTCATCGCGCAGGTGTGCGTCGTGCAGGGGTACAACCTTTAGTCGCGCAGGGTATGGCGCGTAGGGTTCTGGCCGCTTCTATAAATAGAGGGCCTCACTTCCATAAAAAGCATCTGGATCTCAAACCTTCGAGCTCTCGCCACGCAGGTCACCATCGCCGCGCAAGTTTCTCTGTTTTACACTATTTCTTTGTCGTCGTGCTGCTGTGTAGGTATCTGGACCTGTGCAGTGAAACTTGCACACCAAATAATTGTGCAGCATCTCCATACATGCGCTCCAAGATTTAGACTTGCGTGACTTAATGCCTTTTCCATTTTTTTGAATTCTTTCACAAATTTTATGAAAAATAAACTTACTTAAGAGTTAATTATTCATCCTTTGTGCAGATTCAATGGCTCCTAACAGAATCAAAATGGCTGATGAACTGGCTAGAAAGCGGATTGATGACATGATGAACATTGTTGGCCATGATTACTATGATATTTGCGACAGCACTCTCCTAGATTTGGCTAAGTACTTGAAGAAATATCATCTTAATATCCCACAGAGCATCTACCTACCTCTATATGGTCATGGTCATCTGCAAGGAGTTAATGTTCCAGATGCAAATAATTATATACCTGAGATGCAACTGCACTACTACTCCTCTATTTTGGTTATATTGTGCATTAAGAACAACAACAACGGTGTGAACTTCCAAATTATTCCTCCATGTAATTTCCTTGCAGATATGAAAATGGAAAACCCATGGGCTGAAATGTTTTCTGTTGCCAGTTGGTGTAGAGAAGACAAACATGGAATTAGAGTAATATCTGAAAAGAGTACTCTCTCCAAATGGATCTTTACTTCCAATGCTTCATTCTCAAATCCATGTATCCATATTCCAAGTCTCTAGGAAATAAACAGAGTCACTATTTGATTAGTAAAAAATTTTCTCAAACCGCACTCAAGAACATTATTTTAAAAATTTTCCAAGAAGAGCTGGTATCACTGCATCTCTTATGGTATCCAGTTGAATGAATGAATTCCAAGTGGCTGCTGATGAAGCTCGGGATGTCGTAAATCAAATGAAGAGTTACGTTGAAAGTCTTTTGTAATTCCTGAAAAAAAAAAGAAGAGACTACAATCTGTGGATGTTATTCTAACTCTTGTGCATCAATGAAAAACACTTTCACCTTCAATCATTTGTAAGCATTATCTTCTGATACATGCTTTAGATTTTACTTAAGCCAATGGGCCTAGTAAGCATAGTATGATTTTTACTAGGATTAATGTAAATAACCCTAAAAACTTTGAACCTTTTAATTTCTCAATGTTACCTAAATCATACAAAAATGTATGTTTAGTGAGATGGAACTTGACTTTTAGTTAGAGTTCCTTTTTCTTTTGTGGGCAGTTTAAAGTCATGCACGTCAGACATAAAAAGGCTAATGTTTAAGGTCAAAATAGCTTTGACCGAATGAATTAGAATTGACTCAATTCCTTGACAATTCATCTGAAAACATAGTACCATACAAAGTTATGAGGAAAAATATGTAAACTATGACATAAGAATATTTGAATCTGAGGAATGATATGAATAAGATCTAAAAGTCATCAGAAGAAGTAGCTTCCAAGAATGAAGTTAATATTATTTAACAAACCCGTTAGGGGGTTGAATTATGCAGGGCCACCTAAGGGCATTGGCTGCATAGTCAAATAAATAGCATCTTTTGGCTTACAAGTCTATTATGTATATTGTTTATGCAAGGCTGCCTATGGGCATGTGGTGCATAGTCAGGCAAAAGAACTCTCAGAAATTTACCTTTCTAGTGCTAAAAGCCAGTGAATGTTTATGGAGATTCAAATTTTCCAAAGTATATATTTTTCTATATGGAAAGAGTTACTTGAATATAAAGAAGATATTTCCAAACAATATTATCGAAGAACTGGACGGATATTACTCTAACGAAGGTCTGACCCAAACGTAGGGAAGGAGAATATAAACCATAGACTTGAATACTTTTCAGATCATGAAAAAGGATATGGGACAAATATGTTAAGGATGGCTATTTTTTTGGATCCCCATATACTGTCATTTAAGACCAATAAGGACAAAAGAGGTTTTCTTCCCAAGAATGAAGTTACCATTATTTAACAAACCCATTAGGAGAATGAATAATGCAGGGCCACCTAAGGGCATTTTCTGCATTGTCAAATAATAATATCTTTTGGCTAACAAGTCTGTTATGTAGACTGTTTATGAAAGGCCGCCTAAGGGAACGTACTGCACAGTCAGGCAAAATAAATCTCAGAAGTTTGATATTTTTGTGACTAGAAGTCAATAAAATGGTTTATGAAGATATGAAAATATTTAAGGCTAGGATTATGACACATAAAGATGGGTATTATCCAATGTATACAGAGATACACAGATCATTGCTAACCATAATCATGTTGTGGCTGGGTCCTCAATTGAAATGTTGGACTTCACTATGTATCCCATAAGGATGGGAATCAAGACCATACGTAGTACTTAAATTACAGTTTAACGTCGTGTGGGACAAAAGGATTAGAGATCTTAGTTTAGGGTCATAGATCTTGGACCATTGTAAGAAATATACAGTGTGTGTTTTCATGGGGACTTTTCAGCCAGGGGGCTAAAAGAGGAATTTGGGGTTAGGCCCAAAGACATGGGGCTGGATTCGAGGGACACTCGAACGTTCCTACGTATCCCATAAGGATGGGAATCAAGCCCATGTAGTTCTATAAATACCCTTTGTACAAATTTAGTTCGTACATGTGAAGGGTGAAAGGGGACTTTAGTACAATGATTGTTTAACCCAAGATAAAAGGTTTGGTCATTTCCATTTATGCACGTAGTCTTTGAAATGAAACATGATTGAAAAAACAATTTAGATAATGGTTCCCTCTCAGGTGAGGGTATCAAAGAATATTGTAGTTTATTATCATACTGTAAAAAAGTGTTTTATAGTTTAACGTCATATAGCAAGGACGAAAGTGAACCAATGTAAAGATATTGATTCTAGGGGCGGTTTCATGAATTAACATCATATGAGATGTATAACAACCCTGCTTTTTATTATAACTTAAACATGATTCATTACATAAAACTTCACTTGATACAATAAAGAAGATCGAGAGGTTTAGTGTCTTTGGGTCTTAGGATCATTACATAAAAACTTAAAACATGAAATACAACATCTTTATTGAAAACTTCCTTTACATGACCACTACATTCCCTCGTACATAGCATTGCATGGGATAACCTGAGGACATGTATAAGAAAAGGGTTAGCTAAAAAGCCCAGTAAGGGAGTACACATGGAATAAAATGAGGAGTAAAATACATGTTAGACAATAGGCATGTCAATAGAGCATAAAAGAAACATGAACATAAAGGCATGATAAAGCATGATAATCATAACATGGAGATGTGGCAACAACACTTATCATGGAATTAGCATGAGCCAAGGCTCATTGCACATGGAGCACGAGTAAACACTCATTGCACATGAATCACGAGTAAACCCTAGTTGCACTTGAATTAGAATGAGTCAACACTCATTTAACATGACATATCATGATACTATACTTTACCCAATGCATTGGAGCGCTATAAGGGTGCACCCTTCTTAAACATTTCATTTCATGCATAAGTGTTCCACATGGATCATAAAACATGGATTCATAAAATATAATCATTTATTCCACGATAAAGAAATGTAGAATTCATACATGAAACTTTATAATTAATAAGTAAATGTGAATAAAGGTGAATACCCTTGATGGATAAATGTGCATGGTATTCACTACACAATGACATTGGCTTAGAAAATCGGTGCGATTTCGGCAGCGTAACGACGTGACATAATAATTCATAAAAATGGTTGATGAGAGAGAAAGGTTTTCCTCATCATATTTAAATGTAATGGAAAGTAAGGGGGTCATATAGATACATGTCCCAAAAATTGAACTGGAATTTAGATTCATGATACAAAAGTATTGCTTGAATGTAAAAGAAGAGAGAGAAGTTCCTTTCGGAATTTCGGCATAGTAACAGGTGTACATGGGAGGCATTAAATGAGAGAGAAAGGGGTCTCCCATCATTCAAACATAAAGAGGGAAGTATTATGGAGGTGAGAAACCATACCCCAATATTCATAATTGAAATTAAAAGGGCAATACAACTTAAAGAAAATTGACAAAAATGAGAAAGTAAGAAAAAACCCTTACTTGGAAGTGTGCTTCCAAAGGATAGAGAGAGGCTTGTGAGAGGCTTCTTGGGAGCTTGGGGAACCTTGGGGGGATTATATAGAGAATAGGGAAGAGGCTGGACGAACTCCAAAGGATTTTAGTGAGAAGGAAGTGGGAGCTTGGGTGGGTTTATATAGGAAAGGTGAGAGAATTATTTATTATTTAGGTTTGGGACCCCTTATATTAAATTAATCCAAACCACAAACCATCCCGTGGTTTTTTCCCATGGTTTCAGGAAAATGAATGATGAAAACAATATTTTACAAGGCCAAGGTCCGAACTTATTAAAATATTAGGGTTTCTTATGTGGAGGTGAGTCACACTCCCATGGAAATTAATTTAAAAAGGGAAAGTGTTGAATATGTCTTGAGGGGTTCATTAATGCTTTGAAAAGTAAGATAAACAAACCCAAAACTTCATTATTTTAATGATAAAACATATATTGTCCGAACATAAGAATTATGGTATTTTATTACATCACCATTGGGTCATTATGATGTCATAAAACAAATTATATATTTAAATGGTATTTAATTTTTACCCAAAAAATTTGACTATCTCAGAAAATTGTGAAAAATTCACCATTGGATAATTTCGACGTCCTGAATCTAGAAATGACATTTATTTTATCTAAAAAAAATTATAAATATGTTAATTTTCACTTTTAATGTTAAAAACCAACATTTATTGAAAATTCACGGGTTTTGACAGAAATGGATTTTAAACCATAATATAAAATTTTAATTGCATTCATAAAATTATAAGATCATTTATATTTAATAAAAATTAATTTAATATTAATAATAATATTTTATTAAAATATTATTTAATTCAAAAATCCCTTAATTTAATAAAATTGAATTCTTAATTAAATAATAACTAAAAACACCATTTGTATTTTAAAAACTATTCACACTGTATCAAAAATGACTAGAAATTATATTCATTATTATATATATAAAAATAATGTACATGAACATAGTACTACTTATTTGTTACATAACCCCTTAAAACAGCCGCATAAAACCTAAGGGTAAGGTGTGCGATGGTGACAGACTCTTGGGGCAGCTCGGATAACATCGCTCGAGTGGTAATCTCTATCAACTTCCACTTTTCCCGTAGATGGTCACGTTCGAGCTTGACATAATGAAGATCAGCTTGGGCTTGGTCAAGGGTGAAGCCCAAAGATGCCACCTCTTTTCCAAGCTCCAACAAATGGGCTCCGTATGGGGAAATTCTACTGGATGAGGCCATCGCTTCCATTGTTTGAGTAAAAATTGGGTTCGTTAAAGCCTTATATTTATACTAATCATGCGATCATTGTTCAATGGATATATTAAAAACGGTCAAAATTTATAACATAAAACTAAAGAAGTTGACATCTTATAAAATAATTTTTCATAAATAGAAATTTAACTGGATCAAGAGGGATTTTCCATTATTAAAACTTTGGGTTGTTACAATATTCCCCCTTAAGAAATTTTGCCCTCGAAATTTTCCTTTTCCCACAATAAAACAAATGTGGGTAACTCAGCTTCATCATATCCTCCGACTCCCAAGTATCTTCTTCAAACTTGTGATTTCTCCACAACACCTTGATGAGGGGCATTGTCTTATTTCGTAGAACTTTTTCTCTACGATCTAAGATCTTCACTGGTTGCTACTGATAAGAAAGATCATCTTCCAATTGTACCACCTCGGAAGAGAGTACATGTGCAGGGTCCGGTATGTACTTCTATAAGAGGGATACATGAAAGACATCATGAACCTTGGCCATAGTATGTGGAAGTTCTAGTCGATAGGCCACAGCCCCAACACGATAAAGAATCTCGATGGGGCCGATGTACCCTGGACTTAACTTCCCTTTCTTTCCAAACCTCATGACCTTCTTCCATGGAGATATGCGTAAAAACACCATATCTCCAACTTTAAACTCAAGGTCTCGTCAACGATTATCTACATAACTCTTCTGTCGACTCTGGGCTGCCTTGATATAATGCTGAATGGTTTTAACCTTATCCACCATTTCTTTGACCATTTCTGGTCCAAGCAGCTTACGTTCACCGACCTCATCCCAACGTGTCAGTGTTCTGCACCTTTTCCCATACAGGGCCTCATATAGTTCCATTTGGATGCTCGAGTGGAAACTGTTATTATAAGAGAACTCAACCAGAGGAAGATGTTGATCCCATCCTCCTTTAAAGTCCATTGAGCACGCTCTCAACATATCCTCAAGTGTTTGGATAGTCTGCTCGGATTGGCCATCAGTTTGAGGATGATAGGTCGTACTGAAGTTCAGTTCAGTATTCAGAGCATGTTGAAGACTCTTCCAAAACGTAGAGGTGAATCTTGGATCTCGATCAGACACAATAGATAGTGGTACTCCATGCAACCTTACCACTTCCCTGATATATATATGTGCCAGTTGATCCAATGAGAAATCTTCCCGAATAGCAATGAAGTGTGCAGTCTTTGTAAGACGATCCACAACAACCCAGATTGCATTGTTGCCTTGGGATGTCCTCGGAAGTCTGGTGACAAAGTCCATAGTGATTTTCTCCCATTTCCATTCTGGTATGGGAAATGGTTGCATCATCCCCTTAGACTTCTCCCTCTTTGCCTTCACTTGCTGACACACCAGGCATTTTGATATATATTCGGCGATCTCCTTCTTCATATTATCCCACCAAAAGTTTTCTCGTAGATCTCGATACATCTTTGTGCTCCCTGGGTGAATAGAGAAATTTGAACTATGTGCATCATCCAAAAGTTCCTTCTTCAGCTCCGGACTTGATGGAACACATAGTCTTTTCCCAAACCGCACAATTCCTTCTTCATTAACATTAAACTCTAAGGATTTACCCCTTTTGATATCTTCCACTTTTTCTTGAATTCCCACATCATCCTTTTGACCATCCTTTAACCTTTCCAAAATAGATGGTTGAGAAATAATTTGTGAAAGGATTGATGATGTTCCCTTCATTATGATTCCCACATCCATCTTCATTAAGTCTAAGAAGATTGGATCCTTCTCAATTCTCATCATTGATAGAATCGATGGATCCTTTCTACTTAGGGAATCTGCCACCTTGTTCGCTTTCCCAGGGTGGTAATGTATTGAACATTCATAATCCTTGATGAGATATGTCCATATTCTCTGGTGCATATTAACCTCTTTCTATCTGAATATATATTTAAGACTCTTGTGGTCAGTATATATCTCACATTTCTCTCCATAGAGATAATGCCGCCATATTTTCAAGGCAAAGATCACAGCCGCCAACTCTAGATCATGCGTTGGATAGTTTCGCTCATAGATTTTCAACTACCTTGAGGCATATGATATCACTTTATCATTCTGCATCGACACACATCCTAATCCCTTTTTCGAATCATCACTGAATACCACAAAAAGCTCCCCACTTGTGGGTAAAGTGAGCACGGGTGCAGTGATAAGCCTCCTTTTCAACTCCTTGAAGCTTTTTTCGCATTCATCACTCCAAGAAAACTTTACTCCCTTTCGAGTTAGCTTTGTAAGAGGGTTGGACAATCGTGAGAAATTTCTCACAAATCGTCGATAATATCCAACTAACCCCAAGAAGCTACGGATATCCGTTACCGATGTTGGCCTTGGCCATCCCTCAATTGCATATTTTTTGGAGGGGTCCACAGATATCCCATTGATTGTGATGATATGGCCCAAAAATGAGACCTCCTTCAACCAGAACTCACAATTTCTATACTTTGCATAGAGCTTCTCCTTGTGAAAAGTCTCTATTACAGTTCTTAAATGCTCCTCATGATCCTCCTTGGTTTTGGAGTATATTAGAATATCATCTATAAAGACTACCACAAATTTTTCAAGGTAATCTCTAAAGACTCTATTCATCAAGTCCATGAATATTGCTGGATCATTGGTGAGTCCAAAAGGCATTAATATGAATTCATAGTGCCCGTATCTTATACGAAAAGCAGTCTTGGGGATATCTTCCTTCTTCACCCTTACTTGATAATATCCCAACCGTAAGTCCACCTTGGAGAAGTATTGTGCTCCACGCAATTGATCGAACAAGTTATCAATTCGTGGGAGTGGATACTTGTTCTTTATTTTGATTTTGTTAAGTTCATGATAATCGATGCAGAGCCGCATTGACTTATCCTTCTTCTTGACGAAGAGGACTGGTGCACCCCATGGTGGAGCACTTGGGAGTATAAACCCTTTATCCAGATTCTCCTGTAGTTGTTTCTTCAGCTCTTCAATCTCAAAAACAGCCATTCTATATGGAGTCTTGGATATTGGTAGCGCCGTAGGTATAAGTTCAATTGAGAACTCGACATATCTTCTTAGAGGAAGACCAGGCAGTTCCTTAGGAAACACTTCCGCGAATTCCCTCACAATAGGCATTTCTTCAAGGATGGTTTCTTGCTTGGACTCAATCATCTGATCCAGATATGCATGCTCATAAGGCAGTAATATCCATGCTTGAGATGATGAAGCTAGAGGAGATTCATCTTCCTCCTGACACTTGTAATGAATCGGGGGTTGATTCTCTATATGGAGTGTGATTTCCCTCTCCCGACAATTTATGTTGGATCTATATAAGGAAAGCCAACCTATGCCAAGAATTGCATCAAATTCCACCAAAGGGAGTATGACGAGGTTCGCCAGGAAATTAAATACACAGATTATAACAGGGGAGGACTTATATTCATGGGATGAAATTATTGCCCCATTTGTCATACTCACTGACATCTTTACTTCCATGATTTGTGGTGGTGCTGGGATTGTTCTACTAAACATGAGAGATATAAAAGAATGTGTATAACCTGAATCAAAAAGTATGTTCGCTATTCTTGAATGAATAACTACCGTACCTGTCACCACTTCGTTGTCGGGGTTCACTTCGGCAGATGTGATGGCCAAAGTTCTTCCTTACTGTCTTGGAGGTTGTTGGTTGCCTCCGATAACCCTTGGATTAGGGAACTGATTTGAAAAATGACCCAGTTCTTTGTATTTGTATCATTGAACAATGCGTTGATGTTCGAATGGAGCATTCCTCTCCACTGTTGCAGATGTGGGTCCTTCTTGCCGATAGTTAATAGCTAGGTTCCCTTCTCTTCCACACCTGAAGAATTTTCTCATCCCCTTAAGGAAATTTCCAGGGTGCTTCTTTCCGCACTTTTGGCAAGTGGAGTGTTGGAACTTCTTAGTGTCGTTGGATTTATCCATAGGACCACCAGCATTGAAGTCTACCTTACTCTTCTTGTCCCCATGATACCCCTGTGATTCTCTGATCTCCATTTCGACCTTGAGGGAACATCAGACAATTTCCTCATAGCTGTTGAAGTCACAGATCGGTAGTGCTTTCCGCAATCTAGGCTTCATCCCACCAAAGAAACGGTCAACCTTGCATTCGGGGGTAATGACGAAGCCGGAAGCATATCATGCAAGCCTTGTGAATTTTTCCTCGTATGCTCCCACAGATTCTTCATCTTTTTTCTTGAGGGAAAGGAAGTCCCTTTCCATCTTAAGACGAAGGGTACGCGGAAAATATTTATCGAAAAACTTCTTCCAAAATTCCTTCCATTCCAAAGTATCGATCTCCTCCTCTGGCATCGTATTTTTGATCAATGTATACCATTGATCAGCTTCACCCTCCATACGATAAGCCTCCAGGAGAACCTTCTCTTGTTCAGAACATTTAAGGATGGAGAAGATCTTTTCAATGGAGTTGATCCATTGATCAGTGATCGTGGGATCATATGATCCACTAAAAGTAGGAGGCCTTTGTCTCATGAAGCTCTCGATAGAAACTTGTTCTTTCTTAGGGGGGGTTGAACATTCCTCTTGACCCGTGTTTCTATTCAAAACTTGAGTTAATTGAGAGAGAAGCGTGACAAAGTTCGTGATTCCCGCTCCCATTGGATTGGGAATCTCATTAGTACAATCATCACATTGATCTTCACAACGGTTGTTAGCCCGAGTCCTCCTATTACCGGCCATTGGCTGGAATAAAAGGAAAGTTAGGGGTAACACATAAAGGGTAATCCAAAGACAAAAGTTTATGACTTATAAATAAACTTTAATTTCTTTAACTCCTGAGTCTATAGGATTCAATCTAGGATTTTCATGATCTACTTTCTAACATATATTCTTAGGGGAATTTTTCCCTTCATAAGGGTTCATACCATGATTGTGAATTTATCAAAACATATCCCCCGGGAGTGTCGTAACCAAGAGTGCAGCAAGGCCCGTTTTCGTTCACTGGTTCCCGTTCAAGTCTATCTCAAAGCGGTGTTTTTGGGTTTTACCCCTAGGATACATCTGTGCCAGAGCCGCCTCTACCTGCTCATATCCAGACAGGGATGTATTTGTTTGATAAACCACTTACTTAGTATTTACCAAAATATAGGGATGTTTTTATTATACTTAGTCTTGTATCTAAGGCTTTACTAGGGTTTCCTAATCGCAAAAATAACTAAACCTATCCTCTGATACCAACTATGGAAACCCTACTTTTTATTATAACTTAAACATGATTCATTACATAAAACGTCACTTGATACAACAAAGAAGATCGAGAGGTTTAGTTTCTTTGGGGCTTAGGATAATTAAATAAAAACTTAAAACATGAAATACAACATCTCTATTGAAAACTTCCTTTACATGACCACTACATTCCCTCGTACTTATCATTGCATGGGATAACCTGAGGACATGCATAAGAAAAGGGTGAGCTATAAAGCCCAGTAAGGGAGTACACATGGAATAACATGAGGAGTACAATACATGTTAGACAATAGGCATATCAATAGATCATAAAAGAAACTTGAACATAAAGTCATGATAAAGCATGATAATCATAACATGGAGATGTGGCAACAACACTTGTCAAGGAATTAGCATGAGCCAAGGCTCATTGCACATGGAGCATGAGTAAACCCTCATTGCACATGAAGCACGAGTAAACCCTCGTTTCACTAGAATTAGCATGAGTCAAAACTCATTGCACATGAAGTATCATGATACTATACTTTACCCAATGCATTGGAGCGCTATAAGGGTGCACCCTTCTTAAACATTTCATTTCATGCATAAGTGTGCCACATGGATCATAAAACATGGATTCATAAAGCATAATGATTTATTCCACGATAAAGGAATGTGGAATTCTTACATGAAACTTTATAATCAATAAGTAAATGTGCATAAAGGTGAATACCCTTGATGGAGAAATGGCTATGGTATTCACTACACAATGACATTGGCTTAGAAAATCAGTGCGATTTCGGCAGCGTAACGGCGTGACATAAGAATTCATAAATATGGTTGATGAGAGAGAAAGGGGTTCCTCATCATATTTACATGTAATGGACAGTAAGGAGGTCATATAGATACATGTCCCAATAATTGAAATGGAATTTAGATTCATGACACAAAAGTGTTGCTTGAATGTGAAAGAAGAGAGAGAAGTTCCTTTCGGAATTTCGGCATAGTAATGGGTGTACATGGGATGCATTAAATGAGAGAGAAAGGGGTCTCCCATCATTCAAACATAAAGAGGTAAGTATGAGGGAGGTGAGAAACCATACCCAAATATTCATAATTGAAATTAAAATGGCAATACAACTTAAAGAAAATCGACAAAAATGAGAAAGAAAGAAAAAACCCTTACATGGAAGTGTGCTTCCAAAGGCTAGAGAGAGGCTTGTGAGAGGCTTCTTGGGATCTTGGGGCACCTTGGGAGGATTATGGAGAGATTAGGGAAGAGTTTGGACGAACTCCAAGGGATTTTAGTGAGGAGGAAGTGGGAGCTTGGGTGGGTTTATATAGGAAAGGTGAGAGAATTCATTATTATTTAGGTTTGGGATCCCTTATATTAAATTAATCCAAACCACAAACCATCCCATGGTTTTTTCCCATGGTTTCTGGAAAAGGAAATTGGAAAACAATATTTTACAAGGACAATGTCAGAACTTATTAAAATATTAGGGTTTCTTATGTGGAGGTGAGTCACACTCCCATGGAAATTAATTTAAAAAGGCAAAGTGTTGAATATGTCTTGAGGGGTTCATTAATGCTTTGAAAAGTAAGTTAAAAAGACCCAAAACCTCATTATTTTAATGCTAAAAACATATATTTTCCGAACATAATGATTATGGTATTTTATTACAACACCATTGGGTCATTATGATGTCATAAAACACATTATATATTTAAATGGTATTTAATTTTTATCCAAAAATTTGACTGTCTCAGAAAATTATGAAAAATTCAACGTTGGATAATTTCGACGTCCTGAATCCAAAAATGACATTTATTTTATCTAAAAAAATTTCTATATATGTTAATTTTCACTTTTAAAGTAAAAAACCAATATTTATCGAAAATTCACAGGTTTTGACAGAAATGGCTTTGAAACCTTAATATAAAATTTTAATTGCATTCATAAAATTATAAAATCATTTATATTTAATAAAAATTAATTTAATATTAATAATAATATTTTAATAATATATTATTTAATTCAAAAATCCCTTAATTTAATAAAATTTAATTCTTAATTAAATAATAACTAAAAACACCATTTGTATTTTAAAAACTATTCACAATGTATCAAAAATGTGAAGAAATTATATTCATTATTATATACAAAAAATAATGTACATGAATATAGTACTACTTATTTGTTACATAACCCCTTAAAACAGCCGCATAAGACCTAAGGGTAAGGTGTGCGATGGTTATAGTCTCTTGGGGCGGCTCGGATAACATCGCTTGAGTGGTAATCTCTATCAACATCCACTTTTCCCATAGACGGTCACGTTCGAGCTTGACATAATGAAGCTCAGCTTAGGCATGGTCAAGGGCGAAGCCCAAATACGCCACCTCTTCTCCGAGCTCCGACAAATGGGCTTCGTATGGGGTAATTCTACTGGATGAGGCCATCACTTCCTTTGTATGAGTAAAAATTGGGTTCGTTAAAGCCTTATATTTATACTAATCATGTGATCACTATTCAACGGCTATATTAACAACGGTCAAAATTCTTAACATAAAACCAAAGAAGTTGACATCCTATAAAAACATTTTTCATAAATAGACATTTAACTAGATCAAGAGGGATTTTACATTAATGAAACTTTGGGTCGTTACAAGATAGAGGTGAACCGATGTGAAGAGATTGGTTTTGGGCTTGAACCATAGGAGGTTGCCTACGTAACCAGCCTGGAAGGCAAGGATCAAAGTCCGCATAGTTCAATTAAAGAATGAATTAATGATCAAGTTGTTCTTGGGGACAACTACCTAAAAAATGATGTTGGGACTTACACATGGTTACTAGCCCAAAGAGTGTGTTATGGTTGAGGTTTGCTCTAAGATCACGTGAGTCATACTCGGTGTGAGAAACAAGAGGTGACAACAACCTTAACGATTCATAGTTTAATGTAATGTAGGACATATAAAGGTACTATGCAGTTTAAAGTCTTGCAGTTAGGATTATTGGCGCTGCACAGTTTAATGTCATGTAGCAGAGACAAAGTACAATTTAATGTCATGTAGGATATATCACGGACTTTCTATACAGTTTAATGTCATGTAGTTAGGACGATGGGGAAAATATAGTTTAACGTTGTGTTGGACGAAAGGGGGACTTTGCGGTTTAATGTCATGCAGTGAGGACAAAAGAGTACACCATTTAACATCATGTTGGATTTATTAGGTACTTTTATATAGTTTAACATTATGTAGTTTGGACGTCACAGTTTAATGTCTTGCTAGACGTAAGGGGATTGCAAATAGTTTAGGGTAATATGCATGGACCGTTGAATATGAAATTTAAGGTCATACATGACCTAGTTGCAGTTTAAAGTCATACTGGACCATTTAGGGAACTTTTTCACAGTTTAACATCTTGTGGGATGAAAGTGCAAATAGTTTAGGGTCATATGTATCGACCATTAGTTATACAGTTTAACGTCTTGTTGGACGATTGTGCAGTTTAAGGTCATACTAGACTATTTAGGATGTATTTTTTGTTTATACAAAATACTTCTTCAAAAATCTGGCATTGGATGGAGTAGTGATGAATTCTCCATCCATTGAGATTAATGAATAAGCTCCATTGGAGTAGACCCTATGTATTGAGTAAGGTACTTCCCATTTTGAACCAAGTTTGGGAAGTTTTTTTCCTCGTATCATTGGAGTTCTGAAAACTAATACCAATTCCCCCTGAGTGAATGAATGATGAAGAACATTTTTTTTAAAATCTTGTGCTATTCGATTCTGATAGACTTCCAAGTGGTTCAAAGTGCACAATATTTTCTCATCTAACCATTCCAATTCATTCAATCGCTTTTGAGATTTTTCATATGTAGATGATTGATCACAAATGGCAACTCTGAGAAAGGGTATTGAACTTCAATGGGAAAGACTACTTCTGTTCCATATACAAATGAATATGGAGTTTACCAAGTTGCAGTGCGGGTGGTAGTCCGATAATCCCATAAAGCATGAAAGAGTTTATCAGGCCATGACCTCTTATCTTTATCCACCATCTTTTGAAGTATATTTGAAAGAGTCTTGTTAAAGTCTTCTATCTGTCCTTTGGCCGCTGCATGACACCGAGATGAATGGTTGGATTTGATGTTGTAATCTTGATACAACTTCTTCACCTCGGATGAACAGAATTTGGTGCCATTACCTGTCAATATTGTATGAGGGACACCAAATCTGGTAATGATTTTAGACTTGATGAAGCTAGCAATGCATTTAGAACTTACTTCCTTAAGAGGTATTGCCTCTTCCCATTTGAAAAAGAAGTCAGTAGCAGTAAGAATGTATTTAAATTGTTTGGTCGTAGCCGAAGGGTAAGGTCCCACCACATTCATTCCCCATGTGGAAAATTGGCATGAGTATTTAGATATATGAAGCAACTCTGGAGGTTGATGAATGAAGTTGGCATGTACTTGGCTTGAATGACACTTCTTTGTGAAATCGACACAATCTTGTATCATTGAAGGCCAAAAGTATCCAAGCCTTCGAATCTGATCAGACAGTCTATGTCCAGACTGGTGGGCACCATAGACTCCTACATGCACTTCTTTCATGACATCCATTGTCTCTTCACCATCAATACATCTGAATATAACTCCATCAAAACCATGTTTGTATAGAATTTTCTCTAGGTGATCTATGCTATAATAAAGATTAAAATTGACCACATGTCACCGGATTTGTTCTTTCTCGACTCTATCAGGTGGAAGTGTTCCATTTTGAAGGTATTCCCTGATAGGTGACATCCATCATGTAGTATGACCATATGGATCAGCAATGGGACTAATTTCATTAATTTCCTCTGTTTTTGATTCGAACATAAGGTGAAATTGCACAACGGTGGGCAATACTGATGGTTGCCTCGTCCCGATTTGGATCTGCCAGAGCTGTGGCTATATTAGCCAGTGCATCAGCTTGAGCATTTTGTGATCTTGGGACATAAGAAAATGTCGGTTCCGAATGGAATTTTTCCATTAACTCTCTGATGTAATCATACAAAGGGATTAGTTCTTCTTTTCTGATGGCATAATCCCTATTGACTTGTTTGATTACCAGGTCTGAATCACCTTTCACCTTTAAGTGATTCACTTGTGCTTGAAGTGCTAATTCCAAGCCTACTATGAGAGCTTGGTATTCTGCTTCATTATTGGTACCACCTTCCCACAATAAGAAGGAATAAGGTAACACTGCCTTTTCTGGAGAAATGAGCACAATTCCTAAGCCAAAATTGTTGAATTTAGGATTTTCCATTTTCCTCCCTGTTGGACTTCTGGAAGCACCATCAAAATACATTTCCCATGCCTGAGGACTTTCTTGAATAGAGAAGACTTTCTTATCAGGGAGTTCAATATCTGAAGATGTGTCTTCCACTGAAGGGTTTTCAGCAAGGAAATCAGCAAGATCTTGGACCTTTATCACTTTTTGAGACACATACTGAATGTCGAATTGCTACAAAATAACTGCCCACCTTGCCATACATCCTGTAAGCATTGGACAACTAAGGATGAATTTGAGCGGGTTATTGCGAGATACCAATTCGACCTCATGATGTTGCAGGTAGTGTCGCAACTCTTGAACTGCAAAGATTAATGCCAGGCATCACTTCTCAATACTTGAATACCGGGTTTCTGCTTCAAGCATAGTTCGACTGAGATAGTAGAGGCTGTTTTCATTCCCAGCATCATTATTTTGAGCAAGAAAGGCACCCAATGATCGCTCTAGAGCTGTCACATAGAGGATAAGTGGTCTTCCTTCAACAAGTGGCATGAGTATTGGTGGACTCAAGAGGTATTTCTTGAGAATATCGAATGCTTCTTGACATTATTCAGTCCACTGGTAAGTGACTCCCTCCTTTATAAATTTGGTGAAGGGTAAACTTTTGCCTCCTAAATTGGTGATGAAATGCCGAATATAGGCTAAGTTTCCTTGAAGTACTCTTAATTATTTCAAATTTTGAGGATGTGACATACCAAGGATTGACTTGGTCTTCTTAGGATCAACTTCAATACCACGATGGCGTACAAAAAAGCCGAGAAATGATCCTGAGGTTACCCCAAAAGAACATTTTAAGGGGTTCTTCTTCAAATTATTTTGTCGAAGCTTGCGGAATATGACTTCCAAATCAGCCAAGTGATTAGAGAGTTGTATGGATTTAACCACCAAATTGTCTACATAGCATTAAACAAACTTCCCTAAGAAGGGTTTGAAGATATGATGCATGGCACGTTGACATGTTGCACCTGCATTCTTTAAGCCAAAGGGAATTACCTGGTAGCAAAACTCACCCTGAGGGGCTCTGAAAGTGGTGGATTCCTCATCTTCTGGGGCCATTCAGATCTGATTATATCCAGAATATCCATCCATGAAGGAAAGTGATTCATAGCCAGTTTTTGCATCAATTAAAATTTCTGTAATCGGAACTGGGAAATCATCCTTAAGACAATGCTGATTAAGATCTCTGAAATCGATGCAAACTCTAATTTTTCTGTTCTTCCTCTTTACAGGGACAATATTATCCAACCACTTGGGATACTGAACTTCTATGATGAAGTTATCTTTGATAATCTTATCCAATTCAGCATCAATTTTGGAATCATAAGTTGGGTGTGTTCTTCTCGCGGCTTGCTTAAATCCTCGATGTTCTTCTGATAAACCCAAATGATGAGGAGCAACATCAGGATCAAGACCGGGAATTTCTGTATTGTTCCAAGAAAATACATCTCTATTTTGCTTTAGAAAAGAAATATACATCTCTTTCTCTTCAAGAGTCATGGATTCACTAATTAAAGTGGGGCGTTGATCTTCTTTTGTACCCAGATTTATTTCTCTTACTTCATCCACAACAGTAGAAATACCCTCTTCAAATACTGGAGGAGCATCTATGAGATCTTCCTCTTCTTCATCATCATGTATTATTTCTTCCATTTCTACTTGCATTGAAGATGATAAATCAGAATTTTCATGATCAGAAGAGATATCATAATTTTCATATCTTGAAGAAGAAGCTTCCATTTCCGACCCGATTGATGATGAAGGGTCTTCTTTGGGTAATAAAGTGGAGATGATGGATTGAGAATCGACAACATTGTTCACCACTGATGTTGATATAACATCTTCTAGCATAATAGGAAAAGTATAGACTTTTTGGATTTCACCAGATGAAATGAAGATATCACCATTTATTCTTTCATTACTAGTTGGTGGGTTACCAATTTATCCCATGTTGTCTGCCTCGATTGCCGTAACTGAAATTATTGATCTTTCCATAATAGTATTTTGATTTGGTTCTATCTTGTCAATTTGACTGATAGGCAACACATAATCTGTACTCACATGTGTAAATGGATTTATTGGAATCTTCTCCAAACCATATGGAGCATTAACTTTGCTAATCTCCTTTGTTGTGGATTTCTCCCTTCCCTTCATGTGATAGAATTCCGCCTCAATGTATTGAGACTCACATGTCTTGAACGGGGACTTATCACCATACAATGTCCCAAATTGACCATCGATACAATATTTGAGACATTGATGGTATGATGAAGGGATATTCACATGTTGATGTTGTCAAGGTCTTCCAAGCAAGATGTTGAAGGTTGAGTCTTGATCAACAACCCTGAAATCTGAATTGGATACAAGATCTCCAAACTGAGTTCTGAGTGTAACTTCGCCCAGTGGTTCTTGTTCATTTTTATCATATCCTTGTAACATCATGGTATAAGGAGATAAATCAGATTCCGTAAGGCCCAATCGACGAAGTGTGTGAATGGGCATGAGGTCGACTCCTGAACCATTGTCAATGAATATTCTTCGGACGTCTACGCCACTGACCTTGCCAGATAAGTACAAAGGTAAAATATGTCCATGAACAACATCATCTTCATCTTCATCAGTAAAAGATATTATTGCATGGAATTCTGCAGGATTATTCTCTATGTGATAGACATCAGCTGTAGCAAGTTCAGTTTCAAACTCCTGAGGGCTTGACAAAACCTCGATGAGTGCTTCCCGAAGATCTTTTGACAGATTCAGAGCATCCAAAATTGATAACTTTGTTGGTACTTGGGACAAGTGTTTCAATATATCATACTTTTGATCTAGAGGTCTGCATTTCCCAACAGGAATATGTGGTTTAGAAGGTACCTTGGAAGAAGATGCTTTGGAAGTTGATTCATCTTGTATCGGGATAGGAGTTGTCAATATTCTTGGTTTTGGAAGATTAGACTAATTAGATCCATTTACTTGCTCAGAGGAATAATATGGAACCTTCAACCGATCTTCCAAAATAACTGTGCCATGACTGAATTTTCTATTGGTAGAAGAACTTGCTTGTTCTTGCTGAGCTCGCTGAAGGGCTCTACCACGAGTTTATGCTGCGTACACATTTCTATCAGGGGTAGAATTGGAATAGTGTTATCTAAAAGATCCACATATTCCCCTGTATCCTGAGCCCTTGTAACTTCCTCTGATTCCCCTGTTTGATACAGGGAATTTAGGCTCATTGAAATCGAAACTACAACTTGCATATGGATCTGTTAATTGAATCATATTAATAAGACCAAAGATTATCTCTTTGTTTGATGAAGGCTCTGCTTGATTATCCTGTTTAGGTCGTGCCATTTCATGGTTCGGTTCCCATGGCTTTGAAGTAGATGGAATGAAGTCCACCAGAGTCAAAGAAAATTTAGGATTTGACACATACTCATATTCTTCTGATTATTTTTCTTTCTTTGAATCATGTCATTTCTTTGAGGACTTTCCCTCTGACGAAGAGGGTTTTGCTGCAACATTCATGGCAGAAGACACAATCGGTTTCTTTAATTGTGTTCAAAAAATATCATGAGTTCGGTTGATTGTCTTTCTGACCATCCAATCATCATACTTCTGTGAATTTTTGCTTTTCACTTCTTGTCATTCGCTTTCCTCCTCCGGAACTGTAGTAGTAACACATGATACTTGAGCTGAAAAGCCTTTCAGTTTGAATTATCCCGAGTCGACCATCTTTTGAAGGAGGTCTTTGAAGACAAAACACTCCTGGATGGGATGCCCCAACATTTGATGAAAGGGGTAATAATTGGGACCGTCTTCATCTCCTTCCTTATTTGGCCTTTTGGGCCTTGGCAATTGAACCAGATTATTTTCCAGAGCTGAAATGAAGTAACCAGGAACTTGTTCATTTCGGAAAGAGTATTTTTTTCTCTTCAAATCCTCAAATTTTTTTCGTCTTTGATCTCTTTGATAAGATGGACAAAACGAACTTTGTTTTTTGCGCTCATAAGGTGGAGCCCTTCGAGAAGATGAAGGTTTTGAAGTAGAAACGGGTACTGGTGCTTGTTTAAGCATAACAGTAGCAGTTTCTGCTTTACCCATTCTCCTTCCTGAAGCTGATGGAATTACATGAGATTTAGCCTTATCCTATATAAGGGAGTCTTCAAACTGCTGAGCGATTGAATTAAGGTCTCGAAATCCTCTTGTGTATTTCACGGGTATTAACGGCGTGCGTAACTCATCACGCAAATTTTCGACACAGATTGGCAATAATTCTTCTTGAGGGAGTGATAATATTAGGGAATATGTTAATCCCTTCCATCGAGCAATGAAATCTGAGACCCTTTCATTCTCCCTTTTCTTACATTTTGTAGGATCAAAAACTATTATCTTTGGAAATGTTGAGCTGAACTGAAGAAGGAATTATTGACGGAGATCTTCCCATCTAGTAATTGTCCGGGATTGCAAGCTTGTATACCAAACAAAGGCTGGTCCTTGCAAAGTCCATACGAAGCATCTAAGTTTTACTACTTCTTGCTGCTCCGGAGTTCCCATCATAGGATCACAACAAGACACGTAATGCGTCAAATGCTGTTCAGGGTCACCCGATCCATTGAAAATAGAGAATACATGGTTTCCAAAACTGGATGGAGGAGAGATTGAATCTACGCATTCAGGGTAAACTTTCTTTTCTGGTTGAACCTGCGCACGTTTCCCTTCCATAGTTTCTAACTGAGATGTTAATGACTCAATAGTAGTTATTAACTTTTGAGAAACATCCAGTTGAACTTGGACTTGGGTTGGTGCAATGACTGGAGCTTGGACAGATGTGGTGGTTGGTGTTGCAACTGATGGTAGCACTGCCAAATGTGGTTGCACTTGACCCATAGGATTAGACCTGTGAGGGTGTACTGATAGAGGAGGATATTCTTGATCCATATCAATAGCTGCAACAAATTCCTTTGGCTGACTAACTCCAGCACGCATAAGAAGAAGAATACTCTGAAGAAGTTCTGCATTCAACCTTCATAATTCCTTCATTTCTACCTCCTATTATGCAAACCTTTGCTCTAGTGAGAGCGATTGGCCTTCTCCAGAGGAAGGATATGTAACCTGATTCTTTCCTCTCCCTTTGTTGGATCATTTTCGGAGAGGGGGAAGTGGGTTACTCGAAGGATTGCCTAGGTTCTGAGTAACCCTTTGATTTCATGTACGCACACCTTCTTCATTTATGTCAGTGCGTACATCTTCTTGAGCAAGAACCTCTTCATCTGATTCCCCTGAGTGAGCCTCATCTGTTGGATCAGCAAGAATGGCATTGATGACATTGATTGATGCATAACACATCACACTAAAGTCCTTTCTATCATCATTTCTATGATATTGTCTTCTTCCATGTCCTTGATGGGACATTGCCTTCTGTTGATTCGATCCTTTAGGAACTTCTTGATGAACCGTAATTTGGAGGGAATCTCCTGATAATTTGGCTCTTTGTTCCTCTTGAGGCTTCTTCCCCAATTGATAAAAGACCAACTTTCTCTGAGGAGGAGATTTATGATTTGAAAAATTCCCCAGTTCGGTGGACTGGGGTTGTTCCTGCTGTTCCCGCTCATCTCCTCGAATCCTATTTCCTGATTCAGAGGGTTGGTTTAAAAGAGTCCCCAGTCTGGCGAGCTGGGGTGGCTCTTGACATGCTATGTCTGAGACTTTCTTAAAATCTCTCCTGATCTTGAGAACCTTAGTCCGAAAATTACCAAGATTCATTAACCTGTATCCACTTTTATCACCTGGTTCAAAAGACCATTGGATGATTTCTGACACTTCTGTCACTTGATGATGTGCTTGGTCCATACGAGAGGCTTGTTCAATATTCTCATTTTCTTGATGTAGGAGTAATTCAACAACTTTTTCTCTGTATTCCTGATTTTGAGAAGAACTAGTTGAGGCATGTTCTTGGGCATGCTTTTGATTACAAACAAATCTCATTGACTGTGGCCGTCCATGGGCAATAACATTGCATGATACCATTTTCGGCAGTCTTTGCTGACTAGAGAGCACCATGAAATGCAGTGCTCCATGAACACCTCATCCTCTAACACAAATACCAGATGGGGCATTGGCAATTAACTGATGTAATCTTCTTATTGCACCAAGGCATGAACGTTGAAGTGCTCTCTGCCACTTTTCAGCCTTCAGATATAGAGAGACTGATAGAGAGCCAAATCAATCTCACGTTGTGACCCTTCTATTTTCTTAATATGGTTTTCATATTCATCATAAGATAATACTTTATTTTTCAACTGAAAAATAGTTTTCCATATGTTGAGACAAATATCATGAATTTCATCTTCCATCAACATTTCTGGAATGTCATACTGGGAGTCAGCCAGAGGCCAAAACATGACTGGAACTTCACCTTTTGCCAGTTTTTTTCTCATGTTCAGAATTTCCTCTTTATCATTTGATGAAGATTCTACTACCTTATTTGACCAGAGTTGGTTTTTCCTTGTTGATTCATCGGATTCAACAAGATTGGTAGATAAATCATTGATCAAACTTGAAGATTCATGGCTTAGGTATGATTAAGAGAATGAACTATACCCTGGGCTATCTTCTGATTGAGAAATTATTTCACTTGATAGCGATGAAGCATCAGACATGACCGGTTTCTCATTTGCAAGTGCCTCAAGATAAGAGGGCTTTATCGGAACTACATTGTCCACTGGAGCATTTTCCGGGCAATGTACATCACTGCTGCGGAGAGGACTTTCACATCTAAATTCATCATCATGGGGAGGATCACCATAATGGGTTATAGAAAAAGATGAGATCTCTTGCTCCTTGGTCTTCTGACCACACAGAGGGTTCCTGTGGCTCTCATCTGAAGATGAAACTTCGAGATCGACCGAATTTTCATGAAGCAATCCTTCATGAGGAAGTGTCTGTTGAAGACCTTCGGAATTCATCTTCCCACTATTGGGAAATGAGGGAGTAGAATCTTGAATTTCAACAAATAACTATCTGAGGGATTCAAAAACTCCATCATCGAGCAAGGCCTTGTTATAGATTGGCTCTTGATCTCCTGACTATGCTGGGTGGGTCTTTTTATTAGACACCTTCTTACTCTCCTTGGAAACCACTTGTTGATGAAAGTGGCTGCTTTGAGCAGGTGTATGTGCCTGATCAGGAAATATGTCCAGGTTAGGCTCACGATCTCCACTCAAATCTGGTGTATGTGCCTGACTTGGTTGTCTGTATGATATGGGGGAGTATGCCCCACAACCCTCTTGGACTGGAACAGATGTGTGAGTCTATTCTGGAGTGAATTGTTGATGTGTCTCTCCACTGGTAGGGATAGATTTAGGTGTCATTCACTGAGATGTTGTTAAAGCTGTTATAATATCCTGGCAGGCATCCAGAATATGAGAAGGGATTTGCTTCTGCTCTTTCACCATTGATAGAATATGCTTGGTGACTTCAGCTGCTGGAACTGGTATATATGTCCATTCCGGACTTGGAGTAGGTGTATGTGCCTGCTCTTGTCCTCATTTTTCTGTCAGTGAATCCTGACAATACTCAAGTGTGGGGGCAGAGAGTTGAGTCTGCCTCCTATTGGTCATCGGAGCTTTCCGGCTAACTTCTATGAATGCTACCAAGCGAGACTGTTGGTAGGCTTGATTAATACTAGCAGGTGTATGTGCCTGCTGATTGCACTTTGCCAAACGTGGTTGATGAGATCGATCATATGTAGTCATACGAGCCTGCTGACAAGCTGATGATGTGCAAACAGGTGTATGTTCCTGTCTATAATACTCTGCCGGAATTGCCTGACGAGATTGGCGTGCTACTGCCAGATGAGTCTGCTGGACATCGGAATTAAAATGGGCAGGTGTGTGTGCCCATTCATTGCTTGCCACCATGTTAGGTTGGTGGACTTCTCCAGAGATGACAGAGTTGAGAACCTGCTCACTGTTGACCGGATTCTACCTCTAGCAGTTCGTCTTTCCTGCTCGGGTTCGAGGAACCTGATCCAAATGAGTGGAGTCGGTACCCTCATCATGTTGAGGGAACACTACCGCACGAGTCTGGAGGCGATTATTGGTGGGAGCCCTCGGGAAGGAATCCTGTCTGATTGAATTAAGGCCATGAGGGACCTGCTCATTCACCTCCTCAGAATAAGGGAGCGAATGGTGATTGCGTTCTGGGGATAACGACCCGAAATGGTTGGAGTTGGTAGTCATCACCACCTACTTCTTGATCACTGGTCTTCATTGTCCAGACGACCGGTGTGATTTTTTCACTTGGAGGGCTTGTCGGGCAGCCTCCAGAGTTGGTATGGTACTGTGTTGACGGTACTCTCTAACTAGCGCATTTGATACCCAGTGTTGAAGAAGCTGATTAGTTTAAGTCATCCTCAGAGCGGACGAAGATCTAGCAGGAGTAGCAGCAGTGGCATTCGAAACAGCAGTATTCACAGATGTGAACTTGAGAACGGCCATTCTGGAAATGTAGAAGATCTTGGAAAAGAGTTCATGTTTGATATAACAGACGTAATCAAGATAAATTCAGCTACTACATCTTTTGGATGATCACATATGTCAATGATTGTTTTTGTTGGCCCTCTCATTGAGTTTTAAATAGGGGCCTAACAAATAGGTAAAACATCATTTTGAGTTGGTTAAGGATTCACGTCCGGTTCACCATTTTTTGTTTCCCTTGAAATTCGGGGATGACCTCCTTCATGGGAGGTTCAAACATTCCAATTGGTTTCTAATGGGTTTGTTCATATAACTGGAAACATCCAATGATTCCACATCCATTTGGACTTACTTTCCAAAGGTAGGCGCTCATTTGTTTGTTGACTGATGAGGCATAGGAATTTTCATTGGTCGAGAGGATGGGAGGTCAAACTCATCACACCTTTTTTAGGGTAATTATTGTCTACTCCGGGACTCTCTTTATAGATTTAATTTATGTTTGTGAATCCTTATTACATTACCATGTATAAAATGAGCTTTCCTTTAGATCTGATAATCAATGATCGATATGTAGGAAATTTAGAGAATCTTTTATATGTATTTGAGGTTCTTCATTGATAGAGAATCATATGTATTTGTTAGAGATTCTTAGTCACTGGTATCCTTTGATACGTAAAAGTATCTTTGTCATTATGATGAACATGTTGGTTTTAAAGCCACTCATTGGGGAACTTGAATTTTATTGTCTTTCCGAAGGACATGGATTATTTCAGAGCTGGGATCGAACCCGCAGATGGGCTACCTACGTATCCTTTGTTTAAAAAAATAAATCAGAACCCACGTAGTTCGAGTAAGGGAGTATGATGTTTATGATTGATGGATCAAAGAAAGATGTCATAATTACTTTTACACTCTAATCTCATGTGAGTCATGTTCGATGTGAGAAAAAAGAGGTATTTGTAAAAATTATACAATTGTTCCATGAAAGATGCAATCATAATAAATAATATGGGACTCATATATGTATGACTGCCCAGATAAATGAAGATTTGGATTTACTTCAGGGAAGAAATCCAGGAACAGGGTCCATAAAGGTATATGTGCTTCACGGAGATTTGAATACTCTAACCTGGGGCTTACTCCTGAAAAGGAGGCCCAAATTAGGAGAGGAATTATGATTGGTTTTTTACTCTTGAGAAGGAATCCCAGATCAAAGGTAAATTAGGACTAGTTAAGAGTAATTAAGAATGGGTCTTACTCATGAAAAGGGGGCCTAGGTTAAAAGACTTGAAAAATTAAGGGACTTGGGGCTTACTCCTGAGGAGGATGCCAAAATTTGGGGACTGGGGCTTATTCTTGAAAAGGAGGCCCAGATTTGAGAATTACGACTGGGGCTTATTCCTAAAAAGGAGGCCCAGGTTAAGATAATTTTGGTTGGGGCTTACTTCTTAGGAGGATGCCTATATTAGAAGACTGGGGCTTACTCCTGAAAAGGAGGCCTGGGTGGAAATTATGGTTGGGGCTTACTCTTAAGGAGGATGCCCATATTAGGGGACTGGGCTTACTCCTGAAAAGGAGGCCCAGATTAATGATTCCTCCCATCATAAAGGATGAGGTTCAATGAATGAAATCTCAATCTTTAGTGACATAAAGATGTGTAAATAACTAGGTTTTGAGTGATATTCCACAGAATTCATTTCATATAAGGAAGTAAAATCAAGAAATCATGCCACAAATGGCTTTGAAGAGTGTATTGAAGACTAAATCTTGAATAGGAGAGGTGGAATGGCTTAAGAGGGGTGAAATGGGCAAGAAGGGCACCCAAAAAGGAAGGGGCGTGCAAGTCCTGGCAGGCGCACAGGTACTGCGTGGGCGTGCAAGTCCTGGTCGTGCAGGTAAACCTGCTCAACACATGGGTACTTGCACAATGGTTAACTAGTAGGGTAATACTTGAGCGACTCTTTGTTAAATCCTTTAGAATCATCTTGAGGTTCTTCGAGAAGAGGGGCGCACAAGTTCTACTTAAGGAGTAAGGCGGCGCGCAAGTGTGCCCATTTCCCTTAAGGGCTGGCCACTCAGGCATGCAAGTGTTGATGAGTTTCAACACTTAGGCATTCCTCCCCCTCTTTAGATCTTCCGTTCTAGGTAAAAAATTACCTTAGAAGTGTTTCAGATGCTTTTAGAAGAGACTAGGGCGCCGGGAGCTTAAATCTGAGTTTTTGGAAAAATTCCTCCCTAAATGGGGTGCCCACAGGGTCTATTTATAGGCTGAAGAAGACCGGGGCGGTTATCCTTTGGGGCACTCAAGTCAATTGCGCGACCATTAGGCACCGCGCAAGTGGACTTGCGTGACAGTGATGGAACTTGCGCGACCTATGGGCAATGTTCTCCTTGTGCATCCCTTTGTTGATTTTTGATGTTTCTTTGAAGGATGAATCAATTGGGACTATGGTATTTCCCTTTTCCAATCATTAGACTCTGTGATGAAAAGGAGTGTCAACAGATGCGTCCTTGGCCCTTTTCTCCAAAAAAACTACCTGGTGGAAGTTGTAGCTTATCCGCATCCCTTGGCATCTCGACCTTCCTCTAATACATTAACAATACCTCATGACATCTTAATAATATCAAAGCACATTAAATAAAAAATATTATGGATTTTTAAAAGCCTTAAACTCCATTCCAAGACTTAATTATCAAATCTAGTTGTCTACTAAATGAAAAAATCAAATTACATTCAAAATTTCCAGCACATAAAAATTCATGTCAAACCAATTCCTCCATAAACCCTACTAATTACTCATCAATTGTCTTGTCGTTAATTGGGAGGATATTTTCTATTTTTTAGATCAATATAATCCACTTTCCTCCCATTCTAATTCCACCATTATTCTAATTTTTTTCATTACAGGACTAAAATAACCTCATTTTACTAGTATATGAACCCTCTCAGTCCACATGTTTTATTACATATACTTTATCCTCACATATAACAAAATTATAAGGGTACCCCCAATATATTTTTTAAAATAATATGGTAATTTCATTTTTCAGTTCAAAAAAATTGTGACATCGGGAAAAATATTTCTATGCCCATATATTAAATAATATTTTGAAATTTAATTTCATTTCATATGAATTGTTAGCCACAATAACATAATCATCTCTCATGTAAAATAATTAGTGAATATATAAATAATTTGATTTTAGGTTGGAACATTTTCTCCCTTTATATCTAGATTAGATAGCATTTCATTTATAAAATATATATGATGTCTATATATGTGGATCTTGAGTACAATACAAGAATTTTGGAAAAACATATTACAATCTTATTATCAAAATGTATTTATAGTAGGCTCTTTGTTTTGGCCTTAAAATATACTAGATGTAACATTATCCAAAAATCATGTGTACATGCTTATGTAGAGACCACATATTATATTATATTTTAGTTAAGTGCTGTATAATTTTACAACTTGTTATTATAGCTCAAATATCCCCCCAAAATAATGAAATTTCTTACTAAGTAGGATCTTTTTCAGTGTGGTCACCTGCCCAAGCTTCACTTATGAAGACCAATTACATAAAATATTCACTATTTATATACAAAAACCTACATAACAATGTGCCTTAAAATATATAAAAATATTTCAAACTTCTAAAATGTGTGACACTATTGAATCACATTGTAATCTAGCATAAATATTAAATGTAAAAGAAATATTACACTTGGAAACTGTTAAATAAAACAAGATTCAATAACTCGTCTAAAATACTTTGGATTAATCTTACTACTATACAAAACGTTTTGTAATCTGGTTCGAACTAAAATGAGATTCAAAACTCTTTTTTACTCATTCATGAAAATTTTATAAATTATTATCTACAATAAATTTATTTGGATAAAAATATGAACTCAATTCTCTATTAAAAATAAAATACTACTATGTATTCAATTTCACCTAGAACATAAATTTCAATGTGAATTTTTATATCCTCCTAAAACACAAAACAATGTTATTATTTTACACTAGAAATTATTGTGTAACCAACAAACACTATGAAAATCATTGATCTTTTGAAGACCACCTTAAAAAAATTACTGTCATATTTTGAATTTGTAAATCCCATATATTTATGGATAACATCTAAATATAAATACCATTATTTTTGTGTTTCTTTTGATAAACAAAAATACATTTTGAATATTTACATCAGGATACCACCAAAATAAAGAATGAAACTGGCAGGTTGTTTGATGAACACTTTTTCTTCAAATAAACCTTTCAATAAGGCTAATTTCACACACACTTGATATAATTTATAGTGATTGTTTGCAGGCACTACTAATAATATTCTTAAAGTAACAATCATTTATATAGGTGGAAAGGTTTCTTACAAAATAATTCCTTGGAATGGAGAGTATATACTGCATATATACCAATCAAGCCTTGTGTCCTATAACATAACATTTCTCATTAATCTTATTTCCAAATACCCACAAGGTGATAATAACATTTCAATGTATGGTCATAATGTAAGATATAAATTTATGTTTTTATAAAACTCAACCATCTTATAATTCATGGGCTGTATCCACTCTTCATTTTCAACACTTCGGGTAGTTTTTTTTGTTCAACATTGGAGATATGATTTGTTTGGTTCTCCATTAATATTCTTATTCTGGTTTAGAAAAGTTCCTAATTATTGGTGATGATATTCTAATAATAAACATGATTCTTTTTAATATTAAGCCTCAACAATGGAATTATAACACTCACATCATTATTGTTTTAGAGTGACTCATGTTCAACATTATTCAACTCATTTACACCTTTTTTATTAGTATATTGTTTATAAATTTACTAAAAAAGAGTATAAAAAATTTCTAAATCTGCTCCATTAACATGAACTATTCTACAATAATTTTGAAATATTTTGATATCAACACAATTAATCACTTTTAAAATCTATCATTCCAGAATCTATGCCCATTGTCATTTGACTAGTATCCCCTAAATATACATTCATCCATTTTTTCCACAAACTTTTAATTATTTTTGTTTTTTATTATTATAAATCATGTAATATCAAATATATTAATGTATTTTACAGTTTAATTATTTATGAAAAAAAGTTCATATTAGGGTATACTTGTTTCATTAATCAATAAACATCTTCTCTTGATGTGTAAAATAGTACACAAAACATCTATATTTAATCATTTTAACATATTATTTTCAAATTGCATTTTCCTAATAGTATAAGATATACATTTTATCATAATTTCATAAATATAATTTTCGTGGGGGGATTTGGTGTTCACAATTAATGTATCATTCCATGTTTATGAAAATTATATCCTAACATATCACATGTATATTCCTTTCTATTATCTGATCTCAATTTTTTGATATAGATTCCCAACTATTTTTTATATTACCTTTTGAAAATTTTAAATATATCAGTAACCTTTGACTGGTTCATGATTAACATAACATTATTTATTTGAGTCTTATCATCAATAACTGATATGAAATACATATACCCTTTATAGGAATTTTTTCTGGTTATACCACATAAGTTAGTGTGAATGATAAATAGTTGACCCTGCCTAGGGGTAAATGTGATCGACCACAAGTAGTATACATGTGCTACCCTACCTAAAGGAAAACATGGCCAACACCTAGGTGGGATGTTATAAAATATTTTTTATAATTTAAGATTTTTTTGGAATATATTATGATGGAGAAAATACTAGTTTATAACTAAAAACTATCTTACAAATACACATGTAAAAAACATTTACAAAAATGTTCATATTACTATGGGGTATTTAAAATAGAGAAGTTTTCCAAAATGGTTCCCAATTTGTTATATATTGATTTATATATACATTTGACTCTCAATCATGAAGGCTGAGTGTGATTTTGGGTCTCATGAATCATGGATGAGCATATAGTATTATGAAATATATGACATTAAAATATTTTTTAGGATTATGTGTATGAATTATTTTGAAAAAATCTAGAATGATAATGTTTTGTGATAATTACAAAGACACTAATAAATATTTATTTTAATCATAAATAGTTATTAGTTGAAATTTAATTTACAAGAATAATATTTTTCTATTATATAGTTATTTCTAATTTAAAATCATTGTAAATAAAATTGTGAATGATATATATGGATTATGATTATTGATATGATCATTCCAAACAATTTATTATATATGTGTCTCTTTGTGATATATTTTGAAAATTACTGATGATAGGATTGAATATTGTTTATGATAAACTTATCTATTTTTCACAGATATATTTATAAATTAAAAACAACTATAATGAATTAATATTATCATATATTAAATTGGAATGATTTTTTACATTCTATCATGTTAAATTGGATTTATTAAATCATGGTTCACAGTTATAAGTTAATATTACATGTGTATTTTATTCTAAATAGAATTTAATTTAAATGAGATGTTTATGATCGAATATATATATTATTAAACCTTTTTTATATAATTTTATTTTATGTAAACACATGTTGGTTTGATCATAAATAATGAATATATGTGATGGAATTGATTCATTACATAGGTAAACAGATTTGAATGTTAAAGTTGTGATTTTTTGAATTCCAAAATTAATAATTATTTATTAAATAAAGGTATATAGGTGGTTAATAATGAAATATTAAATCATGTTTCTTAGTTTATCATATGTTTTGAATTATATTAATATTGTGGCATGATATTAATGTTCTATACATAATTAAAACATAAAATCATTGGATAATGTGATATATGTTATCTATGATTAATTTAAATATGAAACATTGTGGTTATAAATATTTGATAGAAATTCATGATTATTTTTCACTTTAATATATTAATGTTGGTTTTTCTATGTTCAAAATATATGAATATTAAATTTTTAACAAATAGAACAAGGTTATATGAATGTGTTAAAATTTATATAATTAAGTTGAGGGGATATAATAGTTGAATTAGTTTAACGATTACTATGGTAAACTGATTTAAATGTTACTATTGTGAATAAATATTTATATAAACATTCAAGTAAAATTATTAAAATGTTACAGTTTTGTTAAATTTTATGAAAATTAATTTAAAATGAAAAAAATGATTGGAAATTATGATATGTGAACTATGAAACATGGATTATGTGATTATGTAATTTCACACATGTTAAATATAATATTCTCTATTATTTTATATATTCTATTTGAAGAGCATGTTGGGTGAAATTTCGTTGTAATTAATTAGCATAATAAATAAATTAGTCAATGTTCACAGATTAGAATTAAATTTGAATATTTATATTTAACAAAAATACAATTAGTATTAATTAATGTTGATAAATCATGTTAGATTATGCACTTATATTATTACTATTAATTATTTTTTAAGGGATTAATTTTGAGAATATGCTCTAATTTTTATTGATTTGAAAACATATAGGTAAAGGTTTTTAAATAAATAAAAGTTTTATTGAGAATTCAATTAGAATAAAAAGTTATTGGTTTAGTTTACTGTCCTGAATAAATATTTTATAATTTAAATTAGTAATTTGTGAGTTTTTAATTATTAAAAATTTGGGAAAATTATAAATAAATACATTGTTTTTTGAATAAAATACACCGCTGATCAAAAATGATTAATTAAGAGGCTAATTGGGGATGAGATAACTTTACATGGTGTAGGAGATCTATACTATGATACGTTAAGAATAAAAGTATAGAAAATATATTATATTTATCTAATATTGGGTAATCCTTTGAGGATTTAATACAAATGATATAGTTGTTTATTGTATATTATATTTATATTTCTAGTGCACTAAAATGAGTATATCATATTCAAAGATATACCCACGTTTTTAGTAAGTGATATTGAATATAGATTCCTTTTTCTAGAATATGATCTATATCTATCCAAGTTTACTATAGATCGATTATATAGGATATTGAGTGCATATATTCTACTACATATTCCACATGATTTCATTCAATTATGAATAAATTTTTGGATTCATATATGACATGATATATTATTATAATCCATAAAATGATCATAACCCCAATTTTCTTGTCTTATGAGTAACATATTTTTGTTTCCATGTGATGATTTTTTACCCTTCACTACATTCATTAAATAAATTGCTCTAATATAAATAACAGGAGATCCTATTTTTTCATGATTTTTATTATTATGATTGAGTAAATTTTGATTTGAATTTATCTACTCCCTTAGAGCATAATTTTTCATTTTTAAGGAAAGTGTTATCCACCTTTGTCAATCCATGGTAATATCATTCTGATTGGGGATTATAGTGGTCATTTTCATCCTTGTAGTGGAAAGAGGCCTTTGAATATCACTTGGTTATCTATATCAACAAAGATCATATGAGTTTTAAAGAGACAAAATTAACAACCATAAATTTAAGCATTGTTATTTATGTTTTTCATTATATGGGGTGTATTTTTAATGATAGATTATTCATTTAACGGGTTTTCTTACCTTAAATGATAATTTGATTATCCACAAAAAACACATAAGTTTTATCATAGATACATTAAATAAAAGGTCAATAAATTAATTTTCTATTTTCATAACAAACATGCATGTATTAATTTAGAACAAGAAATATTTGGATATATGATATACTATAGACTACTTTCATCAATTTGAACAATATACAGAGCTTTACAATATATGATTTTGTTGTGCATGACTCTATTTTTCATATTTATAGGGTATGAATAATACATATCATAAGTTACAATACATTGAAAACTATTGGTTTTAATTTGTACCGTAATATATGACATTTGTGATATCATATTCTATGATAAAAAATTTTATTGTGTTAAAACATATCAATCTATGGTAATGATTATATAAATTCTATCATAAAATACAACCTGATGTTTAAGGGTTACACTACTGAATCCCTTTTATATCTTTGACTTCATTTTCCCATGAATGAGAGACTATGATCTCTAAATGTATAGTGACATCCTTTTCTTGATATACTTGATATGTAAAGGTTACCTTATTTGAAATTGTTTATCGATATATAAGGGTTTCAACATTTTCTTGGGAGTTCTTATCATAAAAACTAATTCCATCCTTAACATATGATTGATAATTTTCTATCAAATACATATTATGACTAATGAAAAAATGATTAAATTTAATATTTTTCCAACGGATACATATAATTTTTTATTTTTTATTAATGAAATGTGTCGATCATTAAAAATGGAATATTTTCGTGCCTAAATAAAATATGAAATATTCATATTTATATCTTATGTTTAGAAAAAAAGTTGATTATTTATTTATTCCTTTTAAATATTCATATATATATATATATATATTATAATATTCTTATTATATATGGATTAATATAATAGATATGTTTATAATTATTTTTTTTAACAATCTATAGGGTAATTGAACCTAATAAAATAACAATAGGTTGGGATGTAATTATAATGGATTTAATATGCATAGGATTTATATTAAATTGGTGACACCTATATGTAATGAACAATAGCATAGATATAATGTTTTTATAATGAAATAATATGTGTGTGCTTTATAATTTATTTTAAAATTTAAGAATATGGCCATATATAAATGGATTTTATATTTAAAATTATGAATCATTCATAATTATTAATTTGAATTATAGAAATTAATAACCATACATAAGGAAATTATTTAAAACACATCAAAAAAGAATTTTTCAGATTGATTTTACCAAGGTATAAATAATAATCAGTATATGATATTTGTATTATATAAATATTTTAAATAATATATATTTAAATATTCAATTTTTATTTTTCTTACGTTGTTATATATTTATATAAAATGAAATATAAATAATAGTAACAAAGATTTCATATTATGAAATGAATATAGGGGGTTTTATTAAAAATTTATGGAATGTAAATAACATAAGATATAATAATATTTTGTTTGTGATTTTTTTTTTTTTAATAATTGTTCATAAATGTTTATCACATGCTTAAATAACTAAATTTTTTACTTAAATAAAATTCAATACATTTTTTATCATAGATATAGTTGTAATATTTTTAATTGTTATGTATGATTTATTTTAATGTTCTTACACTACTACTATAAATTAACATATTCTCTTAAAAAAGTTACATGCTCAATAGGATAAATGATTTTATTTCCTTCATAATTTACTCTATCTCATATTTAGTTATAAGAATCAATTATATAGTTACTTATGATTTTTACATATTATTTTTTATAAGAATAATGGAATTTAAATATCTCATTTTTAATGTATCCTATATAGATGGTATTTTGGTTGGCCTTCTTTAGCTTATTACTTATTCTAAAAAAAGTGATGAGTGACTATATATATTGGTAGGTTTACCAAGGTGGATTTCACTTAATTAAATTGTTTTTAAGTATTTACATGAAAATATTTTAAATTATTTATTCATTGGAATCATTTAGATATATAGGAATATAATTTTCATTTAATTTATTTTTAAAACCCATGTTGTGGGTTTTGTATAGCATTGCAGGCAATATGGTATAAATAAATAGGTTTGGTAGAAGGAATAATATTCCATAATAAATCAGTAGAATTATTCATTCATGTAAATATATAACATAATATAATATTATGAAATTTAACATCCCTTTAAGATATTATTTCTATAATTACAACTAAATTGACATATGTCAAGAACATAATCATCCAAACGGGAAGGTCATTCAAAATATGGATTCCCCTAGATTATTTTTTATAGGGGAAGAAAGTCATATATTGACATAATAAGTTTATGTAACTTGTATTGGAATTTTATTTAGGTTACACTATCAAGGATATCGTAATAAGATTATATTATTGGAGGAATAAATTTGAGTTTCTCCATATAAAAAATTATGACTAAGGGGTTTCCACTCATCTATCCAAGATACATATATGATATCATTGGGATGAAACCATAAATAAATAATGATATTTTGATAAACATTCCAATGAATTAAATATTAATAGTAAAATATTGTTCTTATACTACTAAGGTATATAATGATTTTTAAAGGGATCATCTATTTAGTGGAAGAAATTTAAAAAATATTCTTTGTTAAAAAAATTTAAATCCCAATACTCACCTTATAAAAGGTTCTATTATAGATATATAATATCATTATTAAAAAACATAACATTGAAATTAACCATTTATAAGGATAATATTAAAGTAATAAACTCATATGATAGGTAACTTAATAAAATTTCTTTAACTAATAGACATTCTATATGTTAGAGAAATACCTTGTGAAAAAAAAAATTAATGTTATTTAATAGGTTAATCGATATAATTTTTGGAATCATTGAATGATTAACTTATGGTCTTAGAAGATATTTTTTGTAATGTAGAAAATTGAAATATATTTTCCATTAATATTATGAATATGATTTAGTATGAACATGACATAGTCCGACAGAAGGTATCCTCTTCAGTTTGCTCAAATTCTGAAAACGATTCAGTTGGAAATGTCTTAAGAATCTGGATGAGTTCAAAAAATGTATACCCTATTTTTTAATGTGTTGGATAATGATGAACTAAGGTTTATGATAACTAGATTTATGATATTTTATCGATCCTAAAATTGTGTAAAAGTTAAAAATAAAAAAAGATTTAATTTGAGAGTCTAAAAATGATTCAGTTAGTAGACAATAAGTGAAATTCAGAACTAAATGTGGTGTCCAGAAAGGATGGATATTATTCCATAGGATTTAATTATTATACCTAATTGGTTGATTTTTTGAATCACGTACAAGATATCATACTAGGAATTAATATAATAGAGATTATTTCTTTTGTTTTAGAGGGTATATGACATTAAATGCATACATTAAAAATGATGTAAAATTATAAGAGTTGAAAATAAATATAAGAATTAATAGTGATTTTATCCACAATTTAATTAGGTATGAAAATTGTTTCCAATCATATTATTTGAATAAAAAGTAATTTATCATGATCACATAGATCTCGGTAAAGGATGTGTACCTAGCTTAGTTATCTTATATGATAAGAGAAATGTTATTACTTTCAAGGTTGTGTTATGAACAATATGAGATAATGGATTAAATATACATGGGTTATGATTAATAATTCTATATAATATGTTTTCAAAAGAATATAATGATAAAAAAATTGTCCAAGACTATGCAGTTAATATAGATATTTGCTGAGACATAAGAAATTCAGATTCCACGACAATATGTGGCATATATTAAAGAATTATATATTTTCAATATAATTCTATAAAGACATATAATTCCATATATGATGTGGATATGATATTTTATATCATGAAATATTCCTACTAATATTAATGTATAGTTTTTCCGACAACATAATGGAGATTGTTTATCGTAAAATGACATTATTAAAAAAATAGTGTTTAAGAGTCTAGTGAGAGTATATATGGACTAATATATTCTAAAATGAAATATTTCAATGATTGTATTAGGTAAAATGTATTTTTAATGTCACCTTATATAATAAAACATTTAACATTGGTGGGAATGATATTAACGCAAATAGTTAAATTGGTTACCTAATGATTTTGTGGAACTGTGAGTTGGTATGGGTTCTAAGAATGGTGATGATGGAAAGAGAAAAAGAGTTATAAGTAAAAAATAGATTTTTTTAACTTCATAAAATTTTGTTTTGTGATGTTAAAGTATTTTAACTTGTTTTAGGAGTTAAATATTAGGAAAATGATTCCAATGTCACACAAATTTTCAAACTATAATTATTTATATTTTTTATTCAATAAATAATTTTATGGGGAATGTTTTATTATTTGGTCACATAAGGATGTGGTAGTAACTACATTGAAATATACTAAGATTATGACAACATATAAAATTGTAGTAAATATAATGATGTTATAGAAGAATGGTATATATGATATGTTATATAAACAATTATGTGTTGTTTTTTAAGTATTCTTAAATTAGTTTAAGAGTATTGTAACAAACAAACCTAGGATTCCATATAATCCTACTCCAAAATTAGTACCACATGTATTAAAGGGTACTCTTATTCCCCATTAGATTGGAAATATTTCCTAGGCATCGAAGAAAAAACCATGGAATTTGTTTCCTTTCATACCAAATTAAAATTAGCAGTGGAAATAAAGGTAGTAAGCATCCAATTGGGAAAAATATAATTGAACATATGAACATGGTAAACAAATTGCACCGAAAAATTATAGAACATCTAAAACATATAAACATAAACTGAATCATAAAAACACAACATTAAAATTAAATATACACAACTCAACTTAAATAAAATTACCAAACTGGCACTAATGAGCCACCACGTGATCCACATTCACCGTCAAATTGTAAATATTCAATTGAAGATCATTGAAATTAATTAAATTGAATGAAACATGACCTATAAAATATAGTAATTATCTAAAATCATTATATGTCACCCTAAACAAAAAATTTTGGAATAATCATTATTTATACTTCTTAAATATTCTAGATATTAATTTAATAAAAACTAAATTTTACAAATGGTTTTCCAAAGAAACAAAAACAAATTAAAAGATCTTTTGAGACTCTTTTTCCAAGAATATCCTTAAATGAAAAAAATGGGTTCCAAATTTGAAACTATTTCTTTAATTCCTCTATTTAAATACCAAACTCAAAAAGTTAATATTGGGTTCTGAATCTGAAAAAGGTTCCCCAAAATATATATATAAACCCCCTTTTCCAATATATATATATATAATAACATCATCCTAAAATCACATTTTCAAAATACACATACACACATGGAGTTTTAAAAAATTCCTTTTTGTCTTTGATCATTTTTGATAACTTTTGAAACTAATTTCGAAAATAATTTAAATACATTTAAAAATAAAACTTTCCTTTTTCCCTTCTTTTAAAACCTTACTCAATCCCTTTCCAAATGTTTCAATAGTAAACCACACAATAATGAATAAAGAAAAAAGTCAAGATATTTAATTTCAACTAAACAAGGATAATAAAAAAACATATATTCCCTAAATTAGATACATTGTGTGGGATTTAATTGAAACATAAAGATAAATCCCCTGAACAATCCTAAAAAAATTCAAAGTGAAACACATATAAATTCTAAATAAATTTAAATAAGTTATTATGTTCAAAAACATGTCTCCCACACTACATAATACATTTATATGCCACAAAATATTACAATAATTTTATTAATAAAGATCATATGTTATTCAATAAAAAAATCATTACATTTAGAAGATAAATATTTAATATTACTTAATGTTTAAAAGGTTATTTTCCATAAAAGTAGTTTTTTATATTTAGTATTTCTCAATAACAGATAAATTTGATACTTTATGAATTTTAATAAGATAAAATAGTCAAATGTTATAAATTCATCCAATAAAAATTTACCTTTTATGTTTTTGAGCATTTTCTAGAAAGGTAAGTTATTAGATGAAAAATGTGGGACTTATTAAAATGATAATTTCAATGATTTTTTAACAATGTATGAATATCCTAGAAGATTTAAAAACTATAAAAGTAATATATATGTAATTATGGAATAAAATTACTCATTTTTAAATATTCCTTGTAAATAAAAAATATATTCCAACATTTTTATAACTAAAGTAAAATGTTGCATTAATATACAAATTGTCTTTTCTCTTGTCTTAAAATCAACCATTTTCAAGGACAGGTTTAGTTTTGTCTTAAATTTTTTCCTAATTACTTTTATTAAATTCAAAATAAATCAAAATAATTCTTTTAAATTAGTAACAATTATAATTTTATCATATACATATACAAAAAAATCATAAAAATGTTTTTTTAATAAAACGTTTTTATTCATTTTAGAGTTTCTTATATTAAAATTATCTTTTTATAAATATAGTAATATTATTTGATAAATCTTTTAAAAAAAAGTTAAATGAGAATAAATAAAGTATGCAATAAGTAAAATTTAAATTGTTTTTATAAAATTATTTACTATGGTTAAAATTTTATTATCACTGTAAAAGTAAAAGGGATAAATTGTTATTATCATATTTTAAATGACTTAAAAATTATGAAATTTTATTAAAATTGAATGGTTCTTATGTTTATAGAAAAATATATGTGTCAAATAAACTCTTTTCCATTTTATGCCTTTAAACAATGAAAAGGACATTGAATTATTGAAAAATTTAATGAATTTTTCCAAAGTTTTATTACTTTCATATATTAAAACATACCACTTCCAACCATCAAAGATATACATAACCTTCAAAGTAATCATTTTAATATTTTATTTTACTCTCCATATAACACTATCCCATGGAAAATTCTCTTAATCAATCATAGTTATCCTAATACCCTCAATATTAATAAGACGTCAGTGGAAATATAAATTATCCAACATAAGTATTATATCTATATTGGGTTCCCTTATTAATATTAATCAGGAAAAATAACTTATAAATATAATTATATGATCACATTATTATAATTTTAATATTAATATGTATTCATATTAATGGTAAAATTCATATTAATTCATCTTTAATAACATAGAAAAAGGACTGTCAATCATGCATGTGTGTGGACTACGGCCTCGATGAAGATTCATTTATTTAATTCCCTATAAGATTTTAATTAATTATCAAAAAATATTCAAATATTTTTCAAAATCATTAAAAATTCAAACTAATTTGATTATATTGCTGTTATAATAATCTTATGACTGAATAAACACCACTTTAACAACACTCACCCATCGAGTTAAAGTGTATTCATGTTTGGGTTTTTTTAACAACTTAAATGTACCATGCTTTAAAATATGATCATGGATTACAATTATAAACTAAATAATAATATTAATATTTTTTATAAGAAAATAAGTATCATTTTATGGTTTTTGAAAAGATATATATAAGGTATATAATAAATAATATTCAACCACTGAATCAAATGAAATAAGTTGTGATCATTTCAGTTTTCACATAACGTAACCAAAAGACATATGTAATGAAATAATAAAATATTAAAAAAATATGATATATATATAAAGATGTATTAAATTTTATATAAATAATTAATTTGGAATAAAATTATGGTTCATCTTATCAAAATTCTAAAATGTGTAAAATAAATTAAAATTATTAACCACTAATGGTCATAATATTCTATAAAAAATCAATGTAATCAAGATGAAAATATATTTTGGTTTATATAAGGGTAATATGTATATGAATTCTTTGAAAGAATGATTTTAATTCACATATTTTTCTTAAACTATGATATATTTTGATCAACTATGAAATGAAACTAGGTAATGGTCTTCATCTAAAATTATGCTTTGGGAAACATATTTGATATAATTTCATTTATATTTATTATAAAAATAATATGAGGGATATAAAATAATGAATTATATTTTAATTACTATTTTTAATTTTCAATTAAAATCCCTATATATCAAGGATTTTTCATTAAAGAGATACTCAATCCAAAATATTCATCTCTGTCTCAATTCAGATTCTTAATGACATTTGACTTGTTAAGACCATTATTTACCTTATAATATATATTAGGCTCCCGTAGATATTTTTTTATCATAATATTTTTCATGGGATTTATTATCCAAATTATGTTCCTTGATACAAATGGATATTGATACAATATTTTCCATATTATTAAATAGTTATTGTATCTTAAATCCCCATCCTTATGTTGTAATGTTTTATCTTGAACATTTTTCTTTAATGATGGGGACATTCCGTATTATTATATTATTATACGATATTTAATAATCATATTTGGGAATATTATTTTTTACTATGAATATTTTTTCATTGTTATTTTTAAAATATGGGTTTTAAATAAATTTAATTTCATGTGTTAAAAATATACGTTACATAATCAAATGATTTGGATCCACATATACTGAATAAAACATTATAATATTTTCATGGATATGTTATTAAATATTATTTTAAAAATTATGGTCTTAAATTACATTAAACTTATATTTTTTTATTGTACATTTGAAATTGACCCATAACTTCTTATTTTAGAAGAATTTTTAAAATGTTTTCTAAAAAATCTGTTATGTTTTCCCATCCACTTCCATTTTCATTTTAAAATGGATTTTCCCAAAGAGAGTTTATATTTCACTATTTTAAATGTTATATATATATATATATCATTAAGGGTAATAAAATCATGATACCAAACAATATAATTCCTGATCCCTTCTTACGTGGAATCATTTAAGAAAAATTATTCTGTGATGTTTTTAATCTATGTCTACATCCTTTTTTGATTTCTTTGTCACAATATAAATATATTCTACTAAAACCACTGACATTATATTTATAGATGGATTATGATATTGTTATTCATGTATTTACATAGATTTATATTCATTGCTCTATATGGAATAAACATCATAGTTTTCATAATTCCAATTAGATGATGTTCACCTAGAATATATTCTATTCTTTAGACATAGGGAAATATATTGTTTTCTTATATTTTGTTTTATCAATATGGAAGATTATTTTAAACATAAAAATATTTCATTTTACCATCCATATACTTCCCATGGATGGGTTATGATCATGCTATCCATTTTGTTGATAAGGGGATAAGTATTGTTTTTCTATATATTTCTATTCTAATATGGATGATTATTGACATATGAATTTTCTAATGTTTGAAAATATAAATTTTTCTTATAGATGGGTTTTGATTATTTTTTACATTTTATGGACAAGATAAAAAATATTTGAAATCATTGTGATTATTTATATCTATCATAAGTTGATTATGTATTTTCTTTTCATATTTCCAATTATATAGATAACTATTTTTTATTGAGTAATATGATCCTTTGGAAATGTTATAAAAGGGAATAAATACGCTTATGGTGATTTAATTATACTTAATCAGGTGATGTGTGGGGCCCAAAATTATATATCCCCTCGATGTGTTGACAAGTCTCATAATTCAAAACAGGTTTGGGTATTTTTTGTATGCAATTCATTTTTGGAAAGATGTATTTAATATGATCTAGATAACAAGTAAAGTGTCTTGGTTCATGGCCTTAACTATAGGTTTTTGATGTATGAAATTTTTAATTACATCATCATGAGATTAGTATTATTAATATTAATGTTTTCATTTATTATCATAGATTTATCATGCCCTTAGTTACATTTTTATTATAGATCATTTTTAACATATTCATTCTTTGATATTTATTTAAAATTTATGCGATTATTTCTACGGTTATATGTTTCAATTATCAATAATTTAATGTCTCCTTTTTCAATTTAAATTTCCCTATGTGAAAGATATAATTACTGAACATGAATTGTTTATAAGGATAACACATGTACAATAATATGTGTGAGACATTGACTATCTTTCATGAATTAATTATTTTAATATATATAAGGAAAATTTTATTTTTGATACAATGAAAATTTCATTTCTTAGTTTATGTGGTATCCTAATTATATAAAAATCTAATAATGTAATGATCATTCTGATTTAAAATATTCAATAATCATTTGTGATTTGTTAATTATGTATGGTTAAATAAAGTCTTTTAAAGCTAATATCAAAGAAATTATGTAAAGTATATATTTATGGAACAAAATCTTGGAGTATAGTTCTATGGTGTAACAGCTGGTATCAAAGAAAATTCTTAGATAACCTTGAAGTATGGGATATTTATCAGGTGTAATTTAAGGGTTTATAAGTTGAGTTTTTTCAAAATAAATATTTTTTTGGGATATATATATATATATATATGATTTAATGATATGTTAATAATATAGATTATTATTTCAGGATTAGTATAAGATAACATTGATGAAAATCCTATGAATAATACAATATATTGGATGAGAACAAGAAGTGTTGGAAAAATTTTGAGTATTTTGTTTTTTTGTAAATCACATCCATATCGTGACACTTGAAAATAGAGGCACTTATTGCACATATGTACCATGGGGTGATCCTACTGAAAAGGGTTGCTTGAGTGTTGACTCAATCATTACCAACATATATAATGAGTAGTCCTGATACATCAAATCCTTATAGAAAGTATCATGTAACAATATTTGGTTGAAGAGTTATCTTTACAAACCATTTTTAATGATTTTAGAATGAATTTACCTATGTATGTATGAGAATCTAATAGAAAAATAAAAATAAATGACCATATATTGAAATAATAAAGACATATATAGATCTGAATTTATCATAAGTTAAAAACAATGGGTTATTAAGGGAATACATATTCACATTGATTATTTTGTATTTATATAATAGATATTATCATAAATATTTTTTTAGTATTTAGTTGAAACAAAATCATGAAGATGAATCTGGGAAAAGGTAGGTATCTAGAAATCACTCTAATGTATGACAAAATAATTGAGCATACATAAATCATTATCAAAAAATCTCTATGACTATTATTATAGAAAATGTCACTTCTCTTGTTTTACAAAATGTAGAGAGAATAATATTTAAATATTCATTAAATCATTAAATTATAAGTCATTTTAATTAATTAGTTATATTTATCAATGACATTATGGTATTTCCTAAATAATATGATGATTAGTTCAAAAAATATAGGGATTGGTCTCACGTATTTTTACATTAAAGGTATGGAAACATGTATTAAATAGTATTAAAAAACATCTAATTTCATTTTTTGGAAATGTTATTTTCTTGGGGAAAACAATAAGAGAAAAATTACTAAGTAATTGATAGCACATAGCTTTTTTATAGGCTTGAGGTTGTCAAAATAAATTTTGGTTTGATTTTGAAGAAGAACGTTAGATGTAATTAATAACCTTTTAATTTATAATTTATTTATGATATTTTGAATAATTTCATCTTATTTTTTAGATTATGATATATAGTGACTAATGAGTGACCTCATGAACTAGTAGTTAATACCATTTATGGTTTAAATGTAGAGTTAATTTTTTGGAAGAATATATAATCACATTTTGGTTTAATTTCATAGATATTAAAATAGGTTTTTGAAAGTATTTTTGTTGGTATTATCTGATTAGGTTATATAAATACTTCTGTATATGATTGAAGGAATGAATAATATTATTTAAGGAAGTAAAATTCAGATTTTGAGAGCATATATGTGAATTGTTATTAGGTTTTTAATATTCAAATAATGTTCATAGTAAATTGGGATTTATATTTTGAGTATCATGTTATTATATATGTGATATATGAACTCGAATTAACCTTCGATTCACCTATAATGATATATATTAAAGTGAAATTCATATCAGTTAAACTATGAGAATTATTTTATAACATGATGAGAATGGTAAAAGATATCAAGCATTGATGATATTTATGTTATTGATTATGAAGGTTCCTCTGTATTGACAATTTCACCCAACTCTTCATAAACACTTTAGGTTTTTGTAATGGTTAGAAATATAAAGAACCAATTGTGTGAGGGAAAATTCCAAAACATTTCCAAAGAAAATTGAAATGGAAAGGGAATTGAGTTGAGAATAATTCTGATTATTTCAAACTAGTTATCATGAAATATGATTAATAATGTGAACATAGTTGATTTCCCTAATGCACTAAATACATGAAAGATAGAGTCTCATGAATTATCATGTGATTAAGTTCATCATACTAACAATTGTAAGCGAATTATATAAGAAAAAAAAGCAATTACTACGATTCCATGAGATTTAGGCATTATATAACTCAATGTCCCAATCCAATGTCCAATAAGGGATATATTCACCAACAACCATAAGAACAAGGAATGTCCAATAAAATTTCCACTAATGAATTTGATAGTGATATTTCACTATATATTTTTTAGTATTTTATTTCATGTATTGTTTTACCAAATATATGATATTGGGTAATAAATAAAAACCACTAGTTTTTTTAAAATCATATAAATAATTTTCTATGGTTTTTGGATGTTATTTCTTATGCAACTAGATATTCTTCACATAGTATAATGTTAAGTCAAATTTGGAATGGGATAACAATATTTATATAGTTTTTATAATAATTATTAGTATATATAAATGTAATTCCATATCCTAAATAAACCCATGATCATTTAAAAAAAATTAATTATAATTTCCCTATTCAATTTATTTTAATCTTATGAATCAAATTTTGAGGTCAAAATTTATGTAAGGGGTAGAATGTAACACCCTAAAATAGTAAATCTCTTTAAATTAATAAATATGTCTAATAAAATGAATTAAAAATGAAACCCTATATAGAAAAGATTCAAAATATTATAATAAATTAGTAATTAATATAATATGTTATTAATTTAAAAAAATCATTATATTTAAAAGCTATTTAATTAATATGATTTAATTTTGAAACCATGTATTTTCAAATGAAGTTGTTTTATTTATAATTTTAATTACCAAATGAAACATAGAATTTTAAATTATAGAATATTAATATGATTAAATAAACCTCATATTTTTTAATTCATTGCATCAAAATTTACATATAATGAATTCTTGAGAATTTTCTATAATGATTGATTTTTAGATGGAAAAAATTACATTTACACAAATTATATCTTCCACGAATTTATCACTATGTAAGTAATACATATATGATTTAAAAATCATTAATGTATTAAAATATGACCTTAAGGAATAATATTATTCATTTATAAATATTCCATGAACATATAAATACTATTCCAAATATTTTTATAACAAAAGTAAAATGTAACAATAATATAAAAATTATATTTTCTCTTCCCATTAAATCAAGTATATTCATGGTGAGGTTTAGTTTTGATTACCATGGAACAATAAAAATATTAATAAATTCCATATAAATTAGTCTAATCCTTTAAAATCAGTAACCATGATAGTTTAATCATATATATATACCAGCTTAATATCGATATTTGTCAAAATAACTATTTTATACGATTGAGTGATCTTATTTTAAAATTAAGTTTGTATACCTATAGAAATTTTATGTGATAAAATAGATTTATAAATTGAAATAATAAGAATAAAACAATTTAATAAATCCAATATTAATATTAAAATTCAAAATTAATTACTATGTTTTAAAATTATATATCACACCAAAGGTAAAAAAAAAGTAAATTGAGTTTATTGTGGTATAAAATCCCTATTATTTATTGGAAAAATATAATTAAATGAATTTTTGAGAATTTTATCATACTTGTCTTTTAATCACTATAATATTTCTATTATTCATCCTTAGTGCAATAAAACAGACAAAGCATTAATGAGAAATATGAAGGTGTTTCCAAAATGACCCCTTTTATTCAGTTATAAAAACATAAATGCTACACCATTCAAAAATAAAATTAACCATTAAATTCATACTTTAAAAAACTATAATTTTTATCACTATAACACACTCCACTGAACATAATCCCATGTCACTCACAATTAGCATAATATGTTCAATTTAAAGAAGTCTATTAATTATTGATCAAGGCACAAATGAAAGTGTTATCTCCTTCTTAATAACATTATTAAAAATATATTATTGTAAAGACATGGAAATTTTATTCTTAATTCATTTGGAATTTTACGAGTCCGCAGTTTTTGACGGGGCGCGTTTTCGAGGCTCGGAGTGCCTGGAATGATCCGTCAAAGTTTTGTTAAGCTTAAATTAACGTGTGTATATAGTTTTCCTGAAAAAGTGTAATATCTCTTAAAAGGTTACTTGGATTAGAAATCTGAGGCCACTTTTGTGCTCAGGATGGAGGGTTTATCCTAGGCATGGCTTAATTTTAGTCGGTGTGGGCCTCCTATGAGAAAACCCGAAAATGGAATAACCGTATATAAAATAATTAAATAAAGTTATTATATTTTTCAAATGATTATAACTCACAAATGGTAACTCAGATTAAAAATCTGAGACCACCGCTGAACTTGTGAGGGTAATATTTCTTTAGGCAGATACTAACTTGGGTCGGCGAGGGCCACTAGAGAAAGTTAGTTTTTGGCCGCAAATAAAATAATTAAGTGACACTTATTTTATTGTAAAATTTATAAATTTTAAAAGGTAACTCAGATTGGAAATCCAAGGGTACCGTTGGGCTCGTTGGACCGTGTTTCACCTAGGTAGAGCCTAACCTCGACCTAAGTTGACCTAGGGTGTCTGTTAATAATTTTCCGAACTTTTTTTCGGGTACGTTCAGTAAACGTACGTTTGTGATTTTATATCTTTTTAACTGGTGCTCAGAACTGAAATATGAGGGCGTTGTTGAACTCACAGTGTCGGTATTCACTTAAGGAGATATATACTGTAGTTGAATTCTTACGTGAGTGTAAGTTAATTTTTGGGGGTTTACTAAATAAATTAAAAAAATATGTTCAATATATTTTCATTTGTGGCGGTTTAATCCTCCACATGGAGGTTGGAGGTGGAGCCCATCCACACATAACCTCCCTTGGGAGGATATTATTAGGAGGGATCCACACGAGCTTAAACCCCCATGTAACTCTCTTTAAGTGGGGGAGGATTTTGGATTTCCCTCATTAAAGTGCCAACTCCCCTTTATTAATTAATTTAGCTCCAACAGTTAATTAATTAAAACCCTTTTGAATTCCTTTGAATTCATTATTCAAACTCTATAAAAGATGTGTATCTTATTATTGTGGGGGTTGGCATAAACTGGGGTTGGGGAGAATTAAGGAGAGGAGGAGCTTTTGGAGAACTCTCCAGTGAAGAACACGAAGAATGTTGTCTTCTTCCTTCTTTCAACCGGGGAAAGAAAGGGAAGCGTCACCCAACGCCGGCAACACTTCTTTCCTCGACTTCTTCCTTCTTTTCGATGTCGATGATGAATAAAAGACGTCTTTTCCATGAATTCATCTACGAACGACAAACAAGGTAGGGGGATTTATTATTTTTAATGTATGAATTATATCCTCATTCCTCGTCGTCTAATTTGGTTCGTTGATGTCCATTTGTTATCCAATAACACGGAGGGCGCGGGCCGAACAAACACGGCCTGACGTCCCTCTATTGGTTCTTATTTGGTTGATGATGGCGGTGGTGCAACGGCGCCGCTGGAAGAGAGAACCAAGGTGGAGTATCAACGACCGGTGATGGGCCAGCAATCAGAGGAACTGGCGGTGCAAGGACCACTGGATGGCCGAAAGGGCACGGCGTCGTCGTGCCGTGTAAAGAACCAGGATGCGGCCATGCGGGCCACGATGAACGAAGACGGAATGACGCCTTGGTGCTGTGCCGGAGAGGACCCGTGGCCAAAGGCCACGGAGGACGGGTAGGGCGGGCGGCTGAGCTAGCCGCTGGCAGGCGCTCCAAAGGCGGGACCCCTCGGGTCCCGCAGTCATCGTGTCGACACCACGCATCGGCCGTTACAGAGACGGGGGGTGGTGACCACCCCCGAGCGGCCACCGCTGGCTTCGGCTAGCGGTCCTCCAACCACCCATGCATGGCCGGTCGGGCCATGCAGGCCGGCCGGCCGGGCTGCCATGGGTCGGGCCGCCACTGGCGGGGCTGCCACGGGTCAGCCGCCACGGGCCGTGCCACCACCGGTCGGGCCGCACCTTCGGGCCGGGCCGCCCCTCGGGCCGGACCACCCACTCGGCTCGGGCCGATTCCCCAGACCGGGTCGAAATCACCGACCGGGTAAGACCCCTGTTCAGACTGGGTTGGGTTGGGTCAGTCTGACTGGGTTGGACCGAACTCTGACCCGCTATGGCCGTTTACACCATTTAGCCCGTATCTTGGGCTTCGAGCGTCCGATTGATGTACCGCCTACGGCGATGGAATTCATAGAGAGAGAAGATTCTTTTGGTATACTCCACTTGAGTTTTGGACAACTTTGGAAATTGGATGGGTTTGGATCGAGCGTAAATCCAACTGGGCCCCTGAAACGGAAATGTAAATAACACTCAGACCAGGCGTCTGATTGACGCGTCGTCTGTCACGTTAGGTTCCTTTTGATGATACGGAACTACATGATACATAAAATCAAGAATTCATGGCAGTTGATGTATCGACACATGACTCGAGGAGTGGACCCTCCCGGAATCGAGCGTGCTGTGTGCGGGAACCCTAGAGTTGGTTGTGACGACTACCGTACTGGAATCCTTCATGGGTTCAACGACGATGACTATTGTATCGGAATCCTGTGTGGGTTCGACAGTTCTGACTTTTGTTCATGTATCCTGTGTGGGTCATACAACGTAGATGAATCAGTAGCTACAATTGATCATCAATATTACTCTAGTGTAGCTGGTCCTGTATCCTGTGTGGGTCTGAAAGCTTAGCTGGTCCTGTATCCTATGTGGGTCCGACAGCTTAGATGAATCAATGACTACATCTGATAATCTCTATTACTCAAGAATAACTGGTCCTGTATCCTGTGTGGGTCCAGCAGCTTAGACAAGATAGTTGTTCATGTATCATGTGTGGGTCCAACATCTTAGATGAGATAGCTAGTCTTGTATCCTATGTGGGTCTGATAGCTTAGCTGGTCCTATATCCTATGTGGGTCTGACAGCTTATATGATCTAGTGGCTACATTTGATCATTTATATCTCTCTACTATTGTGGCATACCTCTGTGAGGTGAGTCATGTCTTTCAATGATTATCATCAAGGTGATTGACTTTACTTCCTTTGTAGAATGATTTATGCTTGGGATCGAGAGTTGGAGCCGAACTGTGAATGATAAATTAGGTATATATATGGGAATATACCTAAGTATAGTTGGTTGATACTTTGTGGTTGTATCTTTATTCTGTGGTTTATTCTTTATGGATTCTGGGAGACCATCAGGAGTCTCAGGATCCCTAATGAGTATCGTTATACTCACCCATGTTCGGGCTATGTCTGCACCTCATTGTGTTGGATACAGACGACGGAAAGCGCTAACGGAGGCCGAGAGCGCCACGATTGGATGGTACCCAGAGGTGGAACTTACGACGAGTTGGCACATGGAGGAGACTGATGGATGTGAGTTCCGAGGTGGCCATCTGTACCTACCCTTCAGGTAGGAACCCGGAGGAAGATCCAGGAGCTGCTCTTTTCTTTCAATTGTTTGTCCCTTTTTAGTTGTACTTTACTATTGGTCTTGTATTTCCATCCCCTTTACTTTCAGCAAAATCTTTGTACTCAGTTCTACTTATTGTTTTACATACTGTTGTGTACTCTATTGTGTTTGTTTAATTTATAAAGTCAATTCCTTCCCAGCTTAAGAATTTACACCTTTGGTGCTAGTCGCCAGCCCCTGGCCTATGGAAGGCGGGCATGGGGTTGTCACGGCACAGGCCCTGAGGACGGGTTGTGAAAAATTGGTATCAGAGGAGTCGGTTCTTCCGAAAAACATAAGACTATGATCTTTCTTACTGTGAATCATTTGTGTTAAGAGTATTGGGTGTGGTTTTCAGTCCAGGGAGTCCAGTGTTGGTGCGGTGGCCGATGTATCCATACACTAGGACCCTGAATTTTGATTTCCAACTCAATTCATGAAAACACTAATTTCGAGTGTGTTTTCTAGAGTCTTTATTGTGAACTCTTTTATTTATCTCACCAGGTATAACTTCTTGACTATGGCGCACCTGTTCCTTATCAGGATATCGCTGCAAAGACATCCTGCTAGGGTTCCTGAGAGAGTACACGATGACGGCCCACCGAGCGAAGAGGCTCCGGTGTAGGGCCCTTTTCTATGTTGAAACCTTTGGATGGTGTACCAGCGGCACCACCACCCGTTGGGAAGAATATTCCACCAGCCATACTAGCGGACGGTGCACGCCGACAGAGCGCATTGCACAAGTTCCAGCAGTAGAGGCCTCCGAGGTTATGAGGCGATAAAAATTCCCATGTAGTAGAGGACTGGATGGAGGTGATTCCTAGAGTTTTCCGCCTATTTGAGACACTAGTAGAGTAGGTGGTGATCTTATCTACTATTATTTTTCAGTGAGTGACCATTTGGATGGTCCGCATAGTGATGAGACTTCGGTACGTGGACTGTTGCCCGAGACTGTACCTCAGGTAGTGTGTCAGCTATATCACTGCTTGTTGGTTAGAAGTTACAACTGGCGGTACCGGTAGATGACACATGTAGGATTAGTACCTTACACATGTTTTAGAATCAGATACCCCTTAGGATCCGAGGAAAGATGACTCACAGGTGGCTGAGAACTGGCTTGAGGAGGTGGCTAAGAGTTCTCTAGAACTTATACAGCTTCGTCAGTATGAAATCTCGATAGCTGAGTATTCACCGAGGCATACTGATCATTCCAGGTACTCGATGAATATGATATGATCAGTTATTTGGGGATCGTACTACCAAACGAGGTGTGTTTAAAGGATATTTGAGCCATCACATTTCCTCTATGCATTCCTACTTATGCTAGGGTACTACAGAGAACCTTTGTGGTTGAATGTTCTTTGGATGAACTGATACAACTAGTGAATGTTAGCAGTGGAAAATCAGGTAACTGACGCTAGTCTCAGATACATGGGCATGTAAGATGTTTCAAGAAGAGGAATTGTTAAGGACAAATGAATCTGCAGAGCAGCAGACATGGATGAAGAGCTAGGAGGGAATCATGTGGTGATGTACATTTTGACATGTTACAACCACCCACCTTTGTAGTCCCTACCAGGCTCAGGGAGCAGGAGGGAAGGGGAAGAGAGTAGCTTCATGCAGTCAAAGAGTGTGACCCAATGGCTCTAGGAATGATTTGAGGTACGGTCTGTGTCTACTACTAGCTGCTATATAAATAGACATAGGTACCAGTCATTTCTTCCATCCACAGATCTTGTTCCAGACCAATAGTTTCCGGTTAAACTGTTGACTTGACCCTCACGTCTGGAGATACCATTGGGCGAAGAATCGATAATCACACTTATGTTGATGGTGTGATCTGACCCTTGAGGTGAGATTTTTGGTTTTATCCTCTTGGTGGCCACATCGAGGCCTTACGACGTTAGTTTGGGTATGGACTGGGAAACTGTAGTTTATACACAACTTGAATGTATTAGGAAAAAATTTTGTGGTTTATCTACAACGTTGGAATGGGTTTTCCTTGGTCGGAAAAAAGGAAAACCTGGGTAGCATAGGATGGAATCATGCATAAGTGGGTGCAGTCGATCACCCATGAGTTGTCCAGACTTACCTTTGTGCTAGACGTCTCTAGAGATGCAGCACCGCTTTCAGCATTGATGAAGAAGGGGCAACCCTTTGTGTGGTCAGATAGATGACAGTAGAGCTTCCAAAAGCTGAGGCAGAGGATGACTAGTGCGCCCATCTTGAGGCTACCGGAGGAGGGTGTTGGGTACGTGGTTTACTGCAACGCATCAGGGAAAGGACTCGGGTGTGTCCTAATGCATGAGTGAGCATTGATCACATATGGTTCTCGGCAGCTGAGACAGTGCTGATGGCTTGATTTCTTCCATGACTATGACTTCGAGATGATCTATACTCCTGGGAAGGTGAAAATTGTAGCAGATTTTCACAACAGGAAATCAGGCATTCAACAGCTAGGAGAGGCAGCGAAGCAGCAGTCCGCATTGCAAATATCTTTTGTGGATAGAGATGGATTATCCTTTCTGAAGTCTCTCACAGTCACTCCTCCACTTTTCAGCGAGTCAGGGAGGCACAACATGGGGACATTGACTGTGAGACACTACATGCTCAGATATCCATAGGGCAGGCACCTAATGGATTTTCTAAAGGTGGGGGCATGTCATTCTTTTCAGAGGATGTACCATGGTACCAGTTGCACTTCAGGAGGAAGTGTTGAGGGGGTTCCACACATCTCCTTTATCGGTACATCCTGGAGTGGCAAAGATGTAACAGGACCTCTGACGATAGCACTGGTGACCGATAATGAAGAAAGCAGTGGCAGAGTTTCTCTCAGAATGCCGCGGACCAGCAGGTACCAGCAGACTTGGTTCAGCCTTTGGAGGTCCCAGAGTGGAAGTAGGATCAGATATCCATGGACTTTGTGATAGGTCTTCCACGTAAATCCAGGAGACAGACACCTCTGGAGTTAGAGGATGGCGACCATGTCTTTCTACGTGTCTCACCTCGACAAGGTCTACAGAGATTTGGCCGAGGCGGCAAGTTATCTCCGAGATTCATTAGACCTTTCCAGGTCCTCATCAGGGTTGGCGTGGTGGCCTAACGCTTGGACCTAACACCTCAGTTGCACTGGGTGCACGACGTCTTCCACGTATCTTAGTTGAGGAGATACGTGCATGACCTGTCCCACATCATCGACCACGGGGGGATAGATATCGAAGACGGGGTGACATTCACAGAGGTTCCAGTGGAGATTGAGGATCGATTGGAGTGGGACCTGAGTGGACGGTCAATTCCCCTGTTGTACGTTCGCTAGCTGCACAGGAACCTCCAGAAGAGCCCATGGGAGGGGGAGGCTCAGATGCGTGCTCAGTACCCCCATTTGTTTCCCTAGCGTGTGTTGTAGCTTACGTGGATGTAAAGCCCTGAGGTGGGGGTAATGTAAAGACCCATAAATTTCAAGTAAATTTTTTTCTTAAATTATTTGGAATTTTACGAGTCCCCAGTTTCTGACGGCGTGCGATTCTGAGGCCCAGAGTTCCCGGAATAATCCGTCGATGTTTTTTAAGCTTAAATTAATGCGCTTATTTAGTTTTCCTGAAAAAAGTATAATAACTCTTAAATGGTTACTTGGATCAAGAATCTGAGGCCACCATTGTGCTCAGGATGGTAGTTTTACCCTAAGAGTGACCTAAATTTAGTCGGTGCGGGCCTCTTGTGAGAAAACCTGAAAATGGCATAACCGTAAATAAAATAATTAAATAAAGTTATTTTATTTTTAGAATGCTTATAACTCAGAAACGGTAACACAGATTAAAAATCTGAGACCACCGCTAAACTTGTGAGGGTAATATTTCTATAAGTAGATACTAACATGGGTCGGCGAGGGCCACTAGAGAATGTTAGTTTTTGGCCACAAATAAAATAATTCAGTGACAATTATTTTATAGTAAAATTTATAACTTTTAAATGGTAACTCAGATTAGAAATATGAGGGTACCATTGAGTTTTTTGGGACATGTTTCACCTAGGAAGATCCTAACCTCGACCGTAGTGGGTCTAGGGTGGCTGTAAATAATTTTCTGAACTTTGTTTCGGGTAAGTTCAGTAAACGTACGTTTGGGATTTTATATATTTTGAACCGATGCTCAGAACTAAAATCTGAGGGTAGCGATGAACTCACAACGCTGGTATTCTCTTAAGGAGACCTTTACCGTAGTTGCGTTCTGACGTGAGTGGAAGATAATTTTTGGGGGTTTACTAAATAAATTCATTTTGCGCCTACAATTAATTAATTAAAACACTTTTGAATTCCGTTGAATTCATTATTCCAACACTATAATAATATGTGTATTTTATTATTGTGGGGGTTGGCATAAACTGGGGTTGGGTGAATTAAGAAGAGGAGGAGATTTTGGAGAAATCTCCAGTGAAGAATGCGAAGAACGCGAAGAACGTGAAGAACACCGTCTTCTTCCTTCCTTCAACCAGGGAAAGAAAGGGAAGCATCCCCCAATGCCGGCAACACTTCTTTCCTCTAATTAATCCCTATTTTAGATGTTGATGAAAAATCAACGCCTCCTTTTCCGCGTCTTCATCTATGAAAGAAAAACGAGGTAGGGGATTGATTATTTTTAATGTATGAATTATATCCTCATTCCATGTCGTCTAATTTGGTTCATTGATGTCCATTTGTTATCACCTAATGTGGAGGGCCCGGGCCAAAAAACACAGCCCGACGTCCCTCCATTGGTTCTTGTTTGGTTGATAATGGCAGTGGCACAACAGCAACACCGAAAGAGAGAACCGCGGTGGAGTATCGGCGACTGGCGACGGGCCGACAATTAGAGGAACCGGCGGTGAAAGGACCACCGGTTCGCCGAAAGGGCGCGACACCATCGCGCCTTGCAAAGAACTGGGCAGTGGCCAGGCGGGCGACGGCGGTGCCGGAGGGGCGTGGTGTCATCACTCCGCGCTAGAGGAAAGAAGTCGCGGCCATGTGGGCCGCGGAAGACGAAGATGGCACAATGTCGTCGCGCCATGCTGGAGAGGACCCGCTGCCAAAGGCCACGGCGGACGGGAAGGGAGGTCAGCTGAGCTAGCCGCCGGCGGGCGCCCCAAAGGTTGGACCCCTCGGGTCCCGCGGTCACTGCCCCTGCGCTACGCACTGATCGTTACAGAGACGGGGGGCTGACCATCCCCTGCGCAGCCACCGCTGGCTTCGACTGGTGGTCCGGAAACCTCCCACGCATGGCCAGCTGGGACCCGCAGGCCGGCCAACTGGGCCACCACGGGCCGGGCCACCACCGTCTGGGCCGCCACGGGTCGGGTCGCCACCGTCTGGGCTGCCACGGGTCAAGACGCCCCTCGGGCCGGTCCACCCACTCGGCTTGGGCCGCTTCCCCTGACCAGTTTGGACGCGCCGATCGGGTCAGACCCCAGTCCAGACTGGGTCAGGCTGGGTCAGTCCAACTGGGTCAGACCGAACCTGGACCCTCTATGGCTGTTTATACCATTTAGCCCGTATCTAGGGCTATGGGTGTCCGATTGTCTTACTGCCTGCGGTGATTGAATTCTTGGAGTGAGACGATTCTTTTGGAATACTATACATGAGGTTTGGATAACTTTGTAAAATGGATGGGTTTGGATCGAGCGTAAATCCAACCGGGCCCCTGAAACGGAAATGCCAATAACACTCATACTAGGCATCTGATTGACGCACCGTCTGTCGCATTAGGTTCCTTTTGGTGAGATGGAAATACGGGATACATCAACTCAAGACTTTGTGGCAGTTGATGTATCGACACTCGAATCGAGGAGAGGACCCTCCCAGAATAGCTGGTCTTGTATCCTGTGTGGGTCTGACAGCTTAGCTGGTCCTGTATCCTGTGTGAGTTTGATAGCTTAGATGAATCAGTGACTAGATCTAATCATCTCTATTACTCTAGAATAGCTGGTCTTGTATCCTATGTGGGTCCGACATCTTGGACGAGATAGTTGGTTATATATCCTGTGTGGGTTTGACAACTTAGACGAGATAGCTGGTCATGTATCCTATGTGGGTCTGACAGCTTAGTTGGTCCGGTATCCTCTTTGGGTGTGATAGCTTAGATGATCCAGTGGCTATATCTGATCATCTATATCTCTCTACTATTGTGGTATACCTTTGTGAGTTGATTCATGTCTTTCAACCATTATCATCGTGGTAATTTACTTTACTTCCTTTGTGGAACAGTTTATTCTTGGGCACAAGAGTTGGAGCCGAATTGTGAATGATAACTTAGGTATATGTATAGAAATTTACCTAAGTATGGTTGGTTGACACTTCGTGATTGTATATTTTTATGTGGTTTATTATTTGTGGATTCTAGTAGACCTTAGGGGGTCTCGGGGTCCCTACTGAGTATCGTTATACTCACCCCTACACGGGCTATGCCCACACCTTGTTGTGTTGGATGCAGACGATGGACAGCGCTGACAGAGGCTGAGAGCACCATGACTGGACGGTACCCAGCACCCAGAGGAGACTGACAGATGTGAGTGTTGAGGTGGCCATCTGAACCTACCCTTCAGGTAGGAACCCAGAGGATGATCAATGATTTGCTCTTTACTTTCAGTTGTTTTTCCCTTTTTAGTTGTACTTTACTGTTGGGCTTGTATTTCCGTCCCCTTTACTTACAACACACTCCTTGTACTCAGTTCTACTTAGTGTTTTACTTCCTGTTGCATACTTTGTTGTTTTTTTTTATTTTATAAAATAAATTCCTTCCCAGCTTAGGGATTTACGCCTTTGGTTCTAGTCGCCAGCCTCTGGCCTATGGAAGGCAGGCTTGGGGTTGTCAAGGCATGGGCCCTGAGGATGGGTCATGACAATTATCATTATAATTTTATGATGAAATCTATATTATTATTATTATTATTATTATTATTATTATTATTATTATTATTATTATTTATATTAATTGTACAATGATTATTTATTCATTTCCATCAAATTATAAAAATAATGTAATGTTAATCTTATGTGTGTGTGCGGCCCAATTCCTTGACGAAGAATTGTTATTTAATATTTATTATAGTTATTAAATCATTATACAAACATATTAAAAAATGATTCAACATATAAAAATGTCAAAAATATATATACCATTGTTCTTTGGTTATATTGAAACTATTTAAGGACTAATACCTCTTTAACCGTACTCACCCATTGAGTTAAAGCGTTTTCAAGTTTTGATCAGTTTAATAACCTACATGAATGATGCTTTAAAATATGATCAAGTATTACAAAGATAAACTATATACATATATTATTATAGTATAATAAAAATAATAATTATTTTATGTTTTTGGAAATTTTATATAATATTTATAACCAACCATCTTCGACCGCTAAAATTTCCAAATTAAGTCATTATCCATTTCGTTTTCACAAAATGTTTCCAAAATAAGTCATTATCCATTTCTTTCATGCTTGGGTTATCCCTTATTGTGTGAAATTGTTTCAGAATTATTTTTCAATAATGGTTTTCTTCTATGTGATTGTCCTTATATATTTCCATTTTTATATCAGGGATATATTCTTTTAAAACCATCCAAATTCTTCTAATCAATTGATTATAATCATGTTGTTAAATTATTTACAAAATCATATATTGATTCCTATATAAAGTGTGATCATAAAATTTAACATAATTCAGATTGTATATTGTTCACCAAGAAATTATATTATTATTTTACATAGGTAAATGTATTTTTATTTTGTATTTTGTTATTTCAATATGAATTATTATTGGGTTATTTAGTATATATTATTTAAACATCCACAAACTTCAAATATATTTTCAATGATCTTTTTATCCCATTTATTGACATATGGAAAATTATTAACATTCAATATATAGTTATTCCAATACAGACCATTATTGGAATATTAACTAGCAAATGTTTGAACATCCAACTTATTTATATAGATGGGTTATAGTCATATTATCCCTTATATTTACACAAGAAAATTTATTATTATTATTTGTAGTTTTTAATAACTACATTAAGTTGATTATGTATTCTATTTCTATATATCTATTTATATGAATAACTATGTTTAATTGAGTAATAGGTTCCTTGTGGAATGGTTTGAATGGTCTTGATGACTCTAATGGAGAATTCATTGGACATAATAAACAAATGGGTGGGGTATAAAATTATATATTCCCTTGATGTATCGATAGGTCTTAGGATAAAAATAGGTTTGGTAATTTGGTTTATACCATCTCAATTATACAAGATTCTTTAATTCTGATCTAAATGAAAAGTAATGTTTCCCGAAACATTGCATTGGAAGCATATTTTATATGTATAAAATTAAAAATTACATCAGTCTGAGATCATTATTATTTATATCCATGTTTTAATATTTGTTATGGATATAGAATACTCCCAATTTTATATTGATTATGGCTTCTTGATCATTAGTTATCCCCTACATGATATTTATGCCATGTTTATGGCATAATATCATTATATATTTGTTTCCATTACTAATAATTTTAGGTTAACCCTTTTTATGTTATCATTTACACTGTTTATACGGAAAATTAGTGCACATTTCAATTTTAGAAGGAAAATATGTGCTAAATAATTTTTGGGAGACATTAAAGATTATTTATAAATTATATAGTTTCACATATAATGGGAATGTTTTTATTTTGATCCAATGGACCAGAAATTTCAGAGTTTACAGTGCTTCCTAATTCACTATTTCTCTAAAATAAATAATAACATTCATTTGTAAAAGATTCAATATTTATTATTGATTTCATAAGTATGAATGGATATTTCCAAGATTTTATAACTCTTATAAAAAAAGTGGTTAAAATTTTGTGTTTATAGAATCATATATGGGAGTGTGTACCATGTCCATCACACAAAATGTCACAGGAATCATTGTATGAATCATTTAATAAATTAATTTGACTAAAAATGGAAGTTGGTTTGTCTATATTGAACATATCAACATCCCTAAAGGTCTCGTCAAACCATCCATAGATAATATCCCTAGAATGCCTTCGTCCTTGGGATAAAAGAGGATATCATTCTTGGAACAACATTATCCATTGGATAAATAAAAATAATTTCCCTACAAAACTTTTTCCCATGGATTCATATAAATTACAATACTATCAAAATGGATTTCTACACCATTCGGTATAACCCTATTAAATTATCTATAAAGTGATCCCTAATCAGACCACATTCTTAACTAGGGTTTTATCACACATATTCCACCTACTATCTACATTAGACTCCCATGTTCAGACAAATATAGGATATAATAATGAAAAATACCATTACTCAAGGATAATATATTTAAAAATAATTCATAAATCACCTCTCAATCCCACACAAGAAGTATCTTCACACATAGAAATCATAAAAAATAAATAAAATGCATCAATATAAACATCACATCTTAGAATATCAAGACACATAGACAGAATAAGAATAAAACATGGTTCAAAAGGGGTCTCATACGATTAATAAAAACTCATGTTTCATAAAATTGAAAATTTGCCTTCTATTTTCAAAAAATTCTTGTAATGTCAATCTAAATAACCATTTATAAAGCCATGAAAATTTGGTCATGAGATAATTTTTTATTAAAAAAATTGAAACTCAATTTCGAATTCAGACATCCCCTTTAAATATCCTTTAAAATAATTAAACTTTCTAACGTGTTTCATAATATAATCCACATGGATATAAATATCGATTGAAATAAATACACTTATTTGGAATTATAAAAATTTTAAACACATGGAACATTTGATATAAAATAAATATGTTGTGGTAATATGTTTTTAGAATTACCTACATTAGGGTTAATAGAATTCTTTTAAAATAAAAAAACCTATGCGAAAAAATTTAGACATTTTTAATGTACCCAAACATTTTGATTTGAAATCCAATACACACATGAACACTTATAATAACATCTATCTAGTTCTCATCCTGGATTTAAAATACTATATAATAATTTAAATACATTAATGAATTTTCAGAACAATTAAAAATGGAATCCAATCCAATGAAATGGTTTAAACCACTTTTAAATAAATTTTCTTATCATGGGTTACACATATACGTCTAACATTAATAAGGAAATATTTTCAAGATTCATGTACTCAAATACAAGTATTAAAAATAGATGTTAAAGAAACACTAACTGTGGTTTAAAAAAATAATGATATAATTTGTCCCATATTAGTTAAAAAAAATTCCCACAAGACATGAAGTTCATGATACATCCTATACATGAGAAAATACCCATGATTCGTACAAACCCCAACAAAAGAATTTCCAAAATGGATATAAGGGTTCCTGGGAAGATATAGAAATAAATGGATAGAAATTATATAATATGGGATGTTATTTTCAAGGGATTACCATAAATAAAATCACTTTGGGCCTTGGTGAAGGACTGCTAAATTTTAAGGAGGAAGGATGATAATACAAAGGGGGTTCCTTGTTCATTAAAGAAATAGTAGGTGATAAATGATGCTTGGATAATTAAAATGAAGTAGGGGGAATATATAAAACTCACATTTTAATGAATATCTGTACACATCATGGTTTTGGTTACATAGTTTTTTAAACTATAATATAACTATGTGTTGACCACTGGCAAGCCAAAATACCCTTAGCAGGTGCACCATTGGAAACCAAATTGTTTTAAAACCCTTGCTCAGGACATTCTAATCAGCACTATGAAACTACATAGGGGTTCATATCATTGAATACATCTATTTTTAGACCAATTTAATGTTGTTCACTTCAACTCAAACTCGCAAAATATAAATTATAGTTTCTTATAGTATTTTCATGATTTGAACTTCAACATGTTCCAGTTATCCTAAAAAATTGTTAATGGAAAAAATAAACTAATAATAAAACTGATGAGGGGTAGCCACATATTTTCCTCTAAAATATATTTAATAATAAAACATATTGAATATCCATTTCCTATTACAAAACATCGTAGAAAATTTTAAAAAAATAAAACACATAGAACCACATAAATTAAACTCTATAAATACATAATGAGGGTCCCAAATCTCCATACCATGCCACTTTATATGCCCAGAAATTCTTACGTCTATGTATAGGTTGAAAAGAAAAAAATTCTAAAAACCCATATGGAAAAGATGGGTCCTAAAAAACCATATGATTCCTCAAACATCATAGAATGTCCAAATGTAATCTCGACAAAGAACCAATCAACCCTGGATCAAATAAGGGATAAAAAGTGTTGGAGACCAAGTATCAGTCACCCTACCCATTAAAATATTTCTACAATGGTGGATCAAAAAATCCCAACTACCAAAATCAAAAAATTTAATTTTTAGTTCTCTATCAGCTATAACCAACAAAAAATGAATGGTTCAAACCATAAGGGAGTAACAACTATAAAATATATCCAAAAGAATTTTAAAATTTTATAACCAATTCAAGGTGTCGAAAACTCAAGGTAAAAAACAATGAATAACATCATTTATTAAGAAATGACATAGTTCTAACCTATGGTTCACATTCGACATAAAAGGGTCCTTAGATCCAAATCCTCTGAATATCATCCCATGGTGATTTTGAATAAAAATACTACTTGGTGGAATCTATGGATGAACTAGAAACAATACAATTCCCCAATTTATAAATGCATTAATGCTATATAATCCATATATTTGAGCATGAAAATAAAAGTTTCCAATGTTCTACACCATACAAGGGAAACCACAACCATCAACCAATAGTGAGGAACAATAATTTCATAAATAAACACTAAAACTAACACTGAGAGATAACATATACAAGTGAAAAATTTATCTATGCTCACAGAGAATAAATCCAAAAATGGATCGTTGTCAAAAGGAGACACAACCAAACACTAAAATACTACAAAAAATGTTGGCCACTCAGAAATAAAATCAAAATTATTTCTAATCTTAACTAAAGAAACACTCCAAACTAGTGCTCACATAAGAGTCCCAAAGAACAACTAAACAACATTATTCCAACCATAAAACCAACCTTATGTGTCTAAACCACTATACCCAAATGATCTCCCAAAGTAACAATATAGAAACACCACCATGAATAAACCCAAGGCATACTACTATGATGAGTAAATGACACATACCACTTTATTTATGCATGGTTAGTGCTAACATTGGAAGGATGAAAACCCACAATGATTGGCATTATAATTCTATAATAGACCATTCTATGAGGATTACATTAATAAATGGAATACATGATCTCATCCTAGTCATGTCTCCCAAATTTATAATAGTAAATTAAAAAATCCCATTTTGGAATCTAAGACACCATTAAAATTGGGACGTTATTCAATAAAATCAAAACGGAAACCATTTTAAAATTTAAAACTCAAGAGATAACATCAATTATACATTTTCAGGCATTCCAAAAACTAGATACACAAAAACACAAACTTTTTTTAAAACCAATACAGTACTCCATGTTTCATAAGAAAATAATAGCTCCTGTTTTGAAACCACCAAAAAAACCAATTTAAAAATACACGAAACAAAAAAAATAAAGCTAAAAATCCAATTATTTATACCATTAGTTTCCATTAAAATATATTAATTAATTTTTAAATAACCATGTTCAATTTTCAAAAAAATCCAATAACCTAAAAAAATCCCTAATATAAAAATAAAATTAATAACATTAAAAAAAATTCATGAAACAAATATCATTTAACAAACAAGACCAAATTCCTTATTTTAAATCCAAAAACACTTATTTCTCATGAAATTCACGTTTCCAAAAATATGATGAATTTAAAATCAAATGAAAAATTTAATAAAAAAATGAATATAATAAGACTCAGTAAAATCATAATCTCAAGAGAGTGAAACAATAGAACACCATAATTACAATTTTCACATTACCCTCACATGATATTCAATGTAAGGTTCAAGATGTCGAAATAGAAAAATCATCTGGCAATTGTAAATGTTCTTGACATGAAACTATAATGACCCCTATTTTCAAAAACATACATATAATTTTGTTTTTTGGTTTTATTTTCATTAAAAACCCATAAAAATTATTTCCAATCATGCAAATGGGGTCTCGGGTGTGTGTGGGTCTTGTTTAGTGCCCAAATCCTCGAAATGGGAAGAAAATACTAGGTTGTACAATTATTGAAAACCATGAAACCCAACCCATATGGGGTTCCTAAACTGTGTGATTGTAGGCAGTCGAAACCTATAGGCCTCATAGTTTTCTCTAATCAGAACAACCCATGTGGACAGTCATGTGGTGTTTCAAAGTTTCAAGACAGATCTATTTTTCATTGGGCATGCGTGGTTGCATAAACCTCGTGGTGTGCCCCTATGTATCAGTGATAGGAATGTGCTTTATCAAATCAGGTTTCCAACCCATGTGCCCTTATGTTTTTGGGCAAAATTACATTTTTTTTATCTTGGTTACCTTTTAATATTTTTTCTTATTTCCATTTCTTCCTCCAGCAAATGTTTTGGATTTTCTTCACATATGACCTCCCAAACCTCTCAAGAGCTAACATTATGATCTTATGTCTGATTCATGATCCTTAGGAATAATTAGATATGTCTTGGTACATCATATAATCATATCCTGAAATATTAAAGTGTAACATAAGATCCATCAGGCTATTTAGGTGCAATCTCATTTGACCTATTTTAGGGTGTTTGTCTGTTTCATAGTTTTCCCCTAACCTGCTTTGATTCTAAGGTCAATATAATGTGATGGGTCATCTGCAGCCTTAAGGTAGGTGGTATCATCATTTTACACATGATTGTTTATGTCACATAGTGATACTATTGTGGAACATCCTAGATTTTTCTATGTTCCCCAGTTTTTGTGGATTTCTTCGTATCAAGTTTACCATTTCACATAGATACACACCCTTCAATTACAATTAATTAGTTTAGTGGTAGGTTGTCAAATTTATAGACACCCCTTTGGGGTTCCACATTGAATTATCCTTTGTATATAATTGATAAAAAAATTTGAAACACCTTTCTAGCTTTTAATTAGACTTAAAATGGAATTTCCACTTATATATAAATTTTTATATGTCCAAAATCAACTTGTAGGCATTTGGATCTACCTATAGATGAAATTTCACTTGTAGTTAGTTACTTTACTTGACCATGTCACATGCTAAGTGTCCTACTAAGCATTTTAAATTTAATTGATGTGTTTTAATGATTTCAATGTATTGATTGAGTGTAATGGAAAATGCATGATGGGTCCCATTCTTAAAATGAATTAGAAGAATTAAATGTAATGAATTATATGGGTGGTAAGTACACACCAATTCTTTTTTGATCAAATGTAGTTAAAATAATTGTAAATAATGTTTTATATTTATCTTGATAAATGATATGTATAAGAGGAAATGCCTCATGTTTTTATTTATAATATGTACTTGTGCCTTTATTAAGGCTCTAACAGGATGTTAAGGGTTCATTGGAGCCTAATGTTATCATGCCCCCTTACATCGGTTGTTGAGCATGATGTCTCACACCATTGAAACTATTTGGATGTTGGTCTTGACGCACAATGTTCATTTTTTCGAGTGATGACATGATGGATCATTCACCATCTCGAGTGTCTTATATGATGTATCACACACTTATTTAGATGTAGGTAATTTACCATATTTCTTGATTTTATAGTCTCATTATATTGATCATGGATGTGTGAGACACCCCCAAGACCAAAAAAAATTATTATTGCATGTATATGGGAACTTACGTCTGCACATACATGGTTCATATTAGTGGATGAAATATATATAATATAATTATACTATATATATATATATATTCCCACAATATATATAGTCACACCCCGTACTCTTATACGATCCATGAATCAAAGTAGGTAGACCCACCATGTGTCCTACAAGAACCTAAGTGGGTTGGTTATTTATTTTAGAAGTGTTTTCCAGTTATAATATTAGGTACAAATCGTTTAGTTGTGATCACTAGTCATATTACATCATTGATGTGTGAGACACCCCCTGACCAAATAGAATTAGTATTGCAGGTATATGGTAACTTACATATGCACATACTTGGTTCATATTGGGGGATGATATATATATATATATATATAATTATAATATATATATATATATATTACTACTATATATATAGTCACACCTTGTAATCTTATTCCATCCATGAGTTAATGCAGGTAGACCCACCATGTGTACGATATGAACCTAAGGGGGCTGGTTATTTATTTTAGCATTGTTTTCATATTATGATATTAGGTACAAATCATTTAGTTTTGATCAGTAGTCGGATTACATCTAGAAACCATTGGTAGTGGACTAATGAGATTTTATCTCACTCCCTGATCAAGATTCTTTTCATACCCGGAAATATTACTTTCATGCAGGTTAAGATAAGGGGAAGGGCCCTGCTACTAGTTATTGATATACTTTTCATATAGATGGAGCATCGGAGTAGAGGAATAATCATTCCCATGGGATTATAGTGGAGATCCTTATTATTATTTTCTTTTTTATATAAAGATTTTATGTCTTTTCCCAACTCACTTTTTTTATATAATTATGTCCTAAATTCATGCATATGATACCTCCTAGAGCCTTTTGATTTTATAATCAGTTAATTAGTTTTGTTTATTCTTCTAATACTTACTGATTTTATCTATTATTATATGCTACCAAAGTTTTGTGTTCATTATTTTATCTTTTGTTCCACTCTGACATGTGTGTATAGTCTCCCTACAACACGAACATTACCCCATCACTGCTAATCAGTAGCCTTTGGCATACCGGGAGGTGCACTTGAGCCCATGTGACCCACCAGCTTCGGGAATGAGTTATGTGGAAAACAGTTTAAGATGTTAAAAACTGGTATCAAAACTATTAATTTTCGTTTTTCATACAATTTTTGTATTATTTAGTAAACTATGAGTTAAAAGTATTTGTAATTGATCATGTTCCTGGATATAGCTAACACATGTACAGAGGAAATGCAAATTACATAGGATGTAAAATTTTTATTATATATTATGCCATTTATAGTTGATATGAATTCACTGTTTGGTGATACACATGTCTTAGGTTGTTATTGGTATTGGTATTATTGAAATGGTGATTTATTTTCCTATTCCCGATGAAATGAGGTCTTTGTGTTCACACATGAAACATCGTGGAAAAAATATGATTAATTTTCCATGATATTTTCCATGTCACTTTTATTTTCATCATGCATTTTCATATATAATATTGATAGTGCCTTTAATATATATTGAATTGTATTTACTCTTCTTACAGATATTTCAAAACATAGTTGATACATAATATATACACATTAACAAAACAAAGTTTTCCTAAATAGGTTAATGTAGTCACCTTAAGAATTCAATTATGGAATATTGATACATGGAACATGGGTCACATATGATGAAATTTGTTGTGGTTTGGATTAAGTGGATGTCATGTTTTGGTTCATAATGAGTGTGGACCTTATGGATTGAGAATGTTAATCCATATAATTCAACCATTTTAATGTGATTTAAATTTTTAAATAAGTATAAGTTTAAACAAAATATGACTTCTAAAGAAATATTTGTTATCATTTACATCTGAAATAGTGACATAGACCTGAACCTATCCTTATTAGTGGTAGTGTAGTATCTCTTACTTTTTTGTGGCCTATTATGGCATCTTCTACCATCTAGACTTGGATTCTAAAGCAGGAAGAGAAGATTGATAGTTTCTATAGGAAGTATTTATACTAGTCCTTGTTTCCTATATATAATCTTTTCTATTGATTAAATATATTTTTAGTGGTGCATTTGGAATTGTAGCATTACACCACCACAAAGTCCTCCAGTTTAATGCCCTGAAGACGGTGAAAGACATTCACTTAAGGTGTTGGGTCATGAGCCTCCTATAATTACTCTTGTAGTACCAACTGTGTAACCTCTTCCAGTTCTAGATATGGGAACAAAAACCGAGTTCCAATATGCCTTATTATATAGGTTTTAGCACATGAAATGAGTTGTTTGATATTTCTAATATATGGTACAGTTACTAAATAAATCAAGAAGCAACATCCTCTGACCTTCATAGAGAAGGGTGGACCTCATGCTATAGATCCTTAGATTAAAGCTATATATTCTATATTAAAGAATCTGAAGACGATGTCATGACCCGTCCTCAGGGCCCGTTTCATGACTACCCCAAGCCCTACTTCCATAGTCCAGGGGCTAGCGACTAGCACCAAAGGCGTAAAACCAAAAGAAGGGAAGGCATTGCCTTTAAAGATTAAACAACAACCACACAGTATGCAAGGGAAGTAAACAATAAGTAAAACTGGGTACAAGGTAAGTGCTGAAAGAAAATGGGCTAGTATATAAACCCAACTAGAAGTATAATACAACTGGAAGGAAAGTACAGCAGCAGAAAGTAAAACAGCAACACTGAGTCATCCTCCGGAAATCCCACTTGAAGGGTAGAGTCTCCTCAACTCCTCGGTTCGACCGTCCGCTCCGTGTACGTCCTGTCAAGTGGTCCACCTCCAGGTACCATCCAGCTCCACAAGACTCCACCTCGATCAGTGTTGTCCGACATCTGCATCCCACATAATGTAGTGCGGGCATAGCCCGTGCAGGGGTGAGTATATGATACTCAGTAGGGACCCTGAGACCCCCAAAGGTCTCTCATAATCCACGAAGGATAAACCACAAAGGAAAGATTCAATCATGAATTACCAATAACACTACTTAGGTATATTCCCATACATAAACCTAAGTCATCAGTTACAGTTTGGCACAAGCTCTCGAGCCCAAGAACAGCCCATTCTACATAGGAACGCAAAACCCAGTCCACACAGGAAAGCACAACCCAATCCACACAGGAAAACCAAGTCAACCACATCAATGATAATGATTGAGAATCAAGACTCATCTCACACAGGTATACACTCGTAAGGTGATGGATATGATCATATATAACCACTGATTCATCTAAGCTGTCAAACCCACATAGGATACAAGACCAGCTAAGTTGTCGGACCCACAAAGGATACAAGACCAGCTACTCTACCGGACCCACATAGGATACAAGTATAGAGTCAAATACTAACGGACCCACACAGGATACAAGAACAGTAGTCTTTGCCATCAAACCCATGGAGGATTCCAGAATGGTCGTCGTCACTGCCGAACCCACGGAGTATCTAAGTACAGTCGATGTCGCTGCCGAACCCACGGAGGATCCAAGTGCAGTCTTCATCATCGCAGTCACAGTCGCAGTCAGCTTTAGGGTTCCCCCATACAGCATGCTCGATTCCGAGAGGGTCCGCTCCTCGAGCAAGAGAGAGAGATATGATACATCAACTGTCACGAAGACCAGAGTTGATGTATCCCAAAGTTCTATCTCGACAAAAGAAACCCAACGTGACAGACGGTGCGTCAATCGGACGCCCGGTCTGAGAGTTATTGGTTTTTCCGTTCTAGGGGCCCGGTTGGTTTTTAAGCTAAAATCAACCTGACCGTACTACAGCTATATCCAAACCTCAAGTGGAGTAAGCCAAAAATACCATCTCAACAAAAGTATCCCAATGTAATTGATGGCTGGTCAATCAGATGTTCGGTCATTAAGATATAAGTGTTTCCGCTCCAAAGGCCCGGTTGGTTTTGAGTCCGAACCAACCCAGCCATATCCAAACTTGGACGAAACCTCAAGTGTAATATAACGAAATGACCGTATCGATCCAAGAATTCATACACAACTGATGGTGCATTGATCGGAGTTCTGTAGAACAAGATATGGGCAAAATACCGAAACTGGTCCAAAGTGGGGGGTCTGGGCCCGGTCCGACCAGGCCCAACCCCCCTGGGTCGAACCGAACCGGTTCGATCCGACCCGGGTCCGGGTCCAGCCCGGCTGGGCGCGGCCCGATCCATGCAACCCACCCAGGCCCGGCCGGGGGGGTGCGCTGGCTCAGCCAGCGTGCAGAGCAGGGGGGACGCAGTCCCCCCGCCCATTGCGCTCTGCGGACGCGGCATGCACCACGTCTCCTCCGGATCCCGCGCGGTCGCGGCATCTGGCCGCCTGGCACCGCAACTTCAGCCGTGGCGGCTCCTTCCAACGGCGTCCCAGGGCACCGCAGGAGGTTTCCGCGGGCCACCGAAGTCATTCTGGTGGTCCGTTCTTTCTCTCGTATGCGCCTGCGGTCATCTCGGAACCCGTCCTTTACTGCAACGGCCTCTAATCACCAAATCGGTCTCGTTTCCTAGATGCTAATTATTCCATGGATCATGAACAAAACAGCGGTGGGTTCGGGCTTGTTCGTTAGCCCGCACACACCGCGTTAGTGGTTTTAAGAAACACCATCAACAAAACACGCCATGATAAGGTTATAGAAATAACACATGAAGAAATTAAACAAAAAACCCCTACCTCAACAAGAAGTCATTCATCGGCACTGTGGTAGATGGCGTTGCGGTAGATGGCATCATGGAAAATGCCATGGAGGAAGCGGCGTCTCCTCTCTTGTCACGGAGAAGAATATTTGGTGGCGCGTCGTCAATCTACGAGGAACTGGCGTTCTTCATCGTTCTTCATCGGAGGCCGGCGTCATCGGCATTTTGTCAGAGCTTCCTCCCACGGGTTCTCAATTCGTTTTCCAAAGGGTTGATTAATAAAAGAATTAATCCTCACGTTGTGTTCATTATTATTTTTCATTAATGAACCTTAATTAATGAACCTATTAAACACATGGGCATTACTGTTACACAACCAAAGGGATGAGTCATTAAATGGACCTTAATTATGGATCGTCGTTACACTGAGATTCTGCCAACTATCGCTCAACGGTGGAAGAAAAAGAATAAAATAACTTATAGTTATTTTATTATATATAAATACTTTTCTGAAGGTCTAAAAACTTATCTTTTTTGTTCGACCCTTGTCGGTTGAAGCTAAGCTTCGCCTAAGAGAATCCTGATGATGCAAATTCATCGGTGCCCTCGGATTTTAATTCTGAGCATCGGTTCAAAAGATAGAAAAAACTAATTCGTTTGTTCACTTAACGTACCCAGGATAAACATCGAAAATTGATTCCGGGCACATCAGGCCTCGGAATCAAGAACATTCAAGAAACTGTGTACTCATAAAATCCCAAAGAAGTGAAGAAAAAAAATTCTAATTTTTTTTTGGGTTTTTACATTACTCCCACCTCAGGGCTTTACATTCCCAAAAAGCTACATCATAAAATAGGGGAACAAATGAGGGTACTGAGCATACACCTGAGCCTCCCGCTCCCATTTTCTCTCCTAGAGGTTCCCGTGCTGCCAACGCATGCGCACCAGAGGAATCGACCATCCACATAGGACCCGCTCCCATCGATCCTTGATCTCCATTGGGACCTCTGCAAAATTATCCCCGTTATTGATGTCCATCTCCCCGTGGTCGATGATATGCGTTGGGTCGTTCACATATCTCCTCAGCTGAGATGCGTGCAAGACGTCGTGCACCCGATGCAGCAGAGGTGGAAGGGACGGGCGGTAAGCCACCTCACCTACCTTGCTGAGGACCTGGAAAGGTCCAATGAAGTGCGGAGATAACTTGCCAGCCCGAACAAATCTCTGTAATCTACATCAAGGTGAGACCCATAAGAAAATTTGGTCACCATCCTCGAACTCCAGTGGTCTTCGCCTCCTATTAGAATAGGACTTATGTCTGCTCTGTTCCATCCTCATCCACTCCTGGATGATCTGCACCTTCTCTATCGTAGCCTGATCCATCTCTGGTCCTACGAGTGCTGATTCCCCAGGGTCAGTTCAGTATAGAGGTGATCTGCAAGGTCGGCCATACAGTGCCTCGTGAGGTGCCATCCCGTTGGTGGAGTGGTATCTGTTTTTTGTACGCAAACTCCACAAAGGGTAGGAGATCCTCCCAGCTGCGACCAAAGTCGAGGACACATGCACAGAGCATGTCCTCAAGTGTCTGAATGGTCCTCTCTGTCTGGCCATCTGTCTGTGGGTGAAAGGCAGTGCTCAGGCGTAGCTGCGTCCCAAAAGCCTCTTGCAACCCCTTCCAAAGACGGAAATTAAAGTGATTGTCTCTATCGGAGATGATAGATGATGGTACACCATGAATTCGTACGATCTCCTAAACGTATAGGCATCCCAAGATCTCTACTAAGCCATGCTCTCTGATAGGTAGGAAGTGGGCCGACTAGGTGAGTCGGTCTATGATCACCCAGATGGAGTTGTGTCCTCTAGAGGTACGTGGAAGCCCCGTCATGAAATCCAAGGATATGTCATCCAAATTCCACTCTGGGACCTCAAAGGGATGTACCAAGACTGCTGGTACCTGGTGCTCTGCCTTCACTTGTTGACAAGTGAGGCACTGAGAAACGAACTTTTCCACAACCTTCTTCATACCCGGCCACCAGTATAGTCATCTGAGGTTCTGGTACATCTTCACTACCCCAGGATGTACCGCTAGTGGGGAAGTGTGGAACTCCCTCGGAACCTCCTCCTGTAGAGTAACTGGTACCATGGTACGTCCCCTGAAGAGGATGACATGCTCTCTGCCTTCATAAAATCCATTGGGTGATAGCCCTAAGTTTATCTTTGTACGTCGCACCTCACAGTCATCATCCCCACGTTGTGCCTCTCTGACCCGCTGAAGTAATGGAGGAGTGACTGTGAGGGACTGAAGATAGGATTTTCCATCTCTATCAATGAAGGATATCTACAAATCATCTAACTGCTCTATCGCCTCCCTAAGTAACAGAATGCCCGATATCCTGATGAGAGAATCATTCACAACTTTCCCCTTCCTATGAGTATAGACAATCTCAAAGTTATAATCTTGGAGGAACTCGATCCATCGTCGCTGTCTCAGGTTTAGGTCCTTCTGCGAGAAAATGTACCTGAGACTTTGGGGGTCAGAGTAGACTGTAAAGCGCTCACCCATCAGATAGTGTCGCCACAACTTTAGGGCGAAGACCACTGCTGCTAATTATAGGTCAAGGGTAGCGTATTCTCGTGCTGACTCAACTGCCATGAACCGTAAGATATCACTGCTCGCTTCTGCATCAGGACACACCCGAGTCCGGTCCCTAATGCGTTGCAGTAAACTACGTACCCTATGCCCTCCTCCAGTATCCTCAAGATGGGCACACTAGTCAATCACCACCTCAGCTCCCGGAAGCTCTTCTGACATCTGTCTGACCACATGAAGGGTTTCCCCTTCTTCGTCAAAGTTTTAAGTGGTGTTGCAACTCTTGAGAAGTTTGGAACAAATCTCTTTTAGTACCTAGCCAGACCTAGGAAACTTAGTACCTCTGTCACGCTCCTTGGTGGCTCCCAAGAAAGTACTGCCTTGGCCTTCACGGGATCCACTACAACTCCCGCCTCTGAGATGACGTGCCCTAAGAAGTGAACCTCTCAAAGCTAGAACTGGAACTTCGAGAGCTTACCATAAAGTTGGTGCTCTCAGAGTGTATCCAGTAAAACCCGTAGGTGGTAGGCATGCTCCTCTTCGGTCTTCGAGTAAACCAGTATGTCTTCAATGAAGACTACGACAAACCAATCGAGGTAGGGCTGGAAGATCTTGTTCATGAGATTCATGAACACTACTGTAGCATTTTTTACACCGAAGGGTATGATCAAGAACTCATAGTGGCCGTACCGACACCTGAAGTCTGTCTTTTGCACATCCCTGTCCCGCACTCGGAGATGATGATATCCTGAGCTGAGGTCAATCTTCGAGAACCAACATGCTCCCTTGAGCTGATCGAAGAGTTTGTCCATCCTCAGAAGTGGATACTTGTTCCACATGGTCACCTGTTTCAGGAGACGGTAGTCGACACATAGTCGCAAGCTCCCATCCTCCTTCATGGAGAACAGAATTGGAGAATCCCAGGGTGAAACACTGGGTCGGATGAAACCTTATCCCTGTAAGTCCTCCAGTTGTACTCGCAGCTCACAAAGCTCGGCGGGAGCCATCCGATATACTAGAGTGTATATCGGTGATGTCCTGGGGTACAGGTCTATGTATAAATCTACCTCCCTATGAGGAGGTAGTCCTAGAACATCGTCAGGAAAAAAGTCCGCATACTGGTCCACCACTACAGGAAAACTCAGACTATGCACGTCAACTACTCCGAGGATGAGGCTAGACAATTGATGTGTGATCGGTTGCCCCCTCCTCTGCGTGAGTCTATCCTATGCTGTGAAGTTTCCCATCTCACCGGAAAAGGTGTACCTGGTCCCATCCGTGCGGACACACCGCACCTTGTGCCTAATACAGTCAATCTGAGCATGGACTGTAGATAACCAGTCCATGCCCAAGATGACATCGTAAGGCCTCAAATCCATTACAAGAAGATCCCATCTGAAGATCTCACCTCCTAGAGTAAGCTCAAATTGTCGGCACCAGTGCGTAATCAGCGAGTCTACTCCCTTAGGAGTCTCAAGACGCAAGGATCGAGTCAAGGACTTTGTCGGAATCTCCGAGCTCCGAACAAGGGCAGTGGAAATAAAATAATGACTCGCACTAGTGTCTATAAGAACTGCAGAAAGGGTGGAGTAGACATAGATAGTACCTTGAATCATCTCGGGTGCGCCATGGTCATAAGCCTCCGCTACCTGAAGCTGAGCCTATCTCTGCCCGCCATCTCCTCTGCCTTGTCCGCCTGCTCCCTGCGGACTGCCACGGTCAAACCTCTACCTCTACCTGGGAGGTCCCTCCATGGTCTACTGCTCGTCTGCAGGGCGGGTTGGGCAGTCACGAGCCATGTGGCCCTGCCCGCTGCATGCATATCATTGTCTGCTCTTCGTAAGGCTAGATCTATTCCGTGTGCCCCGCATAGCCAAACCCATGTCCTAAGGTGGACCACTATACAGCCTAGTACTCTTGGACCTCTGCATCATCTATTGACTGCCAGCTGCATAAGACTCCACTCTGTTCTGTCCTGTGGTGGGTCTCGCTACTGATGGTTGCTCGGTGAGAAAGCTCTCTAGTCGCAGGGCTCACTCCAGCACCCTCGCATGGGTTGGGATACTGAGTGGAATCGCCGAAGCTCTGATCTCATGCCTCATCCCCTGATCAAAGGTCCGGGACCAGAAGAATGGGTCTCGTACTATGTCCGTGGAGTAGCGCGAGAGGTTGGTAAATCTCGCCAAGTACTGGGATACTACATGTTGCCCTGCCGTAGCTGTAGTAACTCCTGGTGCACACCACAGGGAGGGTGGCTGGAACGATCTCTGAGCAGAAGAGTCTCTCGAAGTCCGTCCAAATAAGAGATGCCTCATCATGAACCTGGAGCATCAAAATCCACTATCTACCTGTTGCTGCGTGAAGGAGACTCACGAAAAGGATCACCATGAGGTCTGCTGGTGTCCTTACCAACCTGAAGACTTTGATGATAGCCTCCAGCAAATCGTCGGCTTCCTGAGGATCTGTCTCTCTGTGGAACTTATGCGGCCTCTGCCTCTGAAACTCGTGCAACACGCTGAGGCGGAGTGCACTCTCCACCGCTGGGGCTAGTAGCATCGGTGGCTCAGCGGGTAGAGGTACCGCTGGTTCCCTTACCGTAATGGGGCCCTGCACTGAGGCCTCGTCGCTCGGTGGGCTTCCATCCCGCAAGTAACTGGGAACCCTAGCTTGCTGTGGTCGTGGGGCCATCCTTAAAAGAAACAGGTGCTCCACGGTTAATACAGTATACCTGGTGAGCTGACACAAAGTAATCACAAAGAAAACTTTTGAAACACACATGCAATCAATGCTTTCATGCACTGAGTCGGAAATCAGAAGTCAGAGTCCTGTTGTATGGATATGTTGGTTTCTGCACCAGCACTGGACTCCCTGGACTAATAACCACACTCATTACTCGAAAAATTATATCCTCACAGATAATAAATTATCAGAGTCCTAAGTTCTGCGGTAGAACTGACTCCTTTGATACCAATTTGTCACGACCCGTCCTCAGGTCCCATGTTGTGACTACCCCAAGCCCGCCTTCCATAGGTCAGGGGCTGGCGACTAGCACCGAAGTCATAAATCCAAAATAAGGGAAGGAATTTCCTTTAAAGATTAAACAACCACCATAGAGTACACAAGGGAAGTAAACACTAAGTAAAACTAGGTACAAGGTAAGTGCTGAAAGAAAATGCGCCAATATACAAACCCAACTGGAAGTACAGTACAACTGGGAGACAATTACAGCAGCATAAAGTAAAACAGTAACACCGAGTCATCCTCCAGAAATCCCACCTGAAGGGTGGGTATAGATAGTCTCCTCATCTCCTCAGTTCGATCGTCCTCTCCATGTACGTCCTGCCAAGTTTTCTACCTTTGGGTACCATCCAGCTCCACAAGCCTCCACCTCGATCATTGTTGTCTGTCGTCTGCATCCAACACAACATAGTGCAGGTATGGCCTGTGAAGGTGTGAGTATACGATACTCAGTAGGGACCCCGAGACCCCCGAAGGTCTCTCAGAATCTACGAAGGATAAACCACAAAGGAAATATTCAATCAGTAAGTATCAATAACAGTACTTAGGTATATGCCCATACAAAAACCTAAGTCATCAGTTACAGTTTGGCTCTAGATCTCGAGCATAAGCACAACCTAGTCCACATAGGAAAGGACATCCTATTCCACACAGGAAAGCACAACCCAATCCACATAGGAAAAGCAAGCCAACCACATCAATGATAATGATTGAGAATCAAGACTCATCTCACATAGGTATACACTCGTAAGGCGATGGAGATGATCAGATGTAACCACTGATTCATCTAAGCAATCGGACCCACATAGGATACAAGACCAGTTATGTTTTTGGACCCACAAAGGATACAAGACCAGCTAATCTACCGAACCCACATATGATACATGTACATAGTCAAATACTTCCGGACCCACACAGGATACAAGAACAATAGTCATTGTCGTCGAACCCATAGAGGATTTCAGTACGATCGTCATTACTGCCGAACCCATTGAGTATCCAAGTACAGTCGTTGTCGCTGTCGAACCCATGGAGGATCCAAGTGCAGTCGTCATTGTCGCAGTCGCAGTCATCTCTACGGTTCCCGCACACAGCATGATCGATTCCAGGTGGGTCCACTCCTCGAGAAATAGATAGAGAGAGACGATACATCAACTGTCACGAAGTCTAGAGTTTATGCATACCAAGGTTTCGTCTCGTTAAAAGAAACCCGACACGACAGACGGTGCATCAATCGGATGCCCGGTCTGAGAGTTATTGGCTTTTCCTTTCCACGGGCCCTGTTGGTTTTTAAGCTAAAACCAACCTGACTATACTCCAACTATGTCCATACCTCAAGCGGAGTAATCCAAAAGGACCTTCTCAACAAAAGGATCCCAACTCAATTGATGTCTCTTCAATCGGATGCCTGGTCCTTAAGATATAAGCGTTTCTGCTCCAAAGGCCCGGTTGGTTTCGAGTCCGAACCAACCCGGTCGTACCCAAACTTTGTCGAAACCTCAATTGTAATATACTGAAATGACCATCTCGATCTAAGGATTCATACTCAACTTAGAGTGCATCGATTGGAGTTCTGTAGCAGAAGTTATGGGGAAAAGACCGAAAGTGGTCTGAAGTGGGGGTCTGGGCCCGGTCCGACACGGCCCAACCCCCCTGGGTCGGACTGAACTAGGTCGACCCGACCTGGGTCCAGGTCCAACCCGGATGGGCACGTCTCAGACGGGCTGGGCGCAGCCCAGCCCAGTCCGCGCGACCCACCCTAGCCCAGACGGGGGGGTGCGCTGGCTCGGCCAGCAGGCCGAGCAGGGGGGGACACAGTCCCCCCTCCCTTTGCGCTCCACAGACGCGATAGGTGCCGCATCTCTTCTGGATCCCACGCGGCGGCAAAAACTGGCCGCCTGCTGCTTTCGCGACTCCTGCCAATGGCGCGCTGGGGCGCCACCGCCGGAGGTTTCCGCGGGCCACCCGTCGCTAATTATTCAACGCATCAGGATCAAAACAACGGTGGGTTTGGGCTAGTTCGTTAGCCCGCACCCACCGCATTAGTGCTTTTAAGAAACACCATCAACAAAACACGCCATGACGACAGTACAGAAATAACACGTGAATAAATTAAACCAAAACCCCCTACCTTAACAAGAAGTCATTCGTCGGCGTCGCGGTAGATGGCGTCACGGTAGATGGCATCGCGGAAATTACAAGGAGGAAGCGGTGTCCCCTCTCTTGTCGCGAAGAATAAGATTTAGTGGCACGTTGTCAATCTCTGAGGAACCAGAGTTCTTCGTCGTTCTGCATCGGAGGCTGGAATCGTCGGCATTTCTTCATAGCTTCCTCCCGCGGGTTCTCAATTCGTTTTCCAAAGGGTGGATTAATAAAAGAATTAATCCTCACATTGTGTTCATTATTATGGTTCATTAATGAAGCTTAATTAATGAACCTATTATACACATGGGCGTTGCTGTTACACAACCAAAGGGATGAGTCATTAAATGGCCCTTAATTATTGATCGTCTTTACACTGAGATTCCGCAAACTGTCGCTCAACGATGGAAGAAAAATAATAAAATAACTTTTAGTTATTTTATTATATATAATTCTTTTTCTGAAGGTCTAAAAACATATCTTTTTCATCCGAACCTTGTCGGTTGAAGCTAAGCTTCACCTAAGAGAATATCGGTGCTACAAATTCATCGGTGCCCTCATATTTTAATTCCAAGAACCAGTTCAAAATTTAGAAAAAACCCGTTCATTCGTTCACTGAAGGTACCTGAGCTATGCTTCAAAAATTTATTCCGGGAAAACCGGACCTCGGAATCAAGCACCGCCAGAAACTGGGTACTCGTAAAATCCCAAAGAATTTAAGAAAAAAAATTCCCTTGAAATTTACGGGTCTTTACAGATGCATCCACATTAGAGGGACAATCTATCTTCATATATGATATGTGATTCTACTAAGCGGTGGCTGGATGTTATCACCCAGGTGGATTGATATTGTGATAAGGTCTGGGTAGACATCTAAAATATATATTTTTTACTATATCTTTCCCAAGAATCAGATGGCTGATAGAGATCAAGAATACAAGAACCTACAGTAGGGGAGCATGTCAGTTATGGAATACTCTACTCATTTCAAAGAGATGTAGTGGTTCACACATACTGTAGTGAGTGATGACCTTATAACCTCCAGATTATTTGAGGATGGACTAGTGCGCACCATCTGATCATAGGAAAATGGGTTTATGTAGTCTACCATTTTCAGAATCATCAACTTTCCCCATATTATAGATTGAAACATTAGGAAATAATATGGTGAATGTCAAGATGGATCGATAGCTTGAGCTAAATTTTGTTCCTCTTATGGATGAAAATACTCTTTGAGGCTACCCATGGAGGTAGCCACAATCAAGATGCTTTTGTACATAGATATATGATATTTCACTAGCTCTGGAATCTAGGAAACACAAATCCTTATTTCTTACATGATCTGTTCAAGTACTGAGGTTTTATAATGAGGGGGAACCTCTAGTTATTCTTCAGGACTTTCCCTTCAGTTCCTAGTGGGAATGAATCAACTCTTAAGACATGATCAAGAGCGGGTCTAGTAGGATCACATCCCGAATGGTATATGCATTACCACTGGTCATTAAGGAAAATGTGGCAGTCAAGGCAGAGGCGGTAAGAATCATTATTCTTAATGCTAGAATAGTGGGAATGTTGAGTGAATTTAAGTAGTGAAACATGTCCATAGTATAGGCCAGTTATATGCATCCCAGCCTGTGGAAGAGTATCATAGTATCAGTCCTTCTATAGTTTGAAGTACTATTATAATTCCCTCCACTTTATTGTCTTCAATATTTGACATACTTTTATCTAAATATTTTATATATGAGACTATAATGGAAAGTTTGGGCCTTGAGATTGAACACTTAAAGGGCATTATGATGCTTGATATCCCTTTAGGTATTCGACTAGATGGTGTTATCCATTGTAAGGACAATCCCCTTGAGAGAGGTCGATACCTTTTCATTCTGATTATTTATGTCCTCCACATGATGGGCTTTGACATAATCATTACAATTGACTAGTTAATTCCCTATTGATCCCACTTTTACTAAGGTTATTAGAGGGTGATGTTTATACATCATAGGGTTGTAGGAACGTGTGTAATGGAGAATGGGATGCGTGAGCTACATGATCTGGACCCGCACAGTAGAGGCGAGGTGATGTGACAACACATATTACCAATCATTTTCTAGATGTCCATGGTTTAAGGCCTGCATTTTTTCCTCATATAGAGGATCATTTAAGGTACTCCATCCTCGAGGACTTATATGGTCTACCACCAATGTGATAGGTAGTATTCACCATGGATCTTTTGTCAGGGGAAAAACTAGTGATCATTCATCCTTTTACAATGGAACCTAAGAAGATTCTGGAACTCAATATGAAATTGAAGGATTTTAAGGCTAAAGGCTTCATACTCCCCAGAACTTCTCCTTGTGGTTCACTGGTCCTATTTTCTTATAAGGAATACTATAACCTCTTGCTCTGTGTGGATTATCATTGATTTAACCAGATCATGAAATAGAATATGTATCTACTGCCAAGACTGGATGACCTATTTGATAATATTTGGGGATATATAGTGTTTTCAATAATATATTTTAGTTCGGGTTATCACTATGCGTGTTTCAGGTCATCTAACATACCTCTCATAGCTTTCAAGAGTGGGTATGGTCCATAGAAGTACCTGGTTATGTTTTTCTGATTCACAAACACACCATCATTTTTCATAAATCTTATAAATTGGGTTTTGATCCTATATCTAGATCCATCTGTAGTAGTCTTTGTTAACGATATTGAAATTTTTTCATGTTCTAGACATGAAAATTCAAAAAAAATATTAATATTGTGATGAATACAATGAGAGAGTATCATATCTATGAAAATATTAGTAAATGACAACTCTGTGTTGAAAAGGTTCATATCTAATGTCATGTTATCTCAAATTCAGTTGTTTCAGTGGACCTAGAAAAAGTGGGAGCTATATTTTCCTAGGATAAAACCATGAACATTATTTCAATTCAAAGATTCTTTGGGATATCCAAATATTATAGATGACACATTAAGAATTTATCACATATTTCAGCACCGCTTATGGGCTTGAAAAATAATGGTATCAAATTTGAATGGTCAGAAGATTCTGAAGCAGCATTTCAACAGACAAAGGTCCATTTGGATTTAGCAGAGATACTAGTTCTTTAGGATATAACTATGATCAATATAGTCTACTATGATGCATTAGGTATCAGTCTTGGAGATGTTCTAATATTGGATGAGTGAGTTGTTGCATACAGATCTCATCGGTTGAGGCCTCATGAAAGGAATCAGTCAACACATGACCGTGAGTTGAGTACTGTTGTTCAAGACATCAATTTTAGGATAGAATATCAAATTAAAGAGTGTTTTTTGGTGTCAATGGATCATAAAATCCTCAAGTAAAACTATAAATAGTGGTATCTCAATATCTGGAAGTGCAGGTGGGTTGAGGATCTACAATCATTTCATTTCAAGATTTACTACGGACCTGGTAAAGGAAATGATGTAGTCGAGTCTCTAAGATGAAAGACTCTAAAAAAAATAGTTCATAAATCCAATGGTGAATGGTAGCTTATGGCCGTATTCCCAGATATCCATATTGAGGTCCAAGATAACCCTAGAAATACTATCCTCTTGGATATAGTAATGACTTATACTCTTCTGGAATATTTAAGAATGAGGAAACTATTTGATCCATAAGGCCTTGTCCTAAGGGAAAGAATCTCTGATGATGATAAATCTTCAAGTTGGACTGTGTATGGGGATGCTACATTATTATTCAATGGGTGTGTATGGGTTCCAATAGAAATATTAGAGTAGATGATGTAGTCATTTTGTGCCTCAATATGGAACGTTCATCTAGATGTCACCAAAATATATTGGGATCTAAGTCAACCATATTGGTGGCCTCAATTCAAACGTGGTATTTCTAGATTCGTTACATTGTTTTCCACTTGTTATAAGGTGAAGGGGGGACGTCAACATCCATTATGGATTTTACAACCATTTGAAATTCCCGAGTAGAAATTGGATGATGTTTTTATGGATTTTAATATTGGTATATCTATTTAACCTCATAAAAATGATACAGTGTTGGTTTTCTATGCTCATTTGATTAAGAATTCACAATTCGTACATGTGTGGGATACCTTACCAATAGATATTCTAGGAAGGTTGTATGTTAGGGAGGTTTTATGTCTTCATGGAGCTCCATGTTATATCGTTTCTAACATAGATTATCTTTTTACATCAAAGATAATGTTTATATAACCTTGGAGTAAGGGATATTTATCAATTGTAGTTTAAGGTTTTATAAGTTGAGGTTTTTCAAAATAAATATCCTTTTGGTATATATATATATATGATTTAATTTTATGTTAATAATGTAGATTATTATTTTGGGATTAGGATAAGAGAACATTGATGAAAATCCTAAGAATAATACTATGTATTTGATGAGATCATGAAGTGTTGGAAAAATTTGAGTATTTTGTTTTCCTTGAAATCACATCCATATTGTGACACTTGAAAATGGAGGCAGTTGTTGCACAGATGTACCAAGGGGTGATCCTACTGAAAAGTGATTCTTGAGTGCTGACTCAATCATTACCCAAATATATAAGTAGTAGTTCTAAGACATAAAAATGTGCTAGAAAGTATCATGGAATAAAATTTTGTTAAAAAAATTATCTTTAAATCCCATTTTTAAGGATTTTAGAAAGATTTTACTTAGGTATGTTTGAGAATATAATAGAAAAAATAACTATAAATGGCCATATATTGAAATAATAGTGACATAAATTGATCAGAATTTATCATAAGTTAAAAACAATGGGTTCTTAAGGGAAGACATATTCACATTGATTATTTTATATTTATATTATGGATATTATCATAAACATTTTTTTAGTATTTAGTTGAAACAAAATCATGAAGATGAAGCTGGGAAAAGGTAGGTTTCTACAAATTACTATGATGTATAAAAAAATAAATGGGCATAAACAAATCACTATAAAAATTTATCTATGACTATTATGATAGAAAATGTCATTTCTCTTGTATTACAAAAGGTAGATAGACCAATATTTAAATATTCATTAAATCATGAAATTATAGGTCATTTTAATTAATTAGTTATATTTATCAAGTAAATTATAGTATTTCCTAAATGATATGATGATTAGTTAAAAAATATAGGGATTGGTGTTTAGTATTTTTACATTAAAGGTATGGAAACATGTATTAAATAGTATTAAAAACATATAATTTCATGTTTTGGAAATGTTATTTTCTTAGGGATAACTATAGGAGAAAAATTATTAAGGAATAGATAGCCCTTATCCTTTATATAGCCTTAATGTCATCAAAATATAGAGTGGTTTGATTTTGAATAAGTAGGTTAGATGTTATTAATAACCTTAAAATTTATCATTTATTTATGATATTTTGAATAATTTCATCTTATTTTTTGGATTGTGATATATAGTGACTAAGGAGTGACCTCATGAACTAGTAGTTAATACCATTTATGTTTTAAATATAGATTTAATTTTTTGGAAGAATATATAATCTCATTGTGGTTTAATTTCATGGAGATTAAAATAGGTTTTAGAAAGGATTTTTTAGGAGTATCTGATTAGGTTATATACATACTTGTGTATATGATTGTAAGAATGAATAATATTATTTTACTTAGGATAATTTAGATTTTGAGCGCATATATATGAATTATTATTAGGTTTATAATATTCAAAGAATGTTCATAGTAAATTGGGATTTATATTTTGAGTATCGTTTTATTATATATTAGAGAAATGAACTCAAATTAACCTAGGATTTACAAATAATGATATATATTAAAGTGAGATTGATATTGGTTAATCTATGAGAATTAGTTTATAAAATGATGAGAATGGTAAAAGGTTTCAGGGATAGATGATATTTATGTTATTTATTATGAAGGTTCCTCTACATTGATAATTTCACACAGATCACATAAACACTTTTTGTTTTTGTAATGGTTTAAAATATAAGCAACCAATTGTGTGCGGGAAAATACAAAAAAATTACAAAGAAAAATGCAATAGAAATGGAGTTTAGTTGAGAAACAATCTGATTATTTCAAACTATTTATCATGAAATATGATTACGATCATGAACATAGTGGAATTCCCCAAAGCACTAAATAAGTTAAAGATGGAGTCTCATGAATTATCAAGTGATTAAGATCATAATACTAAAACTTTTAAGTGAATTATATAAGAAAAAAATCAATTACTATGATTCCAAGTGATTTAGGCATTATATAACTCAATGTCCCTATCCAAGGTCCAATAAGGGACATATTCACCAACAACCATAAGAACCAGGGAAGTCCAATAAAATTTCGACTAATGAATTTTATAGTGAGGTTTCAATCTATATTTTTTAGTATCATATTTCATGTATTTTTCTACCAATTACATGATATTGGGTAAAAAATAAAAACTCCTTGTTGTTTGATAATCATATAAATCATTTTCTATTATTTTGGGAAGTTATTTATTATGAATCTAGATATTCTTCACCTAGTATAATTTTAAGTTAAATTTGGAATGGGATAACAATATTTATATAGTTTTTATTATAATTATTCATATATATATATATATATCTAATTTCATATCCTAAATAAACCCATGATCATATAAAAATATTTGGTTAATTATAATTCCCCTATTCAAATTATTTTAATCTTATGAATCAAATTTTGAAGTTGAAATTTATTTAAGGGGGATAATGTAACACCCTGAAATAGTAATTCTCTTTAAATTAGTAAATATGTCTAATAAAATTAATTTAAAACATAACCCTATATTGAAAATCTTAAAAATATTATAATAACATTATTATTTAATATAATATGTTATTCATTTAATGAATAATTATTTTTAAAAGCTAAATAATTAATATTATTTAATGTTGAAACCTTTTATTTTCAATTAAAGTAGTTTTATTTATAATTTTAATTACCCAATGAATCATTGAATTTGAAATTATAGAATATTAATTTGATAAAATAAACATCATTTTATTAATTCATTGCATCAAAATTTACATATAATGAATTCCTATGAATTTTCTATAATGATAGATTTTTAGATGCAAAATATTATATTTACACAAATTATAATTCCCATGAATTTATCACTATTTAAATATTACATATATAATCTCAAAACCATTAATGTAATAAAATATGAGCTAAAAAAATAATATTATTCATTTATAAATATTCCATGGACATATAAATACTATCCAAAATATTTTTATAACTAAAGTAAAATGTTACTTAAATATAAAAATTATATTTTCTCTTCTCATTAAATCATGTATGTTAAAGGTGAGGTTTAGTTTTTATGACCACGAAAAAATAAAAATATTAATAAATTATAAATAAATTAGTTTATTCCTTTACAATTAGTAACCATGATTGTTGAATCATGTATATATATACAAGCTTAATATCGATATTTTTCAAAATAATTGTATTATACAATTGAGTTCTCTTATTTTAAAATTAAATTTTCATACTTATAGAAATTTTATGTGATAAAATCGATTTATAAATTGAAATAAAAATATTTAAGCTATGTAATAAAGAAAATATTAATATTATATTTTAAAATTAATTACAATGTTCTCAAATTATTTATCACACCAATTGTAAAAAAAAGAAAATTGAGTTTATCTTCGTATAAAATTCCTATTTTTTATTGAAAAAGTTACATAAATGAATGTTTTAGAATATTATCAAACTATTCTGTTAATCACTAATATTTATATTATTAATCATTAGTATAATAAAATAGACATATCATTAATGATGAACATGAAGATGCTTCCAAAAATGACCCCTTTTATTCAGTTATAAAAATAGAAAAGTTGCACCATTAAAATATACAATTAACCTTTAAATTCATCCATTAAAATAAACTAATTGTTTCTCCCTATAACCCACTCCACTGAACATAATCCCATGTTCACTCATAATTATCATAATCCTTTCAATTTAAATAATTCTTTTAATTATTGATCCAGTCTCCAATGTAAGTGTTATCTCCTTCTTAGGTTACCTTCTTAATATCATTATTAAAAATATATTATCATGATAATTATATGATGAAATATATTATTATTATTATTATTATTATCTTTTATATTAATGGTGAAACCATTATTTATTCATTTCCATCAACATAGTAAAATAAAGTAACATTGATATTTTGTGTGTGTGAGGCCCACTTCCTTGCTGAAGAATTGTTTTTTAAATTTTATTCAAGTTATTAATCCATTATAAAAAAATATTAAAAAAAATTAAACATCTAAAAATGTCAAAAAAAAATATACCATTGTTTTTTGATTATATTGATACTATTTAAGGATAAATACATCTTTACCCGTACTCACCCATTGAGTTAAAGTGTGTTATAGTTTTGGTCGGTTTAATGACCTATATGAATAATACATTAAAATATGATCATGTATTACAATGAAAAACTATATACATATATTATTATAGTTTAATAAAAATAAAAATTATTTTATGGTTTTGGAAAATTTATATATGGTATATAATAAACCATCTTCGACCACTAAAATTTCCGAAATAATCCATTATCAATTTGGATTTCACAAAACTTATCCAAAAATCATATGAAGTGAAATATGAAATTTTTGAGTAAATATATGTTATATATTAAATAATACTTAATTATACCTAAGTAATTAAAATTTTATCAAATTATGTGTAATTCTATAAATGTTGTTAAAAATATGCAAAATAGTTAAAGATATTAATACCTGATGATCATAATATGCTCAAACTAATTAATGAATAAAATATAAAATTATAATAAGTTTTATAAATTGTTAATATTAATGATTATTGCTTTTTTATAGGATGCTAATTTAGTTATTCATTTATGATAGGAGTTTATATTTTGATCAATCATGAAATCAAGACAAGGTTAGTGTTTTATCACAAAATCTTCATTTTGAGACACATTTGAACGTATCCACCAAATTTCATTTATGTTGTGTATTTAATTATTATTTGATATATAATATCATGAATTAAATTTAAATATTGGTATTTATATTTCTATTAATATACCCCTCTTTCAAGAGGTTTGTATTGTAGTGTTACTCAAGATGCATTATTTTTCTTGGTCTCAATTACGATTCTTTGAGGCTTGTTACATATAATGAAGTATGTTTCCTCTTTATGGTGTACTCACTACTCATGTATATATATTTATCATAATAATTTTTCCTTTTGATTTAAAAGACAAATCGCATTCCTTAATTCATGTGGCTAATGATAATGTTGTTTTCCAAGTAATTAGAATATTTGGTAACTCAAATCCCATTCTCTGAGTTATAATTGTTTATCCTAAAAATTTTTCTTTAATGCTTGGGTTATCCCACCATAATAATTTATTATATGGTATCCTATAAACCTATTTTCAAAAATTGGGTTTAAATATGAATTGGTTTTTATTAATATTATAAAAAAGTGGGTTTTTATACAAGGTCGCTTAATATTTTAAACTTTTCCCTTTCATAATAAAATGTCTTTGATCGACATTGCATATAGAAAATATTATATAATTTTTTAGGCTCATTTGTTGAATATTATTTTAAAATTAATTGTTTTCAATTATTATTATGTTCTCATTTTGAAAATTATATTTATAATTAACCCATAACTTCCACTTGAAATTTAATTTTTAATATGTTTTCAAAAAGATCTATTAAGTGTTAATTTTTATTTCCTGTTTCATTTTAAGAAATAGTAATCCTAATTGGGTTTATGTTTCACTATTTATATTATAATGTGTGTCTATATATATATATATATATATCATTTTAGTTTTGGAACTCAGCATACTATGAAAACCAAATCATGATCCCTTCTTGGGTGGCATTATTTCAGAATTCCTTTTCAATAATGTTTTTCATCTATGTCAAGGTCCTTATATGTTTCCAATGTTATATCGGGGATATGTTCTTCTAAAACCATAAAAATTCTTCTAATCAACGGATTTTGATCATGTTATTAAATTATTTTAAAAATTATATATTGATTCTTGTATAAAGTGTGAACATAAAAATTAATACAATTCAGATTGGATGATGTTGACTATGAAATTATATTATTATTTTGACATAAGTAAATTTATTTTTCTTTCGTTTATTTTTATTTCAATATGGAATATTATAGGGATATTTAGTCTGCATTATTTAAACATCCACTTAATTCCCCAATATTTTTAATGATCTTTTTATCCCATTTATGGACATATAGAAAATTATTGATATTCAATATATAATTATTCTAATATAGACCATTATTGGCATGTTTCTTAGAAAATGTTTGAACATACAAATTATTTATAAGGATGGGTTATAGTCATATTATATCTTATCTTTACACAAGTAAATATATTATAATTATTTGTAATTTTTAAGGATTAATTCAAGTAGATTATTTAGTTTACTTCCATATATATATTTATATGAATAGATATGTTTAGTTGAGTAATAGGTTCCTTATGGAATGGTTTGAATGGTCTTGATGACTCAGGTAGTGAATGCATTGGACATAATCAACTAACAGGTGGGGTCTAAAATTATATATTCCCTTGATGTATTGATATGTCTTGGGATAAAAATAGTTTTCGTAATTTGGTTTATGCCATCTCAATTATATAAGATTCATTAATTATATTCTCAATGACAAGAAATGTTTCCTAAAACATTTCCTTGGAAGCATATTTTATATGAATGAAATAATGAATTACATTAGTGTGAAATCATTATTATTGATATCCATGTTCTAATTTATTTTTATGGATATATAATACTCCCAATTTCCTATTGATTATGGATTCTTGATCATTGGTTATCCCTTCCATTATATTTATGTCATGTTTATGGCATGATATCATCAGTTATATGTTACCATTACTAATAATTTCAGGTTATCCCTTTTTATGTTATCATTTACCCTAGTTATAGAGAAAATTAGTACACATGTCTTGTTTAAAAGGAAAATATGTGTTGAAGAATTTTTGGGAGACTTTGATGTTTATTAATAAATTATATTGTTTCATATACAATGGGAAAATGTTTATTTTGATCTAATGTACCTAAAATTTATGAGTTTATAGTGTGTCCCACTTTGATATTTATCTAAAAACTAATAACCTTTATATGTAAGAGATTCAGTATTAATTATTGATTTCAAAAGTATGGATTGTTTTGTCCAATATTTTACAACTCATATCAATAATGTTATTAAAAGTATGTGTTTATGGAATCATATATGAGAGAGTGTACAAAGTCCATCACACCAAATGTCACAGGAATCATTGTATGAATATTTAATAAAATACTTTCACTAAAAAAAGAAACCTAGTTTGACTATTTAGAACTTATCAACATCCCTAAAAGTCTCATCGAACCATATAGAGATAATATCTCTTGAATTCCTTCGTCCATGGGATTGAAGAGGATATCATTCTTGGAACACCTTTATCCATCAGATCAATAAAAGTAATTTCCCTTGAAAACATTTTCACATGGATTCATATAAATGATAATACTATAAAAATGTCCTTCTATAGCATTTGGTATAACCATATTGAATTATCTAGTAAGTGATCCCTAATTAGCCAATATTCTCTACTAGGGTTTTATCTTACATAGGCCACCAACTATCAAAATTAGACTCCAATTTTCAACCAAATAGAGGAGATCATAAAGAAACATACCATAACTCAAGGATAATATATATATGTAAAAATAAATCATGAATCACCTCTCACTTCCACACAAGAAGTATATTCATAAAAATTAATCATAAAAAACAAATAAAAATTCATCAATATAAACATCCCATCATGGTATCTCAAGAAACATAGATAGAAAAAGAATAAAACATGGATCAAAAGGGGTCTCATACCATTAACAAAAAACACATGTTTCACAAAATCAAAAATGTGCCTTTTCTATTGAAAACATTCTTGAACTGTTAATCCAAATCACCATTTACAAATCCTTCACAATCTGGTGATGAGACAATTTTTTATTAAAAAAATTAAATTCAATTAGGAATTAAAACTTGTCCTTTAAACATACATTTAAATTATTAAATTTCTAATGAGTTTGAAAATATAATCCACATTGACAAATTTGTAGAAATAAATAAACTTATTTTGAATTATAAAAATTTTAAACACTTGAAACATTTGTTATAAAAGATATATGTGGTTGTAAAATGTTTTTAGAATTACCCACATTAGGGTTAATAGAATCCTTTTAAAATAAAAAAAAATGTATGCCAAAAAATGTATACATAGTTAAATTACCCAAACATTTGGTTTTGAAATCCAATATACACATGAAAACATATAAGAACATATATCTAGTTCCCATCATGGCTTTAAAATCCAATATAATTATTTAAATACAATAATAAATTTTCAGAACAATTTAGAATAGAAACCAATCCCATGAAAAAAGTTTAAACCAATTTTAAATAAATTTTCCTATCATGGGATACGCATATACGTATAACATTAATAAGGAAACATTTTCAAGATTCATACACTCAAATACATCTAATAAAAATATATGATAAAGAAACACTAAACATGGTGCAAAAAAATAATGATAGATGTTTTCTCATATTAGTTAAAAAATTCCCAAAAGATATGATATTCATGATATATCCCCTACATGAGAAAATAACCATGATTCTCACTAACCCTGAAAAACAAATTCAAAATAGAGATAAGGGTTCCTGGAAGGATATAGAAATAAGTTGAAAGAAATAATATAATAAGAGAATTTATTTTCAAGGGAATACCATAAATAAAACCACATGCGGCTATGGTAAAGAATTGCTAAATTTGAAGGAGGAAGGACGATAATACAAAGGGGGAGGTTCCTAGTTCATTTAAGAAATAGGGGGTGATAAATGATGATTAGATAATTAAAATGAAATAGGTGTAATAGTAAAAACTCTAATTTTAAGGAATCTACGCACACATCGTGGTTTTGGTTACATAGTTTCTGAAACTATAAGCTAACTATGTCTTGACCACTGGAAAGCCAAAATCCACTCAGAAGGTTCACCATAGAAAACCTCATAGTATTTAAACACTTGCTCAAGACATTCCAATCAGCACTATCAAACTACAGAGGGGTTCATATCATTGGAAACAACTTTTTTCAGAGAAATTGAAAGTTGTTCAGTTCTACTAAATCTCACAAAATATCTTTTATATTATCTTATAGGATTTTCATGATTTGAACTTCACCATGTTCCACCTATCCTAAAAAAAATTAATAGAAAAAATAGAACTAAGAAACCAACTGATGAGGGGTAGCCACACGTTTTCCTCTAAAATATATTTAATAAGAAAACATATTAAATATCCATTTCCTTGTACAAAACATCTTTGAAAAATTAAAAAAAATAAAACACATAAAAACACATTAAATAAACTATATAGATACATAATGAGGGTCCCAAATCACCCAACCATGCCACTTTCAATGCCCAAAAATCTTAAGTCTATGTATAGGTTTAAATAAAGAAATTCAAAAAACCCTCAAGGAAAAAATGGGTCTTAAAAAACAAGATTAATCCTCCAACTTCATAGAATTTCCTAAGGTAATCATGATAAAGAACAAAAAAACCTAGATCAAATAAGGGATAAAAAGTGTTGAAGACAAAGCATTAGTCACCCTACCCATTTGGATTTTTCTACAATGGTGGATCAAAAAATTCCCTACTACTGAAATCTTAAAATTTCATATTTAGTACTCCATAGACTATAACCAAAAAAAAATAAATGGTTCAAACCATAAGGGAGTAACTACTATAAAATATATCCAAAATAATTTAAAAATTTTATAACTAATCCAAGGTGTCCAAAATTCATGGTAAACAACAATGAAAAACATTCTTTATTAAGAAATGAGATATTTCTAATTAATGGTTCACATTCTACATAAAAGGGTTCTTAGATCTGAATCCTCTAAATATCATCCCATGGTGGTTTTGAAAGAAAATACTACATGGTGGAATATATGGATAAACTATAAACAATATTATTCCCTAATGTATAAATGAATTACCCATATATTATCCATATAATTGAGCATAAAAAGAAATCTTTCCCATGTTTTACACCATACAAGGGAAACCACGACCATTAACAAGCAGTGAGGAACACCAATTTCCTAAATAACCACAAAAACAAACATTGGGAGATGACATATGTAAGTGAAAAATTAATCTAAGATCAAAGAGAATAAATACCAAAATGGATTTCTGTCTAAAGTAGACATAACCAAACACCAAAATACTACACAAAATGATGTCCTCTCAGAAATAAATCAAAGATTAATTCTAATATTAACTAAGTAAACACTCCAAACTAGTGCTCACATAAGAGTCTTGAAGAACAACTGAACAACACTATTTCTACCATAAAACCAACCTTATGGGTCTAAACTAATAGACCCAAATAATCTCTAAAACATAAAAAATAGAAACACCACAAGGAGGAAACATGAGGCATAATAATGTGATGAGTAAATGACACATTCCACTCTTAAGATGCATGGGTAGTGCTATCATTAGAGGGATGATAACCCACTATGATTTTCATTCTAATTATATACTAGACCATTCTATGAGGATTACAATAATAAATGGAATACATGATCTCATCCTAGTCATGTCTCCCAAATTTATAATTCCAAATTTAAAAATCCCATTTTCGAATCCAAGGAACCATTAAAATTGGTATGTCATTCAATAAAATCAAAATTGAAATGATTTTAAAATTTAAAACCCAAGATATAACATCAATTAATCATTTTTCAACATTATCAAAACTATATACACAAAAATAAAAATTATTTTTAAAACCAATTAAGTACTCCATGTTTCATAAGAAATTAATAGCTCTTGTTTGGAAATCATATAAAAATCAATTTAAAACAAAACAAAGTAGAAAAAATAAATGAATCTAAAAATAATATTTCTTAAACAATTAGTTTCTATTAAAAAATATTAATAAATTTTTAAAAAACTATGTTCAAATTATTAAAAAATCAATACCCTAAAAAAATCTTTAGTATTAAAGAAATTTAATAACTTTAAAAAATAACAGGAAACAAAAATCATTTAACAAACAAGGCCTAATGCCTTATTTTAAAGCCAAAAACACTTTTTACTCATGAAAAACAATAGAACACAAAAAATAAAAATTTTCACATTACCCTACCACAATATTCAATGTAATGGTCAAAAGGTCCAAATAGAAAAATCATCTGGCAACTAGAACTCATCCTGACATGAAACTATAATGACCAGTCATTTCAAAAATGTACATATCATTTTGTTTATTGGTTTTATTTTCATTAAAAACCATAAAAATATTTCTAATCATGGAAATGAGGTCTCGGGTGTGTGTGGGTCTTGTTTAAATCCTGAAGCCTCGAAATGGGAAGAAAACACAGGTTCTAAGGATTAGAAAAAACTACGCCACCCAACCCACATGGGGTTACCAACCTATGAGATTGTAGACAGTTTAAACCTATAGGCCTCATAGTTTTTCTCTAACCGGGACAACCCAAGTGGATAGTCGTGTAGTGCTTCAAAGTATCAAGACAGATCCATTTTTCATGGTCAATGCATGTTTAGATAAACCTTTTGGTGTTCCCTTATGTATCAGTAACCGGCATGTACTTTGTCCAATCAGGTAGCCAATCCATGTGCCCTTATGTTTTTGGGTAAATTTACATTTTTTATCTTGGTTAACTTTTAATCTTTTTTCTTATTTCCCTTTCTTCCTACAACATATGTTTTGGATTCTCTTCACATATATGCTCCCAAACCCCATAAGAGCTAACATTATGATTTCATGTCTGATTCGTGATCTTTAGGAAGCATTGCATATGTCATGGTACATCCTATAATCATCTCTCTACATATTAAAGTGTAACATAAGATCCATCATGCTATTTAGGCGAAAACACATTTGACCTATTTTATGGCGTTTCTCTATTTCTTCATTTTCCTCCAACCTGCTTCGATTCAAAGTTCGATATCATTTGTTGAGTCGTCTACAGCCTTAAGGTAGGTGGTCTTATTGTTTTTTGCATGATTTTTTATGTCTCATAGTGATACCATTGTAGCACATGCTAGATTTTTTTGAGTTCCCCCTTTTTGTTGATTTATTTATATCAAGTTTACCATTTCACCTAGATACACACCCTTCGATCACTATTAACTAGTTTAGTGGTTGGTTATCAAATTTATGGACACCCCTTTGGTGTTCTAGATTGAATTGTACCTTGTAGATAATTGATAATTTTTTGAAACACCTTTCTAGATTTTTAATTAGACTTAAAATGGAATTTTCACTGATATATTAATTTTTATATGACCCAAATCACCTCATAGGTGTTTGGAAAGAGCTATAGTAGAAATTTACCATATAAGTAGTCTCTTTACAAGACCATGTCACTTGCTAAGTGGCCCACTAAGAATTTTAAATGTAATTGTTGTGTTTCAGTGGTTTAAATGTAATGATTAAATGTAATATAAAATGCATGATGTGTTCCCTTATTAAAATGAATTAGACAAATTAAATTTAATGAATAATAAGGGTGGTATGTCCACACCAATTCACATTTTATCAAATGTAGATAAATGAATTGTAAATAACATTTTATATTCATCTTTATAAATGATTTGTATGAGAGGTAATGCCTCATGTTTATATTTATAATATGTACTTACGCTATTATTGAGGCCCTAAAAGGATATAAAGGGTTCAATTGGGCATAGTGTTATCATTCTCCCTTACATCGGGTTTTGATCATGATGTCTCACACCATTGAAAATATTAGGATGTTGGGCTTAATGAACCACGTTCCTTTGTTCGAGTGATGACATGCTAGATCACTCACCATCCCGAGTGACTTATATGATTTATCAAACTCTTATTTTAATGTAGGTAATTTACTCTGTTTCTTGAGCTTATAGTCTCATTAGATAGATCATTGATGTGTGAGACAACCCCAGACCAAATAGAATTAGTATTGCATGTATATGGGAACTTACATCTGCATACACTTGGTTTATATAGGTGGATGAAATATATTTATATATATAAAATTATACTATATATATATTACTACTAAATATATATGTGGTCAAACCTTGTACACTTATACCATCCATGAGCCAAATTAGGTAGACCAACCATGTGCCGTACATGAACCTAAGTGGGCTGGTTATTTATTTTAGTATTTTTTTCATATTATGATATTATGTACAAATCGTTTAGTTTGATCACTAGCTAGATTACATCTAGATAATATTATTAGTGACCTAATGAGATTTTATATCACACCCTACTCAACCTTCTTTTGGTACCAAAGAATATTACTTTCATATAGGTTAGGATAAGGGGAAGGGCCCTACTACTAGTGGATGATATATTTTTCATATAGATGGAGCATCAGAGTCGAGGAATGATCATTCCCATGGGATTCTAGTGGAGATACTTATTATTATTTTCTTTTTCTATATAAATATTTTATGTCTTTTCCCAACTCTCTTTTTGTATATCATCTTGTCCTTAATCCATGCATATGATACTTTCTAGAGCCTTTTGATTGTAAAATCAGTTAATTAGTTTTGTTTATTCTTCTACTTATTATTGATTTTATATATTTTTATATGATTATAAAGTTTTTTGTTCATTATTTTATCTTTTCTTCCACTCTGACAAGTGTTTATAGTTTCCCCACTACACAAACTCTACACCCTCGCTACTAGTCATTAGCCTTTGTCATATCGGGAGGCGAGCTTGAGTCCATGTAACCCACCAACTCAAGGAATAGGTTAAGTGGACCATTATTCAAGAGGTGAAACAATAGTATCAAAACCATTAATTTTTCTTTTTCTTACCATTTTTTATTAGGTAGGACACTAGGAGTTAAAAGTATTTGGAATTGATCATTTTTATGGATGTATCTAACACATGTACTGGGGAAATGAAAATTACCTAGGATGTGAACTTTTTATTGTTTATTATTCCATTTTTAGTTGATACGAATTCAATGTTAGGTGATACGCATGTCTTAGGATGTTATTGATATTGGTATTAATGAAATGGTTATTAATTTTCCTCGTACCATTGAAATGAGGGCTTTGTGTTAGCACATGCAATGTCATGGTTTATATAGGATTAATATGCCATGAAATTTTCCATGTCACTTCTATTTTCGTCATGTATTTTCCCGTTGAATATTGATAGTGCCTTGAATATATATTGAATAGTATTGAATCTTATTACAGGTATTTGAAAACATATTTGATACATAAAATGTATACATTAACCTAACATAGTTTTCTTGAATTGGTTAATGTAGTCACCTTAATCAATCAATTATGGAATATTGATCCATGGACTATGGGTCGCATTTGATAGAATGTGTTATGGTTTGGATTAATCAGATGTCAGGTTTTGGTTCATAATGAGTATGGGACCTTATGGATTGGGGATGACAATCAAACTAATTCAACCATTTTAAATTGATTTAAATTTTTGAATAAGTATAATTTTAAACATAATATGACTTCTAAAGAAAAATTAATTATCATTTACAAGTGAAACAGAGACCTAGACCTGAACCTATCCTTATTAGTTGTAGGGTGGTATCTCTTACTTTTTTATGTCCTATTATGGTCTCTTAAACCATCTAGACATTGATTCTAAGGTATGAAGAGAAGCTTGATTGTTTCTATAGAAGGTATTTATACCAGTCCTAGTTTCCTATGTACAATCATTTCAATTAATTAAAAATATTTTTATGGGTGCATTTGGAATTATAGAAATACGCCAACATAAAGTCATCTAGTTTAACACACTAAAGATGGTGAAAGACATTCACTTAAGGGGGCGGTTCATGATCCTCCTATGATTACACTTGTAGTACCACATATGGAACCTCTCCTAGTTCTATATATGGGAACAAAAACATAGTTCCAATAATCCTTCTTAAGTATGTTGCAGCATGTGCAATGAGTTGTTCGATCTTCTTAAAGTATGGTACAGTTTACTCAATAAATCAAGAAGAAGCATCCTCCCACCTTCTTAGGGAATGGTGGAACTCATGCTCTAGACCCTTATATTAAAGCTATATTTTCAATATTTAAGCATATGTAGATGCATCCACATTGGAGGGACAAGCTATATTTGTATATGATATGTTATTCTACTAAGTAGTGGTGGGATGCTATCACCTATGTGGATTGATATTGTGATATGTCCTGGTTAGACATCTAAAATATATTTTTTGACTGTTCCTTTCCCAAGAATCAGAGGGATGATATAGATCAAGAATTTAAAAACCTACAATAGGGGATCATGATAGTTATGGAATACTCTGCTCGTTTCAAAGAGTTGTAGTGCTTCACACATACTATATTAAGTGATGACCTTATAACATCTATATGATTTGAGGATGGACTAGTGCGCACAATCTGATTGCAGGAAAATGTGTTCAAGTTGACTACCATTTTTAAAATCATAAACTTTCCCCCTATTTTAGACTAAAACATTAGGTAAGAAGATGGTGAATGTGAAGATGGATCGACACCTAGAGCTTCATGTGGTTTCTCTTATGGATGGAAATACTCATTGAGGCTAACCATAGAGGTAGTTGCAATCAATCAGCTTGTGTACATAGCTTTCTGATATTCCACTAGCTTAGGAAGCTAGGACACGCAAAGCCTTATTTCTTACATGATCTATTCAAGTACTGAGGTTGCAGAATGATGGGGCACAAAACATTCCCTTCAGTTCCTAGCTGGCAAGGATCGACTCTTACTCCATGATCAAGAGAAGGTCCAGTAGGATCACGTCAAGAAGGTAGATAAATTACCACTGGTCATTTAGGAAAATGTGGCAGTCATTTCAGAGGCAGTAAGAATCATGATTCTTAGCACTATAATAGTGGGAATGTGGAGTTAATTTATGTAGTGACACATGACCATAGTATAAGCCAGTTATATGCATCTCAGCCTATGGAAGAAGATCACAGTATCAGACCTTCTATAGTTTGATGTATTATTCAAGTTCCCTTCACTTTAGTGTCTTCTTTATTTGACACAAGTTCATCACACTATTTTATATATTATACTATAATGGATTGTTTAGGCCTTGACATTGAACTCTTACAGGGAGTTATGATGATTGATATCCCGTCAGCTATTCGACTTGAGGGTATTATTCATTGTAAGGACTATCCCCTTGAGATAGGTGGATACCTTTGCATTCACATTATTTATGTACTCCACAAGATGGGCTTTGACATAATCATTATAATTGACTAGTTAATTTCTTATTGTTTCCACATTAACTGTTGTTATTAGATGATGATGTTTACACACCATATGGTTGTAGGAACGTGTATAATGGAAAATTGGATGTGAAAGATACATGATCTAGACCTGAGCATCAGAGGTGGGGTGATGTGACAACACAGATTTCCAATCATTTACTAGATGTAAATGGGCTAATACCTTCATTTTTCTCATATAGAGGATCATTTTAGGTACTTTATCCTTGAATACTTCTATGTTCTACTGCCAATGTGATAGGAAGAATTCACCATTGATCTTGTGTCAGGTGAACAACTAGTGATCATTCATCCGTATAGGATGGAACCTAAGAAGATTTTCGAGATCAATATGAAACTGAAGGATTTGGAGGGAAAAGGCATCATACTCCCCAAAACATCTCCTTGTGGTTCATGGGTCCTATTTTCTTATAAGGAAGACAATACACTCAGGCTCTGTGTGGATTATCATTGATTTTACCAGAACATGACAATGAACATGTATCCACTACCATGACTAGATGACATATTTCATAATATTTGGGGATATATAGTGTTTTTTAAAATATATTTGAGTTCGGGTTATCACCAGGTGTGTTTTAGGTCATCTGACATACCTCTCATAGCTTTCAAGAGTAGGTCTGGTCTATAGAAGTACCTGGTAATGTCATTCAGACTCAAAAACACACCAGTATTTTCCATATATCTTATAAATTGGGTTTTTATCTTATATCTAGATTAATCTGTGGTAGTATTTGTTAATTATATCTTTATGTATTCATGTTCTAGACACGACCATTCAAACAATCTTGATATTGTGTGGAATACACTGAGAGAGAACCATCTCTATGAAAGGATCTGTAAATGACAATTGTCGGTTGAAGAAGTTCATATCTAATGTCACATTATCTCATATTCAAGTGTGTCAGTAGACCTAGAGAAAGTGGGGGCTATATTTTCCTAGGATAATCCCATGAAAATCATTGAAATTCAATGTTTCTTGGGGATATACAAATATTACAGATTCCACATTAATCATTTCTCACATATTGCAGCACCACTTATGGGATTGAAAAAGAATGGTATCAAATTCGTATAGTCAGGAGATTATGAAGCAGCTTTTCAAGAGAAAAAGGTCCATTTAGATTTAGCACTGATACTGATTCTTTTGAATATAGCTAGGACCAATACAGTCTACTATGATGCATCAGGTATTAGTCTTGGAGCTGTTCGGCTATTGGACGAGTGAGTTGTTGCATACTGGTCTCATCGGTTAAGGCCTCGTGAATGGAATCAGTGGACACTTGACCTCAAGTTTACTATTTTTGTTCAAGAATTAAAATGTAGGATAGAATATCTAATTTGAGAGTATTTTTTTCTGTTTAGAGATCATAAAATCCATAAGTAAAACTTTATATAGTTGTATCTCAATCTCAGGAAGCACAGGTGGGTTGAGGATCTACAATCATTTCATTTCAAGATTTCTTATGGACCTGGTAAAGGAAATGATGTAGTAAACTCTCAAAGTTGAAAGACTCTAAAAAAGTCAGTTCCTAAATCCAATGGTGATTTGTAGCTTATGGGATTATTCACAAAGATCCATATTGAGGTCTAAGAGGGCCATGGATAGACTACACTCTTGGAAATATTTATGACATATACTCTTCTAGAATATGTAAGAATGAGAAAACTATTTGATCCCTAAGGCCTTTCCCTAATAGAAAGCATCTCTGATGATGATAAATCATCAGGATAGACCATGGATGGAGATGAAACATTATTATTCCTTGGGTGTGTATGGTTCTAATAGAAATATTAGAAGAGATGATGTAGTAATTTTTGGCCTCAATATGGGAGGTTCATCCAGACGGCACCAAAATATATTGGGATCTATGCCACTGATATTGGTGGCCTCGATTAAAAAGTGATATTTCTATATTCTTCACACTGTGTTCCACTTTTCATAATGTGAAGGGTGGACATTGACATCCCGTATGGATTTTACAACCGCTTCCAATTCTTGAGTGGAAATGGGATGATGTTTTTATGGATTTCATGACTGGTATATCTATTTAACCTCATAGATATGATACTGTGTGGGTTTTATAAGCTCATTTTAATAATAATTCACACTTCATACATGTGTGAGATACCTTACCAATAGATAGTCTAGGAAGGTTGTATGTCTGAGAGGTTTTATGTCTTCATGGATCTCCACGTTATATGTTTTCTGAAAAAGATTGGTGTTTTACATCACTGTTCTAGAACGGGTTACAGAAGGCCTTGGGTACATAGGTTCTTTGAATCATGGAATATAACCCACATACCAATGGAAATATGGAGTGTACAATTCATGTTCTATATGAAATTCTATGTGCATTTGTCCTTGACATTGGGGTTCCTGATAAAAACACATTCCCCTCATAGAGTTATATTATAATATTAGATTTCTCGATACCATTGATATGGATCCTTATAAATCCATATATTGTAGGCCTTTTTCCTCAATTCTATTCTATATACAGGTTGGAGAGGCATCTATGATCTGACCATGTCCCATGCATGAGACTATAGAGAAGGTCTAGCAAATTAGAAAGAACATGACGACATATCAATCTAGAAATAATTTATTTACCAACCAACGATGGTTACATCTTGATTTTGAGGTTAGAGATTGGGTTTTCTTGTGATTCCCGCCCATATTGGGCCATAGATGTATCCATAAGTAGGGTAATCTCTCACCAAGGTTCATCAGACCCTTTGAGTTTGTGAAGAGGATCAGACCAGTGGCTTAGTAGTTTGTACTTCATTAGAGATACATGTCTATAAATGATTTAATTCATGTATCTCATCTTCTATGATACTATCTAGAATCATCTCATGTATTTTTTTAGATGAGGTTTAACTGGATGTAGATGCTTCCTTCATGTATAATCCTATTCATATAGCCGATCAGAGCATGAAGACACTTCGAGGCAGGTCAGTTCCTTTGGTATGGGTGATGTGGTAACTCGGTCGGGTACATGATGGGACCTAGGAGGGGGAAGTAGATATATGAGCTCATTAGATAGAGAACCATGTGTATTATACCACTTTACCCCCCATAAGTCTAACTCCAGGATAAACTGCTTTATGGAGGAGAGTTTATAATGAACAACCTTTTCATGAATGTACAAATCATTTTATTTTTTGGATTTAATTTCTTTAAATGGCCCTAAAACCAATGTCTAATCAAATTTTGGATGTATCATGTCTATATAGGGCTCCTATGCATCCTAGAGCCTTGACATGGGAAGAAACGACTAGGAAACATAGTTAGAGAAAACTGTGCAACCCATCCAACATGGTTTCCCCAAATCGTGCAGTTTTAGAGAGTGGATAACTATAGGTCGTACATTTTTCCAACAACCGTGCGAGCCTAGAGCCTATACATTAAGTGCTATGATGATTTGAGATAGATCCCTTTTTTATTGTCTATGAATGGTTAGATAAACCATGCACCTAACTATGTGGTGTACCCCTATGTAACAGTGACTGGTGCATGGTCACTACACGGTTTGGCTAACTGTGCAATGAAACAACATGCCCTTATATTTTTGGGTGAAATTACATATTTCACTCACATAACTATTAAAGCTTTTTTCTCATACCCTTTATTCCTCCAGTGGATATTTTGGTCTCTCTTTACACTTGACCCCCCCCCCCCCCATATCCCTCAATTTAGGTTTTGAGCTAAATTTCTAGTCCAAAATCTGATTTATGATCCATCAGAAGCATTGTATCCTTATTGTTGTGTTATAAAATAACACCCCTTCTAATTCAATTTTATCCTCAGATACATTGTTCTTTCTAGGTGCAAGCTCATATGAACTATTTTTAGAAAAAAATTCCATTTCATAGTTCTCTCCCAACCTACACTGAATCTAAGGCCGAAATCGAGCGAGGAGTCATCTATGGCCTTGAGGTTTGTGGTCTCATTGTTTTCCCCATGAGATTTAATGTCTCATAGATATGATATTGTTCCACATGCCATCTATTTTCTGAAAATACATTTTTTATTCAGTTCTTCATATCAAATTTATCATTTCACCTAGATACACACACATTGATGTATATTTAGTAGTTTTGAGGTTGTTTATCACATTTATGAATACCACTTGGGTGTGCCTCTTTGAAATAGACTTTATAAATAATTGATAAATTGACTGAAAACCCATTTTGAATTTTAGTTTATAATTATAATGGAATTAAATTTGATATTAAAATCATTATTGGACCCAAAGTACCTCATTGGTATTTGGATCAACCTATAGTTTGAATTTCAAATGTAGGAAGTTTCTGTACAAGACCATGTCACCTCCTAAGTGACCCACTGAGATTTATAAATTCAATTGTCATGTTTCAATGGTTTAAATTGATTGATTATTTGTAATGGATAATGCATGATGGTTTCAATTATTAAAATTAATTAGATGAATTATATAGAATGAAATATAAGGGTGGTTTGTCTAGTACAATTAATGTTAGATCAAATGTAAATAAATGAATTGTAAATCCTTGTTTATGTTGGGCTTGATAAATGAGATGCATGGGAGGTAATTCTTTCGATATATATTTGTAATATGTACTTATGCCTTGGTAAGTTCATGAAATTATAATAAGGGTTCAGTTGATCCTAATGGTATCACACTCCCATACATCAATTGTTGAGAGTTATGTCTAACACCATTAACATTATTAAGAAGTTGGTTTTGACGCACCATGTTACTTTGTTCCAGTGATGAGATGATGGCTCACACATCATCCTGGGTGTCGTGAAAGACTTCTCAAACTATGTTTGGGATGTATGGAATGTTCCCTATTATGTGATCTAATAGGCTCATTATACTGCTCATGGATGTTTGAGTTACGCCCTGGTTCGGCAAGTATTAGTATTCCAGGTATATGGCCACTTACATCTACACATACTTGGTTCATACATGTGTAGGAAATATATATAGGTATATAATTATACTACATATATATATATATATATTAAAACTATATATATATATATATATGTGGTTTCACCTTAGAATCTTATACCAGCATGATCTATAGCAGGTAGACCCACCAAGGGTCTAATAGGAACCTGAGTAGGCTAGTTGTTTATTTCATCATTTTTTTCTAATTCTGATATTACCTACACACCATTAGTTAGGATAAATATTCATGCTACTTCTAGACACTTTTAGTGGTGGCCTAATTTGATTTTATCTCACACCCTACTCGGGTCTCTATTGGTACTCGAGACGAATACATGCTTACAGCTTCGAATAAGGAAAATGAACCTACTCTTGGGTGTTTATATATTTTGCATATAGATGGAGAATCACATCCAAGTATAGAGAATACACTTGAGATGCTAGTGCAACACCATTTTATTCTTTTGAATTTTTGTATAGAATGATTGTATGTATGTTCCTCTACTCCCTTTTTTAATATCATCATGACTTACATCCCTGTATATGATACTTCGTAGAGGCATTTTATTATATTATCATCTTATCAGTTATATTTATTCTTCTACCTTTCACAGATTCTGTCTATTTATATATGCTTCTTTTATGGTATGTTTATTGTTTTATCTATTATTCCACTCTAACATAAGGGTATAGTCATCCCAAATATACCACCGTTAAACCCTCACTTCTAGTCTCTACCCTATAGCTTAGGAGGATACTGTTTGAGGCTATGTGATCCACTTTTTTAGGGAACAAGTTATGTGTACACTTGGTTAGTACATTAAGGAAACTGGGTGGAAAACACATTTAAATTCGTCATTGTTCCCTATAACATGTCCAAAATCATGTGTCAACTTTCTGTATAGTTTTTTAGGAACCACAAGACAACCTAATGCTTCAATTCCCTTTTTCTTCATCGATACCAAATTCCAAATAGTATTCCCTATAGAAACTCAATCCACACCTTCAAGGATGAAGAACCCCTTCCCAGTGCTTCAAACTATAAAACAACAACACTATCAAATGTAAAATATAAATAAGGGTAAAAATTCCAGCAAACCATGGTAAATTAATGTTTATAGTAAGAAAGTGTTCGTGAAACTATCCTCACACCATGCTCCTGAGTCCCAGCATAATTATCTCTATACTACCAACACCTAAAATAATAATTTGGCATTCTAAAACCTAGATCAATCTAAGAACATAGGATTTAAATCGACTTTTAATGTACAATCCTAGTATTCTATATAACTGGGCTCTTGAACTGCACCACCACAGGATATGAAAGGTGTTCCCAATCTTCCCAAGCTAGAATAAAGTCATTGGACATCACATAACGAACATTTGGAATGATTTCAACATAAGACAACAATATAAATTAGAAGAATAAATATAATTAGAAAACCTAAAACAAGATAAGAATACAATAGAAAATATATCAATAGGGTAAACAACTGATATAAAAAAGTAACATAGAAAATAGATAAACATAATCTAGAGTAAAAAACAAAACAGGACAACAGCTGATAGAAAACTCAACTGAAAGAAAATCTCCAGACCAGTTCCAATGATCAACCACTTACACATGGTCACCTTCCCACTAGAAATCACCCTAGGAAGATCCATGAATTGAATGTCCAATAATAAATGATTATATATAAAATATAGTCTTGATCTAAAATTATTATAGGTCACCATAACCCTCTGAATCTAATCTCACACCTTCAAAACAAATCCAAAATATACTAGCTTGAAATATAGTTAAAAAATATACAATTTTCCTAAGGTTTTAAAAAATAATCCAAAACACTTTAATAGTATATTAAAGATATTAACCATGATTTTCATTAAATAAAAATAATCAGATGGTAAAACATTTCCCTAGCCAATACCTCTTGTCTAAACAACCATTTTAAAGTCTAATATTAAAACTATTTTAGAAACAAATATCTTTTAAATATATATTACAAAAAATTAAAATATGTTTCAAATATTAAAATGGTTTTCAAAAATATATTTTAATATAGTATTTTTTTTAAATTAGGCATGTCATCATAAAACAATGCTTTCAAAATTCAAAGAAACATTGAGTTTTCAAAATAAACCATTTTTTTATTTCTCATTTAAGAACACATTTTAAACTATTTATTATAATAGTTTAAAACCAATTTAAAATAACACATTCACTTTTTACATATTTAAATACCATCTGTAATACCTTTTACAATATAAGAATACTAAATTAAAAAAATATGGAAGAATGAAGGTAGTCATACACTACTATGTCAAGTCAAAAAAATATAGAGAAATAAAATACAAGGTAATATATTCCTTATAATCAGATAAATATAAGGGAATAAAATCAAAACATAAGTATAAATTAAATAAAAAATCCTAAAAAAAGATCCTAGTGTCATGATTATCATCATATGGATCTAGTAATAATAGACCAAAACTAGAAATAATGATCTTTGTCTAATAATACTGAACTGGTCCACATCCACAGAATTCCCATCGAACCACCCATAGATAATTTCCCTATAATGACTGCATCTATGGGATCAAGGTGGATTTAATCCCTATAATTCCATCATATATAGGATCGATGAAGTTTATATACCTATAACACCTTTTTCTGTGAAATTATATAAAGTGATCACTAATATAAGGAATTAATAGTATTTCTGGTAAACCAACCTTAAAGTATCTATGAAACGATACTATGTCAACTCACTATCTCTACTAGGTTTTTTCCTCACACATGTCACCCACTGTGTAACCATGAGTCCCATTATGAGTCAAACGGAGGCAAGAACAATAGAAAATTTCATAACTCAATGATAATATATTTTAAAAGAAGATCATGAATAACCTATGTCACAGTAAAAACAATCATTCGCATGAAAGTTTTACATAAACAGTATATATAAGTGAATCCAAAAAAATATCCCCTTAGTGGATCATAATCCATACCTATATAACATGAATCTCATTGGGGCTGATTAGGGTCTCAAAAATTTTATGAATGCTCATTTTCTATAAAATTCCAAATTGGCCTTCTCTTTTCAAAACACACTTCAAATGCCAACCTGACACAACATTTTAAATTTCCCCCAATATTTTATTGAGATGTTTTTTTATCAAAATACCTTTAAATGTTAATGGGAACCCACACATACCCTTTAAACCTCCTTTGAAAACATTCAATGTAGTTAATGACGTCCAATATATAATACACATGTGATAACACACACTTTTGAAATCAACCAACAGATTTGGAAGTCTTAAATTATCAACACACCACAAACCATTGATATAAAAGTCCATCAATTTTTTAAAAAGGATCCAAAAAACTCCACGCACATGGGTTAGAATCCCCTACCCCAAAATAAAATAACCTATACCAAAATTTCTAAATACAATAAAAAAATCCAAAAAAATGGTAATAAATCTATTTAATGTAAGAAATATTCTAAATTAAAAATAATCATGATTGGAACCAATATTAAAACAAAAATATTTCTTTCAAATCCATTTAGTAATTTTTAAAACCAATGGATATGGATTCCCATCCAATTACAAGAATTAAAATCACATTTAATTCAATTTGGATGCTCACATCTCATACATATAGAAATTACATTAATATAGAAACATTTTCAAACTATAATAACTTAGTGGAATGTAACAAAAAGAAATGAAAAATAAACACCTACCCTAGTTCAATTTATATCATGCCAAAAGTTTTCACCTATTATGTATAACACTACCACAAGACATGAAATTTTCTCTATAAATCCAAAATGAGTAAAGCATCATGATTCAGACCACCTCAACCCCTAAAATCAGATATTTTATACATTATATATCATGCAAGGTGATATAAATTATGGGAAAATTAATAGAAGAGAGAAATAGATTTAGGGGGGCTTAAAATGAATAAACCCACATGAATCCAATATTAAAGGGCGCCAAATTTGAAGGTCGGTGGATGAGACTTCCAAGAGTGATATTTATTCGAAATACATTCAAGTAAGAGGGGGAGATAAATTATGATTTCATTAATAAATTCTAATAGTTTAAAAGTTGTAAATTAAATTTTTAATGAATATAGGTAGGGTTAATGGTTTGGAAGCATGATTTAAAAAACAATGCACTAACCATGAAATGGACATTCCTTCGACAAAATCATGTTCCACAGTTCACCCTAGGATTCCAAATTAATGGGAAAATCATGTTTCCCCTATTCCATTCATAATTATCAAAATACATATGGGATCATACACTTTGTTTTAATATTTTTAAAACCTTTCATAAGTTGCGTGATTCCACTAAGACTCTTCAAATCTCCTACAAATTTTCTCATTGGATCTATACAATCTGAAATTAACCATGCACTACACATGATGAAAAACTTTTCACATAACAAAAATAACTAAAAATTAGTTTATTAGGGGTTAAAGTAATTTTTCTTCTAAACATTTCTTGAAAACCATGAATAATATGAAAAACTCTAAGATTTATATGTATTTCGAAAAACTCCATTGAAACATAAAAACTGTAAAAATGCAAAAAACCAGATAAATGAATTCTATACGGATAGATTGGGTGACACAAGTATAAAAAGTATTAGGTTGTATGAAAGTAAATATCTTTATTATCATTATTTAACATTGGATTTAAATTTTGTGTGAAGTGAAATAATAACTTTATTCTTAGAGTAAGAGTTTTATTTTTCTCTTATTAATGATAATCACAAAGTATTATAATTTGTAATGATATATTCAGAATAGCATGAGTATAATCATGTATTTGATATAAAATGTTTTATATGATATAAAATGAATTTACTTATAAGTCAATAATTATACACTTATTATCTAGACTGACTTAATAATGTATGTATCATGGAATATCATATAATCATTAATATACATAGGGGTTTTTAGATAAAAATCATAGATAACTATGGATTCTGAGAAACCTATTTTTAGATCCTTTAAACATTGATACCATCCTTATGAAAACCCTTATATATTAGAAAATCAAGGGTAGATGGGTATATTTCTAACCATATCATCTATTGGAGATCGACCAAGATGGGATTTTCCATTCATATAAAGAGTTAAATACATATAGGACCCCAATTGAATTAAACCATGAGATTTTATGGCTATTATTAGTTGACTGACATGTGATGTTCCCGACTACTTGGATGTATTTAATGTGATTAATTCATCAATAAGAGTATGTCTATTTTAAAGAATCACAAGTACATGAGTTTTCATATACAACATTAACATGTTCCGCATCTAGTGGTCACATAAATAAAATGAATAAAGGATTATATTGGTATAAATATGAAGAATATATTATATTAGTCATGAACATAAATATTTTAGGAATCCCAAATCATATTTCTTATGTGTTTAATAAATTTAATGTTTTATAATAGTCAACTATTTTTATGGAAAAAATGATAAATTTTGCTAAGTTGTGATGTTATCATGGAGGTAAAGAGATAATTTGGAAGTTACTACATGTTTATCTCCTTGTGGCAACAAAAAAAGTCATGTGACCCCTAGAAGTAATAAATTGTATGTGAGAAGAAAAGCAACTACCACAATAATAAATGAATTGGGTGTGAGAAGAGAAGAAGTTTCAACATAAATAAAAGAAGTTACCACATGAATAAGAAGATTTAATATCTCAAGATATTGTTCCATGTTATGGTGATAACATAGAATTCTAAGTAACTATGAGAAAATATATCCATGCATATGTCAAGACCAACTGATTGTGTATTACTTAAGCAATGATGAATATTTAAATCCCTAATGAATATATTTTGAAGAATTAGTTGTAGAGCTAGTGAATTTAATAATATAAAAAATATGGGGATTGAATTATGATTATCCTCTAACAACTAGTTTGATGATACATCGCATTAAGCTCAAAATATACTCATGGAAAAATAATTATAGGGAATACTATTCTTCTATAGAGTCATATTGATAATTTGATAACTTTCTAGGAAATTACATGGAACTCAGTTTCTTTGAACTCTCAATGCAACCTTAGTTGATACCTTTTAAGGAAAACATTTAGGATGATTGACCACAAAAATGATCAGATTGAGTTACACCAAATATTCCCACCTTTTATATTTTTATCTCTCTATTTTTAACTTACCTTTCGAGTTCTTTTTTATACTTCATTTATTATTTAACATAGACATGTGTACTATATTATAGAATTTTATAAACTATTTTTTCATTTATTGTACATCTATTATACCATAGGAAACTATAAAAGGGGATATTTTTATCCTATAATAACCCTTTTTATCTATTTTATTTATACGTGATCTTGGTTGAGTATTAGTTAATTTTTTTAATAAATATGTAGTATTTTATTTCCATGTTGAGTGGATTAGGTTTCATCTTGAGATATAACCACTTGTTATATTATGCTATGTGATTTCATATTGTTTATAAGTTCAAAAACAGTATTATTTTGAAAACATCATAGAAAAAATACTTTTATAATTAGAATGAATAGTATTTTATATATGATTTTGGTATAAGTAAAACTTTTTCAAAAGTTAAAGAGGTTTCAAAACATGTTATAACTAATTTGTTATCAATATTTTGAGAATATTTTGGATGATGAAATTATATAATTCTATTATTTTAGTTAACTATATTACTTTTTCTAAACTTGGTTCGCTTGATTTAAATATTTTTAAACAAATATGAATTAAAAGCTCAATTAACCCCCCCACCCCACCCTCTAATGTTTTTTCACCGCGTCCAACATTTGGTATTAGAGGGACATTTATTTCTTTATTTTACATTTTATTCAAGTTATTTTTTACCCAAATGATCGTAATTTCTATAATTTAAAATTTTATGTCTTTATGTATATTAATAGGACTGAATGTATTACTAATAGTATGCCTCCATAATTTAATGTCACAAACATTCATCAGTAAAGATGAAAATGAAAGTGTATATTAAAATCATGGTATTTGATAGTTGGATTGTAATAGAGGAAAATATGAAAAAAAAAATTATATCTGTCATTAGATAAATTAATCTAAATCCACTTATGACTATAAATATAATTCTATGAATGTATAATATGGTTAATTAGAAGAATATGAGTTTAATAGAATTTATTAACATTCTAATATATATGATATTTGAGATACACATTTTTTTTCTCACGATGGAACTTAAAATGTTAAAGAGATGAACCTGAATAACTATACTATTAAATATGGTACTTTTAATATGTATCATGAGGAATAAATTTCTGAAAATTATCATAGGATCAATGATATTATGAATATAATGCATTCACATGGGAAAAATATTGAAGATAAATATCAAGTTGTGTGGCACCTACAGTGCATTCTGGATTGATGGGGAAAACCCATTATTTCCATTAGATAATTCAGAGATATAAATAAAACCCCATTGAAGTAGTCAATTTTAAAAAACATTATTTATGTGGAATAACTTAAATTAATCAAATATAAAGATAATACTATATTAAAATACTTTTCTTTTAAAACATCTAATATAAATATAAATGAGAAGATCAAAGAAGATAGTTTTACTGAGGATAAATCACCCTTAGGCAGTGATGAGGATATGAATCACCTAAATAAGATACATAAAAATTCCTATAGGAAGAAAAAATAATTCAATAAGTAAAATCATGGGAGAAATTATAAAAAATTGAGGGAACTGGAAAAAGAAAAATCATATAGGAGAAGTAAATAGTTACGAATACAAAATAAAATGAAATATCAAATATGGATATAAAAATTTAAGAATAAGAAAATTTATGAGGAAAAATAATTTCCTATGAAATCACTTAAATAAACATGGTTTTAATTTTATTATAGTTCTATTGAGTCTAAATCCATCTCATAAGATTATAATTATAAGTCTAGTTTGTGTTTTATGACAAACACACTTGAGGCACTAAATAGATTTTCTATAACTCTTATTCAGTTTATAATATTTATCAAAGTGAAATTAATGAAGTATATATTAATAGTTAATACATGTTTTAACACTATAATATGTTATTAGAAACATTCAATGAACATAGAGATAAGTATAAAAATTGTAAATTGTAGGATACTACATATTTTAACATTAAATCCAGTCTTCTTGTGGGAAAATTGATTAGTTCTCATGTATTAAATGAAAACAATGTAATTAAAATTGAAAATGTGAAAATAAAAAAGGTCATGAGAGGTTTAAAAAAGTTATCGAGTCCTTTACCAAGATTCTTTTTTGTAGACTACACCCAAATATACAACTAAGACTGGTTACCAACCAATACAAAGTATAATTTATAAGATTAAGTTTATTACAAGATCAATCTCTTCAAATTCATAATATAGTTTATATTATTTTTTAAAAATAATTTTTATTTATTTATAAAAGTCTTAATTAATTTAATGTTAGTCCATTTAAAGAGCTTTGAATTAGAAAATATTTTATTACTAATATTTCTGCTGCCATGAAATTTTAGGTATCAAAATAATTTATTTATTTTAGAAAACATGATTGATTATTAAAAATAAACACATATGTTATATTGAATGTGTATATTCCTGATACATAATTGGATACTTCTCAAGATTAAAATTACTTTTAATGGTTCATGGTAAACATGGCACGTTTTTGACATTGAAAAAGAAAAAAATGTAACACTATAAGTTTTTTTGATCTATTTTTTAAAATTAATTAATTTTCATTTATGTGATGCATTGAACTCTACACTTTGTAAATATTTATTTGTACTTGATACCAATTTATTCTTTCATTACATGTAACACCTACTTGGTTTATGTTACACGAAACACTAAATTTCTATAAAACAACATATTATTATTATAAATATTTAATATGGAGAGTTATATCACATCTGTTAAATGTAGTTATGTGAATAGTAATAAATAATTTTTAACATTATTTATAAATTTTTATATAGATAAATATTATTGATAATAGGAAATAAAATTGTTTTGGAAGAGTTTTTATATATTTCAAAATGCTATTTTCTTAAAAGAAATACGTTTTATGTCCTCATGTGAACAATAATAAAATTAATTTTAGACAATTTTAGAATTTTAATTTTATAAAATAAAATACATGTTTGAATTAATAATTAAAAAATTATATTATGTAGAATTTTTGTGTTTTTTCATAGAAACATCATTTTTTGGAATAATGGTGAAAATAGTGAATTTTAATTCACAAATAATTTTTCCTTTAATTAATTTATTTAGCTAAATTATATTTTAATTTGGATATAATGTCACAATATATGCATTATACATGTATTACTCCAATTTTCTTCACTAGAATAATTTTATATTGAATTTAAATATAAAAGGTTAATGAGGTTTTGAACATTCTCACTTTAAAAATCGACTTTCTCTCTACATCTTTGGGATTATAATTAAATTTTATTTATCTTATTCTATGAACTAAATTTCCAAAAATTGACATAAATGTTTATAATTATTATTATTTTATAGTCAAATAATATAAGCTTAATTTTTTACTGAAAATATTAGTGAAGCTAATTAAAATTAATTTCAGTGATTAAGGTCGAGTTAAGCTTAATAAGGGACTAAACCATAATATTAAGGGCCCATGTGACCAAGATGGTTTCCCAAAACTCATTGGATGGACATATATTGGCCATATACCTTCCATTATTGAGTTTCTTTAGTTTTATATAACTTTTGATATGTATAAATATTGGTACACCTATCGTTTTTTTCAAACATTGTCAAGTGTGTCCCCTACCACCCTTATAAAATTCCACCACCTATCCCACTTACTCACAAAACTAAACACCCTTAGGTTCTCCCAAGATATTCCCAATTCACTTACCAATATCAATCCCTTCATCCTCAAATCCTCTTTTTAGGTATAAATGTATCCAAGGAATCCCTTTTCTACAAAATAGAAGGATTTACCCATAGAAAATGCAACATCCTTCCCCAAGATCCTTTCCTTTATTTTATTTCTCTACTACCTCAATTATTCATATTCTCTGATCATATAAAAAACCATCATCAATATCATTCTGATATTATCTTATTATATTTTTTAATATCACTTTCACACACTTCCATCTAATGGGAAATGAACATACTATCCTTGTGTACGTTGAAGTAACAACTCATGAAACGATGTTTTTCATTTTACCTTCACCACATATCATGGTTGGGAATTATGATGGAAACTATATTTTTATATTTTATAAATTATTTTTATGAATTATTTTTACATATTAATTTATTATATAAATACTTCCATCCTAATTTCAATTTTGTGTAACCATGGTAACTTCGTTTGGGGATGTATAGACTACCGCCTCCTTTAAGCGATGTGATTCGTCCACACATTACATGCTATATATTAAGGATGGGTTTACTAAACATATATTATATGTATGACATAAAAATTTACAATAATGATATTATATATATATATATATATTTCATTTATTTTATTTCATTTAATATTAGAATAAAATGAACACAACATTCATACGTATATACGGCCTACCATATCCATGAACGGTGTATTTAATTTAATATTTCTATAAATATTTATGTAACAAATATATATGATATATATATCATTTCCCAAATTTTTAAAATAATTAAATCATGATGTTAGTAAGAGGATGAAAAATAAAAACTTAAAACACATATGATAAACCAAGCGATTATTACCCGAAATATTACTTTATCAAGGAATTGATAATAAAAGAGTAATATAAATTCATAAGTGAATCATATATGGTATCATAAATAAGAATCTTGGTTTTTTTAAGATTTAAAATTAACTTATATTCATTATACAATAGGTTTTAACGTCTACAAAGAAAGGCCATAATTAAAGAAATGGTATTTCTAGTCTCACTTTTATTTCTGTGAGATTTATGCCTTATTCATCACTAATTTCTTTTTTATGGTGTATATGAAGCCCAAGAATATATTCTATTATTATTATAATTTAATCTATGGGTATTTACATATCAATTTTATGATCTACATTTTATGGTTTTTATGTTTCAAAAGATAATAATTTTGTAAAGTAGTGTTGCCTCAATTTTAATTCTTTGAGACACCAGAAATGAATTTCAAGAACCATGTTTTAAAATATGTTTTTAAATATTATTTTTTTTGATAATTTTTAATGAAAATGTTTTAAAAAAAATTATTCTTTTCAAATCATTCTTTATATTAATTAAAACTATCTTTATTAAAGTTTTTTTCAAAAAGTATTCAAGAGTGTTTTATAAGTTATCATGTTTATTTTCAAATAAAATTATTTTCAAAAGTATTTTTGTTTTAAAAAAAATTTTTAAAATATGAAATGATATTTTTTAAAAATAAACTTTTTTGAATATATTTAAATATAATTTTGCATCTAATATGACATCTATTAGTGTTACTCAATCCTTTATAGATAAATGATCCAAAGGTTCCATTCATATTCATTCTATGAGTGGTTTTTGTTTTGATGGCATTATATTTATGGAAATTGTTTATATTTTATAGGTTACATGTTTATAAAACCATTTTCTTATTCATGGGTTATTTTTTATGAAACCCACTTTATTTCATATGTAATTCTTTTAATAAAATTATTATGAAAGCTATATTTTTTTTCAAATGTTAAGATATGATTACATGTTTATAAAACCCATTTTATTTCATGATTTATGATATTAGTGTCTATGATCTTTTGAAACATGTATGTATGATTTCATTATGATATGGGTGGGACTGATATCTCCCTCAAATTCATTGGGTAAATATTTATATCTCATGAGGTAATGATGGGATACATGTCGACAGTCTTTATCCACTATGGGATAAGGGGAAACATGATCCACTATGGGAAGATAGGGATACCTGAACAACTATGGGATTGTGAGGAAACACAATAATCTATGGGAATATGGGGAAACCTGATCCCTATGAGAATATATTGAAACCCAATCCACAATGGTAATATGGGAAAACCAGATCCTTTACAAGGAAAGGAATGTGATTGGGGGTGGGGGTGTGTCCCTCCTAGTAGGTGTAGTCCCCATAAAGTCCCCAGATATGTTCTATAAATATTTATTTACATATAGGGAATGATATTACATGATTATGTATATGACCAAATTCCATCTCTTATTCATATATTATGCTTTCATGGATTATTCTCTTGTTTCGATTATTATTCATGTCTTATGAACTGAAAATATCAATCCCATGATTCATATTTATGATCATTGACATGCAGGGTATGATCTTATTAATGTTATGATCACGTTATCAAACCCTTATTCTCTTGTTTATGCTTAAAAATATCCCCTATTTACACTTAATGAGCTTCTAAGCTCACCCATTTTATTGTTTCATCCCCCTGTTTATGATGATATATTTCATGTATGATATTTGAAAGAGGGTATCTAGTCATGGAGAAACATGTGGGAGGTAATGTAGCACACCAGTGTACCAGTGTTTATGTTTCCATGTTTTCAAAGTCACTAGACTAATATGTTATTGGGGAATATATTTTTTAATGATTTAAGTATTTTGAAAAAAATATACGTAATTTCTATATATGTTAATATTGGTTTATTTTACATGGTATTTTTGAAAAGTTTTAGTTAACATTTGGAATCTAGGATGAGAAATTATTAGTGATATCCCTTGGAATATATTTTTTTGTATTTTTTTAGGGATGACTATAAGGACAAGATTATGGATGAAAAATTTGTATGAATCTTTCCTAGAATTTTGGTGAAGAATAGAGTGACTGGTTTCCTAGAAATACATCCATATCTTGATACTATAAGTGGATGTGGTTATAGAACATATATTCCTAGGAATAAAAAATCTGACAAATTTTTCCATGCCTAACTTGAGAATAACCTTGTACATGACAATGAGACTTTTTTTGCACCTGGTTTGACACTCCTGGTGGATATGAATTGGGGATTCAAAAAAAATTCATGAACCATAATGAATGATATAATAATAATTTGGATATGAATAACCAATGATAAACCTAGGGTGTCATAATTTAAAGAATGTGTCATAATTTAAACATATTATATGTGTTTTTTCTAGATTATGTGGTTCCTCACTATGAAAAAAGATTCTTACTATGTGATTTTTGGTTTTAGTCAAAGACGAGAACCATAAAGAACATGGGTAATTAGGAATTTTATGGATAAATTTCTGATGAGAAGTAAAATGGGATGATCACTAGAGTTAAGGATGCATTATTCATTATAAACTAGTTTTCATGGAACATAATTAATAATAAGTACCTTAAAGAACTCTTGGACTCACCAAAGAAGGAAAGGATGGAGAGCATTGAGATTTTAGCTAATAGAGACCCTGAATAAAATAAGATTTAGTTTCCTTTATGATAAGTGTGTTGAAACAATCATATAAGTGAATGAAATATAAGAATAAAAAAATGTTTCAGATATGGAAAATAAGGACACAATGTAAGTAGTTGAGAAAAATATGAGGAGTTCAGTTAACGCAAGTGATGGGAATATTTCCCTTTCTAAGTTATCACTAAAGGTTAAATGATTTACGTGTGGAATGAAGGTTCATTATTAAAATCATTATCTTATGTGGGAGTCTCATGAACAGAATCAATAATGCGTTATAAGTAATGGTTTTACTTCTGGTGATGAATAGACCAGAAACAATATATGAATGTTATGAATTGTTCTAATAGTAGTTTTTATGATCATGATTAAATTGAGTTTCATATGCTCTAAGACATGATTAAAAATTCATATTTTAGGAAAGGGGTATTAAGTGATAATTTGAAGAATATTAGTTAGTGTTTTGAGAATGAAGTGGTATGAATTATGTATTTATGTTTTGGAATTAAATGATTATGTTATATAGAGAATGAAATATATAAGTATTTTAAGTATAAGATTATTATTAAGGATTACATAGGATATATTAAATGGTATTTGTGAGGAAGAAAAGTTATTTTATGGAAACCTTACATTTTGATTAATAGAATAAAACCCATTTTTTATTCCTAATTTTGAGTTAATGAAGTTAGGATAATGATATGTTGGATATGAATAAGTAAATTGGATGGTACTAATTACCACAAAATTGAAAAGAAATTTTTTGACATAGTTGTATATGTTATCATGGATGAAGTATACAACATCTTGGATTTAAGGAATATAACCACTAATCTTAAGAATAAGGAATAATGCATGTCTTCAAGAAGGATTTATGGATATTTAGTTTATTAACATGTTTCTAGAGAATATATGGTGAGGATATTTAAAATTTTGGAATTTGAGGACCAGGAGCTATTTTATGGTAAGGGGGATCATCCTTAAGCTAATTTAGAGATATTATTTCTGAACATTTGGATTTTTTTTGAAAGGGTTATAAGGTTTACCATTTATGTAATAGGATATGTTATAATTTGGTTGATGTTTTAGATATTAAATTAGTATCTCTCCATATGTTGATTTATGAATATTGGATAAATTGTGATAATATTTTTCTTGAGATATATGGAAAAACCTAGAAATCTATTTATGGGTCTCATGATCTCATAATGATTAAAGGAATGAAAAATTCACCTTCATTTCATAAAATAAGTGGAAAATTGGTAATTGATCATGGAACAATTAAATGATGAGACTATGCTTATTATGTGTAATGGAATCAATTAAGTATTTCCTCTCATGAGAAATCTCCAGCTCTATGGTATGGATCATGAAACTGAAAATTTTATCCTAGTAACTTCATTTCTGGAGAGTCAAATTTTCCCATAGATCATCACATATTTATGGATTTTTTATTTTTAACTTTTACATAAACATGTTCTACATCAATCTCCATCATAACGTGGTAGTTATATTTCTCTTCCATGTCCCTGTTTTCACCTCCCACCTATATTCTATTATGTGGAATCCTAGGTGAATGTCACTTTGGGTAACCATTATGGCTCAAAATTTCCCCCTTATAAAATAATATTTAATATTTAATATTTTAATGTGATTTTTTATTAAATTAACTTTCAGGTATTAGATTATTGATAACACAGATGAATTTGTATAGAAAAATTCATTTTAAGGGGGTAGAATGTAACACCCTGAGTTTTTATCAACCTTTGTTTATATATATTGTTTTTATTAGATTTCACTCATTTCATGTTACACTAAGTCAAAATTTATTTATTCTCTATTCTGTGTTAGGTGTGCACTACATGCAACACCAATTGGGCATGTGTTACATGCGACACTGAATTTCTACTAAACAACCTATTTTTATCTTACTATTATAAATTGGATAGTTATAACAATGCTGTTAAACATATTAATAATGACTGTAACTAATAAATTTTAAAATTTATTTATAATTATTTTATATAGATAAATTATGTTCATAATAAGAAATAAAATTGTATTTGTAAAGTCTGTATGGGTTTGAAAAAATGATTTTCTTAAAATAACTGCTTTTTATGATCTTTTGTGAAAAAAATATAACATTAATTTTAGATGTGTTTATAAATTTTATTTTTTAAAATAAAATTCATATTTTAATTAATAAATAAAATTATCTTAGGGTTATTTTTTAGGGTTTTTTCGAAGAAGCTTTATTTTTGGATGAATAGTGAAAACTGCTGAATTTTAATTACAAAAACTCTTTTTTGTATAATTTATTTACATAGATTAATTGTAATTTATGTTGGTTTTAATAAAACAATATATCAATAATAAATATATTATTCCACTTTATTTCATTATAATCGTATTTATATTGAATGTAGATATAAAATATAGATGAGCAGTTATAAAATCCCACTTTTTAAACCAGTTTTCTCACCACATCTGTGGGATTGGTATTAAACTTAATTTCTCTAATTCAATGAATTGAATTTAAAAAATGGGAATCAATTGTTTTAATCAGTATAATATTTATAGACTAAAAATATCAACATAATGTTTGACCAAAAATATTAGTGAAAGTGGTTAAAATTAATTTCATCGTTTATGGTACAAATTAAGCTTAACAAGGCTCTAAAACTTTATCATATAGGAAAAATGAACTATAATCATGTCCAAAATCTATTTAATGGATAAATTTACGTCATAAACCTTACATTATATTGTTTTTTTAGTTTTTTTGGATTTTTTAGGGAAAAATGTGGTTACACCTAACTTTTTTAAACAATGTCAAGTGTGTCCACTCCCTCCCTTTTAAAAGGACACCACCTCCCCCCATTATTCTCACCTCTCAAGACACATAGGTTCATAAAATATATAACCAATTAAATTTACAACCTATTTACCTTCATCATTTAATACTATATTGGTGGTAAATCCATCCAAGGAAGCCCTTGGGTGAAAACCAAAAGGATTTACTCAAAGAAGAGGTAACATCCTTCCTCAAGATCCTTCCTATTATTTTATTTCACCACCACCTCAGTTCTTATTATTAAATGCTCATATAATAAAAAAATTATTCTCAATATAATATTATTTTTTTCTTTCAAATCTCTACCATCAATTTCACAAAAATATTCATCTAATGGGTAACAAACATATTGTTCTTGTGTACGGTGAACTACCGACTCACGAAATGTTTATGTTCATTTTAACTTTACCACCATTCATGGATTGGAATTATGAGAGAAAATGCATTTTTATAGTATATATATTATATTGATGGTGTATTTTTACTTCTTTATTTATTATAAAAATCCTACTTTCAAGATTTCAATTTTCTGTAAATACAATAATTTCATTTGGGTATGTGTGAACTACAGCCTCCTCAAAGCGATGTGATTCGTTCAAACTTTACATGGGATGTATTAAGGATCGGTTTGGAAAACAAATATGATATATATGAAATAATAATTCTAATATAATATTTTTTGTATATTTATTTACATATATTTCATTTAATTTATTTCATTCAATACAACAATGAAACTGAATCAGTATTCATGCATACGTATGACCTATTGTCTCCAAGAATGGTGAATTTCATTTAATATTTAGATATCTTATAAATTACTGTAAATATTTATATAATGAATATATATTATATATAAATCGTGTTTTAAATTATATAAATAAATAAATCTTGATCTAATTAAGAGGAGAAAGAATAACAAGTCCAAAACATGTACGATAAACAAAGCAGTTATAAACCCAAAAATTACATTAACATGAAATTGTTTATAAATGGGTAATATAAAGTCACAAGTAAGTCATATGTGGTATTACATATTATAATATTGTTCTATGTAAGTGTTATAATAAATTGTTATTTATTATATAGTATTTTTGAATGTGTATAAATAAAGTCAATACTTAATGTAAGAGGATTTCTAGTCTCACTTTTATTTCTATAAGATTTATGAATTATTCACCACTCATTACTTTTTCCTGTTGCATACAATTCTAATGAATATATTCAGTGATTATTATCCATTATTATATAGGTATTTATATATCTATTTTATGATCTCTATTTTATGGGGTTTATGTCTCAAATGATATCAAACTGATAAATTAATTTTTTCACAATTTCCCTTCTCTACGACACAATCCATGAATTTCAAAAATATATATTTTCAAATAAGTTTCCAAAATTTTCATTAAAGATGATATTTTGAACCCATTTTATAGGAAAACAGATTTTACAAATGTTTATGGGTTTTAAATAATTCAATATAATATTTAAAACTATTTTCAAAGAAATGGTTAGATAAATGATTTCAATATTTCTTTATAATTTTTAAATTTTATTTTCAAAGAAAAAGATTTTAAAAATGTTTTATGGCACAAAAATAATTTTTCAATTAAGAAAATATATTTTCCTCAAGGAGTGTTTTTTAAAATATATTTAAAAATTATTTTCTATCTAAGATGACATCTGTTGGTGTTACACTTTCCTTTCTAGGGAAATAATATAAAGGTTTCATTCATAGTCACTCTATGAATTATTTATGTTTTAATGGAATGATGTTTATGAAACTTGTTTCTCTTCCATGGTTTACATGTTTGTGAAACCCATTTCTTCTTCACATGTTATATGTTTATGAATCTTTATTATTTTCATGGGTTATTATTTTGATGAAATGATTGTGAAAAGTTTTCTATTTTTTCACAGGTTGTGATACGATTACATGATCATGACCCCATTTCATTTGATGGGTTCTGATTTGAGTGTTTATGATCTTTTAGCACTTGTATGTATGATTTAATCATGAGATGGGTGTGGTCTATATCTCCCTCCAACGAATTAGGAAAATATTTATATCTCAGGAGGAAAATTATGGGATTTAAGTCTATGAGGCTGATCCACTATGGAATATCAGAAAACCCAATCCATTGAGGGAAGATAGGGAAACTAGATCCTCTATGTTAAGATAGGGAAACTTGGTACACTATGGGGAGATGGGGAAACCCGATATGCTATGGGAATATGGGGAAATACAACCCTTATCAAGTAAAGTACTACAATTAGGGATGGTGTTGTGTCCCACCCAGTAGATGCAGTCCCTATAAAGCTCCTTCATATATTCTAGAAATGAGTCCTGGCTTATATGGAATGATATTACATGTTTCTATATTTTCCACATTTTTATATCTTATTCTTATGTTATGATTTCATGTATTATTCTTTTACTTACTTTATAATTAATGTATTATTAAATGATAATCTTTATTCCATGATTAATATATATAATAATTAATATATAGGGTAATATCATATAATGTTAGGATAACATTATCACACCCTTATGCTCATGTTTATGCTTACGTAACTACCATATTTACCCATAAGAAGCATCTAAGATCACCCCTTTTATTATTTCCTTTCCTTGGTCATGAAGATATATTTCATGTATGGTATGTCTAATAGGGGTTCTAGTCTTGGAGAAACTAGTGAGAGATAATATATCTCACTTATGAAATAGTATTTATGTTTTCTTGTTTCCAAATTCACTAGAAAAATATAGTCTTAGGGAATATATTTTTTTTAATGTTTTATATATTTCGAAAAAAATGATATAATTTTCATGTACATTAAGACAGGGTTGTTATAAAAAAATTGGACCAAGTCAAATCGATAACTCTATATCAATTTAAATTTTTAATTTATTATTTGTTGATTGTTAACAGAATAATATACACAGAATATTATAATTATCTGATGACGGTTACCGTGTTAAATTTGGAAATAGTCCTTGAAAAATATATGATTCTAAAAAATATTTGTTTTTTACTTCTAACGTAATGATTATGTTTATAAAGTTGATTTAATTTTTCTTTTCTATTTTTTAATTATTTTTATTTCACAATGAATATTGGATAAGGCATATGAGACTTGGAAACTATGACCTTCAGTCTCTGGGAAAGAAGACTAAGAAAAGTTTAGTTAATGATCTTCCTAAACATGAATTCCCAAAAGAAAATCATGTCTCCCATTTCACAAATCAAAACAATATATGAGCTCTTTTAATCCCAAAATTGATTTTCCAATTTCTCAAACCCTGGACTTAGTTTACATAGAGTAGTTTTGACCTTCTATAGTTTCTAGATTAAATTGGAATAATTATTATTTTCTTCCAATAGATGACTATTCTAGATACACTTGGGTATTTATTCTAGCTCACAAAAGTTAATCTTTTTCCATTATTTCATAATTTTCAAATTCTATAGAAAATCATACAAGACATAATATTAAGGCCTTAAGGAGTGTTTATGGCTATGAGTATGAAAATAAATACATTTAATCGTTATGCTCACAACATGCATATACTCAAATATTTTATACTCATAGGAATCTCAAACAAAATTGTGTTATATAACAAATAAATAATACTCATCAAGAGATTTCCTATACTATTCTCAATGAGTATGACCTACCTATATTTTGGATAGAAGCTATAAATAAAACATGTTATATTATCAATAGGGTTCTTATAAATTAATACTTAAGGTATACACCATATGAGTTTTGGAATGGGAGAGACTCAAAGGTTAATTAATTTCGTTTTTTATGAAAGATCATTATACTCAACACAAATTTCAATATATATAATATTTCATCTAAAAGTGATTATGGAATATTCAATGGTCATTAAAATTATATTAAATCATATAGGGTGTTCAATAAAATAACAACAATTATGGAAGAATCATTACATGTCACTTTTTATGAGACAAATCCATATGATCCAAAAAACCATTAAAAACCATAAGGATGGTCTGTATAACATGAATATCAATTCCATCACCAAGAATAGTGATGGTTCTATAAACCCTACTATAGAAAAATTACCCAGCACAAAGGAAATTCATGAACCATATCCTAAAGAATAAAATTATATACCATGTACTTCCATACCAAGAACTATTAGAACTCATAAATACTATACTTTAGATGTTGTAGTTGGATATCTTAAAATAGATAATCAACAAGATATTTTACTATAAATCAAGTTTAATGTTAAAACTCTTTGAGAAAGAACAAACCTAAAAAACACTGAAGTGTTATATGAAAAATTTTGGGTAATAATTATTCAATAAAAGTTTAATCAGTACGAAAGAAAAAATATTTGATAACTTTTAAATAGATCTAATGAAATCTGGACAATTAGAACTAAGTGGGTGTTTAGAAACAATTTTGGTGAGTATTGAACAATTATTAGAAATAATATTTGACTGGTCGAACATGGGTATAAAAAAGAAGACTATATTAATTATGAAGAAACCACTACACCAGTAGAAAGATAGGAATCCAATAAAATGTTTTTTTCCAATCCAACACATTTTAATTTTAAATTATTACAAATGGATGTCTATAGTGATTTTTAAATAATTATATTTTTCAGATTTTTACGAATAACCCCTTGGATTTCAAAACACTAATTTCTAAAATCATGTTTTTAAATTTAAAAAATAATTATATTGTTTGAAATAGTTCATAGATCTCCTTATAACATGATCTACTCATTTTTAATTTCTAAATATTTTTTAAAATTTATATTTTATCCATCCTTATTTAGTAAAAGGATTTAAAAATAAGTATTGGTTGTTCAAATCTATGTTGATGATATTATTTATAGATCATCCAAAAAATACCTATGTACTAAATTTTGTTTTTGATGTAAAATGAATTTGAAATAAGATTAATGGGGGAACTAAAATTCATCCACGGTTATCAGATTTTTTCAAAATAAGGTATGATTCATTTTAATTCAATCCAAATACACTAAGGATATCATAAAACGTTTTGGTATGGATACCACAAAATTTAGTGATACTCCCATCAGTACAAGTTGTATGTTAGGCCATGGTGAATCTGGTAACCATTTGATCAAAATTCTTATAAATAAATCATTTGATATATACTTTACATAGCTATTAGGTGAGATTATTTTATTATTAGTTCATGCATGTGTTTTCCATGAAAATCCATGGGATTTAGGTTAAAATTATACCAAAATAATTTTTAAATAGTTAAAAAGTAAAAATAATTAATGATTATTGTATTTTAGATTACATGAAGTTTTACTAATTATTAAGATATATAGTTTGGGGTCATAAATTATATAGAAAAATAACCTCTAAAACATGTTGCCTTTTGGGAAAGTCTCTAGTTTCAGAGTGTAGTAGCAAATGGAACCCAGTTTCATTATCCACTACTAATGTTGAGTAAATAATTATGGGTAGTTATTATTCACAGATTTTATGGATGAAACAAAAACTTCTAGTTTATAGATATCAATTCATTCATATCCCTAGAAACTTTGATAATACAAGTGCAATAAATATTTCTAATATTTCTCTATCTTGTTCTAGGAAAAACATATTGATCTAAGACATCACTTTTTGAGGGAATAATTTGGAAAGGGTATATTACACATGAATTAATTGTAATTTAATAAAAACAAACTAAAATATTTAAAAATCCATTGAATATTAAGAGAATTAATTATATCAGTCATGAGTTCATAATAAAAAATTATTAATAAAATATTGCAATTTAGTTCTATCTTTTTTTAGTATAAAAATTATTATTATATGTTATTAACTTCAGTGTATTAAAATTTTTATTATGTAATCGTGATTTTTATCTCACACTATGAGTTTAGTGAATGTGAGTAAGTTTAGTTCACTTGGTTAGTTAATGTAATATGGGTTTTGATTATAAAATCTGTTAAAGGACTGTTAATAGTACTTTATGTGGTCACTATACCTACCATGATTCTTTACTCACACAATCATCATACCTACCTTGAGACATAACTCACATGATTTTTGTACTTAACATGATCTTTTACTCACCTGTCAGTATTACTATCAATCTTTTATGGTCAATATACAAAATTTCAATTATTTACAGTGAATACATTGACACCATAACTACCGTTTCAATTTGAGTTTTAGTTTTTTACAAAAAAATTGGTGCTATTTTAATTATGTTTATTACTATTTTATCCTCTAAATGATTGAATGAAATTCAAATTATAATATTAATCGACCCATTTCTATGCCTAAAAACCATTACTTTCTTTTAAAATCTCTTCCTTCTCTATTGATGTACTCTTTTTGAAACATATCTCTCGAACTTTAACCTCCAGAGTTCGAACCACAATGAAACATTTTGAGAAATAAAGGAGTAATTGATTTCATATTTCTAGATCGATCAACTACATAAAATAAATTGGGGAAATGAAAGTGTAGTATGAGTATTGAAGTAAATCCATGAAATCAGCATTTTAAAAATCGGCGACTTTGTTACATAAAATTAATAGACGATTAGTGGTTCAATTTTAAAAAATCACTTGTATGGAGAACAATTCAGTGGAAAGTTTAGAATTAATGGTATAAGGAAAATGGTTATTTATTCTATATGAGGAAGATTAATGAATTTTGTGCATATTTTTAAATTATTTATAATGATAAAGAAGATACAATTAGTACATTATTGAGTGAATATTTTTTTGAATTGTCTTTAAAATTGTGGGCCATAAGTTAAAGTGTACCTCATAAGGGTAAGATGATTATAATCTAATCCCATATCTATTAAATCATGCCCATTTTGATTTTCAAAATTATATTGATGAGTTGAATGGGAATAATTCCTCCATGGGCGAATTTTAGTGGATCATAGGGGTGAATTCCATATATTAATTAAAATTATCCAACACCTCATTAGTCCTAGGAATGGAGATTTTAACATTTTAAGGAACCAAAATATTTTCTTTCTATTATTAATTAAAATTTGAATCTATATCATCTTTCTTAAGAGTTATGTAATGAAAATTTTATATTAAAATCCCATATATATATATATATATATCCAAAGTTCATATTATCACTATAGTAGTACAAGGGATTAGTTCTTATGGGGAAGAAAAAAAGTTAACTTTTTTTGATGGTATATGCTGAAACTTAGAAGAACTATATGCATATACGAGTAAGTTAGACCCCCTAGAGAAAACAATGGGTGAGAAAATATGATTATCTATATGAAAATTTTGATCATGTCACCTTTATGGTTTTTCCAAGTGATATTTTATATTTTTTTCAAACAAGATGAGAAAATTGTGTATTATTTTGATAAAGATGGTGTTATAGTTGAGGAGGAATTAGGTGAACCTGATTGGGAGGAGTTAGGTGATTTCATGGATGATAAAAGTTCCAAGATGTCTTAAACTAAATGAACTAAAATTGAAACAAACCCTAGACCCATTTTACCAAATAAACCTTATAAGTTTGATAAGTCCCTACAATTAGCAGTTATAGGTATATATTATTCTGAGTATTATGATGATGATAATGGGGAAATACCAACTCATAATGGTGGACCATCTATCACTTATACTCAAATATTTCTAAATGGAACTTTGATAATTGAGATTATTTCACATTACAGACATGATGTATCTCCTCTCAAAACTTACAGAAACATGTTTTACAATATATGATTGGTTATACTCTTATAAAATATGGTGAGGAACCATGATATTCAAATCAAATATACCTTGTTGTGTCTCTCTAGAAATATGATCTTGAAGTTGAATAATATTATAATGATGAAGTTAAATTTCAATATTTGGGACCTAGGTAGGTGAATTTTGGGGATGAGTTATATAGTAAGTGCCTTAGGGTCCATCTACTCCTATAACCATTTCTACCCCTTCCACGTTATTTTTTAAGAATGATGGTTTAAAATAGTTCAAAATTATATCGATAGGTGTTTTAAATAATTGTTCCTTGGGATTGGGAACACTTTTAATGTAATTAGAGAGGAAGATATATCCATGATAGTGACATTGGTTATTTCAAATTATCAGCCTATATTAAATATGGAAATGAAATTTTTACTAAATGAGATTAGGAATTGAATAAAAAAATTGGTTCTTTGCAAGAAGATCATTCAAAAATATTTTTTAAGAAAAAAAGATTTTTAAAAATAATGCTTCAATATTCTATTTTAAAAAATATTCCTTTATCATATCCAGTGCCTCCTACTTATTTTTTCCTAGTTTTTTTAATGAAAATAGAATCATATAACTCATAAGGGATTAGATGATGTTTTTATATATATATAAAAATACAAGAGAAGGAGTTTTTGATGGTTTTAAAACCCATGCAACAAAGACAATAGACCTTTACAAAGTCAGACCTATGGACTCTATTTATATATCCAGACTGTGATATTAGGATGCTTACCTTGAAACATGTATTTAAATCTCAAGTTGAAAATATGAATATTATAACACCTATTTTAGAATCCTAAATGGCGACCAAAGTGGATTATATTGAAAATTTAGGGCAAAATTAGTAAAGTAATTATCTAGATTTCTATAACTATATACTTCCAACACTATCATCATATTACTTTTTCATTACCCATTCCTTCTATAACCCTTTCTACTACAATCTCATATCTTAAAACTTTCTTCTTATATCCTGGAAAATCATTTCTACATGTTTATCTAATTTCAAGGTTTTTAGTCCTTAGTGGAACTACTACAAACTCTATATAAAAACCTACAAAACATTCCATAGGAATACCTTAAATAGAAAGATTCCATTTTCATAACTAAAAATTGGGATGTTCTTAATTCTGATTCAGATAAGAATTTTGGATTAGGAAACTTTTTCTAATATTTATTTTTAATTTCTTTTATATAAATCAAGAACATTTAATCTTCTTTATTCCTATACAAAACATATTTTCAGTATTTTTTTTCTTATTATATTTTAACATGTATTAACTTTTTGATAATCTCAAAGGGAGGATAATACCTTGATGAATAATTAAATGGATAAAACATAATGTATTCAATTGATTTAATTTTATATCTTATGATTTTGTTTATCAAATTTTTTTAAAAATTTTTGGATTATTCCAACTCCTATATATATTAATGATCCTGAGTAATATTTCTTTTTTTTCTAATGAATTTGAATTTTTTATTTTCAAATATTTCTTGGTGAAAATGATAAAATTCAGTAAGTATTGATATTACCTTGAAAGTCAAGTGACTATGTTGAAGTAACTGTATATCGAACTCCATGTGACATAAATAATAATTATTGGTATCGCATGATGTAATCATGTGACCATGAGAAAAAAATAACCTTCCACAAGAACATATGTAGAGACCCTGAGAAAAAAAGATGAATATACCACCTGAAAAAAAGAAGTTACTACATAAACAATCCATGTTACCATTCCAAGTGATTACTCCAAGTTATAATGTTAACTGAATGTGCCGAGTAACTATGAGACAATGTAATTGTACCTAAGTGAAGTATATGTAACCATTTCTATCATAATTAGTGAGGTATTTACAACATTCCAACATATATATATTGGATCATTAATTTTTGAACCAATGCATTTACTAATTAAATGAGAAAGGTTATTAAATTATAACTATACCCTAATTGATTATATGAGAAGAGATCTATTTAATAAAGATATATACTCATTAAAAAAATAAGTACATAGAATCATGTGTCCAAGAGAATCATACTAATACTCTTATAAATTTCTTAGATATTTAAAAACACTTTATTTCACTGAACTCTCAAAGAAACATCTGTTGATGATTTTCATAGATATATTTAATGGTGATTGATCAAATTAAGTTGATCGGGTTGATTTTCATCAGATATTATAATCTTATATATTTTATTCTTTTTAGTTTGGATTATCTTTTGAGATGTTTTTTTTTATAAATTTGTCATTCATTAACATATATTATTTTTAAGTATTTGACAGTAAAATACACCCATTCTTTAATTTTTTACATCTTCTATCCCATTTATAACTATAGAGAATGTTGTGTGTAGTCTAGACTTCCCAAGTACAATTTTTTTATTCAAAACTCAATCTAGGTTTTGGATTTTTATATTATTTTAATAAATTATTTTGAAGTGGGTGAATACCAAGTAGAGAGGACTAGATCTCTAATTGAGAACGAAACTCTTGTTTCCTTCAGTTCTGTGTTTCCCTAATTTTTCCCTTTTTTAGAATTAAACAAGTATTTGTATTGAAATATATAAAAAAAACAATACTTTGATATCAATTTTTATTAAATGTTTTATATATTTTCTTGGTTTCAAGTAAAATGGTTTCAAAATTTAAAGTGGTTTTAAAACATATTTTTACAGAGTTCTAATAAAACTTTTGAGATGATTTTTCGAAGATCGAATTATATAATTCTAATTTTTGTGTGATGTAATTCATTAGAAGGGTGTTTTTTTTAAATCCTTATAAAAAATTAATTTGAAAAACAATTCACACCCCTCTTGATTTTTCTACTACACGAACAATATATGATGTATCTTATGGGGACATGTTCATATGGGTAGAGGAGTATGTTCGATAAAGATTGGACCAGAACACTTTGTTAAACGAATAACATGGAAACTTTTTTAGAGGCTTATCTTATCTTATATCTATGAATTTTATATTTTATTTTTTATTTTTATTACTATAAAGTCTCATATTGTCAAATAATTTTATCTTAGATTATGGATTACAATTTCAGAGAGATTTTTTGTTTCCAATCATATAGTGTTTGATATACCATATTCAAAAGATTTTATATTGTTTCATAAAGATTTTTCATGTTTTCCATAAGGTTGTTATTATATTTTAGTGAAAGTGAGAGAATATTATAAATAAACTAAAATGGGGATATCATATTATATGATATACCCTATCTTATATCCTATGATATAGAAAGAATATAACATTATAATATAATACAATTTGTATATATCATAGTGTATGATAGTTTTGTGTCATAAAATATCATGTTCAAGGCTTCTATAAGGTCTTCAACATAAATTCCATTAGTTATGAATCAATGGAATGATTAATTTATTGGATAAAAAATAATTTGAAATTTTCAAAAAATCATAACCAAAATAGGTGTCCATTATTAATATCAAACATCGGCTTCCATAATATGGCATCAAACCCTTAACTTCATTCATTGAATGAATTTATATTATATAAAGGGAAGAGGAACCTACTATTATGGAGGTTTATAAAATTATGAATGAGGTGAGACATGACTGAAGCTCTCATATACCAAAATACTTATTTTTTTTCATTGAGGATGGGGATTGAACACCTTTGAAGACCATGGATACTCTTATTATGAATATGGTTAATTGTGTCTAGTGTCATCCCTATAGATAAGATAATCCCTAATCTGTCACTTGGTGATATCTATCATGAATGACCCTATGATTTTGATGGAGGTTTAGTTTTCAGAAGTAACGGTGTGCCTATTTTATTTTATGCTTCATGTTATATATGATTGTTTATTATTGATAGATCAGGAGAATTAATGGGTTTATTTTTATTCTTTGAACATGTGATTTTCTAGTAAAATACATCAATTTTGGTATATATTTGGATTAAATTATTATAGTTGTGACATAATATATGTTGATAAATAGATTGTATCCATATATAGAGTCATTTATTGGGGAATGTAGAGTGGGTGTTCTCACTAATGGTTAGTTTTTTTAGAGTTTAACTATCCAAGGAATGTTTTTGGGTGATTTTAATGGCTATTCTATTCTAAGGAAACTTATCTTTTTTTAAGGAATTCGACATATTAGTAATTCTAGTGTGGAATATATCTCGTGTAATGAGAAACATGGATTCATCATGTGTAAAAATAGTCATGATGTATTCAAAAATTAATTTCATTTAAAAAATAATTCAATATAATTATGAGTAAGGGAATGAGATGTGGGAACTCAAATAGTTCCTATGTTCAGTTAGAATATTTCAGTTGGAACAAGATTATTAGAATGGATGTATAAAGCATTTTGGGATTAAATAAATTTATTTAAATAATATACAATATTTGGTATTCGGATATGTTTCAATAATAGAACAATTTCCAAAATAAATCAACTTAAGAGATATATAAAATCAGATATTATAGATAAACATTATATAATTCATTTTTTATAAGAAATTCCTGAAATTCATGTTTTGACTAAAGGATATTAGTTTTTGGGAAATTAAATCTAAAATATAGCATATGGAAGAATAAATAACTGAATTTGATATATGGTAGAATTAAACTACAATGTAGAATATGTTAGAAAATGATTTAGTGAATATTATTTATGGTCCATTTTGATTAAAGTATTTCAAATAATTGGTATATGATCCAAATCATTAGGGTGATTTATTAAGATACTTAATTGAACACTTCTCATTAGATAGTGATGGATCTTCTGAGTGGTATAGAGAACCATCAATTCCATATAGATAATTCTTCAATTTATAGAGAGTGAGTGAGATGTGTTTCAAGAATGGGTACTTAGTAAATTGTAGAGGTTTTATTATGCTTTATACGTGACAATTAAAATTAAAATTGGGTATTATCCATGGATTAGTGATATAATTTAATTAAAATTCCCAATAGGTTCTCTGGAAATTTAAATAAATGGATAATTCAAAATTCAGATAGTGGTATTGTTCATACAGTAAGATTAACGACATGATGAGTATTGTTAAACTCTATACTCATGTTTTGCGGAATTAGATAAGATGTGTAAAGTGAAAATAGTGTTCTTGATATTATTTTTTTGTTTCTAATAATGATTGATAATCATTGTAGGATATTGGGATGTTGATGACTCTGTGTATAATGTTTTTAATGAGGTTTGAGAAGACCATTAGATGGTTTGATGGTGTTTTTTAAATATTTTTTCAAAATCTATAATTCTATTCAAATAAAAAAAATCATAAGTCTTGAAACTATAATAGATGAAGCCGGAAGACCTCATGACCCTCAAAATTACATTTAATAACCTACACTAGAACAGTGGTGTAGGGTCGATCCATAGAGAAGGCAGGTGAGTGAATTCTAAGGATTCAAAACTAAAAACCTCACTGTTGTCAGCAATGAGGTAGACGTATTTTTACTTTTCAATTTTTTTATTATTATTTATTTTTAATAAATCAGTATGAAACATGTTTGGAATGTCCCTATTACCTATACTGAAAATGATATAGAAAAAATGAAATAGTGTAGACTAAAAATAACTATTGAAGGAAACGAGAGTGCTGAGGGTAGATCGAAAAGTATGCTCAAAAGATTTGAACCTTACTAGCTTAAAAGAATGATCCTCATTTGATTAAATTCACACCTTAAAAAAATTAGTTGTTAATTATTCCTCTCTAGAAGAAATAACACTTTGTAATATAGTTCTCGAAGTTTGCAACATTAAAATCCACTTATAGCAAATTGATAAAAACTTATCATCTAAAAACTATCTCGCCAAGAGTTATGATGATTTAGAATTTGAAAGTTTGATGAACTATCTCGATGATCTATCTCGCCCAAATATAATCGATTTTGAATTATGTTCTTAAAGGTGTTAATTCAATTTTAATTTCAAGAACCAGATTCAATCTCACTGAAAGAATCAGATTCAAGAAATTAATTGAAGGAGATAAAATTTTTAACCAATAAAACTAAAAATTCTTGAGCAAAAGAAATTAAACTAAGATCATTGTAAATATATCAGTAGAAAGTAAAATGAAGAACATATAAAAACAAAGTAAGAGAGAGATCCTCCATCTGAATATGTAGATCGCGTACTGCTGCTTTGCTCCTGCAACTCCAATCACCGGTACTGCTCTTGGTGTCTCCCGGTAGTTTCCCTCTCGAATTGTGTTGCGTTGAATAAGAATGAGATTCCCCCACCAATACTGCTGCTTTCTATTCTTTAAGTAGCCCCTGTCTTCTACTGCATGTCACCCAACATCTTCCACTGACGTTGAAAGCCCTTCACAAATGCAATGTACAACGTGCGTTTTTTCACGGTTGGCACGTCGCGCTATATTTTCCCACATAACTAACTCCGAGTGAGTTAATTATGTGAACCCGGATGTTTACACGTATCTTGAAAGAACCTGCATAGTTAGAATATAAAAATAAAAAGTAAGTAAATAGTTTTTTTTAGTTAAATGTTATATTACTAATTAAAAAGATAAATTAATGTTAATTATATAATTAAAATGGTAATCATTATTACATATTAATTAATTATTATTATTATAGTTATTAATTTATTATTTAAAGTTATTAAGTATAATTATTAAGTTTTTAATTTAATATTGCCTATTTCGATCTTTTATTAATGTTTGTTTTATTAGAAATTAGTTATTATAACTTAATGATATTTTTTATTTAGAAAAATATTTATTAAATATAATATTTGGTTTACAAATTTTATTAATAATTAATTATAGAGTTAATTGAATCTAATTATTCTTATTTGTTAGTTGATGTAATTTTTTGTTTTAATAAAAAGATCTATTTTATTAACAGATTTTATAAATTAATTCTATTTTAAGAATAATTAACAATTTTTAGTTATTTTATATTATAATTATCATTTATTTATTATTATTATTATCTTTTATCTTTTGTATATATTTTTAAATTTTTTCTCCCCGCTAAGTTTTCTTCTCCATTGCGCCATAGGAGGTAGGGTTCATCTTCTTCCCCAGCAGCGACCGACGGTGTCTTCATCAGCACCCTGTGGCACTTCCCTCCTCCAGCATAGTGTAGTAGGTTTCGGACAGTGGTGGTGCCACACAGCTTTAGCCTCTGGCGACACACATCTCTTCTCCTTGTAGTGGTGGCTTCCCTTAAGCAGAGACTCGGCTCGATTTAGCAACCTCCTCAGGTGATCTCAACTCCAGCACGACACCGGCCTTAGCTCCAGTGGCGGACAACTGCAGCTCCACTACTTACTGTAGCTTCGAACCAGTGGAGGTCCCCTCTTCGCGGCGTGACAGATAACTCTCCGATGAGAGGGTTATTTAAGTCATGTATTCCAGACGGCAAGTACCAGACATGGCATCGACTACAATGCCCCTTACAGCAGGTACTCTTCTCAACTTATGACTTGGGGAAAAAGAAGATTTTTTTTGTAAAATAAAATTAGGATTTTGATCTATAAACGTATAATGTTGGGGTTCAGTTTTGCAATGGGCTGTTGACATTGATTTTGGAATGAAACTGGTGAAGCCAATGAGCTTGGCGGTTCTGGTGGAGAACAGGGGAGTGGTGATATTGGTAGAAGATGCCTACTAGGGTGCAGGGGGGAAAGGGCATAAAAAGGGGATGTCTAACGGCGAGGTGAATAAAATGAACTAACGGTGATGAGGAAGGAAACAAAGGATCGAAAAAGGATAAGCCAATCAGTGAGAAGTTGTAGGGTGAGGTGGTTACAGATATAATAAAAAATAAGAAGCTCACTGTTAGGATGGGTACTTGTAGGTCGGGGTCACCATTAGTCAAAATGAAAATCTCACTGTTACATTAAATCAGCAGGTCACCAATACCAATAAAATTAAAAATAAAAGATTACCATTTGTATGAAATAGAATAGGTCACCGGTTGAACATAAAAATAAGGTTACCGATATACTTAAATGAAAGCTATCGGTAATCTGCATAAGGTCTCTGTTACTTAAAAGGTCACCGATGGATGAAATAGTCACCAATAGAAAACTAAGGGTGACCTAAAAAACACAAATTGAACTTAAAAATTAAAACTTAATTTATTTAAAACAAATATTGAAAATAATTACTTTAAGAAAGATGAACACAATTAATTAAAACATGATTTTTGTTAAACATAAAACATTAAATTTGCAATTAAATATTTTAATTGATAATACTTAAATTAAGAACTGGATAATTTATTAACTAAATTGCTAAAAGTCTTAAATTAAAAAAACTGTATAAATTAATTATAGAGTAGAAATGAGTGAAAATGAATAACAACAGGGACCCATTAGGTCAATGATAGCTCTTGCCTACCCAACCGGTAGACTATAAACAAATGAAAATTAATATATCATATAACTGCATACATAAGATTAAATGATTAATTTTTTAAAACTCTTAATTAATTAATTAAACAAGTAATTGAATACATAAAATTGAAAGAGAACTACTTTATTTAATTAAAAATAAAATTCTTTATTTATTAAATTAGCAGGATGATTAGACATATACTTTAACACCGTTAACCTATTCTAATGAAACTAAATTAAAAGATAAAATATTAAAATAAATACTATGTTAATTAAATATAATTTCAATAAATAAATAATTGTTTTAAGAAAATTTTAGTATATTAAAAAGTCAAGCAGATTTAAATTAACCATGCTAAATAAGACATAATTAAATTAGAAAGGTAAAGTAAGATTAAAATTATTAATTTAAAGACTAAAAATACACAATTAATTATAAAAATTTATTAATTAACCAAATTAATAATAAAAATACATAAGTACAATTATTTAGTATAAAGAGATTAAATAATTAATTAAATCATAAAAAATTAAGTAAAAAGATTTTGAAAAACTATTTAAAAATAGAGCCACATCAAATTCCCCACACTTAAGCATTGTTTGCCCTTAAACAATCTCATGTTTTATTATTTTTGGAAAACAATAATGTGTATTAATGGTTAAGATTACATTGTAACATGTCCAGCACTCAAAAACATAGGAAAAAAATAACATAAGGTATTTAGAAAATGAATTACCCATATGAATCTTGCCTATAACAAATACTCAAGGGAAATTAAGAAAGAAAAGACCATCCATCAAAGAAGATGTCATGCTTCATACGTGATACAACTTAGTGACTAACTTCAATCTAGATTTAATTCCAAAGTCTGAGAGTGATAAAAGGTAAAATTTATTTGGAATTTAGAACTTAACAGTAGGAACTTAATACTTTGAATTTTTCACCTAAGTTCAAAAAATAAATATTTTTTCCCGAATCACCTTATTGGTACAACCAAAATGACTCCCATATAAACCAATTGACCCCTTATTCATCTGGAGTTCATCATTCCCATCAACTTAATGAACTCATTTTTAACCCTAGACACTTTATTTTATTTTTTTCAAGACATGTATCATTGTGATAAGCACTGTGCAATGCACTTAGTCAAGGTGAACAGAGGGCTTAATGTTCACAGAAACGCACCCAGCATATAGGGTCTCAGAGACTCACTGTGGGATCCCAGATGTTGAGACTACTCTGGTTCCAAAAGTTTTATATAAAAATCATTTCCATTGGCACATTAAGATGATTGGTTTTAATAATTAAAAGATGAATGGGGCCCCAAGAATCAGAATCACACTACCAGTTCCAAGGATTATGATCATAATTCCATTAAAAGGATTCCCATATCACTTTCAAATATAGTTCCTAATCCTAATATCCATCAAATCACTATATATATATCACTCGGAAATTATCCATTATCATTAATTTCATATTCAAAACAAATATTAACTACCAGCAAGGTACTAGTCTTAAGGAAAGAATCACTTTAGAATAGATTAAAGCCTAAAATTGTGCAAGAATTTTAAAAAACAATTAACCATTTTTTAAAAAAAAATTGATGTGAAGTGGGAATTGACGGGCTTCCATTAAGACACAGTTTAGCACTCTCAAGAATTGACACCCTCCCCCACACTTAAAACCCAACTTTATTCCCAAAATTGACTTCTAAAGTAGAGAAGAACAATTTGACAATTTAAGGTTCAAAACAGATTTTCAATATAGAAGATTTATGACATGTATAAAGGGTCTCAATGAAGTATAAAAATATTTTTTGGCACAAACAAAATAACTTATAGTAGGTTCCCAAGCAAGTACATGCACTATCATTTATGTACAATGAAAAAGATTTTCAATATAGCTCAAAAGTAGCATATAAGGTGTCGGTGCACAGTTAATAAGGTAAAATCATTTTAACAAAGTATGATTCAAACGGATGTTCAATATAGCAGAAAGATGCATGCTAAACACCCTATAGACTAATCGGTTCCAATGAAAAACACAACTGCCAGCAAGCATGTACCCCCCCCCCACTTAATTTCATGTAGAGAATGAGTTTTAAACAATGAATTTCAGTTCACAGCAATAGGCACATGAATATTTTTTTAATAAAAAAAACTTTTCAGTGGAAACAAACATGAAATATAATTGTTTAATTAAGAAGAATTTATTTTCATATAATACATGAAGCAAATTTATTATAAAGCATTAAGGAGAAGAATAATGAAATAAAAATTTACAGAAAGATACTTCCCTGACTAGACTTTCCATTACTCCTTCAACATGGGAATTACACTCCTTAAATGACACAGAAGCATCATCCAAGAAACATAGAGCATGTAAACTAGGAAAAAAATCAAAGAGAGATAGTGAAAATGGGAGATAGCACAACATGACTTTATTTAAAGTAAAATAAGAACCGAAATAAAAGTAAACACAAAATAAAGAACATGGGTCGAAACCCAAGAAGCACTTAATTTAAAGTCTTCATTTAGAATTTATTTAATTACAAATTTTTATTGAAAACAAAAGAAAAACCATGGGTTGCATCCCATGCAGCACTAGGTTTATTGTCCCTAGCCGGACTCACCTAGCAACTAAGCATAATTACAAGGTGGATTTGGTTTCCTTAATAGGAACCACCTCATGTGTTTGGCCCAATTATTTTTAACATAAAGATGATATTTGTAGGAAACAAGACTCAACACATCAGTAACTGAATTCTCATAGCCTATAATAACCCCTAAGTAGCACCCTTTAACAGTTGTGGGTATAGTTCTGTCCACCTCTAGAATAAGTTCAGACATTTCAATATTTGAATACACGTGAAGGGACAACATAGAACTAGGTGATTCAAAGGGTGTGGAATTATTCTCATAGACATCTCTCTCAGCTTCATCATTAACATATTCAACTTCAAAGGTGCTCATGGGTGAGTTCTGATTAGCAGGCTCAAGGGGGAATTCAATTAAGTGCTGAAGTGAATCATGGAAAATGGAACACAAGTGTGATTCCCCCTCTGGAGTACTATCAGTATCATGAAAAGGCTCAGCACCCTTCACAGTTGAGGATGTAAGTGACAGACATGGAAGATAATTTATTCTGTCATTATTAAAAGATTCAGGTTTAACAATATTGTAAATCTCTTCCAAAAGATCCTCATTTGTTAACGCACACTGAACATCTATTTCCTCTATCAAAACATTTCTTCCTAATTCAAGTGTGTGTTCAACCACTACTTCATGTTCAAATTCAAAAATCTCACTTTCTAAAACAATTTCATTTGAGTGTTGCAATTCAATTTTAGGAGAATAATTGTACAATTAAGTTTCAATAAATTCAGTTTCCAAAATTTTCAAATTAAGACAATTCTCCTCAAGTAGGCCAACACTTATTTTTATTTCATTTCACAAAGATTCAGAAAAGTGATTACTATGAGAATAGGGAAATGAAAACTCATTAGTTATTCCTTCTTCAAATATCATTACCTCATCCTCATCATCCAAAAACATTTCATAATTTATTGGGTTTATAGGTTCAAAATATGAAAGATAAGTGTTCATTTAAAGTTCAAAGATTTTAGATTCTATTTTTTCCAGCTTAAGGTTCTCTTCCAAAGTGTTCCCAATATTTTTTCAGACTTATTATTCACAATTTCTGAAAAGTTGGGTGAAGATTTTTTAACATTAAAATTTTCTTTCTCAAAAATCTCTTCTACCTGAATGAATTCCTTTTCAAAACTCCTAAAATAGTGATTTTTCTCCAATATAGTAATTATGAAGAGAAATAGACATTCATTTTCAATTTGTTTCAATTTATCTTCAAAATTTTCCAACTCAACAGCATTAAAGATCATTCTGGGTTCTTCATCAATGTGTTCTTGATTTAATGAGTTGGTTGTTTTCAGATTTAGTTGAACAGAATCATATTTCCCAAAGAGGATGGTTTCTTGTCCAGTTTCACTATCACTTTCCTCTTCCACTTAATTTTCAAATCTTTTGAAAAAAAATTCTCTTTCACTTTCTTCAAATTCTTTTTCTTCTTTAACCTTCTGTTGTAATTCCAAGAGTATGTTTTCCAATCTTTTCATTCTTTGATCTTACTCTTGAGAATCTCTATGTTGAATTTAATGGGTTTGGTTAAACCAGGTGTTCCAATTATTTTCCATAGCATCCAGATTGGTTTCAATTAGTTCATGTTTATCTAGGAATTTAGGATTACATTAAAACTTTTCATCTTCTTCAATGTAAACATCCAGTTGTGGCTGGTTGTAAATACACTGCCAGGCAGTGTGTCTATAACTGTCACAACAAACATAGTAAGGTCTAGTGCAAAAGTTCGATCCATTTAAACAATCCGTTTTTAAACTAAAAACATGTGAGATTAAATACACAATAGTTCACAGTGAAGCATATTTTTCACAAACAACACAAACAGTAGGTTCCAATACAATGAAATTTTTTTAAAAATAGATTATTTTAATATGATTATTTTTTATTATTTTGTAAAAAAAATTATGATTTTCTAAAACATAAAATACTCAGTGTATGCCTTCCCCAGCAACGGTGCCAAATGTTGATGAAGCCGGAAGTCGTCACGACCCTCAAAATTACATTTAATAACCTACACTAGCATAGTGGTGCAGGGTCAATCCACAGAGAAGGTAGGTGAGTGAAATCTAAGGTTTTAAAATTAAAAACCTCATTGTTTTCAGCAATGCGGTAGACATCTTTTTTACTTTTCAATTTTTTATTTTTATTTATTTTTAATAAAGTAGTATGAAACAAGTTTTGAAATTCCATATTACCTAAACTGAAAATGATACAGCAAAAATGAAACAATGTAAACTAAAAATAACAATAGAAGGAAATATGAGTGCTGAGGGTATATCAAAAAGTATGCTTGAGAGATTTGAACCTTACTATCTTAAATGAATGATCCTCATTTGATTAAATTCACACCTTAAAAATTAGTTGTTAATTCTTCCTCACCATAAGAAATAACAATTTGTAATATAGTTCACTAAGTTCTCCACATCAAAAACCACTTACAGCAAATTGATAAAAGGTTATCATCAGAAAACTATCCCGCCAAGTGTTCAAATGATTTCGAATTTGAAAGTTTGATGAACTGTCTCAATGATCGATCTCGCCAAAAGATCATCGATTTGGAATTAAGTTCTTAAAGGTGTTAATTCAATTTTATGTTCAAGAACCAGATTCAATCTCGCTGAAAGAATCAAATTCAAGAAATTATTTGACAGAGATAAAAGTTTTAACCAATAAAACTCAAAATTCTAAAGAAAAATAAATTAAACTAAGATCATTGTCAATATATCATTAGCAAGTACAATTTAAAACATATAAAAACAGAGGTAGATAGAGATCCTCCCTCTGATGATGAAGATCATGTACATCTACTTTGCTCCTACAACTCCAATCACCGGTATCGCTATTGGTGTCTCCCTGGAGTTTCGCTCTCGAATTGTGTGGCGTTGAATCAGAATGAGAGTCCCCCACCAATACTGCTTCTTGCTCTAATTTAAGTAGCCACTTTCTTCTACTGCATGTCACCGAACATCTTCCACTAACTTTGAAAGTCCTTCACAAATGCACTGTACTACGTGCGTTTTTTCGCGACTGGCCCATCGCACTATCTTTTCCCACATTACTAACTCCAGGTGATTTAGTTGGGTGAACCTGTATTTTTACACATCTCTTGAAAGAACCTGCATAGTTAGAAAAGAAAAATAAAAAAATGTAAATAGTTATTTTTTAGTTAAAAGTAATATTACTTATTAAAAAGTTAAATTAAATTTGAATAAATAATTATAATGATAATCATTATTACATTTTAATTAATTATTAGTATTATAGTTGTTAATTTATTATTTAATGTTATTAATTATAATTATTATGTTTTTAATTAAAATTATCTATTTGGATATTTTATTAATGTTTGTTTTATTAGAAATTATTTATTATAACTTAATGAAATTTTTGAGTTAAGAAAATATTTATTAAATATAAAATTTGGTTTAAAAATTTTATTAATAATTATTTATAGAGTTAATTGAATCTAATTATTATTATTTGGTAGTAGATATTATTTTTAGTTTTAATATAAAGTTCTATTTAATTAAATTATTTTATAAATAAATTATATTTTTTGATTAATTAGCTATTTTAGTTATTTTATAATATATTTATCATTAATCCATTATTAGTATTATCATTTATCTTTTATATTTTTTTTATATTAAATATTTATTAAATTTTTTCTCCCCACCCCCCGTAGTCTTCTTCTCCATCGCGCCACAGGAGGTAGTGTTTGGCTTCTCCCCCAGCAGCGACTGGCTGCGTCTTCATCAGCACCCAGCGGCACTTCCCTCCGGTGACACGCATCTCTCCTCCTTGAAGCGGTGACTAACCTTAAGCAGAGACTCGGCTCGATTCAGCCGCCTCCTCCGGTGATCTCAATTCTAGCACGGCACCGGCCACAGCTCCCACGGCGGACAGCAGCTGCTCCACAACTTGCAGCGGCTTCGAACCGGTGGCAGTCCCCTCTTCGCGGCGCGACTGATATCTCTACCGTGAGAGGGTTATTTCAGTCTCGTATTCCCGGCGGCAAGTACCAGACACGGCGTCGACGACAACACCCCTTACAGCAGGTACTCTTCTCGTCTTATGAGCTGGGGAAAAGAAGATTTTGTTTGTAAAACAGAATTTGGATTTTGATCTATAAACTTGTAAAGTGGTGAAGTCAAAGAGCTTTGCGGTTGTGGTAGAGAATAGAGAAGTGGCGATATTGGTAGAAGATGCCTACCGGATGATTAATAATTTAAAACTCTTAATTAATTAATTAAACAACTAATTAAATACATAAAATTAAAAGCGGACTACTTTATTTAATTAAAACTAAAATTCTTTACTTATTTAATTAGCAGGATGATTAGACATATAATTTAACATTGTTAACCTATTCTAATGAAACTAAATTAAAAGATAAAATATTAAAATAAAGACTGAGTTAGTTAAATATAATTTCAATGATTAAATAATTGTTTTAATAAAAAGTTAGTTTAATAAAAAGTCAAGCAGATTTAAATCAACCAAACTAAATAAGACATAATTAAATTAGAAAAGTAAAGTAAGATTAAAAGTACATATTATTTATAAAAATTGACTAATTAACGAAATTAATTATAAAAATACAAAAGTACCATTATTTAGTATGAAGTGATTAAATAATTAACAAAATCATTAAGTATTAAGTAAAAATATGTGGCAAAACTTTGTAAAAATAGATCCACATCAATAAAGATCATCATAGATTATGTAAACATCATCATTAACATTATAAAGAAGCATTATGAGCTCTATAATAATCATTAACAGTTTTTTATGCTTTAATATCAAGTGTGTAAGGATTATCCAAATATTTATTCTCTAAATAAACATCATTTGAGCCTTTGTAAAGATGATCTCCCAACTCCATTAGAGTAACCTTCCAAAACATTATTCTAATATGCATATAGATTGTGTTTTAAATAAAATTTTATATTTTTATTTGTTTAAAATAAATGATTTAATAATAATATATTCTAAAGTAAATTCAATTTGATGATTCTCAATCAATTATTCAAAGATTATAAAATAACATTTAAATTGTGATTCATACTATAAGATGAGACTGTGATCTATTTTATATAATGAACCTGATCAGTCAATGTGAACAACTTTCTAATAAAATTTAATATATGATTTAAAATTTTTTATGAGAAAATATAAAAAATTACATTATAATGTTTTTTTGATGATGATGTGTTGTTATGAAGTTATTATTAGAACTTGGAATTAATTAAATAGTGATTATAACAGTTTTTAAAGGTTATATACGTTCAAGATGATTATTTTTTATGTACTGTTCCATAATTAGGTTATTTATGACACAATAATGTTTGTGATGAAGCTTACGGAAGTTTACCCTATATAATTTGAAGAAGATTTTACTTATAATTATTTATTAGATTCAAAAAACACATCCATGTGTCAAATATTTTATAATGGTAATGAATAATTTATTTCTTGACTGGTTTATTCTTACCATCTCAATTGAGTGGAATTAAATAAGAAGGGGATCTTTGTAAATCCACTAGATAAATGTGGTTAATTGAGATAAAGAATATTTAGTGCTTTTGGTTCATGGGTTTTAGCCAAACTGAATGAGGGAAAGAAGAGGATCGTGATATATGAATATGGTGAATGAGGTTTCTAGACCACTACATTTGAAATTATTTTCTTGAAATATTTTTTATTATATATTCATTAGTTCTCTTGAATATGGGGTAAATAAAAGATAAAAAAATGTATTGAGATTTCCATATCCGAATCAAAATATATATAGTGAGAAACTGATAATGAAGCTTAAGATAGATTGATGATTCAGCCCCAGTAAGGTGATACAATAGATATATTTATATTCTCTATAGATATATCATAATGGATAACCTAGGGGTTACTCTCAAGGATGAAGTGTCACATAACCTAGTGGTATTTTGAAAATAAATTATTTTCCAATTCTGAAAACATAAAGTGAAAACATCTTTAGAACACAATGATGAAAATAGAGGAAGATTGTAACACCCCGATCCCAGAAGCCCATATTCAGTGCATTATTTTATTAAATTTTCATTATTACAAGGAAAAAATTGTGAAAGACTGATTAGTTTAAAAGTCTTGGAAATCCATATTACATACTTGATACCCATAATACATTGCGAAAACAAAATAAAACATATTGCATAATTAACTGAAATATACTACATCCTTGAAAGCTTATTCAAAACTCTCTTATTCATAATCGGGTGAATTAATCATAATAAGGGTGATCTCAAATTCTAGGTAAGGGTAAATACAATGGAATAAATAATTAATCAATCAAAATTAAAAGGTATATAACTAAGCACAATCTAAATTTTCACTACTAGATAAGGCATACTTAATATGGAATGGTAAAAAACTAAAATGCATGTACTAAATAAATAAACTAATAATGAATTACCTCCATAGATATTTTGACATAAAATATCATGGGTAAATAATAACTATAACTAAATAAGGGAAATTATTTCTTAATGGACAACATTGTAGGACCACCGCACACCCTAAGAGGGGAGGGTTAAATCAGGGTGTCAACTTTTTCTTCTAAATAGATGGATGTTGTTCCCATGTTGGTAGGAACATGTTAAACTTATATGATGGATATAATAATCAATCATACAATCACATGCAATGATTTTTAAGATAGATATTTTACTTGGTACACCAATAAGGGCAACCTCCAAGGAGCATACGCTGACTGTGTGTTTGTCATACCAAAATCCACTAATCTTCTCTAGTTGTGGAGTATAAGAGTTTGGTTATAGTCACTCTATTCCAGGAACACTTCCTTTATAGTGATTTAGGTATTGATCACTACATCACTTGGATCACTTCAGTCGACTCCCCCAAACTCACTACTTTGAATGAATTATAACATAGTTTCGTGACATGAAGTTCACTTCAACAAATTGGAATTAAAGTCATTGTCACTGACTCAGTATGATACTCTCCTTGCATCGATAATCTAAGATCATGCACACTGAAAGCCCAGTCAACTTAAACCTAATACATAAAAACATTATTTTTCAAATATTCTTCACGAAGCTCACTTCTTTGTGAAGCACCCCAAATTATGTCTTGAACTGTATGATCCATTTCCTTATAATCTCCCTAATCATCCATGAGAGGATAGACAAAAAACACAAACCATAGTACATTTACAAAAAATAACATCCTTGGTTCCAAGAAACTCCCCCTATGGGTTTTTTGGAAATCTATAGATAAATTCAATAGATCATTATCCACTGTCAAAACCTGATATTCAATAATCAACACAACCGACACTCTATGTCTATGTGATCAATGATCGGTGTAGAAAACTAGAGGTAAGACATGAATTGTGTTCTCGTGTGTTTGAATGAATGCTCTGACTATTTCCACATAACACCAGATTGTTTTATCAATTCACATTATCCCCATTTGTAACTCATTAAATTTCACTAGTCTCCATTCTCTGACTGTCAAAAAAACATGAAAAACATTTCATTCTCCACATTTCACCACTATTTTTAGCCATTTCTTGCCCATTGGAAATAAACCCAAAGACTGGTAGTTTTATAATGTAGAGATCAGAGCATACTCACCCGAGATCATATCTCCCCTATAAACCTTCATCATATCCACAAACATATTAAAATAGTTAGAAAAACTGGGGAGAGGGTAACACTCGTAACCTCCTCATACATCTGGAGGTGGTTGAACACTGAGGTTCAACCTATTCTTCTCGAACACTTGTGCTGACAATGGATTGGTCAGTATTACAACCAATTGATCATCAGTGCTAACATAATCCATTTCAAACATGCCTTGTTAAACCATTTCCTTGATAAATTTATATCTGATTTCAATGTGTTTCATACAAGAATTATGAACATGATTCTTCATAAGATAAATAGTTCTCTTGTTATCACAGTGAATCACCATAAGCTATTTCACTTCGTCACCAATATCGGTCAATTGTTTCTTCATCCATAGTATCTATATACAAGAATTTGTAGCCAATATATTCTTTGCTTCAAAAGTACTAAGAGATGTAATTTCCAATTTATTATTCAACCATACCACACATTTTATTCTAATAATGAATGATCCACAATTTTTGGACTTTCTGTCAACAATATCTCCAGCCCAGTCAGCATCAAAAAACACTGACAGTTCACTATCACTAACTAAAACAAAGTATAAACCATAATTTTGAGTACCATTAATGTAAATTATGATTCTTTTAACTGTATCCATATGTTCTTCTTTCATATTACCTTGGAATTGGGCAGCAAAGAATATTTCAGAGAGAATATATGGACATGTCGTACTCCAGTATTATAAGCATCCATTGATTCTCCTATACAGTGTGGGATCTATAGATGTCTCATCCTAAAGCTTTCCTAGCTTAGTTCCAACCACAACCAGAGTTGACATTTGTTTGGAGTCATGCATATATAATTTCTTTAGAAACCCTCTTGAATTCTTTTCCTAAGAGAAAAAAAAGTGAAGTCTTTCTACTGAATCACTTGCAGACCTAAGAAATATATAAGTTCACCAATCATGGAAATTTTTAATTCTGCTTTCATGTGATTGAAAAAAGCATCCAATGATCCCTACCTACTTCCAACAAAAATAATAGCATCAATGTACACTAGTACCATGAATATATCTTTCTAAGAATTATTTATATTGAGATCGTGATCAACTCCTCCGATTTTGAATTCAAGATTTTTTATATAAGAATCTAGTTGAGAGTATCATTCCCATAGTGCCTACTTCAATCCATTAAGAGATTTCTTTAGTCTTTATACCAACATTTCATCACTTCTAAGAAGAAAACCCACTGTTTTTTTTATATAAACTTCTTCTTCAAGAATGCCATTTCATGAAAGTGGTTTTGACATCGATTTGATACACTTGGTTTTCTCTTTGAATTGACATGGCAATAAAATTCTAGCTGACTCCAATCTAGCCACATGAGAAAATTTCTCCTCAACATCCACTCCTTAAATAATTTAATATCATTAACAAAACCATTATGCCTTATTTCTGGCCACCTTACCATGCTCATCATATTTTTTCTTAGAAATTCACTTCGAACCAATCACATTGTAACCTTTAGGTCTCTTGACTAGACCTCATGATTGGTTCTCGTCAATCTGGTCCTATTCCTCATTATGAATTTAAGTCTTGATTCATTCCTTGAAGCTTTTTTAAATGGGGATGGTTCCACAACTAAAAGAAATGAAGATTATACATTTTTCCTCATTCTCCTTGTTTTTGTGTGTGCAGTCTAATCGTCAATTAAATTAGAATGATCAATTTCTACTCTTCGACTTCTTCTATGAAGTTTTGGAGGATTTTCTTCATCCACAGTTTGTTCATCTGATTATTCATCTGAATTGACATCCTATTGTGACCTTTGAATGTATTGCACACCATCCTCTACATCTTCATTTGAATTTGTTCTATTTCCCCTTTCTTCTACATCTTCAATCACATAATCATAAGATCCCATCATGATATTTATGATCTTATCTTCAACTATCTTCACATCATAGATTTCAAAATAAAACGATATTCTAATTAAAACACTTGTAGGCTTTTCAATTAATTGAATATCCAAGGAATATTCATTCATCAACCGCATCACCATATTTTCACCGATTTCCTTATTTGTTTTTTATAAGACATTTTCTTCTGAAAACACGAAAATAATTCAATGAAAGATTCCTTAAATGGAACAATTCATACGGTATCTTGGTTTCTCCCATATATACCTCCACATTGTTTGCATGTCGGTTCTTGCCCTCAACAACTACATTTTTTGTGGGGTTATTTCAGTAGAAACCTCATGTTGTATTCAATTCTTCTTTATGTAATTTTCAAACACAATGGATGTGTATTCACTTACATTGACAGACTCTAGAACTTTGATGGTATGTCCACATCATTCTTAGTGATTCAGTGATATGTTTTCATGTTGTCAAGCACTTTTGTTTCCTATATATAACAATCATACAAGGTATTCTACTATAATCATAAATGAAATGTACAATGTACCCTTCTCCACGAGATCCAGAAAAATTTATCGGGCCATATACGTCTATATGGATGAGATCAAGAAGATTTGATGCCCTTTTCTTATTCGTCCATTTTGAAATACATACAAACATTCCATATATACAAGAATCACACGTCATTTCCAATTAACATTTAAGATTGGAGATATCCATGAGTATCATTAGCTTAGATATCTTTTCCATGTACTTCTGATTAATGTGGCCCAACCTCCGGTTCCACAATTTATTTTCATCTTCAATAGTTGGATATAAAATATTCTCTCTACTATGAACCTAGTATACATTTCCATCTGTTCTGCAACCTTTCATGTGAGAATTCTATGCCTTTCCCTTTATAGTGTATCCTTTTGATATAAAGTCACTATAAGTCTTAATTTACATAGTTGACTCAAATAAGGAATATTGTGAGGCAAACCATCCACATAAAGAACTTCAGTTTTCTTCAGCTCTCCATTAGCTATATCAGTACTTCCACTACCATTTATCTTTTAAGAACAATCATTACTGAAACATACCATTCCATCAACATTTTTTTAACATTTTTTAACAGGTTTACATTTCCCATCATATGGGATGAGCACCCACTATCAAGGATTCAAGTTTTTTGTTCTTTTTATCTTTGAGATCTGCATCTACAAGGTTTGATTTATCATTTTCTCTCTTTTCCATCCATGAAATATTAGATTAAGTGGATGATATGGATGAATTTTCATATCTCTTGTCCTCATTCATAGTTTCTTCATATTCATACACTAATTACCATGGAGAAAACCTATATTAAATTGAAACTCTATCTATTTAGAAAATATTGACTTGTCTTTGAGTTTTTATGTTAATTTCTTATGTCATTCCTTTTCCTGCAATGAAAATCTTTATGACCAAATTTAGAATAATGAAAAAAATATCCATAGAAATTATTTATTCTACAAGAAGTAGGATATGAATTTATTCTCCGTAATTTAACTCATACCTCTTCCCCCATTCAAATTGCTCCTTACTTCTTCACAATATGACATGGTATGCCCCTGATAGCCACAGAATTGACATTTCATAAGTAGAAATGTCATCTCAATTCTATTCCTCCTCATGTCTCTATCCTTAGGAAATTTTTCGGCTATCTATCATTTCTAGATACCTTGGAATAGTTTTCAGTTTTTATTTTAGTTTGAATTGATGGTTTTTTTTCAGCACTTTAGGTGACTTTTCAACATATCAAACTTTCAGCTTTCCAGTATTTTGGTGCACTTATTTGCAGCATTGGATGTGTCAGCATCTCAACAGATTCCACTATTTCTAAAGCATGTGGGTCTTTGATCATTAAATTGTTTTTTAACTCCATAAAAAACACGTTTTTCTCTCTCTAACGACTCATCCTATGAAAACCATACAAACTATATTTTCAGCATTGTTTCTATTTAAATTGATTCAATTTAAAGTTTACTCCTATGATTAATAACTTCTTCTTTAAGACCCTCAAACGTATTGGACTTCTCTTCTAGTCTAGTAGTGAGGTTATTGATACCCTTTTTCTGTTATTCAATTCTCAACTTCAGTTCCACCACATCTTCTATGCATTCAAGGGTTGTTGACTGTACTTTCACTATTTATTCTAGTCGTTCAATATTAGAATCATGTTGACCAATATATTCTAACAATTCTTCCACATCATCTCTCAAATTTTTACATCTATTTCTTTGATTATCATTATTACCAAGAGAATCCCAAATTTTTAACTTTAGATTAGCATCATCACTCAACTGATGATCTATAACTCTATCTTTTTATGGTTTTGACTTTTCAAAATTATCCATCATAAATGCTTAGTTTCAATATTTAAACTCTATTTCTTCTTCATCACATAATTGATTATCATCATCTTCTTCTTCATAGAAAAAAACTCTTTTTTATGTAGTTTCTTTCCATATTTGATGTTTCCCTTTTGAGGAATCCTTTTTTATGCTTTTTCAAGATTCAAGCCTCACATTCATCATCATTAAACTTTCATGAGAACTAAGAAAAAATGTTTACAAATCTACCATAATGAAAATATGACAAGGTTAGCTTTCCTTCAAATATACCTTTTTCTATCTTGAACTTCTTAGCAAAGATGGAAAGGGATTTATATTCTTCATGGTCCTCATTAACACCATCTCCTGTAATATTGATTTTTTTCATGGATTTAAATTTCATTTCCTTTTTGATACGTGTCATAAAATCATCTGGCTTGACTCTTATTACATAGGTGACAAGACTAATTAGCAGATCATCCAGAGAAATTTTAGATAATTCTATCTCTTCAATGGCTAACAATTTTGGATTATAGAGTGATGGATGTCTACTAAAAATCTTCTTTATAATGTCAATTTCATTGATCTCTTTTCCATGCCCTCATATTTCTCCCACAACATCAGTAATTTTATTGAAGAACGAATCTATATTTTCTTTAGTATCCATCTTCAGAACATAGAACCTTTTGTGAAAACCATGGAGTTTTTCCTCCTTCACATTACTATCTCCTTCATACATATTTTTGAGTTTTTTTCGCATAGATTTACTGATATGAAACACATCACCTTCTGATTGATTTGACCAGACAGAGAAGCAGTGAGGGAACTTTGTAGTTTGGCATCTCCATCAAGAATTTTTTTGTCTAAATCAGTCATAGACATCCCTATAGGATAAATGACCTTAATTATTTGTGTAGTGGAAAAACGGAATTCTATTCTAATATATATTAGTTGAGATATCATCCTATTCTTCCAGATCTGAATGTTTCTTCCATAAATGAGGGGAACTCCCCTAACATTCATTGTATTCTCCATGATAGGATGGAAGATAGATTTAACACTAGAAACATGCCTCTATTACCACTTGTAGGACCCCGAGGCACCCTAAGAGGGGATAGGTGAATCAAGTTGTCAACTTTTTCTTTTAAACTTATGGATATTGTTCCCACGTTGGTAGAAACACGTTAAACCTATATGATGGATATGATCAGTAATCAAACATTCACATTCAAGAATATAGACGATAGTAATTTTAATTGTTTCACCATTTAGGTATAAATAAAAGGATCATATGCCTAATGTGTATTAGTTATACTAAAAGATACTAATCTACACTAGTTGTGGAGTACATGATTTTTGTCATAGTCACTCTATGCCAGGAACACTACCTTTACAATTCCTTACGGATAGCTCATTGTGTCCCTCGTATCACTTCTATTGACTCCCCCAAGATCGCTCCTTTAAGATAAGTCTAACACAGTATCTCAACGTGAATTTATCTTCAACAGAATGGCATTAAAGTATTTTTCCCTAACTTAGCACGAGACTCTACTTACATAGGTGACCTGAGTTGATGCACACTGAAATCCTATTCCACGTAAACCTGATACTCAAAAACTAAATTTTCCAATGCTCTTTCATGAATCTCCTTCATGAGTCTCACTTCTTCACAAATCTCTCCAGCCTTCTCAAAACACACTGCCTTTGCGAAGATCCCTTTCATTTAGAGAACAACTTACCTTCTCAAAACAAATTAACATCGCAAAGCTCACTGAGCCAACATGGAACGTCCCATCTTCAGGAAATACCTCAATGCATATAAGAATTGACTTTGGTCAATACGAGAATATAATTTTAATGAAACTCAAGTTCCCATAGAAAACTAGTTTTTTGGGGCACTTCTTACTTCAAGAAATCAGAGAATTTCTGTATTTTCTCTGAAATTTTTGTCTCAAATGAAGAGGAGTGGCCTCTTATTTATTGGCTCAGACGATCGCAAAGATCCACCATCTCTAGAGAATTTTCCTGATTATTCAAAAATATATGCACGACGCTCCTCCATTCACAAAGCTCCATGGAAATTCTTCATTATCAAAGCTCATCATAACTGTAGAGATTTCTGTCAAAACCCTTTTCACAACCATAGAGCTCCAATTCTCGTAATCGTGAAGTAACACCTTCTAAAATTTCAATGATTCATATCTTCAAAATCCTCAATATAGGCTTTCGAAAATCCATTCCTTTACCATATTTATGAAGATTTTATTCTAGAAAAATAGCTTTTGTGAAGCTTGATTTCTCGTAATCCCAGTGCACAACATCACAATACTTTATTACTTCTCAAAACAAAAATAATGAATCCCTTCTCTGGGAAAATATTGAATTTCCTATATTTTTGTGAAGACTTTAAGAAAAACTAGTTTGAAAAATACTTTACTCTCTCCAAATTTTAGACAAATTTTTTGGCAAACACTAGAAATGACGCCACCTTCAATACTATTTACAGATTAAACTGTATGATGCCTTTAATTACAATATCTCAGATAATCAATGAGAGGATTGGAAACAAACAAAAACCATACTCCATTTACAAGAAATAACTACATTGGTTCTAATAGACATGTCTATGTCACATGAAAACCTATATCATCAATACATTTCACAAGATGGTTTAAAACTATGTATAGAAACCCATTTAATTTGGAAAACTTATTTCTCTCATGAGAACTTATAAATGCATTAAGGGGCTAGATAAAGTTCATTCCCCACAGGTCATTAGCATCCCAAACCATTCCTCGCGTATAAAAATAAATAAATAATATTCCTTATCAAATATACTTATAATGAATACGGTTTTATCAATAATTACCTAGTTAATCAAATAACTATCTAAGGGAACATTGTATGTCACAATGATATATGATTTAGGTGATACTCTTATCCATTGTAAGAGAATATAGATATTCAATTAAATTAAAAATTAAAAATTATTACAATAAAGTTATTGTTTAAAGATAAATTTTACAATCCTAAAATGAAATGAGTTTGCAAATATAATCATTTAGAATATTCTTGAGAATAAAAATCATTAAACATTCCAAAGTGTCCCATACAAACTTGAAAATTTTAACTCATAATCCCCATAAAGGTATGACATTAAATTAAACTTAACATATCATTATAATAATGTGATTCATGATATAACATGGAAATGGTTTTAAATACAACAAATAAAATTGAACTTCAGTATAATAACAAATAAATCTCAATATAATATAAATTGAGACAAATTCCCATATGTTATACTTGTTTTTTGTTGTGTGGTATTTGGCCTCATGTATAGTGGTTTAAAATATGTTAATAACTAGTATCATAACCATAATAATTTTTATAATACCATATATTAACATCTTATAAAATATCATTAACCATTTTTAAGAAAACATTCATTAACTTTACTATTTCGCGTGTTAATTTCCATGTTTTCTTGAGTAGGTTCTAACTTATTACTTGTTGTTCTCATTAATTAGATCATGGTTTAATCATCTATATAATGGGAATCAGGAATTAACTATCATATATAATCAATATATATGTATTTATAATAATCTATTATAATTGGAGATAGGAAATGTAATGAACCATTAATTGAGATGATAGGTCATACATATGCATGAATGCTACCTTCAATTCATTGTCATACTTTAAAAGAATGAAAAATAAATGATATGTATATTAATTTATATTATAATTTCAGTATTATATATATGTAATATATTTTTTATATTTTTATTAATATCATCCTTAATATGTTCCATGTATAACATGAATGAATCACATCACATTGAGGGGGCGGTAGTCTACACTTTCACAAGTGACGTTATCATATTTACACAAAATAGAATGTATAGAGGTATGTGTTATTAGGGAATTAAATAAGAAAAATATACTAAAAATATCACATATTTATAATACAGTAAGTTTTTCCATCATAATTACAACATTAAGAGCGAAAAATAAATATTTTTTCAGGCGTTAGTTCATTGTTCACATAAATAGTATGTTCATCACCCATTAGATGCAGGTGTGAGTGAGTGTAGGTTTAAAACTTAATAAAATCAAATAAAATTATATTTAGTATATTGGTTTCATTATAAAATCATTATTTAAAAATAATTAAAGATTTTTAGGAGTAAATAAACTAAAATATGTGTTTGGAAAGTGTTACCAATAAAATCACATAACTCCTTTTGGTTTATAGAAAAGAGAATACTTGGAAGGCTTAATGTCCAAAGGGAGGATTCATGGTTGAGGGTCTGGTTTTTGGGAATAAATTTTGGTAGATCATGTCTGAACCTAAGTGTTTTGAGAGGTTGGAGGAAGTGGGAGAAGTGGTGGCTTTTAATAGTAGAGGAGGAGTGGCCCTCTTGTAATATTTTGACAAAAGAATTCTTCCCACGTTTATCATGTTTCAAGTGGATCCAATAATGTACCAAATTAGATCCAAGAGAGAATAAGTTCTAAATATTTCCATAAAATGTATCTTGGAAAAATATATAGGTCTTTTTAGGCCCTAAGTATAAGGTGAAGACCCATATTAAGCTTAATTTAACCTTAATCATTATAATTAATTTTAACCACTTTCACTAATCATTATGGTAAAAAATAGTGTTATTATTATTAGAAATTATTAATTATTATTATTATAAATATTTAATCCATTTTTCAAAATTCTAATCATATAATTGTCATAAATTATTTTAATATCCACCCTGTAGAAGGTACAACAATGTGGGGTTATAATGTAAAAACATATGAAAGTTTGATAAGTTTTTACATTCTATTTCAAAGTGAAATTGATCCAAATGAAATTAATTGGGTTAATTTATATATATTTGATATAATTTTACTTTAAATACAATTATAAATATAATTTATCATTATAAATAAATTATATCAAAAAGTAGTTTTGAATTAAAATTCAGTATTTCTAACTACTCACTAAAAATTAATCTTCAAAAAAAATACTAAAACATTCACCATAATGTACTTTTCCTATTTCACATCCAAATATGAGGTTTATTTTGGCATATTAAATTTATAAAAATGCCTATTTTTTTTTATAAAAAAATTGGTTCTCTATTAAAAGGCGACAAAACAACTTTTAATAAATATATATTATTTTATTTTTATGTTGGTATTGTTCTTATCCTAGGAATTTAAAATATACTATATGAGTATATAAAATATTTTATTGAATATATAAAATATATATTTAATTAATATCATTCACTAAAAATATTTAATTTAATTTATTAGTTCGAAATAGCTTTATGAGCATAAAAATAATAAAATTTTCTGTTATATTTAATTGGTTTCTATATTCATTTCTAATTAATTTGTAACCAATGAATTCATTTTATGTTATTTAGACTATATAATATCATAAGTTAGTTAATACTATTCATAACCACTAATTTAATGGACATGTTATATAATTATATTTTAATAAGATATTATTGTTTGGTAAAAATTGATCATGCATGTAACACAAAATATTTGAAGAAACTCATTGTTGCATGTTACGTACACCAACTCATTATCATATTCATTTAAATATATATTTTAGATATAATTTACATAAAATAGTAAACATATAGAAATTTTTTGGTGTATTATATTCCCTTACGTCATTGGTGATGTATGTGATACACGCAATCAAATACAATGTTCATACATTAAAATTTCGGGGTGTTAAATTATCCCCACCATAATTAAATTGTGTCCTCATTATTTAAACTTGATATAAATAATCAATGGATTTATATTTTAAAATAAACTATTGTTGAAAAACCCACATGTTAAGTAGGATCAATAATACATCTTCTTAATAAGGGAGAATGGAATGTACAATGGTCACATAACTATGTTCCCTAGTATGAAAACATAGGTGGGAAATAGAAACATGGATATAGAAGAAAAAATAAAACAATCATGTATATAAGTAGAGTGCTAGAGAACATGGTTAGGATAATGTTAACAATCATAAGGCTATAAATCTGTGATGGTCTAAGGGGTCATTTGATTAATCAGAAATGAAAGTACTTGGACAACACTTTTAGATTCAAGATCATTTTTCCAAGAGTTGAGGAATTATATCAATTTATATGAATATAAGTAAATATACTTACTTGGTGAATTTATATAAGAATAATATTTTCCACTGGTCATGCCTTGAACTATTTATACTTCATCTCTTAGAACAAGATTATTCATATAATATATCATTATCTAAAACCACATACGAAGTTCAACTTAAACCATTTCAAAAATGTTGAATGTTTCCAAAATATGTCTATACAATACTTTATAATGAAGTTAATTTAATTTTTAAAATTATCTTATCATTAGCCATTAATGAGAATTAAGTAGTTCTAAACTTTTCACATCCAAATAAAGTGAATACCTTCACCGTGTATCACCTTGATATATGGTACTAACTCAAGTCTCCATAAAACCTTATTGGAAACATTAATTCCTCCTTATTACTTATGTAAGAAACATATTTTAGGATATATTCCATAAATCCAAAAGTGTTTTATACTCTGTCAATGATATCTTAGACCACTTTTTGAAAAGTTATTATTCAGTTCCAAGGTAGTCAGCACTTGTCTGAATCGATCATTTCTTCATCGTTATACCAAAATCTGGAACATATTAAGGGTTTTATTTATCTCGAATATATGTTTTTTGAAAATATTAACTTTCTACTGAATATCTTTTATTGGAACCATTTAATATAGGATCCTAGTTACTTAATGAAAAAGAACTGTAGTACAATCCTCATATATTCTATTATTCTTATAAATAGTACGTTGCTGATAAAATATTCAAACGACTTAATTGCTAAATATGTATATAAATCATTCATCTTCATCTATGGTATTATCTTTACATGGTCATTTTCAAATAGAATCATTTTAGGCATGTTATTCTGATGCTTGAGACATTAATTTGCACAGTGTCACATCTCCTTGAAGCTATAAGTTTAGACAGTATAATTTTGATTTTTTTGTTCTGCATTATTTAGTATGTTGACCCTTATCTACACACATATAACAAACTCTCATTCCCTTCATGCATTTACCAGGGTTATTCTTTCCATAGTTTTCACATGTGGTAAAATTGTTCTTTCTTTTCTTCCATTTATCCATATTTTTATCTGACATCCTCTTCTTCTCTTGATTCCCTTAAAAGCCATAGGACTTGGATAATTCATTACCTATCTTTTTAACTCATGACACTATTTCATTACATTTTGATAATACTTGGGATACTATTTCCCTTTTTAATGATGGCTTAATACCGTGAATGAAATGATCCTTCTTAATCTTTTGATCACATGCATTGGTGGACTTCTCATTCCTTTTGCTAAACATCATTTCTAAAAAATTCCATATACTAGATTAAATCATTAAATAATATATAATCCCAAAACATGTGAAACCCATAAAATACATTTAAAATATTATTCATTACTAATATCATAATCATAAAAATTGATTCTTTTGGGACATATTTATTTCTAAATCTTTCATAATGTTTTGTAAAGAAAGTTTGAATTATCCTAAGCATGTCCCTCAAGAGTTTCAAACCAGATGTGCAGTAAGCCCCATTCCTATTTACCAGGTTACCACGAGTTAGGCCTAGGACCCCTTTTTAATGTTGTTACACCTAGGTACATCTTTTCCAAAACCAAATCCACTTATAGTATCCAAACATTGATGTATTTCTACGAATACCCACATAATATCTACCTTACCAAAATTATAGAATGTTCTTGTATACTTATAATCAATTTATATATTTTGGTTGTTCTCCCTAGTCTATGTTTTCTAAATCTATTTTCAAGGTTGCTTCTAAAAATCCTTTGATACCAACTATAACACCCTAACCCTAGAAGCTTGAGCTGGTGCATTATTTTATTATACTGGAATTATTACAAGGAAGCAAATCCCAAAGTATATATCAATTTATTTGTCATGGAAATCCAGATTATATATATCATACTCATAATAAATTGGGAAAAAATAAAACATACTACACAATAAACTGGAATAAACTTCATCCTTGAAAGCTTATTCAAAGTTCTCTTCTTCATAACCTAGGGAAAGAAATATAATAAGGGTGAGCTTCAATGCTTAGTAAGGGTAAATACAATGGAAAATATAATGAATCAATCTAAAACTAAAGGTAAATAACTGATCACACATTCTATTTTCACTATTATATAAGTATTAATTAATATATATAGGTAAGAAACTTAAACTCATGAAATAAATCAATAAACTGATAATGAATTACATCCATTGAAATGTTCATGCAGAATATCATGGATAAATAATAACAAAAACTAAATAAGGGTAATTCTTTATTACTAGATGTCATGTATAAGGTACTTGAAAACTAGTACCATCAATATCATTCATAAGATGTTTAGAAACTACTTATAGAAACATGTTTAGTTTGGATAACTTATTTGTCTCATGAGGACCTATCAATGAATAGAGGGTCTATGTAAAGTCCAGGCCCCACTATTAATTACTAGTCTAATGAATTATGAATATCTAATAATAAAATAAATAATATCCCTTATCAAATATCATTTTAAAGAATATGGTTTTAACAACAATTCCCTAGTTAATCAAATAACTATCAAAGTGAACATTGATTGTAAAAATGATATAAGGATTAGGAAATAATAATATCCCTTGTATGAGAATATAGATATTCAAGTAAATTTTCAATGAAAATTTCTTAAAATAAATTTATTGGTTCAAGATATATTTTACTATCAAAAAAGGAAATTAGATTGTCAAGATAATCATTGAGAACATTCTTGAGGATAATAACGCTTAAATATTCCAAAGTGTCCCATACCACCCTGAAACAATTAAATCATAATACCCATAAAGGTATGACATTAAATGAAACATAGAATACAATAAGAATAATTTTCTTCATTATATTACATGAAAAATTAATTATATAAACCAAATAGAAGTGAATTATTTCACAATAACAAATAAGCCTCAAAAGAATTTAAATTGAGACTAAATTCGCTTAACTTATCCATCCTTTGTATTGTGTGTTATTTAGACTCATCTATAGTGGTTTAAAATATGTTACTAACTAATATAATAACCATAATAATGTTTATAAAACCATATATTAACTTCATATAATATCTCATTACCCATTTTTTAACAAACATTTATTAATTTCACTATTTCATGTGTTAATTGCCCAATTTTCCTCTGTATTGTTCAACTTGTTACTAGTTGTTCTCATTAATTAGATCGTCGATTCATAATCTCCAGAATATAAACTATAAAATAATTATCATATATAATCATTATATATGAATTTATAATAATCTATAATAATTGGATATAAGAAATTGAATGCACCGTTCATGGAGACAGTAGGCCAAACGGTTGCACGAACGCTACATTCATTTCATTGCCATATTTTAAAAGAATGAAAATAAATGATATGTACACTCATGTATATTATAATTATAGTATCATATATATGTAATATATTTCATATATTTTTATTAATATCATCTTTAATACATTCCATGTATAATGTGATGGAATCACATCGCATTGAGGGGGTGGTAGTCCACACTTCCACAGGCGATGTTATCATATTTCCACAAAATGGAATGTATAAAGGTATGTGTTATAAAATGATTAAAGAAGAAAAAATATATTATAAATATCATATATGTCATATATAACAATATTTTCCATCATAATCATCATCGTGAGAGTTGGTACATGAAAAATGAATAATCATCGTTTCATGAGGTGGTAGTTCGCTATTCACAAAAACAGTATGTTTGTCAGCCATTATATGGAGGTGTGTGTAAGTGTAGGCTTAAACCATAGTAAAAAAATATCATAATATATTTAGGATACTATTATAATTATATAATTTGGATTTAAAACTAATTTAAGCTGTGGAGGAGTAAATGAAAGAAAAGAGATCGTTGGAAAGAATTACCTTAAAAATTGGGTAAATCCTTTTGGTTTATACCAAAGGGATTCCTTGGTATAATTATAGAGAAAATAGAGGATTAATGTTCAATTTGAGGGTCTTTGGAATCTATTTGTTTTATATCTTGGAGGTATCTAAGTGGTTTTATTTGTGTGAGGAAGTGTGATAAGTGGTGGCCTTTTATAGTGGAGGAGGAGTGGCACTCTTGTAATATTTTGAAAAATGAATTCTTCGCATTTTATTCATGTTTAAAGTGGATCCAATAATAGACCCCGTTCTAAAAAAGGATTTATATGGTATAAATATTTCCATATAATGGCTCTCAAACAAGAGTATATGTTGTTTTAGGTCTTGTGTTTAAGGTTTTGTCCCTTATTAATCCTCATTTAACCTTAATCATTGCAATTAATTTTAATCACTTTAACTAATATTTTTGGTCAAAAACAAAGTTGGTATTATTATAAATTATAAATTATGATTATTATAAATATAGAATCTATTTTAAAAAATTATAATAACAAATTGGGTTGAAATTAGTTTAAAATTCATCCCATAGGCGGGACGACAATGTGAGTTTTTAAAGTAAAAATGTCTAAACATTTGATAATATTTTACATTGAATTTCAAAGTAAAATTGATATAAATGACACAAATTGGTCAAATTGACATATATTTGATATATTTTACTTTAAAGACAATTAAAAATAAAATTTAATAGTATAAATAAATTAGATGAAAAAACAATTTTGAATTAAAATTCAGAATTTTTAACTATTCACTGAATAATGAATCATCACCGGAAAAAAACCAAAAATTCACCCAAAGCTAATTTTTATGTTTCTATTTAAAATATAATGTTTATATTTACAAATTTAATTTATATAATGTTAAAAATTTAGATTTAAAATGTGATTTTCCTCAAAAGGTGGCAAAAATACTTTTAATAAAAATATAACATTTTATTAAAATATTAAGTTTGTTAGTATCTTATGCCAATAAATATATTATATTAGTATAAAAATATTTTATTAAATATATAATATATATATTTCATTACTATTATTCACTAATAATAATTAATTTAGTTTATAATTTCAAAATATCTTTTTGAACATAACAATAATAATATTTTCTATTATATTCAATCAATTTCCATTTCCATTTCTAACTAATTTGTGACCAATGAATTAATTTTATATTTTTTGAAAGTATATGTTTTAATAAGTTAGTTATTACTATTCATAAATACTAATTTTATGGTTAGGTTATATCTCATTATGTTAAGTGATAATATTTTATTAAGATATTATTATTTGGTAAAACTTAGTATTGTGTGTATTGAAATCCATTTGAACAAACTCATTATTGTGTGTGATGTACGATAACTCGGTATCAAGTTCATTGAATGATATATCATAGAATTAATTTAATTAATATATTAAATATATAGTACTGTATCATGGTGTTATAAACCTCTACATACTTGGTGATGCGTGTGATACACGTTATCGAATACAATGTTCTTACTTTAGAATTTTGGGGTGTTACAATGTTATCAATGAAATGAGAATATGAAAATAAGGGATTAAAAAATGAATAATACAAGAATTTAATTTATACCATGTATATATTGACCTTAATAAAATCTTTAAATACATATCATAGATTTACCAGGGTAAAATACTAATGACACTCAAATTCACTTAGTTCATGTTTAATTTCTTGAGTCATAAACTTCTCTCACCCAGAACAGTTAACATACAATCACAGAACAACTAATATATTATGAGAGTTCTCTAAAAAATATCCTTCTCATTGAAAATTCCTAGAAAATAATCTATTCTTGTAATAGTTAATCCTTATGATATCATCAATACCACATATTCTCTGAGACACTCGATAGTGTAACTAAAAGGATATGGAAAAAACATAAAGTAGATAGGGAAAAACATCTTATGGTTGGTTTTGACCATGCATCACCACATACACCATAATTTTCTAATAAGATAAAAGGAAGTGATGCTGATCAATTAGATGTTTTTATATACCTAAATCATTAAACCTACACTCCCTAGTTCTATCATGAAATTTATTTTTGATTTTTTATAGGTTTGTGATCAAAACACCTAGAGGAATAATAAAAATAAAATAGTTATCTTTAAAATAGAGAATCAAATTTAAAACAGTAATAATGGGATTGAAGTTTAGAATTACATTTTAGTATCATGAATTGTGATGATAGATTATTATAGTGATCCCCTTTACGTATTCAGAAAATAATAGAGAAAGAAAGTGATAATAAAATCATACTAACATTGACATCCATGTGGCACGATACTAGGTTCTCATTTTCCATTTCTATTGTAGTCCCTTTGTCTATGAATATGATCCTATAAAAAAATTTGATTACTCTACATGGTCCCATATTAGGGAAAACATATTCATAGAATCTCCTAAACTCTTCAAATAATGATATACAATCTTATAGATATTACTTTAATCCACTAATTTTTAGTACTGTATTTTTTATTTTATGTGAATTTTTTTAATTTGGGTTCCAACATTTGATTTTAATTAGGGCATGATCAATTAAAACTATTCTTTATTTTTGAGGCTTTATTAAACATTGACATAGCCTTGAATAACCATGAATGTTACCATTCCTTAGTGAGTGAAACATGAGTTTACATTTCCTAAATTATCAAATATAGTTATTTATATTTTATTCATAATGGTGGACCTTTTAGTATTCCCAATATAATTTACATGGATTGGAAAAAAATTTCTGAAACATCATAAGTCATCTACATTGAATTTGATCGACCAAAAACCTGATCTAAAGACCTCATTGTGGCCTTTCCCACATAGCTCAATCTATAACCTGCTATTTTAGATAGATTTGTTGTAATGACCCCCTTAGTCTAACATAAACTTCATTATCAGATGCATTGAATTGTTAGAACATAATCTATAGTGAACCTTCTTACTCAACTTCTCAACATTAGATAACAATATGAATTATACTTTACTTTTTACGACTAGACCATTCATGAGCTCGAGATTCTATTCCATCATTGGATATGGTAAGCTATTATATGGAATGGAAACATTTTGACTTTGTTATAAGAGCTCGGTGAATTGAAAATAAATTTTAATGATTAATAATTATCTCATGATCAAATTGGATCATATTTGAGTATCAATTTCTCTAGAAAATATAACCTAATTATTTTTTTTCTTAATTTTCTCACCAAGAAAACGGTGCGTGGAACTCAATGACCCTGTAATCTGTTTATTGTGAATGAAGTAGTTCTGATGTATTTTTTTTATATCATACAAACATTAACAGGGAAAACATTTAATCCCTTATTATGTTGTGACCAATTATAAGTTTATATACCTTCACTGATCTGGATAGGATTCCATGTTTGGAGTTATTCACTTCATTATTGGTCAAACAATTCATCCCCAAAAGTTCTTCTTCAACACCAAAAATTTTATTCAACCTAGAAACAAATCATAATTTTTCATTTGAAAACAAGTTCATCATTCCATTTACAAACATTAAAAGGTTTATTATTTTAGGATTGGTTCATTAACATGGTATGCCTGAGCTTAATAATTTAAATTTGACTGTAATGAAGTAGTTATATTATCTCCTTTAATGTTTCTATTAACTTCATTCTGGGTTTTCAATGGACTGGGTCTTATAAATCACAAATAAAAACATAAAACCAATTAAGAATCATATTATTTTAGTGTGTGTACCATATTAATTTATTATGATATTTTTCTACTTATTAATATTCAGATTTATGATATCCTTCATTACATGAAACATTGAGTTTAAATGAAATGTGATATACTATTGGATTATTGTTATTTAATGTGATAGTTACTAAATAGACATTGGTTTGAGGGTATTTATAGTTCTAACTAGATTTCTTAAATTTAGTTTTTACATATGGAAAAAATGAATACATTTGTTTTAAATTGGATTTGAATTAAAATAAATCATTTGAAGTTAAAACATATTTTTTTTTTAAAAATGCCTTTTCATTCCCACAATGTGTATTTTTAATAAAAATTTAAATTAATCTCTATTGATAAATTATTTTACTTAAATATTTATATATTTAGTCAAATAATATATTTTTTACATTAATTTATTAGTTTATATATGGGAAGGCATTAATGTAAAATCAATTTTATTCCAAAAAATAAAATTCTCTAAAAATAGGTTTTTTCAATTTTTTGCACTTAAGCTGAATTTATAATAAAGAAATAAATTTAATACTTTAAAATGGATTTAATATTTAGAATGTGAATAATTAATATTTTTTTATAATGTAAAATAAATTTTGTGTCAAAATTAATATTAAATATAGTAAAAACTTAATACCACGGTTAAGGTTAAAAAAGGTTGACCAGAGGGGTTAAGCTAAGAGAAAATGTTTTTGATGTTACAAACACTGGTTTTAATTTAATTGGATGATGGTATTTTGACCATATCTATATTATCTATGATTATTCTAATATTGATATTTTTTACTTGAGTAAAAAATTAATAAATTTTAGTATTTTGAAAAATACGTGTATTTCTTCTCCCTCCCTCATGAAAAGATACCTCATATCATCTCTTATTCACACTTCATGAACCACCAAGGATGTTTAATACTTACCATAATACCTTCCTAAAATCCATTCACTTGTCCCTTATGTCATGTTTTCATTATAATTATAACAACCTAATATTTAATGAATATTGTTTTAATAAATGAATTAAATTTCATCATTATCTTGTGGTACATAAGACATCGAACTTTTCAACGAATTGTAGATAATTATTAATATTGTTCTTATAAAATAAAATTTTAACCCAAATTTTAAATATGAAAATATATATATAAATATTTAGATTTTAAATATTTGGTATAATGGTTTTATAAGACAAAAACATACTATTAAAAAAGTAATTACTTTTTATGTAAAGTCTTTATATGTTCAGAAAATACTATTTTCTCAAAAAAAATATTTTGATTAAATTTCAATTAAAATAATGAAATTAATATTTTAATTTTTTTGAGAATATAATTTTAAAAATAATGTTAATTTTTTATATCTATAAGTCAAAATTATCTTTATGTTATATTTAGATAATTTTCTGAAAAGATTAATTTTTCGATGAATGGAATAAAGTAGAGGCTTTTATTAAAATATTTCTTTTCATTTAATCCATTAAGAAAATTTAGATCATATTACAAAAATTAAAAGTAAAATTAGTATATATATATATATATATATTTATTAATCTGATTTATGTCATTGGAATATTTTTCAGATTTAATTTTTGTATTATATCATTTTATGTTTATGAAATTTGTCGCTTTGGAAAACCGGTTTCTAATCATGTCTGCATGATTAATTTTGAATTAAAATATTCGAATTAATTGAATTGAATTTAGAAAAGTGGATTCCATATTATTAATATTCAAAATAAATAATTTTTAAAAAGTGAAATATAATTTTTTAATAAATTAATATTACACGTATTAAAAATTAATTATCATGTTTATAGTTACAACAAGTTTACTGAGGCTTAAACTAGAAAGATAAGGGGAGAATTGAATTGGAAACGGGTTTAAATATTCTCTTATATTCATATATCTACATTTTACCCTCATATGTATGATAATAAAACATTTTGGATCCTTTTGAAAAGTGAAATATGTGGGTAATCAATATTCATTTAAATAATTCCATATGTTTCATGTCCCCCACTTAAAAAAGGCCACCCCATATCCTCTCCTCATAACACTATGAAAACCATTAGTTCAAAAAAAATCCTATAAAAATACATTCCTAACTTCTCTGAACACATACTAGAGACCTTTTCTAGATTATTAGATTCTCCTAAGATAGATTTATATACAAACCTAAAGGGGTCCTCTAAAGAAGTGGTAAAATTATTAAAATTGTGTATTTGTTTTATTTATTCTTCCAATTCTTTAAAATATTCACCGAATATGATTACATAATAAAACAAGTATATCCCATAATATAATATTTTATTATTTTAATGGAATAACCTATATCCATATCCTCTTTCATCAAATCATAAATGAAACTGTCGATCACGTGTACGACATACTACCGCCTCACGAAGTGATGTAATTATCTTCCATCACCAACAATCACGGCTAGATATAATGTTATATATAGAATATTTTTATTATATTTAAGAAATTGTAATAATTTTAGAATTTTGATATCACATATACTTTCTTACATTTAATTCTGTGTGAATACAATAATATCTCTTGGGTTTACGGTGGCCTACCGTCTCGCGAAGTGATGTGATATTTTTTTCATGTATACTTTACATGGAAAGTAATAAGGATATTTTTAATTTAATTATGATATATATATATATATGGCATAAAAATTATTCTATAGAGGTTTTATATTATTTACCTTTTTTGGTACCATCTGTTGAGAAAATTGAAATAATGTCCATGCGTACGTATGACATACTATCCCCATGTACAGTGTAATTCATTTTCCAAACTAGGATTTATTGGATTTCAATGAAAAAAAATATAATGAATATATAATATATTTGTTTCATGTTTAAAATCCTACATATGATGAAACCATGATCAAGGAAATGGGTACAGAATACCAGACCAAAAAAATAGATGAGAAATGAAATAGTTATTACCTAAAAATTTATTTTAAAGAGTAATTGTTTATCGGTAGGTAATAAAAGTTCATACATAAATAACATCTGGTTTGATACATATTTTTATGATTCTATAATAGATTTATTATAAACTTATATTAATTATATTATAAGATCAAACTTGTATGAAGGAAGTCAAGACATAACATACTAGATTTTTTCCTTAAATTTTCTTCTTTGTGATATATGTTATATTGTACACCTATCTTATTTTATTGTGTGTATATAATAACTGTATAAAATTTATTATAATGAATATATTTATTCTCATGATATTTTATGTTTTATTTAATGTTATTATTTCATGGCTCTTATGATCTAAAAGATACAAATTTGGTAAAACTTTTATGATGCAATCTCATCCTTAATCAAGATTGTGTGTGTTTATGATTACGATGATGAAATACTATGAGCAACATCCTAATAAATTCATCAATTTATTATAATTTTTAGGGCATTAAAATACATTTTTTTCTTTAATTTTCCTTAATTTATGTGTTTAACTTTCCAAAATAAATATTTTTAATAAAAATTTACTTTAACTCCCTCTTCGGTAAAAAATACTTTTTCTTCCATAAAAATATTTTATAATAATGTTTTAAAAAAGTTTTAACGAAACATTTATATGTTTTAAAAACATTTATACCCTTGTTTTACTTTTTATAAAAAAAATTTCAAGGAATCTTCATGTCTTTTCCAAATAGGGTTCTTTTCCCTTTTAAAAAAATGTGAAATACATATTTTTTAACATGTATGGAATGAATTATATTTCCCAATATCATGACTACTAAATTTTTTATATCTTCCATTACAAGTTCACATTATATAATTCAAAAAAAATGATTTTGTAAACATTTGAAAAAAAATATATATTTTAAATATGTGATTTCGAAATAAAAAGTATATTTTTATCATGAAATGTTCCAATTTCTATTTAAAAATAATATTCCTTCCAATTTGTCATACTTTGAGGGTACATAAGAATTGTCTAGGATATTATCTAGTGATACCATATTTATTCTCTCTCTTGATAGTTTATATTTATAATGATAATATTTTAATGAAACCCATTTCCTTTCTCTAGGTTATAATGTGATGAAATTTTTATGAAACTAAATTCCTTTCAGAGGTTTGGATATATAGAATGTATTACGAAGACTATATTTTTTCATGGTCTTTGATATGATGAATGGTTTATGATCTTTTGGAACATGTATATCTGATTTTCATTAATTGAAATGTGGGGCCTATATCTCTCTCCAACGCATTGGGTAAATATTAATATCTCATGAGATAAACTAAGCTAAAATGTGGATATAATCTAGTTCAGTACGAGTCTTTTAACACCATGATAATATTTGGAGTAAACCATAAAAAATATAATAGTTAAGGTAATGAACCCATTCCACTATGATTTGAATGGAAATCATCCTTGACTAACTATGAAATTATTTTCTAATCTTGAGTGTATGCCAAAAATATTCATCTTATAAAAATATTACTCTCTCAAGGATTATGATAGTTGATTCCACTATGAATCATGTCTTATGAAAAAACAAGAAGTATTACATGAATCATGTTTATGATCTATGATATTTAACTTTTTTTTTAATTTTATTCTCTTCATCACATATACTTATCCTCATGTTATGTTTATATCTCCGTTTTTACTCTTTTTAAGTATTTGAGATCAAACTTTACTATGTTTTCATTTCCCAGGATATGATTAAAATTATTATAAATTATATTTCTTATGAGGGTTTTAATTATGAATAAAATAGTGGGATATGATATAACTCAATTATGAACCTATTTATTATGAGTATATGTAAACAAATAAACTATACCAAAATTATTTTTGTGTTAATTTTTATGTTATATAATGAATATTAATATATTAAGATATGATATATTTTTATGAAAAGTATGTGTCTCTATAGTCAATATCAGAAGCAAATATAATTCACCATATAAAAATACAGTGAAAATACATTAGAAAGATCTATAAGGATATTTCTATGTGTATGAAAATATTCATGAATTTTGGAGAAGGATAGGTAATGTGGTTTCCAAGAAATTAAATCCATATATAGATAATAAAACTGGATGATTCTCTGGCATAGTTATAACTATGGGTAATAAACCAAAAAAAATAGTGCATTGAGATGGACTTGATCTTCACCTGGTCCATGGAAATGGGAATTATTCCAAAACTGGTTTGACACTCTAGCGGATATTCTTTTTAAATTCAAAAAATATTTATGGAAAATCAATAAAGATTTAAATAAGGACCAAAATTTTCATATGTTAATCCCAAGGTGGCATAGATTATAAAAACAACTATAATGATTTAGATATCCTATGAATGATTAATCACCTTGTTCAATGAATCTATATGGTCCTATTGGCCATTTAGATTTTACTATGGGATTTATGGTGGAACAATGATGCTAAGGTGGTGATAGGTATACTCAAATGTTGAAGTATTTCATTTGATATAAATTTTATACATTCCATTATATCTTTAATGGTACCTATGAATGCTAATTCATCTCCCAAATAATGATATTTTGAATTAGAAATTAAATCCATTAATAATATAATGGTCACATCACAAGTCTATGATTTTCCCTAGTTTAATTTTGTAAAAATGTGCTTACTATAAATCTTGGTATTCTGACTCTACATGAATTTTTTTATCATAGGCATGGATTAGATTATTCAAAATAAATCAAATATAAATTTTTGAATAAGGTAAGTCATATTTGGTATTCTGAACCATCCTTTGATTTTATATTAGTAATATGATAAATATGAAGAATTTCTAGAAACCACCTTAGTTATATGGGTTTTGATTCTTATTAAAATGGGGTTTATATCATATGGTTGGGGAGATACTCAACATGAATGGTATGCCTATATTAAGAGTGTTTTTTGAGTTTTGAGAAAGTATTTTCATAATCATGTAATGAAAATTTATTATTATTTCTCAATAGAACTCTTAATTAGTGCCACACCTATTTAAAAGATTCCCAATAGAATGGAAGTGACTGAGTTGCATGAATTGAAGAAGAAACTATAATAACACCTTGAAAATGGACTCATTCGACCAAGGGTGTCACAATGGGGTGTACATGCTTTATTTAAAAAAAATAAAGATAGGTCAATGAAACTCTACATTATTTACTAAGGGCTGGACAATATCATGATCAAGAATACGTATCCTTTATCACATATTGATAACCTATTTGATCAAATTCCTAGAGCTCAATTATTTTTCAATATTTTCATTCATTATAGATATCATCAAATGAGGGTAAATAATGAATATATACCCAATACAATGTTTCATATAAGGTATAGACACAATAAGTATACAGTGATTCAATTATGTGTTACTAATGCCCCTCTATCTTCGTGGATTTAATGAATAGTTTCTTTGGAGATTATCTAGATCATTTTGTGGTATTATTTCTAGATGAACATATTATTCATTAAATATTAAAGGAAGACTATGATTATCATGGGGTAATTTTAATAACAACCATAAGGAAGGTGAAAAAATATGAAAAATATAAAAATTGTGAATATTAGCTACAAAATGATTATTTTTGGGTCATATAACCTCAAGAAAATGTGTACCGATAGATCCATTAATGACCGAGGCTACTGGACATTTCCCCAGATAATCCACAGTGACTGATATCAATAGTTTTCTTTTTTTTATCTATATATTATTGACAGTTTTTGTTAAATGTCTCATGAATACCTAGTTGAATCATCATGTTAACTCAATAGGGATCCAAGTTTCTTTTGATTGATGAATTTGAAGGAAATATCAAGGAACCAAATATAATATTATTCAGTCACATGTTTATACATTATAATGTTCATCCAACAAGGTATTAAAATTAATTATCATGTATAATGGCAATATTATAGCTTATACCTCATTTAAATTGATGGTTTATAATAAATATTACCCACACGTGATTTAGAGTTTTGTTAATATTTTCATTAAAGAAATATATAAATTATATTTATACAGAAATGAGTTATATATATATATACTAATCATTAAAGTTTAATATCTAAATTTATAAAGAAAGAGTTTAATATGAACCAGAGAAGATGGTTGGAGATGATTTCAGATAATGACTTCTTGAAACATTAATACCCTATGAAAGCGAACAAAGAGGTTGAAGCTTTAAGTCAAATGGGTAAATCTTACTTATCTATGATGAGGATAAAAAATTTCTGATATTTATGTATTTTAAAAGTATGGATGTTGAAATCATGATGGAAGATGATAAATATTATCTTTTTGAAATAAGTGTCCACCATCTTTCCATGCAAGGATAAAAGAAGCACAAATGTAAGATATGGACCTACAAAATAATGTGAAAAATGTTCTTGAGTTTAACCATGATAATGAAGTAATTAGAAAGATCAATAATGTATTATTTTTTTTCCTTACATACCAAATTTGAAGAATAATTTGTTAGAGAAGCTCATAATTATTTATTCTTTATTCATTCTAAAAGTATAAAAATTTATATTGATTTGAAATATTAATTTAGGTGGGATGGAATGAAGAGTGATGTTGCTGAATTTCTATCTCATTTCTTGGTATGTAAAAAAATAAAGGTTTAGAAAAAAAATGGAAGTTTATGATAAAACCATTACCCTGTCATAATAGATATGGTAAAATATCACTATAGATTTTGTTATTGGACTCCAAAAAAATTAAAAAGGGCAAAAATGTTGTATAGGTTGTAGTGGATCATCTTAAAAAGTCAGCACACTTCATCTCTATCAAAGAATATTTAAATATGGATAATAATTCTAGAATATATTTTATTAAAGTGGTAAGGTTCCATGGATTACCACATTCAATGTTATCATATCAGGATCTAAGGGTTGACTTGAAGTTTCAGTGAAGTCTTTAGAAAGAACTTGAAACAAAGTTGAGTTTTAGAATTATATATCATTATCAAAGAAATGCGTAGTCTGGGAGAAAAATTGATACATTATAGTAAATTTAAGCATATTTTTATATGGTTTTAAAATGTGGTTGGGATGAAAACTTTTTTGTGGTCATGTTTTCATACAATAATAAATTTCACTCAAGAATTCAGATGGATCATTATTATTCCCTCTATGGAATGAATTGTATAGAAAAATTATACTAACATAAAGATAGAGAAATAAATATATTGGTACTTGATATAGATGAATAAATATTCAAGAATTTTAGAGACATTCATAAACACATAATGGAACCACAATTCTGGCATCAAAGTTATGATGATTATCACTGACGTGGTCGGAAATTTAAATTTGGTGATAAGGTGTTTTCATGAATCTATACATGTAAGATGGTTATGATATTTGTTGAACAATGGACGAAAGGTACTGGGTAGATTGGCCCCTTTAAAATTCTTGATCTTACCAAGATGGTAGAATATATATTTTTTCTTCCACTAAATCTTCCTCATGTCCATGATGTGTTCCACATATCTCTCCAGAGTAATTAAATACCCAATCCTTCCAATTTAATGGACACAAAGGACAAACCAATGGAAGATGATATTTCTTATAAGGAAAAAACCTATACAGATTCTGGATCATATAAATAATTTTCTAACAGAAAATACCACTCACCTAGTCAATATTTTTTTAGAAAACCCACCAGTTTGATGAAGTTATGTGGGAAATTGGGGATGTAAAGAGGAATATGAATCATCAGTTTTTTCTTACAATGTTTTATAATTTAAATGGTGAAATTAATTTTAAATATGTTATAATTAAACACAAACATATTATATGATTTTTTTTCAATTGAATAAATTTAATATTTTCTATTACTTTCATTATATGAAACACAAAGTTTTTTAATGAACCATGATATATTATTAATATTATTTTCTAAACAAAACAATATAACCTACAGATTAAACATATAGAATTGAATTTAAATTTAAAATTTTAAAATATTAAGAGAAATGGTTTAATATAATGAAAACATATTGATAAAAAATAATTAATTATTATGTAATTTCTCTATATATTTCAAAAATAATATTTTTTCACAATTTTTTTTATAACATTTTGTATAAAAAATATTCTAATTGTAAAAACATTAATTATGAAACAAAACATTTTTTTAATCTTAAGTTAATTATTATCTTTGAGTGAATTTTTGAGAATTTTCAAAAAATATTAATTTCTCCGAGTAGTAAAAAGTAATTAATTTTATTAAAAAAACTGCCTTTATATTTAAATTATTTATGAATTTAAATATAATTAAAAAATTGAAGTATAATTACTTAAATTATATATATATATATATTAATCCAATAAATTTCATTTTAATGAATTTTATACTAAATATTTATATTAAAAAATTCTATACTTGTGAAATTTTTTTCTTTGGAAAATATATTTTTTAACATGTATGCGTGTGTAATTTTAAATTAATATTCTAAAATTATTAAAATATAATTTAGAAAAGTAGTTTAAACATTTTAATAAATAAAATTAATATTATATACTAATGTAAACTTCTGTTTTGGTCAAAATTAAAAGTAAAAATAGTAAAAATTAATTATCACAATTAAGGTTAAAACAGGTTTACTAGGGGTTAAACTAAAATTATAAGGGGTTAAATGTCCAATAAATATATAAAAATCCATTTTTATTTCCATATTTATACTTTATATCATATAATTTATGATAATTTACCATTATATATCCTTATTGAATCTAATAAAACATTAGTACAATTTATTCATTTCAAATATTCAATATGTATCCTCTCCTCCACTTATAAAAGGCCACCCCTTCTAATATTCTCTTTAGACATGGAGAATACAATTTTTTTTAAATAAATACTCATATATATTAATTCCTTCTTTCCCCACATCCTATTGGACTTGTTTTCTTATTAAACCCTCATAATAAGGCTCCACATAAAAACCAAATGGGTACTCTTAAAAAAGTTAAAATTATTAAACCTGTGTCATTGTTTTATTTCTTCTTCCAACTATTTAAAATATTATCAAAATATTATGATATTATAACATGGGGGTATAAAATATAATTATATTTTTTATTATATTTTAATAAACAATATCTACCTCCTCTTCCATCAAATGAGAAATTAAATCATCAATCATGTGTACGACTGACTACCGCATTGTGATCTAATTTAATTAGTTTTTTATCGCCACCTCTCACAAATGGGTATAATTATTTATTTAAATTTTTTATATTATATATAATATATTATTATTATTTTTAATTATAATGTCACATTTATATTATTACTTTCCATTTTGTGGGAATAATGTAATGTTCTTCATGTGTACAGATGACTACTGCCTCGTGAAGTGATGTGATCTGTTATTCACATACGCGTTACATCGAAAGTAATAAGGATGGTTTTAATATAAATATTTGATATATATGAACTAAAATTTAATATTCATATTTAATATTTTATTTTCCTTTATTTTATTTCATCCTTTAATAAAATGGATTCAACATTCACGTGTACCTTCGACATCCCATCTCTGTGAACGATGAAATTAATTTTTAATATCTTCATTTAATCAATACAAATAAATACATAAATAATGAATTTATAAAATATTAATACCCTTGATAACATTATAAATTTATTATAACAATGATCAAAGTATATGGACGAACAATACTAGACCAAAATATATATGATAAATAAAAAAAGTATTTACAAAAAAGTGATTTTAACAAGGAATTGTTAATAAAGGGGTAACACCAGGCCTTAAGTAAATAATATATATTGTAAGAAATAGTATTATGGTTCCTTAATATATATATATATATTTAATAAAAATAAATTTATTATAGAGTATTTTATAACATGTATGAAAGTAGTTGAGACTTAAGGAAATAGATTTTTGTCTCAAATTGTCTTCTTAGGGACATATGTTAGGTTGAGCACCAATATTATTTTATATGGTCTATATGCATATCATTTCACATTATTTTTATCATATATGTATTTATTATTAGTATATTTTAGGTTTCATTATATATTACTCTTTCATGGGGATTACAATCCAAAAGCTACCATCATTTTAAGGGTTTTATGATACAATCTTGTTTTTATTGGGTTTGTTTTTTTGTTTATAAGATGATATATTAAGACATAAATATCAATAAGCCATGAATTTTAGTCAAATATATTTATATAATGAAGTTAATTATTTTAATTTCATTTTTTCCTCATTATGTACTCATGATTTTAAAAATAATTGTTTTAAAACAATTTGAATTTATCTCCATCTCCAGTAGAAAATACTTTCTATTACATATACTTGTTTTATTTAAATGTTTTAAAAATGTTACAATGTTCATATATGATAGTTAAAATAAATTATTAATCATTTTTAATTTATAAAAAAAATTATTTAATATTCATTTCATTTTCTAAAAAAGTAAAATTTGTCATTTTACCTCAAATGGGAATGGAATATATTTTTAACATGTATAGAATGAACTATATTTATGAATGTCATGATCACTAAATTATTTAAAGATTATTTTAAAATATTAGAGTGATATTTTATAAATAAAACGTTTTCTTTAATATTATGGATATTTGTAGATTTTAAATATTTGATTTCAAAATGAAAAGAATGCTTTCCTCACGAAATGTTACAATTGATCATTAAAAATTATTTTCCATCAAGGATGAAATACTTTGAAGTTTCTTATGATTGAATAGGGATATGATCAAACAATTACATATTTATTCTCTCTATTTATGGTTTATTATTATGATGGAAACATTTTTATGAAACTAATTTCCTTTTAAGGGGTTTACTTTGATGAAATGTTTATAAACCCCATTTTATAATGGGTTTTTATATGATAAATGAGTTATTAATCCCATTAAATTTAATGTATTCTTAAGTGATGAATGCTTTATGATCTCATGGCACACATATCTTTGAATTAAATTATTTGATGGGATGAGCTATATCTCCTTCTAATGCATTGGGTAATGATTTATATCTCACTAGATAAACATTATAAAAATAGGGTGTGAACCCAATTCCGTAAGGGACTTGATCTTTTATGATAGTTTTTTGGAGTGAACAATGACTTCGATGATGATTTTGGGAGTGAAATAATTCCACTATGACAGTTTTTGTAAATGATCCTTGAATTATAAGGAAATGATTTTCTATTCTTATGTGTGTTCCATATATATAAGTCTTATGAAAATTTTATTCTATCATGGCTTATGGTCTTTGATTATATTATGATTAATGACTTAAAAACTTCCATGATTTATTCCATGACTGATGTTTATCATATATGATATATGGGTAATTTGTTTCCAAATTTTATTCTCTTATAGTCGTGCGCTTATGCTCATTTTATGTTGATATAACCCCTTTTAACCCTTATTTATCATGTGACATCACCATTTTTTATGTTTCATTCTCCTTGTTATAAAGATATATTTTATGTATGACATGTCTAAGAAGGGTACCTGAAATGAAAGACATTGTGGGAGATGATATAAATCATTTGTGAACTTGTTGTTTATTTATACATGTTTCAAAAGGAACTATAACTAAATTATTATACTGTGGATAATTATGTTATATATGGAATATTCAACTATAAAGATGTAATATCATTATATAAAAATTATGGGTTTCCATAATAATACCCTACTTTGAAGGGATAAGGTGTAATTGAAAGTGGTCTCTTAGTGAAGAGGTAAAACTCTTAAACATTAATTTCTAAATTTATTTTTTATTCAACCTCATATAAATCAATGGTATCAATTAAAAAAATAATTTATTTTGAGACTATAATATACTGAATTTTTAGTAGGATTATGGAATAACCATTTTACTTTTAATTTCTTTCAAATGATATATGAATGTATCACTTGTATATACAGGTGGACTACCACCTAGACTTGGCGACATGATCCATTTTCCATCACCATAATTAATGGTATGTTATAATAAAGAGTCTTATATTTGCAATTTATTTTTATGAAACACATATTCTTTTGGAATTATTATATCCTTTATAACTTCTAAATTTTCCAACTATTGGAAAATGATAACATGTCTCAAGCATACATATAGAATACCACCTACATGAAGTAATGAGATATATATTTCAAATCCATTTTACATTTCGAGTAATAAGGATATATTTAATGAATATATATTTTATTTATGATATAATAATGTTTCTAGAACGGAAAATTATTTTTAACCTTCCTTTCATTCCAACCATAGAAAAGTAGAAACATCACTTGTGGGTATATGCTGACTACCAGCTACATGTACTAATACATTTCATTTTTCATCATCTCCATTTATGAATTGTTATAAATATGTATATAATGAATAAATATTACATTTATATCATGACTAGTATTTGGAATTAGATTAAATCATGACCAAGGTCCATGTATGTGAACCAATGAACTGAAACATGCATGGAATGTAACAACCCTGACAATAGTAGGCTAGTGTTGGTGGTTATTAGATTACAATAGAATATATTCAAGATATCAAAACAAAAAATATCAATAAGTTTATCATTGATGATTAAAAAAATACAAAAATGGTTTCTTTAATACATTTGTAAATATATATATAACATAAGAAAGTAAAATAAACTACTTGTTTGACACTTATTAATGATTTAAAATTCATAACTTGGGGAAGGAAAAAAATAGTGTGATATCAAATACTCATTAAGTGATCCATATAGAATAAATAGAAATCAATGATAATTGAATCATTATCATTAAGTCATAATAAATAAGGATATGTGAATAACTGAACACAAATTCCATTTAATCAATAACTTGAAGATATTATGCATCCACATATTTTTTTCAAAATAAAAATATCATGGATAGTATGGAAATCAAGTATTTGTAACATTAATCCACTAAAATATATAACTTTTAGAAGAAGGTTTAAGACTACCGGTAGCAACCCATTTAATTTGACCGATAGTTTTCACTCATAATACCTGTTGATGAATCGTGGAGCTATCTAATCTCAGGCATGACCATTCACTACAAGTCCAAATAATTATTCATATATTTAAATGGTCTAATTTATTCATGAATCAATATGACTTATCAAAAAATAGAATAATTGAGTAAAAGATGCATATTTTACATTATTTCCCCAATTAGTCGAATAAAATTAAAATTAAAAACCCCCTGTAATATATTATATAGTTTTTGAAATAATCATACGAATGATATAAATAATATATATATTTAATATAAATACAATTTAAAATTAAAAATGATCTGAAATGGGTATTTAACACACCACATAATATGACTACGTTCATAACACCAAATAAGTCTCAATGAAATGGAAATTGAGACAAAGTCCCCTAGCACCTATGATAAGTATAATCATATTCCCTGTAAAATTAATCTGCATCAAATAAAACATTTAATTCCATAAATATAAATATATTCATGATATTTTATATCAAAGGAAGTACACTACACAAAATGGAATATGTGGTGAATAAGTCATACATCTCATAGAAATAAAAGTGATATGATTAAAATTGTTACCTTATTTCAAAAATCATTATTCTATTCTTTTTAATATCCGATATAATAGAATTAGATTCATTAATTAAATAATTCATAACATCTTAGACATATATTTAAAATATTATAATTTTATCCAGTTACTATATAGAAATTTCATTGAGTTATAGTGTTAAATTTCATTGTTCTGAGAGCGTCCATTTCAAGGTTTTATGGTCAGTTCCAATGTTCATAATTATGGGAGTTCCTATGAAATGGATGAAAAACTATAAAATTGGAATAAAATGATATTAATATACATCTATGATTTTAAATGGTCCCATGAATATTTTTTTATGAGGATGATTCATTTGATAAAATGTTAACGATAAATGTTCAATTTATTTTCAAGGCTTTTCGATCATCATAAACTAGTTGCGTTTTATTATTTAATATTATATAGACTAGTTCCAAAAATGAGTAATAATATACATTTTTTTAATCTTATTTGTCCATAATAATTGTTTTATGACTATCCTTGAAGGTGATAAAGGCAAACAAAAACTCATCATTCACGAAGGGGTGAATCGAAGCATCACATATGATGTTTTGATTTCAAAAATAAAAGGAGAATTAGAGAGATTTCATGATGGGTACTCCATTAGTAATATAGAATTCCAATATATATATGATATAAGAGTTACCATTCAACATTGATGAAACCCACAATACTTTGATGAAATGTTTTATACTTAAATGAAACTCATTTCCTTTCTATTGGTTATACATTAATGAATTGTTTATGTTCCACAATTTTTAATGGGTTATGATATGGTAAATGTGTTATGAAGACCATTTCATTTCACGGATTCTGAAATTATAACGACTTATGATATTGTGGCACATGTATATGTGATTTTCAATATATGATGGGTGGGACTTATATCTCCCTCCAATATATTGGGTAATGATTTTCTATCTCACAAGATAAATAGGACAGGAATGGGGTGTGGACCTAATTTAGTAAGGTAATGTTTCTAATATTATAGTATTTGGATTGAACCTTTAATTATATTATTTTTTGGGTTGTGAACCTTTACTTATATTATTGCTTGCGGAGTGAACCCATTCCTTTATGATAGTTTTCAAAATGATTCGTGACTTATAAATAATTTATTTTCATTGATTATGTGTATTTTAAAAATCCATGTCTTATATAAATTTTATGCACTGATGGAATATGATCTTTGGTTATATTATAATTAATGTATTATAAACATCCATGATTTATTCCATGACTAAATTTTATGATCTATGGTATATATGGTTTTTTTAATTTTATTTGCATCTCATCATACCCTTATTCTCTTGTAATAGTGATACCTACATTTTTTACACACAATGATAATCTGATATCACCCTTTATTATGTTTCCATTCCCCCTTTTATGAATAAATGCTTTATGTATGATATGTAAAATAAGCTTTCTAAATACGAAGAACATAGTGGGAGATGATAAAGATCATTTATGAACTAGTTGTTAATGAAACATTGTTTCCAAAGGCACATTACCTTAATGATTCTGGCATGGATAATTATGTTATGTAAGGAATATTCATCTATAAATATGTAATATGTTTTTATAAAACTTCTGGGTCACTATAATAATAACATCTTTTCAAGGATTAAGCTATAATACAAACGAGGTTTCTTATTGAAGATGTAAAAATCTTAACCATGTAATTCCAATTTTATTTTTTCTTCTACCTCATATAAATACATGGTAAATATACAAAAATATTTTATTTAGTAATTATAATAAATAATATTTTTAATTGTGATGATAGAACAACCAATTTAACTCTCCTTTCTATCAAATGAGAAATGAAATTATCACTTGCATGTATATGTGGACTACCACCTACACATGGAGATGTGATTATTTTTCTATCACCATAATTCTTGGGAGGTTATTACAATGATTATTTAATATATATATATATTCACAGAATAATTGTTATTTTTAAATTATAATATCATGTCTAACTTCTTACTTTTCTAACTATTAGAAAATGATAATGTGGCTAATTTGTGCGTGGGGACTACCACCTACATGAAGCATTGTGATTCCTCTTTCACATCTATTTTACATGGAAAATAATAATGTTAGATTTAATGGATATATATTTTACTAATTATATAATATTGATTCTGTATAGGTAAATTATTTTTACCATTCTATCATTCCAATCATCAACAAGTGGAAACATTACTCATGCAGACGTGTCGACTACTATCTCCACGAAGTGACATATTTCTCTTTTTATCAAATCTTTTTATGAATGGTTATAAAATTGTATATAATTAATAAATATGAAACGTATATCTAGATTAATATGTATGAGTTGATTAAACCATGACAAGGGTTCATTTATGAGAACATTGAACCATAACATGCATGAAATGTAACAACCCCGACCCGAGTACCCAGAGTACTTCATTATTTTAATAAAATGGAATAGATACAGGAGATCACATCACCAAGGATTGATCAGTTTAGTAGTATATAAGAACAATATTCATACATGGTTCCCCTATTACATTGGTAATTAGACATAGAACATAAAAAATAAATATAAACTACTTCCTTAACACTTACACACATATTTCATCTTCATAACCCAGGGAAGGAAAAAAAATAAAATTGTGAGCTCAAATTATCAGTAAGGGATACATATATGAGAAACATGAATCCATAATAATTGAATAATAATCAATAATCCATAATCAATATAAAATGGTAAATAACTGGGCACACATTCCATTTATTCAATAACTAGAGAATGTAATGCATACATAGATTTTTAATAGTAAAAATATATCATTGATATTAATAAATGAATAATAAATAAAGGAAATGGTCAATTATTGGACATCATTTATATATCACATGATTCTGCTACCATCAATACCTTTCACAAGATGGTTTAAAACTATATATAAAGATTCATTTGATTTGGTCAATTATTTTGTATGATGATACTTATCGATGCATAGAGGGGTATATAATTTATAACCCAACCCATCAATGCAAGTACAAATCATTTTTCATATATATAAATGATCGATTTATTTTATAAACCAATTTGTTTTGGATTATGAGATTTGACAAAATGACAATACTTACAAGAGAGAGGTGAATTGTAGTTTAAAAACATTATTTAAGAGATTTAAACTCAAAAACCATAAACCCCTTAAAGTATGATATCATATTATACTCTTAGTGTGTTTAATAATGTCATGGAATCAGAACTAAGAACAATTTTATTATATCAAATTGAAAATCAGAATCAATATTGATCCTATTAATATCTTTGTTATTATCATAATAAAAATAATAATATGATGAAACAAACAAAATAGAAAGATTAAAACAATGAATCATTTTCAATTAAATGTACATAGGAAATTAAATCTTGTAAACATAAAGGGATACAATAGAGTAACAATTTAGTAATGACATACAAACTATCTTAAAGATAATGTTTTTTTTAACATAAGATTATGGTAGTCTATAATCCAAAATAATAGTATCTATTATTTTATACTTATAGTCAATTATTTATTTCCTTCCAAAGAAGGCCATTGATATGTTGATTAGAATGGATATATCATCATATCCTCAGAGTCCCTTGATCATAACAAAGATCATATGTGAGTTACAATTACAAAAGTTCTGAATGAGAGAACCTGACAAGGTTTCCTTAGAAAAAACACTCTAATGAATTACACAGACTAAGAATGAGTTATTAACATAGATAAATCCATGAGAGAGATAATAACTAATCAAAATGATCCAAACTCTTTAAATAAACCTATATTTATATGAATCCTTCAAATGGACATATATTATAATATTGTTACAACATATTTAATCACCTAGAACATGATTGATCATAATGATTTGGCATAACTTAATGTATAACGTCATATCGATAAACAACATCAGAGTGTTTATGTGATTCATTTCAATATAAATAAGTCTTTTACTTCTTAGTATAATCCTAGTTAGTCTAATCGACTTTCACAATAATGTTAATAATATAATACTTATGAGTATCAGTCAAATTTTATCGGTGGCAACATCACTACGATTATTAAGTCTTTTTTAGAAGAGAATAAAATAAAAAATTCTAACTTTTAGTTCTCATAAAGGATAATTTGATTAATTGGACACATAATCCTTATGATCATCATAATAGAGAATATAAATTTTATATCCTTAATACCTAAGTAATTATTTTAAGATTGAAAAAAAAGAGTTTCTCTACAAAAAAATTCTAAAAAGTTTGGAAATAAAAATTTAGTAAACATTTTCTTAAGAAATATTTTGTGATTTACAAAACAAAAGGAAAAGAAAAGGTAGAAGTATAACTTATGACTCAAAAATATACCACTTTTTAGAAATAACTAACCGAAAACATATATGAAAATAATATTAAAAAACTTATGGTAAATTTTCTTTTGCGTGAATCGTAATTAGAGTTAATCATTAAAAAAAATAAACTCCCCCGATATTTATAACTATTTGGAATATGATGGAGAGTATGATGTTGTAAATGATAAAATCCCCCTTAGGATAATATTTTCCCATTAAATAAAATATATTTTTCTTTGAGAGATATCCCCCCCATTGTAATAAAATAACTTACCCATTATAAAAATATTCTCCCATTTATGAATTTATCCCCCATATAATGATTTCCCCCACCTTAAAAAAGTTTTTACACCTTGGTTATTTTTAAAATAATGGTAAAATTATAGAGTTTACTAATAGTTTGTAGAAATAAAAAATATATAAAACACTATAATGAATTAACTTATCATCCCTAAAAAAATATAAAATAACATACAACCAATTGTAATTGGAAATAGTTTACAAAAAATAGATTCTGATGAAAAATTAATTAATTCATAATCAAAAATCTAAATGTCTTATAAAAACATTACAATGATAGTTCATAAGAATCCATATAAATAATTCTTCATTAGGGTTTTCACAAAACCTTTATATTTTTGAAATTATGACGGTATTTACCCCACTTATCAACTTTTTCTTCTTGAATACAAACATTCTCAGAAAAAAAATTTATTCTCCTCCTTGAAAATGAAAAGTTCGGATTTGATATATCAAATTCTGGTCATCTCAATATACATGTTTCTAATATTTTTCTTCTTTAAAAGATTTACTTGGTTATTTCTTATGTGTAATCTTTGAATTATTCCACAAAGTTAACTCCTTCAGCCATGTGTGATGATAACTCACTAAAAGACCATGTTGATTCAACCAAAATATCATTAACTTCATCATGTATATTTATATATGAATAAAATTAGCAAGACCACTCAACCATTTGATTTCATTCTCTTTTGTGAGTCCGAGATATTTCTTGAAAGGTTTTCAATTCAGCAATAATCCATATCACTTTCTCTGATAACACCTTTATAGATTCTAATTTCTCATTATCACTATATTGTATCAACTGACACTGAGACTCAAGGTTTTTTAGATCTTTTTTCCTTCAATACTACTTAAAAATGGACTATATAATCAAATCCTTATAGATAAATGGTCTTGACAAAACCTAATAGTTCTTGTTAAATCTCAAGATTTTTTATTCTACTAGTTCCAACTTCAATAAATTTTAATTTATTCTTATTTTTTCTTGAAAATAATTTTTTAAATTTTGTATATAATCTCTTATAATTAGATAATTCCATAATTTTCACATCATCGTTGATGTATTTTTCAGAAACATTACTTTTGGAATTTTAATCTTCATTATATTTCATTGAAGTTTTATGGTCTTATTGTTCTGATGATGAAGCTTATTAATCTTCTAAAAATTCATATATATCTTCTTTTTTAGCATTGGAGGGTAGATCTGATGATGATGATGATGGTCAGTGTGATGCCTTATTATTGGATCTAATTTCTTATTTATCATCTAATTCTTCATTCTCATCTTGTTTTTCCTCTTATTCGTCCAATTAATCATCAATTTATTATAGATATTATTCATATTAACCTTATTATTATTATTCATGTTCTTCTTTTCCTTATTCTTCATCTCCATAAACTTCTTCATTAACATCATTATTGAGATCTTCTTCAAACTGTCTTTCAGTTCTGAGAAATCATTTCTCTACTAGTTCTGGTTCCAAACTATTTTCTCGAACTTCTAGAACCTATTATTATTCATAATTATTTTACACTAATTTTTTATTTATATATTGAACATCAAAAGTTACAATAGTTGTTTCTTAAAAAGATAATATAAATCCTAGATTCACTTGTTTGGTCGAAGATGTAGGTAGAACAACCTTCTAAGATTCCCTTTCTAATCCTTTCAATACATTTTCGCATCACTAAGCTTCCATTGTCTTCATTTTTATGTTTATTTTTCTTTTCTAATTATTCAAGAGTTTTTCCATCATGAAGTTTTATAGCCTTAGCCAATATATGATTAATTATAACCTATGTATCTCCTTTATTTTTCTCTACATTCTATTGCATCCAATCATCGTAAAATTCATCTAGAAAATTCTTTTTCTTATTTTACTTTTTGAGAGGAGTGGTATCAACCTTCCTTGTATTCTTATTTTCAAAAATTTCAAACAATCTTAATTTTTATAACTTCTTCATAGCACCACAATGTTTCCCAACCAATTTCATTGATTCACAATAAAAAAAATTATCATTCTATTCATCATATCATTACTGATGAATAAAATTTTCTGCCTCATCGGATACCAATATTTTTTACGTTGATTACCTTCATACATTCAAGAAACATTTTCTTATAAAATATAGAGACATAATAATAATTTATTTTATTGTTCTGGTTTTGAGGTTTTCAACTATGAGGAGGAAAAACTTCATGAGATCAATATTTCTCATATTCACAAAAAACTCCAATAAAAAATATTATATTCTTTAAAAGTATCTCTATATCCCTTATTTCATATAAAAAATACTTGAATCCACAAAGAAACTACATTATTATCCTGGGTGATATGGGAAACTTTCCGAATCTTTTCATATTCTATAAACAAGGAATCCTCTTCATTTCTTCTATAAAATGTACCAAGATTATCCAAAATATTATGGGAAGGACAATATGATTTTACATCAAAAGGTATTACCACCAAATCTGTATGTTTATTATAAGTCAATTTATATCTATTACCATAAAACACAAATTAAATTTCATCTTTTCCATCCTCCTCAAAAATCATAACTAATGCAGAAAACTCATATAAAACATCTGGGTAGTAAGGATCGAATTCCTTATCTTGTTTCTCTACTCACACTAACTCCAATATTTTAAAATCAAAAATATTTTCTTAAGTTGAATCATATTTCTCATAAAATGATCTTTAAATTAAAATTTCTCTGAAAATATGCCACTTTTTAAATTCCACCCTAGTGGCCATTGAAATTGGAACTAAAACCGATGAATCAATAGAAAATTAAATTAATCAGACTGTGTGACTTGATAGGGTAAAAAAAAGGGTGCACAATGTATGAACAACCTATGTGGGACACATGGGGTCCCTTTACATATAAGCATCGAGTGTAATAGTTTGGCTTCCAAAAAAATCAAATGGTTGATATGAAAAATCCTTTGATCAAACGGTCAATATTACTTAGAAGAATGTTTTAAAAGTTTTAATGAAGTCATCTAGTTTTTAAAACCTTTATCAAATTGTAATTAATCTGAGTATGAAAATATTTTTATTATTTTGAAAACAAAAAAATGGATTTTATAAAAACTGATAGTATAGAAATAGCAATTTAATAACTAACGTAATGAAATGGTATAAAAACTAAAAATATTAGAAAAGTAACGTTCAAAGTGGAGAGTTTCATTTGTGAAAATAACCTATTATTCTTAGATTTGGTAAACTATAAATATTATGATATTTATTATTTTAATAAATGAATATGTTAGTTTCATTATCAAAATTAATTACAATAGTTTCATTATAAAAACTAATTATAACACTTTGGGGATTCAAACTCCAAAAATTTTATAATGAAATATATGTCTATCAAAACTATTATGATAAGTAATTTTTTAAGAAAACATAAATTTATCAATAATAAAAGTTTTAATAAAAACTAAAAATTTTTAAAAAAATAAATCATATGTACTCCCCCTAGGAAAATGTGTAACTAAATATAAGTAGATATATAAACAAGAAGTTGATTTTAATGATTACTTTACATTGATCATTACTAGACTCTGTTTTATATATTCAAATCTATCCTAACTAAGAGTTTTTGTAAACAAATCATCCATATGTTCTTCTATTATGATGAATCATAAAATTATATATCATTTAAGTGTTTGATATCAAAGGAAATGGGTTTTTATATCTATGTTATTAGCATATTAGTGATGTAAAGAGTTTTTACTCAAAGTAATGGAACTTTTATTATCAAAATGTGTTTTGTTTTTAGTAAAACTCATACCATAGTTATTGAGTGTGTGTTGTATCTACAACACCTGAAAAAAAATTATTCCAACAACCCTATATTTACCTTCAGTAGTAGAAATTAATATTGAGTTTTTTCTTAAATATAAAATAAAATAAAGAATGTACGAGGAAATTAAAATTTCTTAATATATTATTCTTATCCATTCTACTACAACCAAAGTCTGCTTCTAGAAAACATTTATGTTCAAAAACATTTCCAAAAGACTTATACAAGTCTTAAATCCATATTCCCCATAAGATAACAAGAAAAATAATTTTACAGATTTTTTATGGGATTCCATTGGAGTTTCTGGATATCTATAACATAAGCAAACAAAAAACAACAAATCTAGATGACTATATGTTAAGAAAAGTACACTTCCTATCATAATAATAAAAATATTTTGGTCAACGAGTCTCCTAGCCTCATCAAGATATAATGTATTTGAGGTAATGATGGGAGTACTAATACTTTTATTATTTTTATATCCAAATTTCCTAATAATATCTTCTATATACATATGTTGAGATATAAATGTTTCTTCTAGTGTTTTTTAAACTATGAAAACCAATAAAATATGTCAACTCACCCATCATACTTATTTCAAACTGATATTTCATGGGATCTGAAAAGGAATATATTAAATATTTTTGAGTTAATCTAAAGATAATGTCATCAACATGAATTCTTAAAATTATAATATTTTTATTAACTTATTTTATAAAAAGAGTTGGATCTGATTCTCACATAACAAATTTGTTTTGTAACAAAAATCCAGTTAAGTAATCATACCAAGCTCAAGGGGATTGTTTAATTACATATAATTCTTTTTTATGTTTATAAATTTATTCAAGATTTTTTTTTATTTTAAAACCCATGAGGTTTTTTAACATAATCATATTCTCAATCATATCCATTAATAATTGCACACTTCATATCCATATGAAAATTTATAAAAATAAATAATTGTACAAAGAATAGATGTATTTTAATATATTTATTTCATTCTATAGATGCATAGATTTATTCATAATATATTCCTGCTTATTTATTATAATGCCTATAAATAATTCTAGAATTATTTATAAAAATTATTCCATTCCCATTACATTTATTTTGAAAAAAATTTTTTACTTCTATTATAGAAGTTTCTGAAGATCATTCAACTAATGTCTAATCATTTTTCCTCTAAAACTATTCGAACTCATCCTGCCTTTCCTTAATCTAGTCCTCGTCTTCTAAAACCTCACCAATATTCTTATATTCAAATTGGTATAATAAATATAGATATTCAATTTCATTCCTTAAGAAACTTTTAGTCCTAACTGGTTGATCTACACCACCAATGATTCCTTTACTAGAATAATTCATAGGGAACAACTGACTTATTGTGTTTGAAAAGTCTATTATTAAAAAATTGGGAGAAAATATTCATGAGAAATAACTTCAAAAATAATTTTTTGAGTTATATACTTAATATAATAACATTAAAAAAAGTTAAAAATTGGTTTTATAAATTAAATTCAAATATATTGGTTGGGGTTGCTTAAAAACAAAAAGATCAGTTTCATCAAATATAATAAGAACTGGTTCCTTAATAGTTAAATAATTTTTATTAAAAACCCTATAAGCCTTAGAAATTGTGAAATAACCTAAAAAAATGCATTCATCATATTTTAGTAGCTCATTATGTAAATTACCATTAGTATTCAAGATGAACTCATTACAACCAAAAACTTTTATGTAAGATACTTTTGGTTTTCTTCCTATATACAAATGCTAAGTAGTTTTTTTAAGAAAATTTCTCACTAAAACTAGAATAATAGTTTAATATGCAGTACTAACCTATTTATCCCAAAAATGTTTATAAATTGAGTATTCACTCAACACGGTTCTAGTTATTTCTTGAAAAATCCTATTTCTTCTTTGAACAACATAATTTTTCTGATGGGTTTTAGGGATAAAATGCTATTATCAATACATTTCTTTCTTCAAAAAGTTTCAAAATTAGAATTTACAAATTCTCCACCATGATCACTATGAATAGTAATCAAGGGAAGGTCTTTCTTGTTTTTATCTTTGGCTACAAATGTTATAAAATTATAAAATGAATTTGAATTCATTGTAACTAAATTAACCCATGTGTAACTAGTTTAATAATCAACTAAGATATATATATATATATATATATATATAATATTTTCCAACAATACTTCTAGTTTTTTTAGGAAAAAATACGTCTTTGTCCACTAACTGTAAAGAATTAGAAGCTGAGACTGCACTAATAGATTTAAAACATCACCTATGTTTCTCACTATATTGAAAAGTGTCATGGACTTTTGATGAATCAAACCTATGTTTTGGTAGATCCCTAACAAGTCCTCTCTAGTCAACTAAGATAATTTCATAAGGTTATAATGTCCTAACATTATATTCCATAACTAATATTGATATTCTATTACCCTAAGATAAGTTAAGTCTTAGCTCCTAAGGTATTCAATGTTAAGTGTGTTAACATTCTCATGACGATTGAAAGAAAGAATATATTTATCCTTGGAACTATTAAATAAACATTTAACATTCCTAAATCATAAAATGTAACCGTCTCCACAATATTGAATTATGCTTATAAGTTTGTTTTTAATAATTACAAAAAACAAAAAATTTGAAATAAGATGATTTACAAGAAGAACAATGTTAACTATACTGATAATATCTCCTTCTGCATTATCTCCAAAAGTTACTTTTCCAAATTTCATTTTGAGGATCTTTTTTATTATGTTTTTATTTCCAGTCATGTTTCTAAAACACCCACTATACATGTACCATATGTTCTTTTGTTGGTACATTCTTTTTTTCTGGAAAACAAAAATATTATATTTTTAGATCCCAAACCATCTTGAGTCTAGTAATTTTAGAAAATAAGACTTTAATAATCTATATTTGTTTAGAAATATGGTATTTGTGAGATCATAAGGACTGGTATTTGATTAATAAATAATTATTTTTCTAATGACAACTACTTTGACATTTGGTGAAAAAATAGCATTTTTAAGAATAAATAAATTCTTAGTAAAAACAGGTTTTTCATATGTATATCCCAATTCTGAACTATTACAATGAGGTCAAATGTTTTTATATATACTATCAAAAAAATTATTTACTAGTGGTAGAGTTTGATAAAAAAAATTCTTAAAATATTTAATTTGGATTTTAATATTAAAACTAAATCATTATCCTTATTAGAATTTGTTTTAGAAGTATATTATTTCTAAAACATTTTTATCATAAACTAATTTTTCAAAATCATTAGTAATAGATTATTTCTTATAAATAGTATTATCAAGATATTTTATAATATATAATATTTCATTAATGAAAATATTTATTCCTAAATCTTCCTTGGTAAATTTTCCTTATATTTATCGTGTTCTGTTCAAATTTTAAATATTTCATTATCAAGAAAATTAGCAAAACATGAAACTTCATCATGAGAAGGAATAGAATTATCTTCTTCTATGGAATATTCTTTATCAGAAGATATAGAATCCTTCTCATTATGATATTTTTCACATAAATAAATATTATTAAATTGTTAAACTATTCATACCTTCACTATAAAACATTGATTAACTTTAGGTGCATTGGAAAAAAGTCACATGTTCCTCTGACTAGAACTATCATTATCTCTAAAACTCTTAGAATAATCACCTCCACTAGAACTCCATGTGTCATCATCTTTCTTAGATCTCCATCCTTTTCATTTATAATGCTTTTTGGAATTCCTCTCTAATTGTTTTTCTATCTTTCCTCTTCATCTTTGGACAATCTAGTCTGATATGTCAACTATTTTTACACTTGTATAAAATGAAAACATCTTTCTTACTACTTCTATCATTATGATATTTTTGTATCGGTATTGGAAATTTTTATTGCCGAATATTTTATTCATTATTCTGGCCATGTATGGTAATTCATTTTTTCAATGTTAATAGATACTTGGATGGGGTTGTAAAAATACTTATTCTTTCTTGAATACTTATCATCTTTATCTATATGTTGTACTTTAGAAGGTAATGTAGATTTTGTAAAAAATGTAGCAATACCATTTTTCATTTTGGTCTTTCCATCATATCTCTCCCGTCTACCTTCATACAAAATAAGTGTTGTAATAAGATCTTCCATGGTGGGATTTGTTAACATTCTTGTATCATCAACTATTTTTCTTTTTGATTCACAAATATTATGCATGATATCAATTTTCTTTCCTAAAAGGACCTCATTATCAAGATCTTTCTCCCCAAATGATTGTAAAATATTTATAATACTCATGAACATATGATGCATCTTTTCAATTGATTCTCTCAATAATAAATTTATGTCATGATAATATTATGTTAGAATTTCTCTCCCTATCTTAACCACATTATATGTGAAAAAATTTGTGATCTTAGTATTTTTTTATATACTATTGGTAGCTTCACAAGAGAATATCTTACTATAAATACCAGTAGTCATTGAGAATAATAAATAATTCTTTACTTTTTAGGTTAATTATTATTCTTTTTTTTTCTATGGGTAAATGTAGTTACTTCCTTATCATGAATCTTATATTATCTAGTAACCATAAAAAAATTCAATTCATATGTTGATAATAATGGTTTTTATAATATCCCTCTAGTACTCATAATTTGCACCATCAAAGATAGGTGGTCTATTTAGATTAAGATTGTCTATGGATCTGAAATTAAGACCTTACACCTTCAAAAATAATATATATTCCTTTCTAAAAATATAAGTTATAATTAAACAATTATAAATAAAAATGTTTATAAAAAAACATCAACAACATGAAATAGTGAAGAAAGTAAAAACTCATTAAGTAATTGACCAGTGGCATCCTATTCTAATACCAATTATAGGATTGTAAGATTTACTCAAATTATAATACTTACAAGAGGAGGGTGAATCATATTTTAGTAAAAAAAATTAATAAGTTTAAACTAAAAAACACTAAACCTCTTAATGATGGTGACCGAAATCTACCCTGAGTCCTATTAATAAACTCATAGAATCATAACAACAAAATTTTCTGATTATATAAGAGTGAAAATATGAATCACTGTGGATATGATTAATATTAGGGTGATTATCATAATTAGAAATAGTATAATAAAACCAAAAAAATATAAATATGAATAAAATGACTTACTTTCTATTAAATGTGTTGAGGAAAATAAAAATTTTCAACATCAAGTAATACAATAGAAAAATATGTAAAAATTAATTAAAATATATTTAAAATATAATTCTCTTTCAAACATAAGAGTAGGGAAGTATATAACCTAGACTAAAGGTATCTAGTTTTTTATACATACAGTTTTGTATATACTTCATTACAATGAAATGACTCGATTGGAATAACAGAATGGTTCTGTCTTCCTATCCTCAGAATCCCTCGAAATGAAGATTAGATTTTCTCTGTCTACCTAGCCCTGATATCCCTAGATCTGATGGGTTAGAGTCTTTTTATTATTATCCCCAAGATCTCATGATCATAAGAAATATCTGAAATAAGTTTCAATTAAAAAGTTCTTAATGAGACAATCTAAGAAGGTTTCCATATAACTAAAACACACTAAATAATTTCACAAACTAAGGAGTGGTTCACGTAGAGAAGTCATTGAGAGAGAAATTAAACAATCAACCAGATCCAAACACTTCAAATGACTTGTTAATTGTAGGCATCCTTCCAATGGTCATATTTTCCAAATTTGTTTCAATGAATTATGACACCTGGAACTTAATCGCGCATAATGATCTGGCATAACTTAATGTATGACATCATATTTAAAAACACCATCATTGATTTTAAGAGACTCCTTACATTAGAAATTATTCATTGAATTCTGAGGATAAACTTATTCATTATTATGGACATCCTTAACAATGTCAATACAATAATCCTTATGTGTATTAGTCTGATGTTATCTGTAACAGTATGATTTCAATTGTTAAGATATTTTTCAATATGAAAGACAATACAAAAACTACAAATTATGGTTCTTATAAAGGTGTTTCTGATTAATCAGACACATACTCATTATGATTATAATAGTGATTAATTTAAAATTTATATATGTAATACTTTATAAATTATTATAAGTATGGTAAAATAAAACATTTTATACAAAATAATTATAAAACACAATTACATAAAACGTTAGTAACATGTTTTCAACAAAGTGTTTTTGATTTCAAATACAAAAGTTATGGAAATTTAAGAATTAAAACTTATGAATCCACAATATTTCTTAACAATAAATAATTGTATTGAGTAAATGATATCGATTTAATATTAATTCCCTAGTAAATCAAATTATATTCAAAGTGAAAAACATATGTAAAATGGTGTACTATTTTTGGCAATAATCAAATCAATAATATAAATAATATATATATTTAAGATACAAATATTTTCAAATAAAAAATTATCTAAATGAGGTAGGGAACACACAACATAAAAATTATTAGTAGAACAATTCCAAGTAAGTCTCGATGAGAAAGAAATTGAGACAATGTCCCTTACCACTTATGATCAGTTGAATTGTATGCCCCTTAAAATTAATAATAATAAAATGAAAAAAATTAATACCCTTTATATAAATAGATTAATGATATGATATTTCAAAGGGTAATTACACTACAAAAAACAAATAAGTAGTGAATAAGGATTGAATCTCACAGAAATAAAACTGAGATGAGAAAAACCCCTACCTTTTTTCTGAAAGTGTTATGAACATGTACTGAATATACTAGACAATCAATTTAGATTCATTAATGACATAATAAATAACCACTTCAAACTATATTTAATTTATTATATTTTTATTTAGTTCATTTATTCCAATTTTGATGAGTTGTAATGTTTAATTTTGTCGATAGGGGATCATTCATTTCATAATTTTATGGTCAGTTCCTTTGTTTATATTTATGGGAGTTCTTTTCAAATGTAATAAAAATAAAATAAGTGGAATAAAATGATATTAATATACTTCTAGTACTTTATATGGTTCCAAATAATATTTTTTTGGTATCATGATGGTTCATTTTATTAAATTTTATTAATAAATGTTTAGCTTATTTTTTCTGTTATTTTAATAATGAACAACTATTATTTTATTATTTTATATTATACTTTTATATTAGTTTGAGAAAATAAAAAAAATCTGTAATTTAATTATTATAACAAGATTTATCCATAATGATGATTTTGTTAAAATCTTGGAAGGTAGCAAAAGAAAATGAAAAGTATTCATTTTCGAAGGTGCTGAATTAAAACATCATAGACGATGTTTTCATTTTTAAAATAAAAGGTGAAGAGAATATATTTGATAATTCAAATTACATTAGAAAAAAGTAAAATCCGGTATATATATGATATTGGATTTACCCTAGAGATTTGTATATGGGAGTTTAAGAGAGGATAAGAAAAGAAAATAAATTAAATGAGAAAGTAGTTGGATTTTTCCTCTTGAATATCGTGTCCTTAGGAACCTCCTTAAGACATATGGATTTTGAATTTTGGTAATACCGGAAGGTCTGGGACATGGGGAAGACTCTTAGGAATGGAATTTCAAAAGCATTATTCATGATTCATGTCTTCTATGGTATTAGGAGAATTATTGGTGAGGGTGGTATTTATAAGGGATGAGAGGGTAGTTTTTTGATTATTTTATTCCTTAGTTTATTATTTTGGATATAGACTATCAATAGTGTAGATTTATATAACTAAGTAAAATAAATAATGCATTTGAGTTTGAACTAGTGGGTTCTTACATTATCATTGAATCACAAATCCATGTATTTTACTTATAATGTTAAATATAGTAAATTATTGTATTTTACTATTCACCAAAAATTGAAATATTTTAGAAAAATAGGAAAAGTTAAACCAACATATTTTTCAATGTATATGTACAAAAATGTAATTCATTTTATGGAAATAATATTATAGATTTGATAAATTTAATTTTTAATTAAAATATTCAATTATTCGAAAAAAATTAGATTTTTATATGATAACTGATTCAAGGACATTTTGAAAAATTAATTATAATCACATAAAATTGTGTTATAATTATAATACAGAAAAACATTAATTTATTAAAATATTTTATAAAAATAAATTTCCTTTTAAATTATTATATTAATTATGAAAATGTATATAAACATTTCCATTTCACAAAAATACCGACACTTAATTTCTCATTTTTAAAATATTTAATTACTTATTCAATGATATAATTATAAAAGATTTAAATTTATGAGATAGATAAATTTTATTTATACTTTTAAACGTGGGGTAATTTTATAATGGCCACATTACTTTTTTTATTGGTCAAATTAGTATTTCTAATGGTCACATTACCTATCGGCTCATCTAATTACTCAATACAAACTCTCTAGTGTCATGAATTTCGATAGGATCTTTGCAGTAAGATAAATAAAGTTCTAGTTATATTACTCATATGTGAGTACATGTGTTGGTTATGATATGTACTTCTTTAACAATGATATGTGGAAATCATCATGAACTTTGGAGAGACTTTGTGTCTTTTCTAATCAGTAAGCTACAACTCCACTTATATCTATAATTTCAAATATTCTTAGGTGTCAGGGGATAAGTTTCCATTTCTTACAGAACCTTCTGAAACCCTTCCATGGAGTTACTTTTAAAAGTACATGATATCCCACAGGAAATTCCAAATCTGTTATCTGGTTATTAGCATAGCTCATTTTCCTACTTCCAACAGCTTTAATATAATCCCAAATAGTTATTAAATTTTCCATTTCCACTTTAATTAGTTATGGGCCAATAATTTTATTCTTAATGAATTCATCCCAAAAAGTTGTAGTACATCATCTCTTTCTATATAATTCCCCATACAATTCCATTTAAATATTATAATGAAAATTATTATTGTAGTAAAATTCTACCGAAGGTAAATATTGATCCCATATATCTTGAAATTCAATTGACTATGGTCGTAACATGTCTTCTAATGTTTGAATTTTCTTTTTACAGTGTTTATTGGTATGATGGTGATAAGAAGAATAAAAATGATGCTGATTATCCAAACCCTTCTAAATACACTTCCACAACTTTGATGTAAAATTGGGATTTTGATCACACAGAATTGATAGAGGTGCGCAATTATGTCTTACAACTTCATTAACGTAGAGTCTTTATATGTGATCAAGAGGTAAATATTCTTTTTTAAAAAGAAGATGTACTAATTTTAGAAGTTGATCCTCAAAAACCCATATCATAGAATTATTTCTAGGTTTCTTTGGTAATCTAATAACGAAGTCCATAGTAATTTAATCCCACTTTTATATAGAAATATGTAAAGGTTGTATGACTCCTCCAGAATAGTATCTCTCATACTTCGCTTATTGAAAAACTAGAAATCATGACACCTAGTTAGTAATTTACCAATTTATATTATCCTACAAAACATATTACTTCAAATCTCTATAAATCTTTGTACTACCATGTTGTATAGAGAAATTTTTGTTATGACCATCATCAAATAGTTCCCTTTTAAGCTCATGTATTGATTTAAAACATAACAACTTTCTAAATTTCGAAATTTAATCCTTATACATGATGTTTTCCAATCTTCCATCCTTAACATGTTTAATATTCTTTGAAAAATTTTCTTCATCGTATTTATTGCATTTTATCATTTACAATAATTATAGTCGCATAATCATTTGAGAAATGATTGATGTTTCCCCTTCCATAACAATTCCCATATCCATATTTTCTTAATCCATGTGTTGGTCGGAGTGGACACTCAATAGGGGGTGAATTGAGTTCCAATTAAAATTTCTGTTAAAAATTATATCTATTAAAATCCCCAATTTATAAAACAAGTTAAAATGTAGTGAATTTGTAAAACTGTAAAGGTTTAATTATGTTCTCAAAATATTGATTAGGTCTCAGTTAATTTAATCAGAAGATTAAATTATCTTTTGAAACTAATCTATTGAGTTACAATAATTACAAACACTTTCTAGATTAACTATAAAAGTAACTTTAAAATAGTTCTTGTATTTCAAATTAATAGTAGCGGAAAATAAATTAGATATTGTATACATTAAACTTAAACTAAAATGCACAGCAGATATAAAAAATAGGTTCAGTCTCAAGTCGATACTTAGTCCTCTCAAATTTATATAATTTTGATCCACACCCTGGATCGGGGTTAACAACAGCACAAAGACTGTCTAGGTCCTAATAACTCTACCACTATTCTTCATGGGAAAACAAAGACAACAACACACATGCTTTCCAGGTCTTACTTGACCTCTACCACTATCCTTAGTGGGACACAAGAAGGTGTAGAAATTTTGGAATGAGGATTTAGTATCCTCCAGTTCAGCACATGAGACATTGTGTGTGTAAAATAAACAGAGTACACACACTACTCGAAAGTAAATAATGAATCACTTAGAGAGAGCATATGAAATTTTATAAAGATCTAGTGATTGGCAGTGCAGCTCTGGACTTGTTGGATTTAGCAGAAACGCTTCTGAGTCCTTCTCTAGTTTTGTGTGGAAAAGTAGAGTATTGTGGTTCATCTTGGTGTTCTTCGCAAGTGAATAAGTTCTCTTATTTCTTCATGTGTTCTTCAGTTGAATTGAATTGCATGCAAGAGAGTTATTTGAAGATATTTCAATGTGTTCTTCAGTGCTCAGGATTGCTCCTCTGTTCAGTACAGGTCACTCATGTTTCTTGAGTTGTCACGCGTACGTATGTTCTCCTCTTTTTCTTTACTACGGCTCAATCTTCCTTATATTCACTGAGCTCCAGAAATAGAATGATTTACTTTTCATAGGTATGAGGTATGGTATCCTGACATGCAACAACTATCATTAAATAACATTAATTGCATTAAAAAAATCAAATATCACTGTTAGCATTATTTAAATAATATTGACAAAAAGGTTAAGAAACTGTGTCATAGTAGTTGTGCAAACAATTTCTCCTTGAACCGGTGTATCCTTCAAGGTATGTGCTTCATGGTGTGTCCTTCACGGTGTCTCCATGTCATGGTGTCTGATTCATGGTGTCTGACTCGCGGTGTCTGAGTCATGGTGTCTGACTCACGGTGTCTCAGTCACGGTGTCTGACTCACAGTGTGTCCTTCACCGTGTCTAGGTCACGGTGTCTGACTTATGGTTTCTGGATTCTGGTGCCTTGATCATAGTATTTTTCTTCACGGTGTTAGGCTTAATGTCACGGTGTGTTGGGGTCATGATGTCTCACTGGTCACGGTGTCTGAGACTTAGAATTCATCGTCTCAGGCTTACTGTGTCTGTCTTACACTTCACGGTGCCTGTGTCTTGCACACAGTTTGTCTTACTGTGTCAAACTTCATGGTGTCTTGATACTTAGATAAATAACTGTATTCAAACTTAAACACTAATATAAATAATATGAATTAAGATTAACCATTATAAGGTAAGATAACTTGAAACATAAATACAGAGGATTGATAAGATAAGTAAGATTTGTGATCATGCATAAGATTTGTAAATAATAATGATATTAATTAATAGTAAAAAGATTTCTGATCATTAAAAAATGATTAATACACGAGGAGTCCAAAAATCTCCCCCTTTTCATGATCACAAATGATGTATAGTTAAAGTATAAATGAAATGCAACGTTAGAGAAAATAACATATAGAAAAATGAAAAATAAAATACTAAGATATAACTCTTCTCACTTTTTCCTCCACTTTTGGGATTATCAAAAAGGAGAGAGAATGGAGTGAAACAATGCATTTGTAATTAAAAATGTTCAGAATACATCATAAAATAGAAATACAAAAACAAATAAATCCCATCAAAAATTTAGAAACACCGGTTGACATCACGGATTGGATTTCTCATTTCCTTTATTAGCAGCAGGAGCTGGAGCTGATGTAGAAGAAGGCATGGAGTTAGTACACAAAGATGGTAAAGGTATACCTTCAAATATGGAGGGAGACAAACGAGTAGTAGAAGATCTAGTTTGTGGTTGGTCAAGAATGACAGGTCTGATCTGAGATAGGGCTTGGCTGACTGACATGGCAATTGAAGCTAGGGCAGGTAGACCTGGTCAAAGAGGGGTAGCAGTTGGTGAAACTATAGCAATACTCTGCACATGAAGATACGAATTCAAAATATTGATGAAATTAGTATTGATTTCTCCACCATATTTCATAGCCTTTTCAAAATCATATTTATTCTCCATGAATTTGTCCAATAATCTGGTGAACCCAGTGAGTTTCTGAACTTGATTTTTGAAAGCTTGAGTCACTGGAGGGATTTTTAGATTCTCCACAAGATACTGAAATTGATTTGTCATATCACATTTGGAGTAAATCCGATTGAGATACAACTCTATCTTCTTGGTGATCTCCTGTTGAGCATCATTGGCAATCTTAGAATGAATTCGAACCAAGTCAAGTGCTCTATCACCATTCTTCACAACTTCAGACAAAGAAGACAAATCTAAACCACTAAGGGCATTCTGAATTTCTTCCTTGATTATGGATATCAGCAGAGAATCATCCAAAGAAGGAACAGAAGGTTGGCCATATGGAGGAGAAGCCTTTACAACTACATTTAGAGCTTTGAGCTGTTTCAAGACCTTTTGAAGGCATCCAGTGTACTCATCTGTGAGCTTATTCAGATTTTCTACAAGCTCTCTCATGCGTTGCAACATCTTTGTCTGTCTTTCTCCAATATTCTCATCAAAATATAATAGATATGGATGAACTTGAGATACAATCTCTCTAGAAATGTTGGAAACATTTGGTTCAGGAGAATTAGCAACGGGTGGAGGAGCAGGAGCAGGCTCTGATCTAGAATGCAGTTCTTGCTGGAGGTTTTCAACCATACCTTTCAGAGTTGCAACATCAGCACTAAGAAACTTATTTTCAACCCTTACCTCTTGAATTTCATGGATAATTTTGGGATGAATATGCATAATAATATTTTCCAAAAGAATCAAGTCATCTTTCTGACTTAGTTGAGTCATAGGACGAGGTTGAGAGGATATAATCTTCTCAACTACAGCTAAGATAGTCTCTCCAAAGACTTTCAAATCATTTTTAGTTACAAAAGATTGCTGATATGGTAAGGATTCTGGTAAATAAAGTGGTCCATGGGCAAGTTCAGGGTTTGGTTGCGGTTCAGAGTTAGTTTCAGTTTTAGATTCTGATTCAGGCTCAGGTTGTGGTTGAGGTTCAGGGTGTGAGACTGACTTTAATTGAAACAAAGAAGAGAGATCCATTCCAGTTGCAATCACCTTATGTGATTCACTCACATCATAAAAACTGGGGAATTCATACTGAGTATACATAGAGTATGACTCAGTGGAAGGAGGTGCATCACCAGGCTTAGATTCATCAATCTCAATATTTTGAGGTTCCTCCCCCTCAACAGGTGCTTGAATTTCCGAAAGTATAGGTTCAACAACTTGGTTAAGATATAAAATATCAACTCTATTCTCTTTAGCCATTTCTTTCCTTTACAAGTGAAAGGAAATTTCCATCCTCTCTTCAGCAGAAGGTATGTACTCAGGAACAGATTGTTCCATTCGCTATGCTTCCAGACTTGCTTCTTTTTCAACAGGGAGTTCTTCTTCAACATGATCTGTCTCTTCCATTGCTTGCTGCTCGGATTCAGAAATGACTAACTCTCTTTCAGCTTTAGACTTAATTTCCAGGTTAACATCATCTCTAGAAGTAGGAGCTTCTTCCTCTCCATGAACAGCAGGAGGTTCTTCTTCTCTAAGAACAATAGGAGGGTCAACAACAACTTCCTCTCTAAGAGGTATTTCAGTAGGAACATCAGCCCTTTCTTTCTCAACAGGAGTTGCTTCCTTTTGAGGCACTTCAGCCTCTTATCTAGGTGGTACTTCAAATGCCACTTCCTCTTCTTCTACCTCTTCTGGATACTCAGCCACTTCATCTAGTTCCAAACTAGGATCAGTAATATTCTTTGGACTTCTTGGATAATCCTCATGATTGAACTTCTTATAAATTTGATCATTATCCTCAACCCACTGCTTCTTCCAAGGATTACAATTGATTTTCATCCTTCTAATGGTTTTCTTGGATAGGAAGTACTCAAAATCCACAATATTTGCTTCATTCGGCCAAACAACTCCTTTGTCAACTAGCATAGACGAAATCATCCTTGTGTAAAAAAGGGAAGTGGATTTGGAAGTGACCTTAATCAATTCACACATGTGGTGAATGACATATTTTCATAGGTTGATCTTATGGCCATTCTTCATCAGATGAATCAGGAACACATCCTGATACTTCAACATAGAAAAGTCTCCTTTCCTTAGTCTAATCAAATTCTGAACAAATTTAAACAGGATCCTTGTCTCCCCATCCAGCTCCGCAGCTACGACCCTTCGCTTGGTGACATTTCCAGTTAAGATTTCAAAGGAATTCTCCAGATAAAATATGTCGGTTGTTGGAGGAGGGTCCATCTATTAGTCAGCACAAATCCCTTCATGAAGAATCCTTAGGCATGCAGCCCATAGTCTCCAAGAGAATGAGCATTTTTGTCCATTGATCCGGCTTGTTACCTTATAGCTTTCTCCAGCACCAAAGGAGAACTTTACATACATATAAAATTGAGATACCAACCTCGGGTATATAGGTCTATCCCTTCAAGAGAACCATTCGAGCCATCCTTGTTCTCTGAGGACTTTTAGAACCAAATACTTACTAGGTAACAGCCACTCAGGACAAATCTCTTTCTCAGGAGAAACAGAATGGATTACTAGGTGAGGATTCAGGGGTCCTTTGGGTGCAAGCTTCGGTGTCCTCTTCTTTTTCTTAGAGCAACGCTTCTCAGATGAGGGCGATGATGGACGCTTCATCCTTGGCATTCACTGAAGGTTCAGGCGAGAGGGAAGGAGAGAAGGTTAGCAAGGTAAAGAAGGTTCGAGAGAGTGAGTAGGAGAGAGCTCGGATGAGGAATCGAGCGAAACCCTTATGTTTTATCAATTGGGAATATCAAACGTCATAAAAATAAAAATGCGGGAAAGGAAATAACAGTGAAATAAAAATTACTATGATAAAGATTAATATAAATTCATAAATAATATTCACGGTGAGGTTGTGAGTAGGCTTTACGGTGCGATGAAAATATTCATCACAGTGAGACAGTTGGTGGTTGTCACGGTGAGACAGTGACTATTCTGTGCAGCCACGGTGAGACAGTTAATTGACAGACCGTGAACACAAGGTGTTAACTGTGAGACTGTAAGCATGAAACAGTAATTGAGAAATAGTGAGCATGAAAGAGTAAAGTAATTTAGTAAAAATATTAAATGGTAAGACCAGTAAGATATCTATTTATGATTAATCATGACAAGATCATGTATGATGTAGTCTAATCTCTCAGAATTTAATGGTTTAGTGAATATATCAGCAAGTTGATATTCAGTACCAATGAATTCAAAAGTGATATCATCCTTTTGATAATGATCACCCAAAAAGTGATGTCTTACATTAGTATGTTTTTTCCTATAATATGAAACAGGATTCTTTGAAATGTTAATAGAACTTGTGTTGACACAATTTTTTATTACATGTCTGAATTGATATCCATAGTCTAGTAAAATGTGTTTCATCCAAAAAATTTGTTCACAACAACTGCCAGTAGCTATGTATTCAGCTTCTGCAGTAGATAATGCAACATAATTTTGTTTCTTACTACAACATGATACTAGTGACTTTCCTAAAAAGTGACATGTTCTAGAGGTTCTTTTTCTATCTAACTTACATCCATCAAAATTAGCATCAGAATAACTAACTAATTCAAATTATTGTACTTTGGGATAGAACAGTCCTAAATTGGGTGTATGCTTGAGGTATTTGAAAATTCTCTTTACAGCATTTAAATGTGACTCTTTAGGATTTTATTGAAAATAAGCACACATACACACACTAAACATAATATCTGGACGGCTAGCAGTTAATTAGATTAGACTTCCAATCATTCCTCTATAAGTGGTTTGATCAACAGATTTTTGATCTTCATCAAGATCTTACTTACAGGTGGTACTCATGGGAGTGTCACTACTTTTAGTGATATCCAATCCAAAACGTTTTAAAAGATCTCTATTATATTTACTTTGAGTTAAAATAATTCCATCATTATTTCGAAAGATTTGAAATCCAAGAAAGAATTTAAGTTCACCCATTAAACTCATTTCAAATTTGGTTTGCATCATTTTAGAAAAATCAGTACATAGTGGTGTTTTTGAAGATCCAAAAATAATATCATCTACATAAATTTGTACAACTAAAACATCTTTAGAAATTCGTTTTATAAAATGGGTAGGATCAACTATTCTTTTTGTAGAACCTTTGGAAATTAGAAAAGTACTTAATCTGTCATACCAAGATCTTGGAGCTTGCTTTAAACCATATAAAGCTTTTGATAATTTAAAAATATGATTTGGAAAATGAGGGTTTGTAAATCCAGGTGGTTGTTTAACAAAAACATCCTCAGCAATATATCCATTTAAGAATGCACTCTTGAAATCCATTTGATATAGTTTAAAATTCAGATGTGCAGTATAAGAAAGTAGAATTCTAATGGATTCTAGTCTGGCTACTGAAGCAAAAGTCTCCTCATAGTCAATTCCTTCCTCTTGACTATAACCTTGTGCAACTAATCTAGCCTTTTTTCTAACTATGTTTCTAGCTTCATCTACTTTATTTCTAAACACCCATTTAGTGCCTAAGGTGAAAGTGTCCTTAGGTATTTCAACAAGTTTCAAAACTTTATTTATTTCTAACAGATTGAGTTCTTCTTGCATATAAATTACCCATAATTCATCATTAATATCATCATCAATGTTTTTAGGTTCAATCTATGACAATAAGGCTTGATGTTCAACCTGATTTCTAAGAGAAGCTCTAGTATATGTTCCTCTATCCAAATTTCCTACAACAACATCTAATGGATGATTATTTAGAATCCTAGTTGATCTAGTAAAGGTAGGACTAGAAATTTCAGGTTCTTCTCTAGGTTCGGGTTCATTAGGAGCAGATTCTGAAATATTTTCAGAACTAGTTGTCTTTACAGCAGTTCATTGAATTTATCATTAAGGTTTAGAATAGACAAATCTTCTTCATGATTTTCAAGAGAAGGCTTAGGTTCATGTGGATCAGTTTCATCAAATTTGATGTGAACAGATTCTTCCACACACTTGGTTGTCTTATTGAAAACTCTATAGGTTTTGCTAGTTATAGAATATCCTAAAAAGATTCCTTCATCACTCTTAGAAGAAAACTTTTCCATATTATCCTTGGTATTTAGAATGAAGACTTTGCAACCAAATACTCTAAAGTAGCTAACTTTAGGTTTCCTATTGTTCCACAGTTCATAAGGGGTCTTTTTGAGAATAGGTCTGACAAAGACTCTATTGATGATATAACAAGCTGTATTTACAGCTTCAGCCCAAAAGTAAATAGGAAGATCATACTCATTTAGCATAGTTCTATAAATTTCTTGCAGGGTTCTATTCCTTCTTTCTATTACACCATTGTGCTGGGGTGTCCTAGGGGCAGAGAAATTGTGAGTATAGCCATTTTTGTGAGAAAAAAGAGTCAAACTCATGATTTTTAAATGCACGACCATGATCACTTCTCAGAGTCGTAATCTTCAGTCCGCAAGGGTTTTCTACAGACTTGGAGTATTTAGTAAAGTAAGAACAAGATTCACTTTTGTGATCTAAGAAGTATACCCAAGTATATCTAGAAAATTCATCTACTAAGACATAGACATAGTGCTTCACATTTAAACTAGAAACTCTGGAAGTTCCAAACAAGTCCATGTGAACCAACTCGAGGTGTTGAGAAGTTGACACTTCTTTCTTTTGTTTGAAAGAGATTTTGTGTTGCTTTCCAATTTGACAGGGATTACAAACTTGTTCATTTGGAAACTCCAGTTTGGGTAAGTCTCTAAATAAGTTCTTCCTAGTCAGTTTTCTAAGTGAATTTATATTTAAGTGTGCTAATATTCTATTCCGAATCTAAGATTCTTTATGAAAATCATTTAAACAAGTAATGTTTCGTTTAGCTAAAGAATTTAAATCAACAACATAAACATTTTCATTTCTCAATGTAGAAAATATTAAAACATTCTTAGAATTAAAAACATTACAAAAATCATTTTCAAACATAACATTAAATCCATAATCATAAATGTGAAATACTTAACAGATTATATTTAAGTCCATCAACAAATATAATTTTAGAAATTAAAACTGATTTAGTGTTACCAATTTGGCCTAGGATGATAATCATTACTTTAGAATTATCACTAAAGGTGACATGGACTCCATAAAACATTATTAAGCTCTTGAAGCATGAATAATCCACAAACATATGCCTGGAACATCACCTGTCCAAGTACCATATCTTCTTATGGGAACTCTTCAAATAGGTTTCCTACAAAATAGTTGTAAACAGAGAATGATTTTGGTACCCAAATTCTCTTGGGTCCAGACAGGATAGCAAGCAAAGCTTTAGGTACCCAAATTTGACTTATGGGTCTCATATAATCATTATATTCAACATATTTTTAAAGTTAAACTCTATTTGATCTATAAATATGTGAATAACTAGTTAAAGAATATGAATGTCTAGAACTAGAACTAGCAGAATTTTGTCTAGATTTAGGAATAAATCAATTCTTAGTAATCTGTGTCTATCCAGGATGAAAGCCTATTCTAGTAGTGTATTTTGGTGCCACTTTCTTTCTTAACATTTGAGTTAGAGTATCCTTACCATTTGTGAACTTTTCTAAGTCCTTTATAAGTTGATCATTTGACATTTTCAGTTCTTTATTTTCCTTTAACAATTGAGCATTCTTTTCTTTTTCTATATCATGGGCAGATTTAACATTTGCAGTGAGAGCATGCTATTTATTTAAAGAATTATATTTTTCCTTAAGTTCATTGCATGTTTCTTCTAAAATGTTACAATATTCAGATAATTCTGCTTTAGTCATGTCTTCGGAATCAGAATCAGATTCTGCATCATCTTTAGAATAATAGGAATTTAAAACAGGATTATCTAAGGTCACCTCAGATTTGTTGGTCATGAAACACATGTTGGAACGATTATTTTCAGAATCAGAAACTTCATATTCACTTGTGTTGTCTTCTAAAGGACTCCAGGTAGCTGTCATAGCTTTCTTATACTTTCTATCCTTGTAGTCGTGTTTCTTCTTAAACTTTTGTTTTGAAAAATCATCTTTTATGTGACCTTTTTCTTTTGCATTCATATCAGAAAACTTCATCACTTTTATCAGCTTTCTTCCAGTCCTTTTTCCAATGACCATTATTGTCATAATTTACTCTATAATTTTAATTTATAAAGAACTTATTTTTCCTACAAAACTTATTAAACCTCCTGGATATCTATGCCATTTCATTATCACTGTCAGAGTCTGAATTTTCACTTGTTGAACTTTCAGTTTGTATTTGAACTTTTTCTTTATCCTTGCTCTTCAAGGAAGATGTTTTAAAGGCTGCTGACTTCCTTTTAGGTTCATCATCTTCCTCCTTATTCACTTTGAGTTCTTACTCATACATCATAAGCTTAACAATTAGTTCTTTGACAGACAGATCTCCAATGTCACATGACCCTCTTATCGAAACAGATGTGCCTCTCCATCTATCTGGAAAACATCTCAGTATCCTCATAATTTTTTCCTTTGCTGGAACAACTTTACCAAGTGAACTCATTGTATTTACTATCTCATTGAACCTGAGATACATATCAAAAATAGCTTCATCAGTCTTCATTTTAAAATTGTCATATTTAATAGTATATGTATTCAATATCATTTCTTTAACATTATTTGATCCCTTATGAGAAACACCTTAAGTATCCCATATTTCATAAGCTGTTTTACCGGAAGATATTCTATCAAATTCCTCATCTCCTAATGGATAGTACAAGGCATTAATATCATAATAATTATTATTGTAAGAAGTCTTTGTAAGTTCATCCCAATTTGATCTTTCAGTTTCTAGAATTTTATATTGAGACTCTATAGCAGTTCAGATATCAAAACCCATACTTTCCAAATGTATTTTCATCTTAATTTTCCACTGGGCATAGTTGGTACCATTAAAGAAACGTGGAATGTTGGTAGCAACACCTTCTAGTCTATTATCCATAGCTATATTTTAGAAAATATATTTAAAGAGATAAAATTTAGAACTAGCAGAAATTTAAGATCTTTAAACATGCAACTAAAATCACAGTTGAAAAAACATAATTTTATGAAAACATTGAAAAAAACAGTCTCTTTGATACCAAATGTTGGTCGGAGTGGACACTCAAGAGGGGGGTGAATAGAGTTCCAATTAAAATTTCTGTTAAAAATTATTTCCATTAAAATCCCCAATTTATAAAACAAGTTAAACTGTAGTGAATTTTTAAAACTATAAAGGTTCAATTAGGTTCTCAAAAGATTGATTAGGTCTCAGTTAACTTAATCAAAAGATTAAATTAACTTTTTAAACTAATCTACTGAGTTACAATAATTACAAACACTTTCTAGATTAACTATCAAATTAACTTTAAAATAGTTATGTATTTCAAACTAATTGAAATGGAAACTAAATTTAATATTGTATACTATAAACTTAAATTAAAATGAACAGTAGATATAACCAAGAGGTTCGGTATCAAGCTGAGACTTAGTCCTCTCAAATTTATATAAATTTTATCAACACCCTGGATCAGGGTTAACAACAGTACATAGACTATCCAGGTCCTAAGACCTCTACCACTGTTCTTCGTGGGAAAACAAAGACAACAACACACAGGCTGTCCAGGTCCTACATGACCTCTAACACTATCCTCAGTGGGACACAAGAAGGTGCAGAAAGTTTGGAATGAGGATTTAGTATCCTCTAGTTCAGAACAGGATACAATGTGTGTGTAAAATAAACAAAGTACACACACTACTCGAAAGTAGATAATTAATCACTTAGAGAGAGTATATGAAAGTTTATAAATCTATAGTGATTGGCAGTGCAGCTTTGGACTCATTGGATTTAGCATAAATTCGTATGAGTCCTTCTCCGGTTTTTTGTGAAAAAACAGAGTGTCGTGGTTCAGCTTGGTGTTCTTTGAAAGTGAAGATGTTCTTATAATTCTTCGTGTGTTCTTCAGTTGAATTGAATTTCACTCATGAGAGTTATTTGAAGATATTACAATGTGTTCTTCAGTTCTCAGGATTTCTCTTCTGTTCAGTACAGATCACTCGTGTTTCTTGAGTTGTCACGCGTACGTATTTTCTCCTCTCTTTCATTACTACAGCACAATCATCCTTATATTCACCGAGCTCCGGCAATAGAATGATTTCTTTTTCATAGGTATGAGGTATGGTTTCCTGACATGCAACAACTATAATTAAATAACATTAATTTCCTTAAAAACATCAAATTTGACCATTAGCATTATTTAAATAATATTGACCAAAATGTTAAGAAACAGTGTCACAACAGTTGTGAAAATGGTGTCTCCTTGAACCGGTGTCTCCTCCACGGTATGTGCTTAATGGTGTGTCTTTCACGGTGTCTCCATGTCACGGTGTCTGAGTCACAGTGTCTGACTCACGGTGTCTGACTCACGGTGTCTGACTCACGGTGTGTCCTTCACGGTGTCTGGGTCACGGTGTCTGACTTATGGTTTCTGGCTTCCGGTGCCTTGCTCATATTATTTTGCTTTACGGTGCCAGGATTACTGTCACGGTGTGTTGAGGTCATGCAGTATCACTAGTCACTGTGTCTGAGACGTAGAATTCACGGTGTTAGACTTACTGTGTATGTCTTACACTTCACGGTGTCTGTGACTTGCACACAGTCTGTCTTACTGTGTCAAACTTCACGGTGTCTTGATACTTAGACAAATAACTGTATTCAAACTTAAACAATAATATGCATAATATGAATTAAGGTTAACCATTATAAGGTAAGATAACATGAAACATATATACATAGGATTGATAAGACAAGTAAGATTTGTGATCATGCATAAGATTTGTAAATAATAATGAGATTAATTAACAGTAAAAATATTTGTGATCATTAAAACATGATTAATACAAGAGGAGTCCAACACCATGAATATTGGATCCTTTTAAATATTAATTTTGGTTATAATCCATGATCCTTCCTATATAATACATATGTTACCTTATTTTGTTTTCATTAGTGGTAGTGCATTGGAAAATTATAATCTTTGAGTAGCTTGATCCATTATATTTTCCTTAGGTAGAGTTATTTCTATGTAATGATGTATTTCACACTCTTTTGGTCCATATATATCTCACATCTTTCACTAAAGAGATTGTGTATCCATATCTTTAGACCAATGATTATGAATTCTAAATCAAGATACTGAGTTGGATAGTTTTGTTATTGAATATTAATCTTTCTTGATGCATTTACAATAACTTTGTCATTTTGTTAAAGGACACAACCCAAACCTTTCTCTGATGCATCATTTTATATCACAAACCCATCACTTACTAATGGTAGAGTAAAAAGTGGACCATTCACTAATATTATCTCTAATTCAACAAAACATTATACACATTCTTTTATCCCTACAAACTTATCCCCTAAACATGTGATCTTGGTTAAAGGGTTGTCTAGTTAGGAAATATTATAAATGAAACACAGATAGTAACCTGCTAAACCAAAGATACTACTTACCTAGGTTATGTTTATTGGCATAATCCATTCATGGATTGAAATTGTATTTATAGTATCAACTGTGAATCTATCCCTATAGATAATACGTCCATGAAAATATGTTAACAAAATCCAGAATTTACACTATCTAAATTTAACATATAACTATTTCCTTCTAAGAGTCTTAATAATTATTTGTAGGTGATTATCATAGTCTTCATAGCTTCTAGAATACACCATAATATTATCAAAAAATAATAAATAAAAATCATATTGATATTCCTTGAATGCTTTTTTCATTTGATACTTGAAGACCAACGAAGATTTATTCAACCAAAATGGAATTACTGTAAACTCTTAATGTTCATACCTCATCCAAAAAATCTATCTTTAGAATATCTTCATTATTTACTCATAATTGATGATACCCATAATGAAGTTAAATAATTTAAAAATATTTAGCTCTTTGAATAAGATCAAATAAATCATCAATGTGATGATTATGATAATTTTTCTATATTTTAATACCATTGACTTCCTTATAGTCATGAATAGCCCCATGAATCTATCATTCCTTATAAAAAAGTGAACATGGACACCTCATACTGAAACACTAGGGTGAATAAATCCCTCATTAACAAATCCTCTAGTTGATTATTCATTCAAAAAAATTTTATAATGGCCATTCTATAAAGTGTATTTTATATTGGTCTTGCATCAAGGATTAAATCAATGGTAAACTACACTTCACTCTCTCGGGATTTCTATGTAATTCCTTATGAAATACATCATTGTACTCCTATATAATTCATGCATCCTCCAATTTGAAGATTATTTCCCCATCCCTATATGTTATTTCTCTTCCTCCCCAATAATTTCATTCAATAGAGATACTAAGTATGGATCTAGATAAAAATCAGATTATGAAGTTTCAGATCTAATGATTTTTAATTCAACAACTTCCACAGAAACTATAATTTCTTTCTTCATTCAATACATTTTTAAATATTTTTTTCAAATCTAGTCTATATCAAGGATTATATCAAATTCAACCATAATTATGATTATATGTTAATAATTTAAATCTTGTTTATGTGTCCTAATGGGGACTTTCAAACACATTTTTATTGCAATGAGACCACCCTTATGAGTTTTGACTGATCAATAACTTATAAAATAAAAAGGGAAATGTATATTTTTTTAGGAAACTTGGTAAATATAAATTTTTTATATGAGATATAATAAAATAAATCAATTGATAAATATTTGATATTATTAATATAAATTCACCCACTTCATTGTGTAATACTACCTCAACTAGGGTGATTTCATAACCATGGGAATCACCCCTTGTCTTCTTCTGTGCGGGATTCCCTTGCTTCTTATGACATTTATTTGAATAATGCCACATTTAATTACTGTTTAAAAATTTATATTCATTTCTTTCTTTATTTACCTTACATTTATTATCTCAATAACACCTTTCTCCACACATATAATAAACTCTCAAGACTTTCAAGAATATACACGGATTATTATTTCTACATTTTTCACATAATAAGGATTTATTTGTTCACATATTCTTTTTTGAAGTGTTACCTTTTTCATGTTTATCTAATGACCTATTCTTATATTGATTCCTATTGAACATATTGGGCCTAGGAAATTCCGTATCTGTTTTTATGTAACTTATTACGATCTTATAAGATGATAATACTGACTGAGATTCAAGTTCACTTCAAATACCTGGCTTATGACCATAAAAGAAATGACCAATATTATTTTCCAAATCACATATGAAATTGTTATCATACCTTTTATGTCCTGTGAAGGTAGCCTCATACTCTAAAACACTATCTTCTTATTTATTCATTATGCTAGGGAATTTTCTATTCATTTAAATTCATTGATCCTGAGGGAAATATTTTTCCAATAATGTTTTTTAAAGGTTATCAATTTCATGTCTTTTATTTCATATTCCCCATTAGTATTATCAATCAATGACTACTATTGATCAACATCTCCCTTGTGTAAATAAACCACTAGAACTACTTTTTTTATTTCATCACATCAAAATTCCAAAAATATATTTTCAAGGGGCATGATCAAATTTCTCAAAAACCTCTAGATTAATAGTCCCACTAAAATATAAAGGCCTCTACTACATGAAAATATCAAACATATGGTTATTATGGTTATTTTTCATAAACTGAGTAATTTTTTCATATATATCCATGACATTCCCATCTCCAACACCAACCATGTTGACTTGCTCTATTGGGAAATTCCTATATTTTCCATGTGTAGTAATTCCCTTTTATCGATTAGGAACCATCTCTAAATAATAGTACACACATAGTTGTCTCTTAATAATCATAAGTATTGAGACAAAAATTCACTATAATGAATTTTTATTATTCTAATTTTCCTTTAACATATAGTTCCCAATGATTCTACTAAACCTCATTTAAAACCAACTATAACAACCCCGAACCAAGTAGGCTAGGGTCATTGGTTTTATTTTCTACAATATCATGGATACAATAGATAACATAACAAATGATCAATAAATTTATTATTCTTGAAGAACTAGATACATACATGGTTCGCTTATTACATTGGTAATTATATATAGAACATTACAAAAGAAAATAAATGCCTTATGGACACTTATTCAATGATTTTATCTTCAAAAACCATGGAAAGGATAAAATAAAAGTGTGATCTAAAATTCTCAATAAGGTTTACATACAACATAAACATGAAAATTTTTTAGTTAAAGCATAATCGATAATTCATAATCAATATATGAAGGTAAATAACAAAAAACACTTTTCCTTTAATAAATAACTATATAATGATATGAATTCGTAGATTTTCTCATAGTGAAAATCTCATGGATAGTAATAAATGAATATTTAATAAAGTAACTGATTATTTATTGGACATATTGTATATAGAACACAATACCACCATCGTTAAGACCTTTTATAATATGGTTTAAAAATATTGGTAAAAACAGTATTATTTTGCCACATGTTTTGTCTCATGAGAAATTTTGACGCTTCAAGGGGATATATAATGTCAGGACCCACCCATCACTACAAGTACAAAGAATTATTCATATATTGAAATCATTTATATAATTCAAGAATCAATATTCAATGTCAAAAAATTTCCATATTGAGTAAAAGATACATAGTTAACATTATTTCCCTAATTAATCGAATAACATTCAATGTAAACACTATATGTGAAATGGTATATGGTTTATGCAACACTCATATACATTATATAAATAATATGGATATTAATAGAAATAAAATTTCAAATGAAAAATTTTCTCAAAGAGGTAGTGAATACACCACATTAAAAATATTAGGTGCATAATACTAAGTAAGTCTCAAGGAAATGTTTATTGAGACAAATTACATTACTATTTGTGATTACTAAGATTATATGCCCCAAAAAAATAATAATGATCAAATGAAAAATTTAATACCACGATGATAAATAGATTCATGATATGATATATCTTATGGGTAGTGCAATACACCCAAATGAATAAGTGGTGAATAAGTCATATATCTCACTAAAATAAAAGAGAGATGGGAAAACCCCTTACTTTATGTCAGAAATAATTATACACTTGTACTTAATATCATGAATAGAAAAATTAGATTCATTAATTACTTAATTAAAAACCTGTTTAACATATATTTTATTTATCATAATTTTATTACGTTTATTTATGGAAATTTTAATTTGTTAAGGGTATTCATTTCATGGTTTTATGGTCGGTTCCCTTGAGTATAATTATTGGAGTTCTTGTATAATGGATGAAAAAATATATAAATTGAATGAAATTAAATTAATATAAATATAGGGTTTTAAATGGTTCCAAGTATCATTTTTTTTATGAGGATGATTCATTTTACAAAAAAAGAAAATGATAAACGTTTAGTTTATTTTTGGGGTTTTTTGATCATCATGAAATAGATTTATTATTATTTAATATTAGGTATATATTAGTTACATAACATAAAAAATATATAATTTAAACATTATAATATTATTTATCCATGATAATTGTTTTATGCCTAGCCTTGAACGTGGTAAATGGAAATAAAAAATCATTTGGAAATGCGTTGAATCGACACATTGCGAATGATGTTTTTATTTTTAAAATAAAAGGAGAAGAGAAGAGGTTTGATAATTGAGATTACATTATAAAAATATCCATTATATGTGTGACACTAGAGTTATCATTCCACTTTTGATATGGGAGTGAAGAAAGGATACGAAAATAAAAGATGTTAAAATAGAAAGAATGTGGATTTTAACTCTTGAACATCATGTCATTGGGAACCACATTATGACACTTGAATTTAGTACAATTCTAATATAAAAAGAACTTTGAAATGGGTAAGAGGTTTAGAAAGGGAATTGGGAAGAATTTCGACAATCTTAAAATCATAGAATGTGTGAGGAAAGGGGGAAGAGGGGTGTTATTTACAAGAGTAGAGATGGCTGTTTTTGGAAAATTTTATTCATTTGTTAATTGTTTTGGATAAGAAGTATCAATAGATTTCGTTTTGATGACTATGTGTAACAACTAGTTCATGGGAGATTGAAATAATTGTTTATTACATCCTCAATGAATCAAAAATTCCTCTATTTTACTTATAATGTTAAATGACATAAATTAACATATTTTACTATTAACAAAAAAATCAACTATTTGAGGAAATTCCCAAAAATTAACCCTTACCATTTATTGATGTACAGATTTCAAAAATGGATTCCATTTTTTGAAAATAATTCTCTTAATATTAGAAATTTTTTTCCTAATAAAAATCATCATTTATTTGAAAATACTTATTTTAAAATTATAATTTATCTTACGACACTTTGAAAAATTAATTATATTCTCAAAAAAAATTTATAATCATGAAATAAAAAAATATTAATTTATGAATCTATATTATGAAAATAAATTTTATTTTATATCATTATTTTAATTATAAAATTGTAAATAAACATTTACATTTCAAAAAAAACAACAATTAATTTATAATTTTTTAAACATTTATTTATTTATTCAATCATATAAATATATCATATTTCCATTTATGGGAGACCTCAAACTTATTTATAATTTCATAGGTAAGGTTATTATTCTAATAGCCACATTATTATTCTTAAAGGTAACATTTCTATTCTAATGGTCATGTTGATATTTAATAGTATATCAGGGTTCATTTAATCTTTGTGTTACATGAAACATAATCTATCGAATAAATTGAATTTATTTAAAAATATATAAAATCTAATATCATGGGGTGTTATATGAAAAATAGACCAGTTTTCACCGAAATTTACATTTTAAGGAATAATTGTTAATAATAACTTAATGAGAAATTATAATGGAATGATATATACTTTTTTATATATGAATATAGTACTCAAATATATGTATAATAAATATATATTTATTATATATGATGTTTTAAAACACACGAAGTAACATGGGACTTGAGGTAAGGGGTTTATATTAAAATATAATTTCTTTTAGGGATTTTCTGTGGCAAATTTTTGTTAAGGTAAATTACTTATATCTTATCTTTTAAACTCAATTGATTTTATTCTCCTCTATTTATTTCTGTTATAATTATATACAATTTTCATTATCCTCTATTTTGTACTTTAAATGATTGAGAAGTTATTTTTAATGTAAAGCTAAACTTATTTCCTCTTTGGTCAATGAACATTTTTACGACATTCAAGCTCTTAATAATTTTTTTGGGAATCTTATTACTATAATTTAAATTTATTACTTTATTAATACCATTAACATTATTTATAATGTTTTAAAATGGATTGTTTCTAAAAAACATAAATAATTCATTTTTTAATTTTTATAAATATGTGGAATGACTGTTTTTTTAATGTATAATGCTTGAATTGAATTTCTCATCCTAATATCCATTCCTTGTTTTTAATATTCTTTTAAATGATTCAATATATATTTTAAAATAAAATTATTTTATTAATATTCTATGGATTTTTAGTTCAAATAGTATCAAAAGAAATGGATATTTTTCACATGTTTTCAAATAATGTTTTGAATATTATTTTAAGGATATGTTTCATCTATATCAACATTATTTTAGGATTTTTATGCATCACTAGGGATATGATCATATGATACCATCCACTTTCATTCACTAGATGGATTTAAATGATTATATCTTTGGGATAATTCTATGAAACCTGTTTCACTTCCATTGGTTAAATAAGTTATGAAGAAACCATTATTAATCCTATTTTTTCATGGTTTATACTGTAATGAAATGATGAAGTATTTATGAAACATGTTTCCTCCCTACTGGATATGATGTGATGAAATGATGATTTTTTATGATTTAGTTGAATAATTATTTATGGATTTCATTAGGTGGTAAGTGGGAATATATTTATATTACCCTAAAATTCATTGGGTAAATATAGAGATCTAATGAGATAATAAGAACTATAATGGGGAGTGAACCAAGTCTATTAAGGGACTTCTTCCACTATGATATTATTGGGAGTGAATCCTCACTAAGGAAAATAAGGAATGTGAAATAAACCCAATCCACTATGACAGTCCCAATGGTGATCCTTAATAATGTAAATGGTTTTCTATTCTTTTTTATATGCCATAAATTTATGTCTTATAGTTATAAAATATTATCGGGGCTCATAATAGATTGTCGTTGATTTATTATAATTATTATTTATGTGTTTTTTATGATAGAGCCATATTCCATGTTTTTTGATTAATTATCATAGATTTATTAGGTTTTATTTTCATTAGTTTTGATCAAGTTTGCATACCCTTATTGTTATCTTACATTCTTTTATTATATTGATATCTATTTTTTTCTCTATACTGAGCATCTTTTCTCACCCATTATTATGATTCTTGTCCCCATGTAATGAATAGTGGTTTCATAAAATATCATCAACAGCCCCCAAATGTAACGTGGTTTTCTAGAAAAAATCCCCATCTGGATACTATGATCTGGATAATGAGTAGGCCTATGACTAAACACCCGAATAGAAACTCCCGAGGGATATTTCTGGGGAAATTCAAATTTGTATTATGAAACATTATAAATGAATTGATTATATTATGAGAATAAATGACCTAGGTAAAACCTAATGTGTCGCATATTGAAAACATGGTGTCAATATTTGGACATCTTTTGAATTATTTTTCATTATTCCATGATTAATCACAATTATTATTATTTCTAACAATATAATTTATTGTCTAGTTCAATTGCTAGAACCTAGTGGAGTGATGTTAATACTGAATATGAGGTACCATTCAATGACCATCATCATTGTAAACCAAATGAAATAGGAGTTGTGATGTGAAATATTATGGCTTTAGTCACCAAAATATTTCAAACTGAGAATTGTATCATGAATTATAATGATCATCCAAATAGAAAAAGTAAATAACACCTCACTATTAAGTCTTTTATGTGGCAACATCGACCCTCCTTTCATGGATCCTTGGTTCTATTAATTTTTTATTAAATTGCCTACAAAAATTAGAATTTATGTATGTTATCCAATTGTTAGAATATTGAAAATTAATCCTTGTAGTGTATTGTTGGGATGGTGATGCAGATTAATGGATGAATCATAAAAAGAATACAATGCTAGAGGTGGAAATTGATTCTATTTCATATTAAAAGTTTAATAAGTTACTATTTGTTAGTATTTTCTTTGAAGACAATAAATAGAAATGTAAAGTAAATTCACAGCACTAAAGAAGAAAGATGACAAGTCTATTGGAAGCTATGGGGAAAATTACACAAGACGTACAGGTTATGTTTTTTGAATTTATGATCGATCCCAAAATAAAATTTGAATAATACTTTAGTGTCTTGATTAAAAGACTCAAAAATGCATTTTATATAAAATAAGATGATGGATGTAACAAAATTTCTGATATTCTCTCAATAGATAAATTGATATTAGAGACTCTGTGTGATCTTGTGGTTTTCGGAACAAAATGAAGAAAACTGAATTTCAAAAAACCTATAATAATAAAATATTAAGAGGAAATAAAATTAATATTTCTTTATGTTAAAATTGTATAACTAATTATAGATTTAATTTCATTATGGAGTTTGATAAATGTTTTAAGAGTGTAAAAGTAATCCATCAAGAAAAATAATTCAAAAGTTGTTTAAATAGTAAAATTAATAAAAAGAATGGTTAAAAATATCATCTAAATGTGAGACTCACACTTTAATGTCATAATTATATAGAGTATATACATTATGAAAATTATTTCTTAAATATGAGGTTTAATGATTAAAATTGGCATCATTAAAGATTATTTCCAAGATGCAAATGGAGAGATCATGTGGTCCCAAACGATGAGGTGGGTGGTGTGAATGATGAGGTGAATGGTAAAGTTATCATTCATTCTTGAATTGAATGTGTTTTATTTTTTTCTAGATCTACCCAGTATTTTATATCAAAATAATTTTATGAAGGTGTCACATCACCACCTCAATGATTAAATTTTGAGTAAGTAGTAAAAGCTATTTATGGTATGATGATCACACATCTACCTAATATCTCATCCCTAAAAAAATTATATCACAATTTACATACTAAAACTCTTGTGATTCCATATCTAGTAGAATATAATGTAATTTTGGGATTGGATTAGAACTATCTATATAGATCCTATATCAAATTTTGAGGAAGCGACTTCACATTTGATGTTCTAAACTATCTTATTGTCATCCTTCGGTGAATAGATGAATTTGAACTTACAATGGAAGTAACTTCCATTCTATGGGTCATACTACTTATTCGTGAGGAATATTTATCTCAAATGGTTAGGTAGAAACTAAAAATTGAATATATTCCTATTATTTAATATTTTGTTGATGTTTTTTTAATACATTCATAGTCTTTCACTAAACCACTAAATTCTATTTTTAATAGAACTCGTACTTGATGCAAAAACTATTTGGAAAAAATCCTTATATAATGTCCTCAATTAAGCTGAAATAATTGGAGAAGAAACTCCAATAGAATCCTGATAAGAGATTCATACACCCTAGTGTTTCACCTTAAGGTGATACTATTGTTTTTTCATGATTTAATATGGGTGAATACATATTTTCATTAATTATCGAGAAAATTAAAAGATCACTATCAAGAACAAGTATCATCAACCATTTATCAATGATCTAATAGATATATTATATAGATCACTATAGTTTTCTAAGATTCATTTTCTATTTGGATATCATTAATTGAGGTTTACGAAAAATGATATACCAAATATAGCCTTCTGTACATAGTTTGGTCATTATGAATTTATTATGATTGCATTTAGACTTACCAATCCTCTTGGTATCATAAAGGATTTAATGAATAAAGTATTTAGATTTTACCATGATCGATTATTTGTAATAATTATAGAATATATTCATATATATTTTAATATAATGGAAGATCATGGAGAAAATTTAAAGAATGTGTTGGGGAACATAGATAAAGAGTCTATGAATTTTAATTTTAACACATGTCAATTTTGATTATTTAATATTTCATTCTTGAATAATATAATCTATAATAATGTTATATAAGTGGATCCTTCAAAGATTAATGTTATTGAATAATAATCTAGACCATGTAAGGTAACTGAGATCTATAGTTTTATTAGGTTGGTAGGATACACACATGTTATGATATCAATTTTTCATAGATATCTAATCCAATGACCAAGTTTACTCAGAAGGGATCCATGGTACTTTGGATAGATGAATATGAGGTAAATTTTATGAAGTTAAAAAGAATGTTTTTCTGCACACCTGTACTCACAGTACCCTATAACAGAGAATAGTTTGTGGTTATAAGTGGTGCATCAAAGAAGAGATTGATATGTGTTCTTATTCATAATGATATGGTTATTTATTATCACTACCAATAATTTAAAATTCATGATCAAAATTACTTGAATCGTGATTTGGAGTTGGTAAAATTAATTTTCTCAATAATAATATAGAGGCATTGTCTATATCATTAATTGTGTAATATATGTAATAATCCTAAAATTAGGAAGTATATATTCAAAAAAAATTTAGAATATTTGTTGAAGTATGTGGATGGTTTTTATTTATTATCATTATTGATCAATGCAGTACCATCATAGGAAGGTGAACAAGGAGGACAATCCTCTGAGTTAGAGATAAAAAGATACTCTTCCATGATAATGATTGATAGATATCTATTATTTATAGTTTTCAAATTTTGGAATTTGAATTCATCAAGAAAATATAAAGGATATATGTTCCTTAGATTAATGTTAAAACATACATACCTATGATAGTTAAAGTGGAAAACGTGGAGGATGTGGAATTTAAATAGAATCAAAAATATATTTCTTATTTTAATCATGACTGTGATAGAAAGGTAAGGTTTATAAAATGAGTATATGTTCCATCAATACAAAACATGGAGAATGGGTTGTTGGATAAAGTACATAGTTCATTATTCTCTATTAATCTAGAATTTATAAAGATTTATATAGATCTTAAAGAGTATTTTTGGTGGAAAACACAAATTATTATATTGGAAATTATATACCTTGATGCTTAGTATGTTATCATTCTAATATGTGGAGACAAAATTATAATAGGATGTTATAACCATTTCCCATGCTATAATGTAATTGGTAAAACATTACAAGGGATTTTGTTATCAAACTCTCAAAAATAGCTAAAGGGAGAAAACATATTTGGGTTATAGTCAAAGGCCTTATGAAATCAACAAAATTCACTTCCATCAAAGGATATTTATCTCTTGATCATCTTTCGATGATATATATTAATAAAGTGTTAAGGTTGTGTGGAGTACCATGTTCTATTGTATTTGATTGAGGTATAAGGTTTACCTCATTGTTCCCAATGTTTCATCAATATACCCTAGATACAAATTTCAGTTTCAATACAACATATCATCTTCAGAAAGTTTGTTTCTCTAATAGGTAAATTAAAAATCTAGAACACAAGCTGAGAAATTTATCTATGAATTTCAAAGGTGGATAGGATCAACACCATCCCTTGGTAGAATTTTCTTAAAACTATATTGTTCACTAAAGCATACATAGGGACCATTATGAATCCCTCTAAAATAGGATGTGTATAACTATAATATTTTGGGATTAAGTTAAAAATTAAAATTATTGGGAATGTATCAAGATGAGTAAATCGTAATGAATGTTATATCTATTTAGAATAACATTTGTACATCTCAGAGTTGATAGAGAAGTTAAGCCAAATTTTTTTGGTTAGATCTAGAGTTCAAAGATGGTGATAAGGTATTAATAAAAATATCTCCCTAGAATAAGGTTATGAGATTTGGACTAAGGTGAAAGTGGATACCTTGATATATCCATCCCTATAAAAAAATTAACATGTTTTGAGGGTTTTTAATTTCTTGGATATTTCAGTAAATCTCTCCTAAGTTTTCCATGTGTTCCTTGTATCTCTCATAAGGAAATTAATACCTAATATATTAAATTGAAATACCCTATAGTTCATACCACTTGATCCAGATCTCCCTTATAAGGATCAACAATAGAGATTTTGGATTTAATATAGAATTTTTGTGCAATAAGACCACTCAACTGGTAAATAATTTTTAATGAAACCATAAATTTGGGAAAGCTACGTGTGAAAAAATTATGTAATGAGGTTGATGTATCCTCATTTGTTTGTATCATAGTGATGAAAGTTTTTGGGAGATATGTAAAACCCAAATATTTTAAAATATGATAATTATATTTTATAATGCACATGGTACACAATAATGATCTTAAATGAAAAATGTAATATTTAACTATTACTATTAAACCATATTAGTTTAATTTGGGGGTATGAATATTATTAACAAAGATATGAAATATATATAAAGTAAATACTTAATAAAAATTCTTTGATTAACTCATAAGAAATAAGAAACTAATTTTCAGTAATGTTATTTTACACCTTAGAAATATGTTTACTCCATAAATGAATTTTTGAGACGTTTGAGTGAAAATAAAATAATTAATTTATGAATATACTATAAATTAAATTTTTTATATATAATATATTGTTTTATTAGTAATATTAAAAATAAAACTGAGTGAATTTTTTCATTTTTTCTAAAAAATTGACAATTCATTGAATAGTAAAAAAATAACATTTTTTATTGAAAGCTAGATTTGTGTGTCAAACATTTACGGAGATTCATATTTATATTTCTCTTATTTAAAAATAAAATTAATTATATTATATTATTAATAATCCAATTGAGTTCATTTGAATAAATTTCATGACAGAATTTAGTATAAAAACTTTTGTATAGATAAGGGGCATTTTCCTTAAAACAAATTTATCATCGCATTTTTCATGTTTATTTTAATTTTAATTTCTTCCACAAGTTGAAACTATTTTCTGATAAAATGGATTAAATACTTGTAATTAGTTAGTTCATATTTTGTAAATGTGTCCCCTTTATTTTTGTTGAACATGAATAGTATTGTGGTAATGTTTATCACCTCACTAAAGGGTAAATCAGGTTTATCTAGGTTAAAACATCATCATAAGATAATAATATTTCATATTGATTCTTTTTTGAATTAAGGTATATCAAACCTTATCACATTATTCTTTAAATAAATAAGTTTAATGGAAACTTTCCCATGAATATTAAAATATAATATTTACATAAATGAAAGGTACAAAATTTTAGTCTCTTAATTTTAAATAAAATTTATGTGATCACAGAGGGAAAAAATAATGTTATAAACAAATGTAAATATCTATTTTATGAATAATGAAATTATATTTATGATGATAATTTATTACTAATTTTTATTGATTGTATAATTATCTTAAATTCTTGCACAATTCTAATACAACATTTATTAAATTAATACAAAAATAAAATAAATGATATAATTTTTTTTAAAAGTTATATAAATTAAGTTATTTATAGTTTTTCACTATTTTTTTATATTAATATGACATATTAGTGACTTTTAAATCAATTATATTTGAAAAAATAATTTCCATTCATTTATTTGATGTCAAATTAAATGAATAGTGTAACAATTGACTTGAATAAAATTTATAAAATTAATATCATTTTATATTATTTAAAAATAAAATAAAATTATGAAATATTACATAGAGGCAAATTTTTGGTCGAAAATATAATACATATTCCATTTATTAGCTAATAGTTACCTTATATGTAAAATAAAAAACCATTTAAGAGTGGTAAATACATTAACGGGGTTAATGTTAAAATAGGTTAATTATGGGGTTAAAACAAAATATAAGGTTTAAAATAAAAAAACATTTCCCAATTGAATTTATGTTTATATAGAATCCATATCCTACCCTGTGTTCAATTAACTTACGATTTGGATGCAATAAAACTCTCACGAAGCGATGTGGCTTTTTTTTACTTCCCTTTTACTCAGATTGTGATAAGGACGTATTTATTTGCATATATTTGATGTGTATGATATAATAATGACTCTAAAAATGATAATTTTTTACATACCTTTCTTTCTTACCATTCTTCAAAAAAACAAAATTATGTTCATGCATACATACAACTTACCGTCCCCATGAATGATGTAATATATTTTTCCATCTCTAAATTTTACATATTAATATAAATATATATATATAATGAATATATATGATATTTTTATAATTATTATAATTTTTCAGTTTTTGAACCATTATAAATATATAAGGATCAAAACTACAAACCCAAAATACACATGAAAATTTGATAAATTATGACCCCCAAACAATGGTTTTGACAAAACATTATTAACAAACATGTGAAGAAACATGTTAAGTAAATAATATACGGTATGATAATTTTTTTTCTGGTTTTATAATATATTTATAATTAATATATTCTTATTATACTATAGATTCAGACACATATGAGGGAAATTAAACCTGATGTAAGGTTTTATTTCACAATTTCATAATTATTCATGATTTTTTATGTTTAATCCCCTAATAAGGGATTATTTTTCTTCAATAGCTATATTTTTATTAAATGTTTTTAAATAATATTTAATTTACTCACCAGTGATTTATTTAAGGAATTTTTTCCATGCTTTACTTTTTTTTACAATTTTTTGAAGGATTATTATTTTCTTTTTCTAATGAGTCGCTTTTTAACCTTTTACAATATTGTGGAAGGAATGATTTCTAATAAAATGGACATGAACATTTTTTCATGTAGTCATGAATAATATTTTATTTTAATATTCCTTTACAATATTATAATGTTGTTTTTAAAGAAAAATGTTTCCTTCAAATTTATGATGTTACTAAATAAGTGATTTAAAAGCATGAAGGGTATTTTCCTCATGAATTTTAAAATGATATTTTTAAAGAATTTTACACTATGTCAACATACATTTTTTTATCTTAGGTTCTACTTTGGGTGTTATATTTTAAAAATAGCCATCATATTATCATCGATGGTGTTTTATGTTTGATAAGGTATGTTATTGATATTACATATGTTATTTCTTTTAATACAGAGTGGTATTGATTTTAAGGCACGTTGATTAAGTTGTGTTATTTATAATCAAGAGGAATGCATTGGACTTATTAAGTGATAGGTATTGACCATAATTACATAGCCCCTTTATTCATCTGTAGGTATTGTGAGTCAAACTAGTTTGGGTTTTTGGCCGAGTCCTTACCCATTATGTAAGATGTGTTGGCATGAGGCCTTAGTGGTAAGATTCATATGTTCGATATTATGAATTCCATCATTATGAATTTAGGTATTGATATACTTTTTATTTTTGAAAAGTTTTTATTTACATTTATATTTTTTATCACATGTTATTATTTATATGGTGTTATTTGATTATCATTTCTTTACTTTTATATTATTCATGCCTTGTTTTTGTTCCATTGGACACCTACCCTTACTGAGCATCTAATATTAATCATTTCTTATAATTCGTATCACCATGATTCTAGGAAGAGTTTTGTGATTAATCATTAGGGATATGTTAAAGGATATAGTGATGTTATCAAATACAATACTTTCTTCCATTTTAAAATTTCAAATAATAATTTGAAATTAAAATATATATCTAGTTCACAAAGACAATTAAACTATTCATTACATCGAGATATGATTTCTTGTATCTTGTTTGAAGGTAATAAAGTATCCATAGACTACAAGATTCTATTATTGAGCTCGTTATATTTGGTATCAGTGCATGTTTAGTAGAAACCTTGGGAAATATATTTATGAAAACATTTATTATGGAACATAACCCAGTGATGGACCTAGATAATATTTCAAGTGAAACCAAACCTATGATTTTTTAGATTATTTATATATAAATTTTCAATTTATTTAAATTTTTTCACTAGTATTAAAATTATACTTGATGATTTCTTAATAATGTTATAGTTTTCAAATGGTTCCCATAAGAAGCAATGTAACCCATATCAATGCGGTTCATACATATAGGGATTTCCATCTCAGGAAAGATAATGAACCGGGAGCAGGATCTATAGCTAGAGCTAATAAAATTATAAAAATATTAAAAATACTGATATATGTTATAAAAATAACCTTTACTATATATATAATCATGAAAATCAACACTACAGTGTATTAGTGCTAAATTTCTTTATACGTTAAAAACTACCATCATTAAATGAAACTACAAATAAATTTGCGGCGAAGAAATTAATATGTTCTATAAAATAAAATTTATTTATTTGGGTTGTAATGAAAGTGAGAATATTTTCATGGAATTTTATACTCTCTCATAGTATGGAGATAAATTTTGATCATTGATTTAAAACACTAAAGGTGAGAAGAAAATAGTGACCATGGAATGGGTATATTTTAAACAAATTGTCATGGAAAAATATCTTTCTAATGTGAAATGATACGATATGGACAAAAACTTCTTTAGTTTGAGAAAAAATAAGTGAAAATGTTAAAAATAGTAAATATAACATTCAATGTTTAACATGGAATACCTCAGAATACCTACAAAATCTAAAGAGAAATAATGGCCATTTCTTTGATGGGATTTATCCAAACTTTTTCAGGGTTATAATCTACAAACAATTATCATCATATAATGATATAGTATCATGTTATTTAAAGATATAAAAAATAATCCTAAAAGTCTTATGGCCTTGAAAGAAATCATGAGAAGAAAAGGATTACCATGAAGAAATTGATAAGGGGAATAAGTGAAAGAATTATTTCCCAACATGTGACAATTATTGAGATAAACACCCTAGTGATTTCTTTTATAGAATGGGTTTTTTGGTAAAATTATTGTGATAAAGGACACTAGCATCATGATTAAAAGGTTAAGAACACACCATTTAATGTTCAGTGTTTCAACTATAAGAATATTGGGAAATGCACTAATTAGGGGCCCAAGTTTCAATGCAGTATACCTTATAAAAACAAATATATACAGATCAATCTTATGCAATTACTACAGTTGAAGTGGAATGATTAATGTGCCGATGTATTTGAATTCAAGAATATTTTTTGTAGATGTATCTTTTAATGGATTTATAATTATTATAATAATGAAATATATAAGTATTACACTATATTAGTTTTTTTTATGGACTTGAAAGAATATAGGGATTGGTACTGATAAATAAGAAAAGTGATTTAGTGGTATGGTGATATTTTTATAAAATACATGAGTAATAGAAATTTAATCTTCAATATATTCCTAATTTTGGGTTAATAATGTTTTATTAGGATAAAAGTATGATTTTTACTGAATAAGTAAATGGGATAGTGTTGGTGACCTTGAAAATGTTTTCTGATTTGATAGAATTTGTAGAATTTTTTGATTTATCGGATATATTGAATAAGGATTTTGAAAATGTTAATTTGTGTTATTAGTATTAAAATTATGGAACAAGAAATCATGAACCAATTTATATCCTCTTCATATAAATATAAAACCAAATTTTTGGGTTTTGAATATATTTAGAAATATATTAGCGGAGATTTTTGGAAATGTACTTTTGGAATGAATTTAGTTGAACATTGGATATTATTATATGAGGTTAAAGTATGATTTATCATATTATATAACATATGATTCAATTTATTAGTATTCACATGTTTGAATATAAAAGTATGAACTGATTAATATTACCTTTGGATAGATATATAATCAAATTTTTGGGTTTTGTATATGTATAGAAATACTTTGTAGGGTCCTTCAAGATATGAAATTTTGGAATAGATTAAATTGACCTTTAGATAATGTTCTATGAGGTTAAAGTATAATTTATCATATTAGATAAAATATTCTAACCATTTTGGTTTTGGTAAATTTTGATATGAAAAATTATTGATTTATGGATCTTATAACTTTTTAATAGATTATATTAAAACATCTGGCATAAAAAATAATCAAAAATTCCCATTTCCTAACATAAGAGATGAAGTGGAAATTGATCGAAGAAAAACCAAAGATTGAAATTTTGGTTATGAAATGTAATGAAATAGAGGATGATTATTTTCTCAAGTGACTTATTATTATAGAAAAATAATCCCTAAATATTAGAATAAGTAATTTAAATAAAAAAATTATATATTTACTTTTCTATTGAGAAATCAATGGTCGTTTAAACCACCACATATTTATGGCTTTGTGATGGTTAACTTTCACATGACCATATTCTATGTCCCTATCTATGAATCATTGTGAATTTATTTTCAATTTTATATCCATATTCTCACTTCCCACTGAATATATCTCGTGTTTAAACATAGTTATATTTTATTTCATATTACCTTTAAATTTTCCTTTCGGTTTTCTCAATAGAACTTTTTATTAACCCATTTTATGATATGCATATTCAATAAATTTATTTTAAAATAAAAAACTCATGATAAAAGAGAATAAGATAATATTTTGGTGATGGCATTAATTTTTGGGGGTAAAATGTAAGACATTGATATTTTAAAATACCAAAATTAGGTTCTCTAGAGTACACAACACACAACACTAATCTTAAACGAACCACCAAATATTTAAATATGAGTGTAATAACCCATAAATTTAATTAATGAATATAAATAGTATTAAATGAATTATTAATTATATGTAAATGATCTAATAAATACGAATGAATTTATTAGATCTTTCAAAATATGTACTCAATTTTCAGGATGGTTATTTTAGGCTCTAGAAATAAGATTGTTCAAAAATGAATTTTATTCCTTTTTGAAAGAAAATATTGTTATAATGTTATGGAAATTCTCTCAATTTAATTTTTTAAAACTAAAATCATTATTGAAAAAATCATATGAACATTTAATTTTGGTAATTTATTTATTTTTTGAAAAAAAATAATTTTTCAATGGATAGTAAAAGATACAAATTCTTATTGAAAATTTTATTTTTGTTTCAAAAATTTACAAAGATATATTTTTTAATAATGTTTTTGAACTATAAATATATATATTATAATATTAATAATCCAATTGTGTTAATTAGAATCAATTTAATGATTTTATTTATTATAAAAATATTTTTATACACAAAATACATTTTTATAAACAACTTTTTTTCATCACTTTTTGCGCATTAATTTTAGTTTTACTTTTTTCCACCAATAGAAACTGAATTTAATAAAATGGATTCCATTTTTGGAATTAGGAAGCTATAATTTGTTAAATAGTTCAATTTTAATTTTTTTCAAATTAATAGTAACTGTGGTAAATATGTATCACCTTAGTAATGGGTAAATTTGGTAAATCTAGTTTAAAACTATATGATAAGGTCATAATATTACAAAATATTATTGGATGAAAGTAATTCAAACTATAAAACATTATCCTCAAAATTTATATGTTTAATGGGTATATGTCCGAGAAAGTTATGAATATAATATTTAAATCAATGAATGTTACAAAATTTCACCCTCTTAGTTTCAAACATCTATTATGTGTCGAAATAGGGAAAACAATGTTACAAAGAATGTTACTGTTAATTTGAATATAATGAAATTATATTCATGAATACAATATTTTTATGTTTTTATGTTTTAAAATTATCTAAAATTCTTACACAACGATAATACAATAGTTTTTCAATTAATAGAAAAATAAAATGAATGATATTAAAAATATTAATAGTGATATATGTTTTGTGATTTATAGTGTTTCAATAATTTTATATGTTAATATTTCATATTAGTGATGTTAGAATAAATTTTATTTGAAATAGAACGTTTTCTTGATGTATTTGAATTCAAAGTAGTTGAATAGTGTAATAATTGACAATAATGATAATTTACAAAAAAAATATTTTATTATTAAAAAATATAAAAACTAGTTATAGAAGACAAATTAGATAATACATAGTTCTAATATAATAATTTTTTAATTTATTATACAATAATTCCCTTATATATAAGATTATATCCCTTTATTAGTGAGAAATTTGTTTCCATGGTTAATGATAAAATAAGTTTATTCAAGGTTTATACCAAAATATAAGGTTAAAAATACCCCAAAAAACTAGTCCAATGTTTTTTGATTGGTAATATATAAACCAAATTCTACACTATGATCAAATAAATTGTTATTTGGATACATATTTATTGATAATTACTTTTTTATACTTTAATATTTTATTAAATTCCAAAAGTGCCCATCACCTAAATTTTAAATGGGTACCCCTTCCTTCAATTTGTAAACCACTATGATCCATCTATCCAAAATAGTCCATATCCATTGACCTTGAAAAATCCTTATACATTTTCATGAGGTTATTTCCACCCCCAATGACCTAACCATTGACCCATAAGATGACATGTAATGAACATCCACATAAGAATAGGTTAGAGTTATTATAGATTCATTCACGTTTATTTATTCATATACCAACTCTTAAAATAATTTACCCATACTAAGATAATAAATAGAGTATAAAAAATATACTAATATTTTATTAGGGTTATGGTATATCCATATAAATTCTCCTTTCCATCCAATAATAAGTTAAAGCATCGCTTGTGTATATGTATGACTTACTATCTCCACATAGAGGTGTAATTCATATTTCAACATCATTTCAATTGGATAGTTAGAGAAATCAAAATAATGAATATATATTCTATTTTTTAAAATAAATATTCTTCTAAAATTATAATAATATATATACCTTATTTTCTTCTAATCTATTGGAATAAAATATTGACACTCATGTGTAGGTTTGGACTACCCCTCCAAGATGTAATGTGATTGTTTTTCATTTTTTCACTTGGATGGTAATAAGGATGGATTTGATAAATATATATGATTTATATTCTATAATAATAATTATAATAATCTTAATATTGATATATCTTTCATTAATTCAATCCAATGAAAAAGGAAAACAATGTTCATGCATATGTATTTCCTACAATCTCTATTAATAGTGAAATTCATTTTTAAGTCTCTAGTAATTATTAATTTTTATATATAAATATATAGAGGATTTATATTATATTTATAACCTTACTAAAATTAAGGATTTTATGAAACAATGATCAAAGTAAATGTTACGAATCTACATAACCAAAACATACATGAAAAACAAATTAATTATTGCCCGAAACAATGATTATAAAAAAGTGTTGTTAATAAATGGGTGATAACACATTTTATTAAAATAATGTATGGTATTATACACATGTTTATGGTTATATTATTGATTTATAATAAATCTATATTTATTTTATAGGTCGTTCGAGTACATATGAGATAAATTGAACCAGATGTAAGGGTTTACCTCTGAATCACATCATTATTCGCAATTTTTTTATTTAAGTCCCCAGAAGTAAAATATTTTTATTGCATATCCATATTTTCCTTAAAAAATTATATATAATATTTTTATTACACTCCAAAATTTTTTTAGTAAAATTATTACCCATGTTTTAATTTTTAAATTTTTTTAAAGTATTCTCCTAGTCGTTTTCTAAACAAGGCATTTTTTAACAATTTTACATTATTGTGAAAGGAATAATTTTCTTATTATAATACATGAATGTATTTTCCATCCATATAGAATTGTATTTTCTTTTATGCTTCATTTACAATTTTACAAGTTTATTTTCGAAATGAAACATTTTCTTTTAAATTTTTTACGATTTTATATAAGTGATTTTAAAGTGAAAAGGGTACTTTCCTAAAGAATAATCCAATGGTATTTGTAATGTATTTTCATCTATATCAACAAACCTTGTCGAATATTGTACTTTAATGAGTTTTTTATCATATGATAACATACACCATACATTAATGGATGGTTTATGATCAGTTTGACAGGGGAATGTAATGATATTATGTATGTAATTTTCTTAAATATGATTAATTATTGAATTTAAAGAGTTTTTATTAAGTTTTTTTATTTATTCGTATGAGGAATTAGTTAGACATATTAAGTGAAAAGTGGAGATCAAAATTACATTGTCCCATAATTCATTTGTAGGTATCATGAGACAAATTAGTTTTCTTTCTTGTTCGATACATTACCCATTTATGTAATATTTCTTAGCATGAGGCATTGATATTATGTTTAAGATATCTTAGAATGAGGCATCGGTGAAATGTTTCAGAGGTCAAGAATAATTTATTCTACCATTTTTCAATTAAATTATTGATTTCCATGGGATTATTTTAATTTTTTAATTTCCATGTATATTTTTTTTGTTCTTTTGATTATTTATATATAATTACTTTGATTATCATTTATTTCCTTCCATATTATTAATTTTATCTTTCATTATAATCATACCCTTACTAAGAATTTTAACTCAACTGTTTCATTATTTTATTTTCCTTGGATACTAGGATGTCTTTTATAATTAATACACATGGATATTCCAAAGGGTAAATTGGGATTCTCAAAGAAAAACCTTTTTATATTATGTTTTCAAATATAAAAGTTAATTTCCAGTATTTATCACATTCATAATGATTATTAAACTATTTGGTCCTTTCGTATTATATTTCTAGTATCTAGTTCCAATGTAAGAATGTAACCACTAGTTATAGGCTTATAGTATCAGGTTATTTACCTGATATTATTTTAAGGGGTTAGAATATAACACCCTAATATTTTAGGATATTTTCCACTTTAAATAATTTGAAATTTTCAATACCTCTCCTTGCATGCAACACCAAGTTTAAATAAACTGTAATATACTATTGAATTATTATTATTTCATTTGACAGTGATCACCAAGCTATTTTATTGGATTCTATGAATATCAATATCAATATTATTGATTTTTTTTATATTTATAAAAATAATACATTATTTATTAATTGGTTTGAAATTAAAACCAAATCATTCGAAGGTAAAAAAATAGAATTTTTGCTTAAAATTAGTTTTTCTCACATAATATATTGTTATCTTAACAAATTCCATTAATATATATTGATTAATTGGTTTAATTAAATTTATATATAAATTAAAAATTAAAATATTTTAACATTCATATAAATGATTTTACATGGAATGGAATATTGGTAAAACCAATTGTATTCTTGAATATACAGTTTTCTAAAAATGGTTTTATTTAATTTTACACATTTATTTTAAATAAATTTCAATCACATACATAAATTTTATATTAAAAAATTATACCGAATTTGGAATCATAACAATTAATATTTTTTAATAATTTGATCTTAGTTTTTTCATAATGAATAGAAAAAATAGAAAAAAAACAATTTTCCACATTTAAGGTTAAAATGGTTTACGAGGGTGGTTACCTTAAGACATGAGGTCTATGATACTACAAAAATAATTATATAAAGTAATTTTTTATGAGATATTGAACTTAACTTTTTTATATTGGAATTATTGGCATTATAAAACCATTTTTATTAAGTGAAACATTAATATATTTTAATCTTTTGAAAAATTCAAAGTGTGTCCTCTCCCTCCTTTATAAAAAGATTCCACCTCTCCTACCTTCGTCGGACTTCTTGAACCTTACATATTAGAAAATAAATAACCTAAAAAAATCTTTAAATCGCCACCAATTTCCTAGATTCCTTGTTTTTACCATAATACTATCCTTTCAAGGATTAATTTTTAACCCAGTGAGGCTTCTCAATGAAGAGGTATAACTCTTAATTGGTCTCCTCCAATTCAAGTTCTAATTATACCCAATATAGATATATAGTATGAGTTATAAAATAATAAATTCATTTTATTTAATATTTTTCATTTTTATTATATTTATTTATCAACCATTTTATACCTCTTTTCCATCAAATGGTAAATGAATGAATCACTTGTCTGTACGTGTAGGCTATCGCATGGTGAAATGGTTCATTTTCCATCCCCAAAATACATGATTGGTTATTATGATGGATTTAATATTTAAATATGATATTTAAGATATAATTATGCTTATATAATTATAATATCTTATCAACCTTGTAACACCTTGATATTTTAAAAGAAGAAAATTTGGTTCGATAGTGTATATGACACGCAATACAAAAACTAAATGAACCACAATATAATATTTAGACAAGAGAGTTATAACCGATCCATTAAAATTGGTCCTATGAATATAAATTACCACTTTTTTAAAAAATAATGTACAAATATTTCCCATGAGGAAAATATATTGTTAAATAAAGTCTAAATTTTTAGTAAAGTCAATTCACACTTCAGGAATATATTTCTTTTTTAAATTATAATTATTTATTTGTGATAAAATAATATAATTAATGCCTACCAATATTAGAAAAGTTAATATAAAAAACATGATTTTTTATATCATCATGTAAAATAAACATAGGGTAAAATTTTAGCATTTTTCTAAAAGGATTAATTTTCCAATAAATAGTGAAAAATACCACTTTCTGTAAAACTATCATTTATTTTCAATAAATTATTTAATTTAAAATTAAAATAATTAATTTCATTTGGTTTAAAAGATAAATATGTTTTATTTAATTGTATTTATTCTAGATAGTTAAATTTGAATCATCTTTATTTTGTATTTTTGTATAAGTTTATTTTCGAGCTTATGAACTCATTTTTCTAAAAAAAAAGTGCATAATGTTTATAGATTTTAATTTATTATAATATCCCATAATGAGGAATTATTTAAGTGAAATTGATAGATTATATATCTATATATAGTAATTTCAATTAATATAATTATTATTTCTTATCATAGAGTTTGTGTAAGGTTATCTTATACTTGAAAAATACATTTATTGAAAACCTTTTTTTGAAATGTTTTGCGGATTTATTTTTAAATTTTATTCTACCACATTTACGAAATGAATTTGATAAAATGGATTAATTATTTTTAAACCATCATAACTAACATTTGGAAATAAGGTAAAATTAAATTTTGGTCATAATGAATTGTAACTGGAGTAGAAATTTGTTACCATAGTTAATGGTAAAAGAGGAATACTGAGGGTTAAAATAATGAGATAACTATTTTAATGACAAAAAATCTTGTAACATTTTTATTTTCTATCCATTTTTGGACCCTATATCTTAATTATTTTGGAAGTTACCCATTTATAAGCATATTTCTAAGATTATCACCCTTATAGTAATTTATGTAAATTAATGGACAAATTCCACTCTCTAACATTTAAAAACCTGTTATATATTAACATATAGATTAAAAGGAGGTATTTTTTGTTTTAAATATTAATTTTAAGTATAAATATTTTTATATATAATGCTAATTTATTTTTAATTTTTCGTGATGAAATAATTATCTTAAAGGATTATGAAACACTAACAAAGTAGTTATTTAAAAACAAAAAAGAAAATAAATTGTTTTAAAAATAGTAGAAGTAATATAATATGAATACTTTTTTACCCCAAAACGTTTATTCATAAATATGAATTTTATTAAAATTTGGAAACAAATAGATTTTAAATCTTTAATTTTCTTGATTTTCTTAAAGTCAAATTAAATTAATATTGTCAAAATTGACAATAATGATATTTTACAATAAATAATGTTTTATTTAATGATTAAAAAATACTAAAAAAACTAATATTGCTATTTAATGGGTTATATGTTATAATATCATCCATGGTCCATTTATGGGATGTTTTTTATTTATACATACCTTTTAGGCACACAAAGAGTAAAAATATTATTAGTACTATAATTTTCAAAGGGGTTAAAGTTGGTTAAAATAAAAAAGATTAGGGTAAAAACTTTAACTAAAATATTAAAAAAAATACATTATTATATAATTTCAACCAATAAAATCAATATTTTAATTATATCATTTCATATCTATTTTCCCTAGAGAAAAAATTTATATTAATTTAATAATATAAGAAATTCCAAAACTGCCCCTCCCCAAACATATAAAAGGGAACCTCCATTCTAATTTTCCTCAAAGTTCAAGAGATATTTGATTCATAAAATCCATTCAAAAATCAATTCCAAACATAACTAAACATGTCCTAGAGTCCTTTTATTATCATTAGACTAAACTAGGGAAATTTTCTATGTAAACCTTATTAGGTTTTCGGAAGATATTGTATAGTTCATAATCATGAGTTTTCATTTTCATTCTTCTTCCTCATACACGGAATATTATTACAAAAATATATGATATAATAGCTTAAATATCTCATATACATTGAGATGTTTTTATATCAATGTAATGTGTTGTATCTATCTTATATCCCATAAAATGGGAAATGAAACCGTCATTAGTGTGCACAGAAGATTACCGCCTCATGGACCTACGTAATTTGTTTTCCTTCATCTCCTATTACAGATGGTCATAATAATTGATTTTATGTATGTATGTAATTTTAATGAAATATTTTTAATTATTAAATGATATTATATAAAATACTTTCTTATCTTTCATTTAACAAAAATATATAACATTGTTTGTGTGTGTATGTAGATTAATACCTCTATGAAGCGATGAGATTATTTCTTCATCACCAAGTCACATAGATGATATATTAAAGTATATTAGAATAAATATTATGGTATTTATTATATAATGATCATTCTATAAATAGAAAATAATACTTACCTTCTCCATATAATGATCTATGAAAAATATAATTGTGACTCATGTGAACATACAGATTTTTGTCTCCTTGATTGTAACATAGTTCATTTTTCATGATAATAATTCATGGATTCTTGAAAAATTAAAATTTATATTGAAAAAAATATATTTTATGATTATTGTTTTGAATATGATGGAATAATGTCACATTTACCATATTCAAACTATCGAATTCATTTTGGACATATGAACTTAATACCATCAAAATATATTATGTGACCTTAGTTGATTAAGAAATTAAATATATCAAGTTATTAAATAAAATAAAATGGATAATAAACATGAAAAATCATTATTAATAAATTATATAATTGAAATAATATTATTATTCATGAAGATAATGATTGTAAGTGATTATTTAGATGTAAGGTCAGGGATTCCGTCACAATTTTCTTCATTGAGTCATATTTTGTTATTAGGCACATAATTTATTTTATATGGTATATATAATTCCACATTTACATATTATATCATTAATCCTTTATAATTAATATTATTTTATATTTAAATTTATTTTATTTCATCTAAGGGTATTTTACAATAATGTTATAATGTGGTATGTGTTTCATAACTTGACTTTATTTAATTAGGTTACATAAATTGTTAATTAATTATTATATTTAATAATTATGTGTGAAATGGAAATTTTTTGATTTATGTTTTATTTACACTTTTTTTGTGTGGAATTTTATTTTTTATACACAATACCTTCATTTATTAATTCCCACTTCAATGTTATGGTCATTGTAATGGTTCTTCATCTCAAATACTATCTTCGGGACATATTAAATGTTATAAAACTATATTATTTAATGGGGTGTATTTAATTATTCTTTGATGATTTATAACATTAATTTCACTTTATTAAAGGAATTTAATGTTCATTTGAAGTTATTTCCTTCGTGGTGGACATGATTTGAAAGATACCAAATTTATAATAGTTTATTTCATAATCTCATGATTATTTAGAAATATTTTGGTTTAAGTGTTTTCATGGGTTATTATATTATATTTATATCTTAAACCATGTATATTTTCTAATCATTTGGTTATTTATTGAAATTTATATGTTTTCCTTTCATTTTCGACTTTTATGTAAACAATAGGACAAAAAATGATTTTAAGAGAAACAAACATTATTTCCTCTTTAGTCGGGAGTCCTTTCTTCTATGTTTATATTTTCAAAAAAAATATTTCAAGAATTTTTTTAATATTCTCCAAAAATTTATTAAATAATTTTTTACCCATTATTTACTTTTACTAAATGGTTTAAAAGTAATATTATTTTAATTTTCTGAATAATGTACTTTGTTACTTTTATTAAAAAAATGTGAAAGCAGTAATTTCATTGATATACTTGGAATGAATGGAATTTCTTACCCTCATGAATACCCATGATATTGAAAATTCTTTATATTAATAATTTTTTTACATTAAAGAAAAGAATTTATTTAATATTTGGTAATATTTTAGAATTTAAAATTGATATTAATAGTTAAAAGGGTATTTTCATAATGTATTATTTTATTGATATTTTTATGTAATTTTGATTAACCAATGAAAAAACCCCATTATTATATATATTCTTCATGGGGATTTTTTTTAAGTATTACATCCTTATTATTTATCTATATGGTTTAGGGTTTGTTTTATTGTGGTTAATATTAACATTTAATATGGCAGTTTTTTTGTATAAATTTTTATATTGATTATGAATTTTATTTTGGTTCTTACCATTTATATAAGGACTGTATTGGATGTAGTAAGTAACTTACGAAGCCTTCTATAGGCCTCTGATAAATCAGTTCATGACATGAAACAAACTAGTTTGGTTTTTTGGGAGAGGCCATACCCATTTTTTTAAAAATTGTCTTCGAAGGAGTCCCTCATGGTTCATTTATGTGGTCCAACAATATGTATTCCATAATTTTGGGATAAGTAATTAATTTCCATTTAATTATTTGAATAGTAATGATATACATGGATATTTTTTATGCTCATGGGATTAGTTATATAGAATTATTTGAGCAGTATTTATTCCCACCATATTAATATTCATTCTAAATTTATTGATTAATTTGATTGTATTTTCAATTATTTACCTTACCATATTGATTATGATATATTTACCAATGATAGATTATATTATCCATAACCCTTACTAGGAATTTCAGTTCACTCATTTTTTTGTATCCTTTCTCTATGATATGAAGATGGAATCATTCTAGAGGTTCAAGGATATAGAATATTTAATTTCACTATGTTTTATTTTCTCTAGGTTTTCAAACATAATGTGAGATTCAAGTATATATCATGTTTACCATAGAAACATAACTATTTTGTACATTGGGATGTGATAACTTGTATCTAGTGAAAATATAATAAATATCCCATCAGATATGGTTACTATGGTTGATGTATTTATTGATGGTATCAAATAATGTCTAGTAGAAATCTTGCTAATGAGATTTATAAAATGTAGATTATGGAACCTAACCTTGTGGTAGTAAATGAGTACATTACCCCAATGACACTATGTTTATGCATTTTATGAGGATAGTTTAGTAATTTTAGTTACCATATTGTGTTAATAAGTTTAAGGTCTATTATAAGTTTAAACCCATTTTAGGTTTTTTGTAATGGGAGTTTATCCTGATTGTCGATATTTTGGGAAACAATTATTTCAATAAAACCATTGGGTTAAGAATATGTTTTATTGAGAAGGTTATTGTAGGAATAATTATTTTTCGGTAAAAAATATTATATTTATTGAAAACATTTGGGGTAAATATTTTCATTTATGTTATGGTAATAATAGTAAATTAAGATTATTTGATTTTGTCAAAAAATAAATCATATAGAAAACCTATGGGGTAAAAAATTGGTTTGATGACTAATGTTATTTTGGAATATATTCAAATGAAATTCAAATTTTATAGAAATTATATTAATATAGTTTTATAAAATAGACATCCCTCGTGTTTGGAGAAAACCCATTGGCATGGTGATGAAGCATGAACCCACAACTGAAGATAAGGAAGGGTGTAACACAAACCAATGGCCTACATGATGAACTAGTTAATATGACATTGGATTTACCCAAACGGTTTTATAGATAAATATTATGTTGATTTTAGACAAATATGGTTGGATAAAATCTTTTTTTTGAAATAATTAATGATATTTATTGAAGTGTTTTATTATTTTGAGATATATATAAACATTCAGTTTAAAAAAATGGGTTTTAAGGGAAGAGATAAATTATATTTTATAATGTATAATATGAAGGGTATGAGATAACCTTTGAGGTTAAAAATTATTTATTATTATGGTTATATGTGTTATCTAGGATATAGGGCTATTTCTATAAAAAATGATCTATATTAAACATTTGGTTTAGTTATTGAATTTAGGAAATTAATGCATAAATGATTATTCATTTTTGGTATTACCTTTCTTTATGCTAACCATTTAGGTTTTAGTAAAGACACATGAAAAATAATAATGTTCTTTTTTTGATTATGTTATTTGATAGAAGTTAGTTTTAGTTTTCCAAGAAAACAAAATTCATCTTATATATTCATCTTAAAAAATAATGGGGTAATTGATCAAAGAACAACCAAATGATGAAATTATTATTATGGTAAAATAACAAAAAATTAGTATATTTTCTTTTATTTTCTATATTAATAGTAATAATCCATAAATTTTTGGTAATTTATATTTAAATAAAAATAGTATACATTAACCTTCATTTTTGATAAATCAATGGGTTTTTCACCCATCAGATATTTATGTAGTTATTATCTATAACATTCTCTTGATCATTAAATTTCTTATTATCAATGTGTTAGTTGGAGTATGACACTCAATAGGGGGGTTAATTAAGTTACTATAAAAATTTAGGTTAAAAAGTTTATTTAAAAGATTACCCGAATGAAAAGTACAATAGCCTAGTTAATCTAGGTAGTTAAATCATAATAGTTTGATTGTTCAAATAGTTTCTTAGAAGATTAATTAATTCACATTTATACTAATATGAGATATTGATACAACTTTTGAAGGTATTATAATAAGTAAAAATAGTTTTAACTACTATAAAAGACTAACTAGAAAAGTAAAATTTGGTTTTCTGAAATATTAGTTAAAATGATAAAAACTAAATTAAAAGACAGAACGGATAAAACAAGTAGTTCAGCCTCAAGTATAGACCTAAGAAACTCCACTTGGTGATCAACTACCTCTAAAAAATATATATAAATCTTTCATTGACACCATGGATCGGGGTTATCAATAGTCCATAGGATTTTCCATGCCATAAGACCTCTTCCATTATTCTATGTAGGAAAAACTAACAACCAGGTCCCATAAGACCTCTTCCACAGATACACATGGGTGAAATAAAGTGAAAAACATGTTTGAGTGAGGATATATTGTATCCTTCTGTTCTGTATAGGATACAGTGTGTGTTTTAATATAGATACACACACTGCTCAAAATTAATAAAAACATTACACATTTGGGAAAAGATAATGATAAAGGATTTGAAATTCTATTAGTGTTGTTCTATACTGCTCTGAGCTTATAGGATATAGCATATGTGATTTTAGAGTCCACTTGTGGAAAAATATTGTTAGGAGTCTCATGTTCTATTTTCCCATTTGATGAGATGTGCTTTATAGCTCTTATTCATCTTAGAGTTTCTACTATGAGGGTTTTTAATATTCTAATCTACAGTAGTTCAGCCATGAGAAATCGAGATTTCTGTTTGTGTTCTTTAGTGCATATTCTTGCATGTAATCCACTACTCAATCACTCTTCATCTTATATTCCACACTATGAATTTTATCTTTGAAATGTATTTATTAAGGCCAATAGGGAGCACAATCTCTACACCTCGTACTTTGTACTGTCTATTAAAAGGACTGAAAGAAGAACATTAATTATATCAGTGTATTAAATGACTCAAATATGACTGTTAGAAATAAAATTTAAATTTAATTTAAAAAGACATAAAAAATGTTTAAGTATAGAATTGTGTCATCATTGTGGTGAGACAATCACAGTGAGACAGTCACAGTGAGACCATCACGGTGAGAACATCACAGTGAGATAGTCATGGTAAGAAAGTCACGATGTCTTCTCCATTTACTTTGAGTGGTATCACTGGAGCGGTGTCTGATAATTTTTCAATTGTGAAACAAGTATCAAGATTGTGGTAGAAGATCCTTTTTGAAATTTGAAAATGATAGCATGGTCATAGTGTCATTTTATTTTTCAAAATTCTGAACGGTGTCTTGGAAATGGTAGCAAGGAAACAGTGTCACTGAATTTGTGGAAATCTGGAACCAGTAGAAAACTTATAGTGTCACAGACTTATCCATATATCTATAATTTGTCTTAAGAATAAATATTCACAGAGTGGATTAAGATTAAACATAATCATATTGAAACATAATAGTGAAAGTTTAAATATAGTTTACAAGATTCATACATGATTTTTGATATGTTAAAAATGATTTGTGAGAACTAAAACATGATGAGTCCAACAATCTCTCCCTTTTGGATGACCACAAATCATGGAATTTATAATCCTTATATTTTAGTGAAGACCAGATATTTGAGTATATATGAGATAGGTCATATAACAACTATTATTTTCCCATGAAGATCCTTTTTTTCGTAAATGCCTTGTCTTATTTCTCCCCCCTTTTGGATTATCAAGAAAAATAAAAATAAATACTGAATGAAGACAAGTAAGATAATGAACAACAACAGTTCATGTTGTATTGAATAAAATGAGAGAGTTCATTACAAGCATAAACCAAAATACAAAATATCCCTATAAAAATACACCCTTCACTTATCGTTAAATCTATGACTCGTTTCATTTCTCATGGAATAAAAATCAGGAGGAACCATAGGAGCAGAAGTATAAGTGGTATAAGGGATTGATCTAATGTTGAGAGAAGGAAAATGAACTCCTTAAAAGACAGAGGATGCAAGATATGGTTTTTTTGAAGACTGAGGCAATGGTTGTTCAATAATAATAGGTTTGATCTGGATATGGTCCTGAGATACAGACATGGTAGTAGTATAATAGGTAAAGGAGGAGGAAAGAGTTGAACCAGGTTGAAAAATGGTAGCTGCATAAGCCACAATGGAAGTACTTTTCACATATAGATATGACTTCAATAACTAAATGAAATTGGTGATGATCTCACCTTCATAATACATAGCCTTATCAAAGTTGTCTTTTTTCCCATAACCTTTCCTGAGTGGGTGTGAATTTTGTGATCTTATGCACTTGATCCGTAACATCTTTAGTGACTTGTGATATTTTAAAGTTCTCTATAAGATACTTGAAATGATTGGTCAACTCATGCATAAAATAAATTCTGTTGAAGAAGAAGTCCACTTTTTTATAAATTTATTCTTAAGAATCATTGGAAATGTTTGAATGGACCCTCACCAAATCAGGTTCATGGTCATGATTCTATATGATAGCATAGAAAATTTTCTTATCTACCCCACTTAACACAGACTGAATCTCTTCTTTGAAAACCGTTCAGATTAAGCCATTGTCCATAGGCTGAGATAGATTTTCAGAGGCATTTTCACCTATAACAGATGATGTGAGAGACTTAAACTGATTTAGAAACTTTTTTAAACATCCCGTAGATTCATTACTCAGCTTATTAAGTCCAACAACAATTACATGAATCCCATTTACTATCTTAGTGATTCTCTCAGACACTTTTTATTATACTATAACCAGGTTTGGTTGAATCAAAGATACAACCTTTTGTGGGATCTTATTAACAAACATCCTCAATTGGGTGAGCAATAGGAGCTTGACCAATTTACAATAATTTACATATATCTTCAACCGCATATTTTAGAGACTTCACCTCATTACTCAACTATTTGTTCTCAATCCTAAATTCCTAAATTTCATGAAGCATCTTTGGTTCAATCTTCTGTATACTTTTCTCTAGTGTAAAGGCAGCATCTCTTTCACTGAGATTGGTCACAGGGGAAGGTTTCGACTTTATGTCCTTTTCAAATCGAGCTAACAAGGTGTTTCTAATGTTTATTATGTACTCTTTACTTACATAAGCAAGATTGTTTTGGGTAGGTTCATAATTATGAAGTAGTAATGGTTCTGTTTCCATTAGAGGTTCAATTTCTTTAGTAATGGTCAGTTTTAGATTAAACACAATAGAAGTATTAATTGATTTAACTAATACTCCATAATAATCATCAACATAAAAGTACTCTAGAAATATATAACAGTTATCCACTGAACATAAATCAACAGGGTTGGTCACATAAATTCTTTCCAATGTAGATGTCTTATCCCCCTCAATAGGTTCATCTATGATAGGATTAAGAGATTCAGTTTCTTGAACCATTCCAATATTCTCAGCTTCTTCAGGGTCACCCATCACTTCTCTAGCTAGCCAAAAGTCTTGCTCCATCCTTTTCTAAGTACGAAAAATAACTTTAGGCTCCACAGGTTCTTCTAAATGTACCTCAGAAACATCATATTATTCTACAATAGTAACTTTTGCTTCTTCAGTAACAACTTCTTTAGTAACTAACTCTTTAGCAACTTCAGGAACCACATCTTCAGCAATTAATTCTGGTGGAATAGGTAGGCCATAGTCTTTCCTATCTAAGATAGTTTCTTCCTCAGGTAAAACTAATGCATCATCTACCACTTCATCTGAGTATTTAACAACTTCATTAGGTTCCAGAATAGGGTCAGATACATTATTAGATCCTGAAGGGTTTTTAAATAGTTTGAATCTTTCAAAAATCCTTTCATTATCTTCCACCCAAGATTTTTTCCATGTTTTCCATGTAATATTCATCCTTTAAACTATATACTTTGGGATACAAAACTCATAACCTTCAACAACTTCTTCATTTGAACCCACTACTCCCCTGGTAGACAACATTGCAGAAATTAACCTTTAATAAAACAAAGATGTTGATTTCAATGTTTTCTTGATCATTTAACACATGTGAAGTATAATAAACTAACACAAATTGATTGTGTACCAATTATTTATAAGATGTACCAAGAAGTCATCTTGATACTTAAGGGTGTAAAAATACCCTTTTGTTGGAAAAATAATATGATGAATAAACTTAAACAATAGTCTTGTATCACCATCCATCTCACCAGTAATTTCCCTTATCTTCTGTTTATTTTCAGTTAAACTACCATGAGCCTCTTCAATGAGAAACACATCACTAGTTGGTGAAGGTCCTCTTTTGTAATGGTAAAAAATTCCTTTATGAGGTTTTCCTAGGTAGCCAGCCCTCAGCCTCGAAGAAAAGGTACATATTTAACCATTAACCCAACTTCTTACTACAAAATTGTCTTCTAAATTGAACAAGAAATAGACATACTGTTTAAAATAAAAATAAATCTTGGTATAAATGGGTCTTTTCTCTTTTTTAAACTAGTTAAACCATTATTGTTCTTCCAATACTTTCAAAACAAGTGGCTTACTTATCAGCAATCACTTTGGACAAATTATTTTCTCTGGTACTACTATTCTATTAACAAGGCCTATAATCAGTGGTTTCTCAAGCATTATTTTCCTAGCCTTTTCACTTTCTTCAAATACCGACACTGATCATGAGTTGGTGAAAATAAATGCTTCATTCTGGGAATCTTTTGTGGGTTTGATAAAGATTAAAGTTTGAAAGTGGCCTAACAGTTTGAGAGAGAAGGGTTTTGTTTTTAAGAGAAGAGAGCTCGAGTGAAGAGAGGAGTGAAAATATTAGGTTTTATCATTTAGGGATTTTAAACATCACAAACAAAAATTCATGGTATAAAATCAATAAAATAAATTATACAGTGATATGAGAAATACAATTTTAAAAATAGAAATTAAATTCATTACAGTGAGACCTGAATTGGTAGTCACGATGTCATCATTACGGTATGACTATAAACGGTGTGACCATATCATTGAGGCAACAAATATGAGACCGTAACTGAGAGATAGTAATTGTGAGACTATAAGTGTGTGCTAGTAATTGTAAGATAGTAACTTGTGAAATCGTGAATCATGAAACCATAAACTATGAAACAGTAAACTGTTCACTTTAGGATTATCATCCCTAACTCATGTATGTTGTAATTTATCCTTTCAGAATTTAATGGATTAGTGAATATATCAGTAAGCTGATTTTAACTTTTAATGAATTCTAAAGTGATATAACCTTTCTAATAAGGATCCCTTAAAAGTGATGTCTTACATCAATATATTTCATCCTAGAATTTGAAAGAGTATTATTTGAAATATTAATAGAACTTGTATTATCACAATTTACAGGTACATGTCTGAATTGATATCCGTAGTCCAGTAAAGTGTTTTTCAGCCACAAACTTTATGCACAATAGCTAATAGTAGAATATTTATCTTTGAAAGTAGATAATTCAATATAATTTTTCTTTTTACTACACCATGATACTAGAGACTTTCCTAAAAAGTGACAAGATCCAGAGGTGATTTTTCTATCTAACTTAAAACCCCCAAAATCATCATCTAAATAGCTATCTAAATCAAATTATTGTCCTCTAGGATAAAACATTCCTAAATTAGTTGTATTTTTGAGGTATTTGAAAATTCTATTAATAGAATTTAAATGAGACTCTAGGATTTTCTTGAAAGAGTGCATACATACACACACTAAAAATAATATCATGCTGACTAGCAGTTAAGTAGAGTAAACTTCCAATTATTCCTCTATAAGTGGTTTGATCAAAAAATTTACCATTTTCATTAAGATCCAACTTATAGGTAGTACTCATCAGATTATCTCTAGTTTTAGTGTTATCCAAGATAAAAAAATTTATGAGATCCTTTGTATATTTTATTTGATTTAAGATAATACCTTTATTATTTTTAATGTTTTGAAATCCAAGAGGGAACTTTAGTTCACCCATCAAACTCATTTCAAATTCATTTTGCATCATTTTAGAAAAATCAATACATAAAGAATTTTTTTCAGATCCAAAAAAAAATTCATCTACGTAGATTTGAACAATTAAAACATCTCTAGAAATTCACTTTACAAAAATAGTAGGATCAACAATACCATTTTTAAAAACATTAAAAATAATTAAACTACATATTCTACCATACCAAGCTCTTGGATCTTGTTTTAATCCATAAAAATATTTTTTGATTTTAAAAATGTTATTTGGAAAATGAAGGTTTGTAAAACTAGGGATTGTTCAACCATAAAATCCTCAGCTATATAACCATTTATAAATTCACTCTTGACATCCAATTGATAATGTTTAAAACTAAGATGTGTTGTATATGCAATTAGTATTCTAATGGCTTCAAGTCTAGCATCTTTTGAAAAAGTTTCCTCATAGTCAATTCCTTCTTCTTGACTATCACCTTGTGCCACCAATCTAGATTTGTTTATAACTATGTTACCAAATTCATAAACTTTTTTCCTGAGCACCGATTTTGTTCTTATGGTCAAGGTGTATTTGGGTTTTCTATAAGTTTCCAGAATTTATTCCTTTAAATTTTATTTAACTCCTCTTGCATAGCCATCACCTGAAAATCGTCACTGATTTACTCATTGATGTTTTTAGGTTCAAGTTATGACTAAAAATCATGATATTCAACCTAATTTCGAATAGAATATCTAGTCTAGGTTCCTTTATCTAATTCACCAATAATAACATCTAAAGTATGGTTCTTAAGTGTTCTAACAGATCTAGAAAAACAAGGACTAGTAATCACATATTCTTTAATAGGATCAGGTTCATTGTGACCAGAATCTGTATAATTTCCAGAACTCGATGTTTTGATAGATCCATTCATAATATGGTCATAATATTTAGTATTAATGTTTATATTTGGGACATCATGCTCAAGATTCTCAAGGGATGTCTTTGGTTCATGTGGATCTGTTTCATCGAATTTGACATGTACATATTCTTCCACATATTTGGTTCTTTTTTTAAATACTCTATAATCTTTATTAGAGGTTGAATATCCTAGAAATATTATTTTATAACCCTTAGAGGAAAATTTGTCTAGATTATCCTTATTGTGAATAATGTAGACTTTATACCCAAAAACATTGAAGTAATAAACCTTGGGTTTCCTATTTTTCCACAACTCATAAGGTATTCTTTTAAGAATTGGTCTGTTTAACACTCTGTTAATAATATAGCATGTTTTATTGATAGCTTTAGCACTGAATTAAATAGAAAGTTCATATTCATTAATCATTATTATAGAATTTTCTTGTGGGGTTCTATTTCTTCTTTCTACAACACAATTTTGTTGAGGTTTTCAAGGGGTAAAGAAGTTATGACTATATCCATTTTGTGAGGAAAAAAAGATTAAAACACTTGGTTTTCAAACTCATATCCATGGTCACTTCTTATAGATTTTATCCTAATTCCACTTAAGTTCCCTAGAAATCAATCATACATGGTGAAGTAATTACATGCTTCACCTTTGTGAGCCAAAACGTAAGTCCATGTATAACTAGATTAGTCAACTATAAAAACATAATGATTGTTCTACCCATTAAAACTAGAATCTCTAGATGGTCCAAACAAATCCATGTGAACCAACTTGAGAGGTTGATAAGTGGAAACTTCTTTCTTAGGTTTGAATGAGATTTAGTTTTGTTTACCCTTTTGACAAGGATTGCAGACTTTATTATTTGGAAACTAATGTTTGGGTAGATCCTTGACTAAACAATTTCTAATAAGATTTCAAAGGGAGTTTATATTACAATGTCCTAGTATTCTATGTCCCGACCAAGAATCTTTTTGAAATACACTTAAGCATGAATCATTTTGAGAAACTAAGAATCTATTTAATAGCATAGATATTTTCATTTCTAAAAGCATAAAATACTAATTCATTATTATAATTAAAAACATTACGATCATCATTTTCAATTTTAAGAAGAAATCCATCACTACATAGCTATGAAATACTGAGTATATTATATTTTAATCCATCAAAAAAAGAAATTTAAAAATTAAAACAGATTTAAAGTTACCAATATGGTTGAGGAAAATTATTTTTTCCTTTAGCATTATCACCAATGGTGACATGCCCACCATCAATCCTTATTAAATTCTTAAATAATGAGTAATATCTTATCATGTGTCTCGAACATACACTATTCATTTACCATAATCTTTTGTAGGAGGTCCTTAAATATATTTCCTATAAAATAATCAAACAAAAATAGATTTTGGTACCCAGATTTTTTGGGTTTAGTAGCATTAGAAATTAGTGCTTTATGAACCCACATCTGCTTCATGGGTTTCCTATAAACATTATATAACATATTTGAAAAATATACACTATTTGGAATAGAATAACTAGAGTTAGTAAAAGACTTTCTAAAACTGGAACTGGGTGCAGAAGTTTCATTTTTAGGTAGAAAAATAGATTTTCTAGATTTAGTTATAATCTTGTTTTTTTGTGAGATTTCTTTTCCCGGGTTGGTATCATATAATTGTATTGTATCTATGGGAAATTTGTTTACCCGGAATCTTTGTAGGATTATTTTTTCTATTGGTAAATTTATTTAGGTCTTTTTCCAATTGGTCATTAGATAACTTAAGTTCATTATTCTCCTTGAGTAATTGATCATTTTTCTCTTTCTCTACAACATGTTCAGATTGGACAACAGTTGTCAAGGCAGGTTGTTTCTTTAAATATTTTTATTTATCTTTTAGTTCATTGTAAGTGTCTTCTAGCGTATTACAATATTAAAACAATTCTTCAGTAGTCATATTTTCATAATAACTTTCATCTCAAGAGTAATAGTAATTTTTAATATGATAATCAAGGGTTACCTCATATGTGTTTGTCATAAAAAAATATTGAATTTGTCATCCTTTCCATCGTGTGAAGACTCTGAGTAGCATAAACTACCCTCAGAACCACTCTATGTTGCTTTCATGTCCTTTTTATACTTTCTATCTTTGTACTCATATCTATTCTTATATTTTAGCTTTGGATAATCATCCTTTAGATGCACCATTCTCTTTCATTCATACAATATCATTTCATTACATTGGTCACTTATTTTCAAATCCTTCTTATAGTTTCCCTTGTGATCATATCTTCCTTTGAAGTTGGGCTTTTTGAAAAATTGATTTCTTCCATACAACTTCTTATATCATCTAGCTAGTTGATCCATTTCATCACCACTATCTATTGATGATTGTTTACTGCTAGAACATTTTTTTCGAGCATGTAATTTCTCATTTTACTTGCATTTAGAGGTAGTAGTGGTTTTGAAGGCCACTTACTTTCTCTTCAGTTCATCTTACTATTACTTGTTGACTTTTAATTCTTCCTCATACATTATAAACTCTCATATCTGCTCTATTACTGGTAGCTTGCTAATATCACATTATTCTATAACAGGGAGAGAGGTCTCTCTCTATATATCTAGAAATCATCTGAGTATTCTCATAATTTTCTCCTTGGTTATAATATCTCTTCCCATAGATATCATAGTGTTCACAATGTCATTAAACCTGAGATACATGTTATAAATAGGCTCATTATGCTAAATTTTATAGTAATCATATTAAATAGTATATGTTTTAAGTCTCATTTCTTGAACACTATAGATTCCTTCACATTAAACAGATAATGTATCCCAAATTTCAAGGGCTATTTTACATGAATAAATTATGTTAAACTCTTCATCTCCTAAAGAATAGTATAGGGCATTAATTTATTTGTAATTATTATTATAGGAAGCCTTATTTAGGTCATCCTCTGTATGCCTATTAGTATCAGGTATCATATGTTCATCTATAATAGAAGACAAAATCATTAAAACCAAACTTTCTATGTTCATTTTCCTTTTAATTTTCCATTGTGCATAATTTGTTTCATTAACGAATGTGGGTCTGTTGGTAATAATACCTTCTAATATATTATCCAAGATAATAAAATAATATTTTAAAGAACTAGAATTTTTGAACTAATTGAAATTTTGAGATGTTTAAAATAAAACTAAAATCACAGTTGAAAATATTTTAAGAAGATTAAAAATTTTGAAAATAGGGATTTAACCACTCCTATGAAACCAAATTTTGGTTAGAGTAGGACACTCAAGAAGGGGTGAATTTAGTTTCTATAAATATTTCTATTAAAAATTTTATTTATAAGTTTCCCCCAATAAAAAATAAAACATTCTAGTTAATCAGGGTAGTAACATTATAATAGTTTTATTATTAAAATAGTTTCCCATATGATTTATTAATTATTTGTTATACCAGAATGAAATATTGATACAACTTTTGAAGTTAATCTAATAAGTAAAACCTGTTATAACTATTATACAAGACTAACTATAGAATAAAAATTTATTTTTCTGAAATATTAGTTAAAAGAGAGAAAAACTAAATTCAAAGACACAGTGAATAAAATAAGTCGTTCAGTCTCAAGCTTAGACCTAATCTACTCTACTTGGTGATCACCTTCCACCAAGAAATATATATAAAGCTTTGATTCACACCCTATATTGGGGTTATCAATAGTACAGAGGATTGTCTAAGTCAAAAGACCTCTTCCACTATTCTGTGTGGGAAAAACTAACAACCATGTCACGTAGAACAACCTCCACAGTTATACATGGGTGAAACAAAGTTTAAAATATGTTTGAGTGAGAATATCTTGAATCCTATAGTTTGGTGAAAGAGATAGGGTGTGTTTTAATAAAGATACACACACTTCTAAAAAATTAGTAAAAATAGTACACAATAGAGTAAAGATAATGATAAAAGATTAGAAATTCTATGAGTGTTATTCAATGAAGTTCGGGACTTGTAGGATGTAGCAGATGTGATTTTCATTTCCTCTTGTGGAAACAGGGCATTATGAGTCTTGTGTTATGGTTTCAATTTCAAAGATATGTTCTTTTTTCCTCTTGTTCTTCATATATTTTCTACTGCAAGGATGTTTTTGATGTTGATCTACAACAGTTCAGCCACCAAAAATTGAGAGTTCTTTATATGTTCTTCAGTGTATGTTCTTGCATGTAATCCACTACTCAATCATGCTTCACCTCGTGCAACACACCATGTATTTTATCTTTGGGATGTATTTTTTATAACCAATATAGATTACAATATCTACACCTCATACTTCATACTGTCTACCAACAGGACTGAAGAAGAACATTAATCAAATTAGTGTCATTAAATGACTCAAATGTGAGTGTTTGAGATAACTTTTAAAATTAAGTAAAAAAGATAGAAAAATGGTTTTATGTATGTAATGGTGTCATAGTTGTGGTGAGACAGTCATAGTGATACTCTCATAGTCAGATAGTCATGGTAATACAGTCACGGTGAGAGAATCACAATGACTTCTCTTTTTTCCTTTGAGAGATATCACTAGAAAGGAGTCTGGTCCTTTGTCAATTGTGAAACTGATAGCAATATTATGGAAGAAGATCCTTGGTGAAATTTTAAACTGATCGCATGTTCATAGTGTCAGGATATTTTTCAAAATTCTGAATGGTGTCTTGTAAATGGTAGAAAGGAAATGGTCTCACAGATTTTGTAAAAATCTGGAGCCCATAGAAAACATACGGTGTCATAGACTTAGCCAAATATCTATAGATAGATATAAGAAGAAATATTCACAGAATATAGTAATATTAAACATAATCATACTAAAACATAATAGAACAAGATTAAATATATTTTACAAGATTCATACATGATTTGTGATATGTTATACATGCTTTATGAGAATTAAAACATGTGGAGTATAACAATATCCCCAATTTGGATGATCACAAATCATGGAATTTATTTGTCCTATATTTTAGTAAAGACTAGATATTTGTGTATATATGAGATATGTCATATAAATACTTATCTTCTCCCATGAATATACTTTTTCCATAAATTCCTTGTCTTATTTCTCCCACTTTTGCGATTGTCAAGAAAAAGAAATAGAAACACTAAATGAAGACAAGTAAGAGAATAAACAACAAAAGTGCACATTGTATTGAATAAAATGAGAGAGTTCATTAGAAGAATAAATAAAAATACAGAACATCCCTATCAAAATACATCCTTTACTTCTCTTCAGACCCATATGTTCTTTCTTTTCCCTTGGCTGAGACATCAGGAGGATCCATAGGAGTATATGTAGAAGTGGTATAAGGGATTGATTGAACGATGGGAGAAGGAAAAGGCACTCCTTCAAAGATAGAGGATGCAAGAGATGGTTTGGTTGAAGACCGAGGTAATGGTTTTTCAATAATAAGAGGTTTGATCTATATCAGGGCCTGAGATATAGACTTGATAGTAGTAACAAAGGTAGTGGAGGAGGAAGGATTTGGACCAGGTCGCAAAGGGGTAGCTTCATGATCCCCAATGGCAGTACTTTTCATATATATATATAAAGGACTTCAACGACTTAATGAAATTAGTGATGATCTCACCTCCATACAACATATCCTTCTTAATGTCATCATTGTTTTCCAAGAACTTATTTAGAGTGGGTGTAAATTCATTGATCTTCTACACTAGATCATTAACAACTTTAGTGACTTGAGGTATTTTCAAGTTCTCTAAAAGATACTTGAAATTATTAGTTATCTCATGCTTGGAAAATATTCTGTTTAAGTAGAAGTCCAATTTCTTATATAATTCTTCTTAAGCATTAGTGGAAATATTTTAATGGATCCTCACCAAATCAAGTACATGGTCACGATTGTTTATGAAAGTAGAGAAACATTCCTTATCCACCCCACATAACACAGACCAAAGATATTATTTCAAAAATGTTCTGATTAAGTCACTGTCTATAGGTTGAGATGGGTTTCTAGAGTCATTTAAAGCTGTAACAGCTGATGTGAGACTCTTAATATTATTTTGAACCTTTTTTAAACTTCCCTTATATTCATCATTCAGTTTATTAAGTCCTACAACAAGTACACACATCTCATTAACTATCTTACTGTTTCTCTCAACCACTTTTTTCATATAGTGTAATCTAGTTTGGTTGAATTATAGATACAACCTTTTGTGGGATCTGATCACCAGCATCCCCAATAGGATGATCAATAATATATTGACCGGTTTTCAAAACTTTATGCATATCTTGAACCATATATTATAGATACTTAACCTCATCACTCAACTATTTATTATCAGTCCTAACTTCATGAATTTCATGAAGCATATTTGACTGATCTTCCATATAATGTTCTCTAGAGGAAAGGTAGAATCTCTTTCACTAAGATTGGTCAAATTGGAAGGTTGTGACTTCATGATCTTTTCAAATCCATCAAACAAGGTGTTTCCAATTCTATTTTATCATCTTTACTTACATAAGAAAGAGTTTTTTGGGTAGGTTCAGAAGTAGGAACTATCACAGGTTCTGTTTCCATTTGAGGTACAATTTCCTTAGTAATGGTAAGTTTGAGATTAAACACAATGGATTGATCTATTGATTTAACTGAGACTCCTTAAGAATCAGCAACATCAAATTACTCTGGAAATATGTATCATTTATCCATAGAACATAAATCTAGAAGATTTTTCACTTCAATTCTTTCCAAAGTAGGGGTCTTCTCCACCTTAATAGGCACATCAATGACAGGATTAAGATATTCAATTTCTTGATCCATTACTAGATTCAAATATTCTTCAGGATCACCCATCTTATCTATAGTTAGTTGAAATTATTACTCCATACTTTTCCTCAATAGATAAAATAACTTCAGGAACCACAAGTTCTTCTAAATTTTCCTCATAACTAGATTATTATTCTATAATAGAAACTTTTCCATCTCCAAAAACAACTGATATAGTAACTAAATCTTTAGTAACTTCGGCAACTACATCTTCTTCAATTACTTCTTGTGAAATAGGTAGTCCATTGTCTTCTTTGTCTAAGATAGTTTCTTCCTCAGGTGAAACTAATGCATCTTATACCACTTCATCTCAGTATTCAACAACTTCATTAGGTTCTAGACTAGGTTTAGATACATTCTTATGCCTTGAAGGTTTTTCAACTAGGGAGAAACTTTCAAATATCATTTCATTATCTTCCACCCAATGTTTCTTCCATGGTTTCTTGATAATTTTTATAAGTACCCTAATATTCTTTTTAGGTTTGGATCTTGATTTATGCTATTTTTTAGAAAAAGAGGAGTTTCTAGAAATTTATGGAGTACAAGATGTGTACATAGGAGTACACGTCGTATACCTGGTTTTCGCGGGTAGACGTGTACTAGCTATATAACGGCCGAGTACATGGCTGTGTGGGGTTACCTGGAGACCCCCTAAATTGGGGATCGATAAATTCATATACACATAATTTATTTTTTAAAAATATTCCTTGTATTTTTATTTTTATTTTTATTTGATAAATTAGATCGGGTTTGCGTCTCATTCACAGAAAACACTTCTTTTGGCTTCCTCTCATCCAGGAGAGACCGAGCCGACGATTCTTCTCTGAGCCCCCAACCCCCCATCTGTTCTTTGAATCCAACTTCTCTGGTTTCATTATATCATATTGGCCAGTTCTTCTTTATTCTAAAGCCTCTTCTCTTGATTTATCCTCTTTCGTGAGATATCTGTAGTTGATCGTTTTATATTTTTTGTAGATCTACGGTGTTCTGGGTCGATTCAAAGGATGAGGTTCAACTATATTGATTGTACAATGTTAAGGTAGGCGGTTTGTGCCTATCAGTAGTTTGTATTTAAATTATATGTGCAAAATTTCCCAATAACCTAGTTTGGGGCATTGCATGTTTAGGGAATCTAACCCTTTAATGCCTGTTATGCCTTGATTGCTTGAGTTAGGGATCTTGTTTGATAATAGGGTTTAATTACCTTGATATGGATGTTTTTCCCATGTTTTAAATGATATTGGTTGTTGGTTCTAGTTTTACTTATCAGGATGCAATGTTTTCCATGCCTAGTGAAGTTAGAATGGAGTGATTTTATCTTACTTACTTGTTCCATGCTTTGTAGATATTTAGCCAAGTAGTATATTGTGATTTATTTTGGCTGTTGGATATTGTTTTTACATGATTGAAATATACAAGGCTGTGGGATCCGGGTGTAGTTAGACCATAGTGGAAATGGATGATGAGGGATTTCCTATAGTGCATGTTATACTTCCTCATTGTGGGAATATAGGGGGGATGGATGTGAGTGCTCCTTCAGAGTGTCTGTAGTTCTATATTGTGAGACCACATGGTGAATTGGACATTGAGTTCTTCCCTAAAGCATTTGTAGTTTACCATTATGATACCACATGGGGAATTGACGGTGACTGCTTCCTCAGAGAGTCTTTGTTAAGATGAACCAGAGGGGTTAGACTATGATAACTTCGTAGAGGTTTTCTTGATATATTTTGGTTGTTTATTCAATAAATGTAAATGAATGTAGTTGAAATTGTTGAATTGTTTACTTTTTATTACTTCATTGTTTATTACAATGTTTTTCCTATTGACTTCTCTATATATATATATATATATTCACTGACAATTTGGCAGAGATATTTGGGTGGTTTCCTACTGGGATTCATACCACACCCTGTTTAGGTTATTCTATGGGTCCAAACAGATTATATTGTTGTAGGTATAAACAATGGAAATTTCCCCTCTAATTTAGGTACTTTATTGATGTAGAGCTAGAGAGCATGGGACCAAGCGGAGGCTTGCGATGCTGCTGGTGTTATTTACTTGTTTTACTTTGTACTTTGTTTTAGTACTGTATTCCAGAATTTTGACTTGTTTGGCTTCTTTCCTAGACATATGTGATGCATCATTTATATATGTGCTCTAGTTGTTTATCTAATTTTAATTTTCCACTCTTTACTGTTTCATTTTATTATTATTGCTTCTACTAATTTTATCTATTTTTTTATAGTGTTACACTTCAAATATGGGTATAGTTTCCCCACTATCACACCCATGTCTCTCACAACTAGTTAGCATCCTCTAGCGTTCAAAAAAATGAGCTTGAGGACATGTGGACAACCGGGTACGGGGCACCTCTTGGCGGCACCAGGAACTGGGACCGAACAAAGTGGTATCAAAGGAGGTTCTTTTATTCTTTGACATACTGTTTGGAGCCTATAGCCTGGGGTAGGAAGGAATAGGTAGTTGGTAATAAGTTGTGCCCTGGAGTAGCTAACTCGTGTACATGGAAATGATAATTTACCTTGATTATTGAAATTTTATGGTTTTGCGATTATTAAAGTGGATTTGATATCACTGTTGGGTGATTCACATGTTTTGTTGTTGTTATCATTGATATCATTGAGGTTCTATTTTTGTTGCAATGTGATGAGATGAGGGTATTCCATCTCATGTACCATATAAGCACTTGTTATAGATCACATGTCATGCATTCTTTTCATGCCATTTATGGTGCATTATCGATTTCATGTTGTTATGACAGATGTTGTGCTATATATTCATGTTGTTGTGATATATGCCTTGATAGAATACCTTCTATTTGATAAGGTATTAGTTTCTGTAAGGATTTATTTGAATGGGTTCCAAAATTTGTTCCCTGAGGTGTTTTGGGACCTCATGGATCAAAAATTGGTGGATCATGTGTTTTTTGCACTATTATACCTGTTATGTGACATGAAATGATCCCAAGATTTGATTCCCAGGGAGTATGGGCCCTCATGAATCAGAATTTGGAACATAAATGTTTTTAAGTGTTTTTTTGGGTTCCATAGTAGTTTCTAAGGATTACTGTCTGAAAAACCCTAGAATACACGGTCTTTATTGATGAATAGACGCCAGGAATCCTTTTATATGGGAAGGAACTATTTTCCTTAAGTACACATTGTGTACTATATATACATGCCATGTAATCCTTGACTGTGTGACTGCCTGTGCGGGTAGGGACACGGGGTAGGAAGTTGTTTAGTGGAACACATCGTGTACTTGAAGTACACATAATTTTGTAGAGGCCGTGTATTTCGATGTGTGACTAACGGCATGGGTGGATGAAATCCTTCTAGTACATGATGTGTCTGACATAAACACACCATGTAGAGTCAGTGGTATCTCAAACCGTGTGACTAACGACACAGGTGATTGGACCCTAAGCGGTACATGTCGTGTCTGGCACAAAAACGTAGTGTAGTTTTGTTCTAGGAGAAAACCATGTGGTTTAGCCATGTAGAGGAACTCAGGAAGGGGGAAAGGATTCAAGTACACACCGTGTAAATGAAGAACACACCGTGTGGATGGGATGTTACACGGCCTATTTTGGAAGAAGTACACGCTCATGTAAATTCTTAAGGTAACACGATGTGTAGAGGTTATACACACTGTGTATCCATGTTTTGAATAACTTTAATTCTTTCTTTATCATGTTCATTTCTTTCAATTCTATGTTTCAATACTTTAGATTTTTGAACTATGGTGTGTGCTCGACATTGTAGAGTCATGCCACTAGGACGCCCTTTGGTAGTATTCCAAAAACAGGGTAGTGAACAAACACCAGACATGGTAGATCAGAGACTACCAGCATATCATCCCATTGTTCTTTTCTTAGCACCAACCATTATACTGGAAATAAGTTCTAATGAAAAATTCCGTGAAGGATTCATGATGTTTATACAGACCTTCCAGGGAGCGCCGCATCATGCCCTGTCTATGGACGAACTGATGTGGGTCTTTCAGCAGCATCCTTCTACTTTATTTGGGGATGGAGAACCTCAAGATGAAGAGTCATGGTTAGAATCCATACTGTGGATCTTTGAACATCTAGAGATGCCTCCAGAGAGGATGGTGAAATTCACTACTTATATGCTTCGAGATTCTTCCCAGACATATTGGTATGTGATCTCATAGGTAGGATTCCAGCAAGATATGACTTGGGATGAGTTCCAGCATGCCTTCTATGATTACTTCTACTTAGAGACTTTGAGGGCCAATCAAGCCCAAGAGTTCATGAGTTTGGCGCAAGGTACCCTCTCAGTCATGGAGTATTCTTCTCTATTCACAGATCTGTAGTGATTCAAACCCATTCTAGGGGTCGATGAGTTATTTCTGGTGAGGATGTCAGAGGATGGTCTTAGGAATGACATTTTATCTAAGGTGAACATCTTCATTTTGACTTCCATAACATCCATAGTCAACCAAGCGCTGATCACAGAGCACATTTTGAAGGATTTTGTGGATGTGAGCCCTGGAGGCTCGACATCTAGAGTTAATACCCCTCTGACTGATGGAGGGAATTTTCATAGGGAGTCTATTCATGGAGATCGGAGTAGGCGGAATACTTCCTCTAGTGGCCAGGTGGTATGCTACCAGTGCGGAAAGAGTGGGAATATGAGACCTTGGCCGAAGGACCTAGTGGAGTGCTAACCATGGGGAAAATGGATCATATTCATCATTTCTGTTAGATTTGTTCACCAGTAGTTGCTGATAGGGGTTCTATTTCGACTCCTCATACCGGAATAAGACCACCCACCCCACATCAGACTGGTGGTTGGAGTTCTTCAGGTTGTTTAGACCAAGGTGGAGGTTGTAACCGCAGTGTTCAGACACAAGGCTTTCGACAGCCATAGGGTGGATCAGCTCAGGGATATCAGTCAGCTTCATAGGGATGCAGTGCAGGTCGAGCTTTTGCGATAGAGTAGATTCACCAAGATCAGGATCCCAAACCCTCTATAGTTAGAGGTGTGATGCTAGTTTCCTTAGTTTTATATTCTTCTATTTTTAATATAGGGGCTTCCCACATATTTATATATTTAGCTGTTGTGGAGAGAATTATGATCTATATCTTTACTTATACTGATATCTTGATGCTAGACACTTTGTTGGGGACTAGAACGGCTAGTGTACATCAGTGTAAGGAGTGACCTCTTGAAGTATGTGGGTGTCGCTTCTTATAGAACCTTTATGTCTTAGAGATTATGGGCTATGAAATCATTCTCGGAATGGACTGGTTAGTTTCATTCTAGCATTTTGTCTGTTACTATCATCATAGGGTGATTTTCACACAACCAGAGGGTAGATTGTTTCACCATAAGGGAGAATGGGATTCCCAAGAAAGCAAAGTGTGAATCAAGCATAATTTTTTAGAAGGAGTTACATCCCAGATTAATAGTTTGTAACTGGATGACTAGGGAACTTCATAGATGGACTTTCCTCTAGTGGTGGTTCATTTCAGGGATGTCTTTTGAAAGAACTTTTCAGATTTTCCTCTGAAGATAGTGGTAGACTTTTCTATTTAATATGTTCCTGGAGTAGCCTTAGTGTCCATTCCTCCTTATAGGATGGCTACACCAGAGTTACAGGAGCTCATGAAGCAGGTAGAGAAGTTACATGCAAATGGTTTTTTAAGAACCCGGTTCTTATTTTGAGGTACGGGTTTCTTATTTTCTTCTTTCCTTATATGTTTTTGAGAAAATATGGAAAATTGGGAAAATCCCAAATTTTGGAAGTACACGCCATGTACTTTTCCACATTCCGTGTACTTTTGGCCATGTGGGATGAGTACACAGGGTGTGTAGCCGTGTTGGCGACGAAGGGTGTAAAAACCGACTACACACCGTGTAGTGGTCCCTTACACGCCGTGTAGTCAGTCGGTAGGCGAATAGTAAGGTGGTGTCCAGCTGTGGGGCAGCACACGCCGTGTACTCATGAAGACACGTTGTGTGGTCATGTCGGCAGGTGAACAGTGCCACGCTGGCGGGAATCCTCTAGAAGAACAGTTAAAAATGGGAAGTACATGCCATGTACTTTGAAATACATGTCGTGTACTTTTTTTTCTCTTAAAATGGGCAGTAGCCTCCCCTGTTCACAGGGAAGGCTTAGAACGAGAAGAGGGCTCGAGAGAGGAAGGTCGAAGCTTTGGAGATCTGCCGAGCGCACGTCAGGAATCCGTTTTCGCCTCGGATGATCTTGTTGGAACCACACGGTTAATCCCTCCACTCTTCTTTAATTGTTCTTTCCAATTATTCCCCTAATGGGAGTTATTTATGTTTAAGAGAGTTTTCTTCTACGTCAGATCTACATCATTCTTGGGCGTTTCTGGAATCGACGTTCATGTATATCGTTCGTTGGCGTTTAAGGTAGGTGGCTTGGTGTTTATTTTTCCAACTGCTGTGTGTATTGTGTATTATAGTGCCACGAACCCATGTTGGGGTGTCATGTGGCTGGGGTCGTGGCTATTTTAACTACCTAAAAATTGTATAGGTAATTAAATGTGATATTAAAATGCTGTTTGGGATCGCTGCTTGGATCTAGGACCACCCCGGTGGTGTGTTCCTATGTTTAGCCATTTGGCCAGGATACCCGAGGGTATTCCATGTTTAAATTATGCATTGATTTTTCATTGAGAGGAATTTTATCTAAATTTCATGTTTATATGTTGGGCATGGCCCGATTACTTATGCCTGAGGGCGGTGTTCTACTATGGCCTGAGGGCATGACTGTATTAGCCTGAGGGCAGCCTTCTATTTCGCATGAGGGAAACCTTTCGTGCCTGAGGGCTTGACTTCTGTTCCTGAGGGCGACACATCGTATGCCTGAGGGAAAGATTATGATATTCCTGAGGGCGAGATTTTGTTACGCCTGAGGGAAATTATCTGCGGGTTGGGTTCTGATTACCTGAGGGTAAGGGTTTTCTTATCTGAGGACGCTGACTGTTTACATAGAAATTCACTATGGTTTTTTTCTTATATTAAATGGATTAAATGAATAATTAAATGGAAATATAAATGGTGAGATAGTTACTTTTGAGTAATTCTTAGTTTATTGAATTTTACTTTTTCATACTGTTGTTGCATGTTTACACACAGTTGGGAATGTGCCTTTGGTGGGTGCCTACTGAGATATATTTCTCACACCCTGTTTGGGTCATGATTTTCGGCCCAAACAGATTACGTTTCTGTAGGTGAGGATAAAGTCAAGGGTCCTTATATAGGTACTTGATTGCTACCGAGGAGTAGGGGAGCATGAGACCGGGATTAGGCTCATGATGCTACCTGCTGTTTCATTTTGTTTTGTTGTACTCTGTAGTTTTATTGTGTTGATTTTGTAACATGTTCTGTCTGTTTTCATAGAATTGAGGGATGTTGCATCATTATTTTTATACTGTTTGGTTATATCTACTGCAGTTGTTTATTTCAGTTATGTATCATTATTCGCTTCCGCTATTGTTGTATGCTTTCTTCTTTCCGTTGCGCTACACTTTGACAAATGAGGGCATAGTTTCCCCACTATTAGACCTGGGCCCTCGCTGCTAGTCGGCAACCTCTGGAATTAGGGGGAATTCTCTTGAGGTCACGTGGCGAACCGGGTTCGGGGCACTAATTGAGTGGCACCCAGAACAGGGACGTTACAAAGTGGTATCAGAAGGGGTTATTTTCTTTGACTTACTATTTGGAGCCTTAGTCAGGGATAGGATGGGAACGATAGTTGGTAATAAGCTGTGCCTGGGCATAGCTAACCAGTGTACAGGTAAAATCCAGTCTACCATGTATTTTTTCAATTCTTTTGATTTTTCAAATTTTACAGTTGATTTGATTTCACCGATCGGTGACACACTTGTGATTGTGATATTTATATTTTATCCATGGGTTCTATTTAGTTGAAACCCGATGAGATGAGGGTATTCCATCTCATCCATCATTTAGGCACATGCTAGAAATCACATGCCATGCATAGTTCCATGCCATGTAGGTGCATTAGAATTTTCATGTTGTTGTGATAGTGGTTGTGCTAGAAAAGCCTGCTGTTGTGATAGCTGCTTTGATAAGATACCTACTATGTGATAGGGTATTTTCTTATGTGATCTGGTTGATAGAATTGATGCCAAACTTTGGTTTTTGGGGATTATGGGCCCCCACTGACTGGAATTTGGTGGATCATTAGCTTTTTATTAGTTATATCAGAGATAAGATGTCAAACTTTGATTCGTGGGGAGTATGGGCCCTCACGGGTCGGAATTTGACACCTAGGTGTTGTTTTTTAGTATTTCTAGGTTTCGGGGATGTTTCTAAGGAATACTGTCCAGAAACCCAGTATACACACCGTGTAGTACATTAAACACGCCATGTATGGTCTTCTGTTCGGGAAGAAAAATAAACTTTTTAAGTACACGCCGTGTACCCAGAGTACATGTCGTGTAGTCTCTTCCCATGTCACAAACCATTTGGGCGACAACACGGGGTAGGGAATGTTTGGGGGAAAACACATCATGTACCAAATGTACACACCGTGTAGTGTTGACCCCCAGTCCACTCGTGTAACTAACAACACGGATGGGAGATACCTTAAGACATACCCGCCGTGTACACTATGGAACACGCCGTGTAGTCTGACATGGGGACCCGACCATGTAGCTAACAACACGGGTCTGTGTAATCCTTTTGGATACATGCCGTGTTCTATAGAACACGGCCTGTAGTGTGATCTGTGTGTCCGGCCGTGTAACTAACAACACGGGTCGGCGAAGCTCGTCTAGTACACACCATGTAACTGTGGGACACACCATGTAGTCTTTTCCGAGGACAGACCATGTAGACTTAGCTGTGTGGCTGGGAGATGGGGTATTGTACACACCGTGTGAGGTTGTAACACGCCATGTAGTTCAAGCCGAGTAGTCGGCCGTGTCACAAACGACACGGGTAGTTGGAAAATTACACCATACACGTTGTGTAAGCATTATACACGCCATGTAGTTTTGTTCAACGGGATCCTTGTGGATTAGCCATGTAGAAGGACCCAGGCAGTGGAGGATAAGTCAAGTACATATCATGTAGTCATTATACACACCGTTTAGTCTTTTTTTTTCAAATCCTAAAATGCCTTCTTCCTCTTGTTCCATTTATGGTTCCTTCATTTTCAGTCTTGTTAAATTTAGATCTAAGGCATGTTTTTGACCTTGTAGTGTCATGCCGCCTAGAAGACCGCGTGTTGTTCACCGGGAGAGTGGAAACGAGTATTCTCTAGGGATGGTGGGCCTTGGGCTACCAATGGACCCTCCAGCAGAGCCAGATGCAGCGCCAGCTGTTATACTGGACACAGGCGCGGAGGAGCAGTTCCATGAAGGTTTTATGTGGTTCATGCAGACCTTTTAGGAAGCACCGCAGGCTGCCACATCTATGGATGAGCTGACACGTATCTTTCAGTAGCAGCATCCGCTTATGTTTTCAGGGGATGGTGGACCACAGGCTGCAGAGTCTTGGCTAGGATCGATGGAAACTATTTTTGAGCATCTTAATATGCCTCTAGGGCGGAGGGTCAAGATCACGACTTATAAGCTGTGTGATTCCACCAAGAGGAGGTGGGATGTTACCACCCAGTCAGAGTATCATAGAGACATAGAGTGGGAAGATTTACAGGCAGTCTTCTATGACTTCTTTTTCCCAAAGACACTGAGGGCAGATAGAGCTCGAGAGTTCATGAATCTATAGTAGGGCGCTATGTTGCTGATGGACTATTCTGCTCATTTCACCGAGCTTTAGCTCTTTGCACCCATGATGGTGGGTGATGAGACGTTGAGAGCTAGACATTTGGAGGATGGTCTTCGTTATGACATCCGAGCACTGGTGAATGTTTTCAGGTTACATTCAGTACACGCTATTGTGAACCAGGCGCTGATTACAGAGAGGAACCTATGGGAATCTATTGGTGTGGGTCAGGGCGGCTCAACACCAGTTTCTGGTACAATTTCTACTGGCAAGAGGAAGTGACAGATGGATTTCTCTCAGAGTAGCAGTACCAGCCGGGAAGTTTCTTCAGGTGGCTCGATCAGGTGCTACTAGTGTGGTAAAGAGGGGTAAAAGAGATCGCAGTGTCCATGTGACCTAGTGGAGTGTCGAGCTTGTGGTAAGATGGGTCATCTGTAGCACTTTTGTAGGGATTTTCTACAAGTGGCTAGTGAGAGGGGTTCTATGCAGACTCCGCGTGCGGGAGCAGGTCCAGTAGCTTCTTACCAATCGGCAAATTGGAATACTTCAGGGCGTGAAGGCAGTGATGGTGGTCGTGGTCATGGTATCCAGACACCAGGATCGCAGAGGCAGCAGGGCGGGACAGCTTAGGGTAGACAGGTTGTGCCGTAGGGTCGCGGCACTGGGCATGCATATGCAGTGCAGCAGACCCAGCAGGAGCAGGATCCCGGACCTTCTATAGTCAGAGGTACTATTCTAGTAGCTTCTGTCTTATCTTCAGTAATTTTTTATATGGTTGTTACACATAGATTCATATCTGTGCCCGTTGTGGAGAGCCTTGGTCTCTGTGTTTCTTCTTCATCTGATGTTATGATGCAAGACACTCTGTTGGGGACTAGAACAGCTGGTGTGTGTCAGTGCAGAGAGTTCCCCCTTAAGGTTTGAGGGTGTCACTTTCGTTGGGACCTATATTTATTAGAGATGACAGATTATGTTTTCATTCTCAGGATGGACTGGTTGGTTCCCTTTCAAGCCTTTGTAGACTGCTATCGTCTCAGGGTGTGTTTCACGTCTCCAGAGGATGGAGAGTTTCTATACAAGGGTGAATTGGATGTTCAGGAAAGTTGAGATGGAACAGAGCATCCTATGCGAGGTGGAGTCACAGACCAGATTACGAGCTTATATCTGGATGATCAGGGGAATTGTCAGACAGATTTCCCTCTAGTCGTTGATCACTTCAGGTATGTCTTCCTAGATGACTTTTCGGGTCAACCTCCAGAGCGTAAGGTGGATTTATTTATTGAACTTGTGCTAGGGGTAGCACCGGTTTCCATTCCTCCTTATAGGATGGATACTCCTGAGTTGCAGGAGCTCAAGAGGTAGTTTGTGGAGTTACAGGAAAATGGATCTATCTGACCCAATACGTCTCTATGGGGTTCTCTATTCCTTTTTGCGAAGAAGGAGAACGGTACCCTCAGACTCTGTGTGGATTATCGAAAGCTGAACCAGTTGAATGTTAAGAACCGATATCCTTTGCTAAGGATTGATGATCTTTTTGATCAAATTCGCGGAGCACGAGTGTTCTCGAAGATTGAACTGATATATGGATATAATCATCTACGCGTGAGACCGTCAGATATACCGCTCACAGCTTTTCGAAGCAGATATGGTCTGTATGAGTACTTGGTTATGCCGTTCGGACTCACGAACGCGCCAGCAGTTTTCATGGCTCTGATGAATTGTGTGTTCCATCCTTATCTGGATTATTTTGTGGTAGTATTCATGGACGACATCTTAGTGTACTCTCACACTCAACACGACCATGCCACCCATCTTGATATCATTTTGAGTACACTGAGAGAGCATCGACTATATGCTAAGAGCTCAAAGTGCCACTTTTGGATAGAACAGATTCACTTCCTGGGTCATATCATCTCAGAGATAGGAGTTAGAGTAGACCCAGAGAAGGTGAGAGCAGTAGTTTCTTGGGAGCATCCTAAGAACGTGTCTGAGATATGGAGTTTCTTAGGGCTGGCTGGTTACTAAAGACACTTCATACAGGACTTCTCCCGCTTAGCAGCGCCGTTGACGGGTCTGACTAAGAAGGGCGTGAAGTTCATTTTGTCAGAATCTTGCGAGGCAGCCTTTCAGGACCTGAAAGGATGGTTGACATCAGCACCAGTTATGATACTTCTAGAGCAAGGGAAGAGCTATACATTTTACTATGATGCATCTGGTATTGGTCTAGGAGCAGTGTTGATGTAGGAAAATCGAGTTGTTGCGTACGGGTCTCGGCAGTTGAGGCAACATGAGAGGAATTACCAGACGCATGATCTCGAGTTTGCTGTATTTGTTCTTGTGTTACGCTGTTGGATACATTATCTATTGGGAGAGCATTTTGTGGTTTTCACCGAACACAAAAGCCTTCAGTGTATCTCTACTCAGCGTGACCTGAATCTGAGGCAGAGGAGGTGGGTTGAATACCTACAGTCTTTCAATTTTGAGCTTGCCTATACACCTGGTAAAGGTAATGCAGTAGCTGATGCACTGAGCAGGAAGACATAGATACAAGCAGTGTAGGAGGCCAGTGGTGAGTGTCACCTTATGGATATGTTCTCTGAGATGCATTTGGAGGTGCACAACAGTCAGGGGAAAACCTATATTTCATCTTTTGTTGTGACTTCTACCCTCCTGGATAGACTGAGGATGAGATAGTTATCTGATTCTGAAGGCCTAGTTTTATAGGAGTCAGTGGAAAGTGATGACCCTCCTCCTAGTTGGACTATAAGCGATGATGAAATTATTTGTTTGCATGTATGAGTGTGGGTTCCAGGGGATATACGCGAGGAGCTCATGTGGGAGTTTCATGCTTCAGCTTGGGAAGTTCATCCCGGGGTTACCAAGATGTACCGTGACTTGATACATCAGTACTGGTGGCCGGGTATGAAGACAGATGTATCTGATTTTGTTACAAGATGTTCCACCTGTTAGCAGGTGAAGGCAGAGCACCAGAGGCCATCCAGACTGTTACAGTAGTTACCCATCCCTGAGTGGAAATGGGATGATGTCACGATGGACTTCGTGATTGGGTTTCCAAGGTCACCTCGAGGCAATGATGTCGTGTGGGTTGTGGTGGACCGACCCACGAAGGTAGCTCACTTTTTTCCGATCAAGGAGACCATCGATGTTGATGAGATCGGGAAGTTGTATATCTGAGAGATCATCTATCTTCATGGGGTCCCTCGTTCTATAGTTTCAGATATGGATGCCCTCTTTACGTCTCGTTTCTGGCAGAGTTTTAAGAGGGCACTGGGTACACATGTGCTTCTGAGCACTGCTTACCACCCTCAGACTGATGGTCAGTCAGAGCGTATGATACAAGTGATTGAGGACATACTGCGTGCATGCATCCTAGACATTGGGGGATCTTGGGAGAAGCATATAACCTTAGTTGATTTTTCCTGTAACAATAGTTTTCAGGTAACTATTGTGATGGAACCTTATGAGGCTTTATATTGTAGGCCATGACGATCACCTCTGTGCTGGTTAGAGGTAGGTGAGGCAGCTTTACTGGGACCACGTCTCGTGCAGGAGACTTCTGAGTAGGTCTAGTTGATTCAGAAGTGGATTTCTACCGCTCAGTCTCGTCAGAAATCTTATGCTGATCGCCGCAGACGACCTTTGGAGTTTGTGGTTGGGGATCAAGTTTTCTTGCGTGTTTTGCTGAGGTTGGGACACAGGCGGATCAGGAGATAGGGTAAACTTTCATCGAGGTATGTGGGGACATTTGAGATTCTGGAGAGAGTTAGGTCAGTTTCCTATCGGCTACAGTTACCACAGAGGTACCGATCTATGCATGACATCTTCCATGTTTCTTAGCTGTGTCGCTATCATTCAGACTTGTCTCACATCTTTCATCCAGAGGAGGTTTATCTGGAGGAAGATGTGTCCTTTGAGGATCATCTAATTTGTGTCATTGATAGGAACATGAAGGTTCTCCGAGGCCAGTCAGTTCCTCTCGTACGGGTGCTATGACATCATGGCCGAGTGCAGGACGAAACCTGGGAGCAGGAGATCGATGTACGTGCTCAGTGGCCAGAGATGTTCTGAGCTTTATCTTCGCCACCCTTGGAAGGGAAATTCGGGGATGAATTTATTTAAGGGGGGAAGTTTTTAAGAACCCAGTTCTTATTTTGAGGTACGAGTTTCTTCTTTTCTCCTTTCCTTAAGTGTTTTTGAGAAAATATGGAAATTGGGGAAAAATCCCAAATTTTGGAAGTACATGCTATGTACTTTTCCACACGCTGTGTACTTTTGGCCGTGTGGGATGAGTACACAGGGCGTGTAGCCTTGTCGGTGATGAAGGGTGTAAAAACTAACTACATGACGTGTATTGGTCCCTTACATGCCGTGTAGTCATTCAGAAGGCGAATATTAAGGTGGTGGCCAGCTGTGGGGCAGAACACGCCGTGTACTCATAATGACACACCGTGTGGTCATGTTGGTAGGTAAACAGTGCCACGCTGGCAGGAATCCGCTAGAGGAATAGTTAAAAATGGTAAGTACATGCCGTGTACTTGGAAATACATGTCGTGTACTTTGTTTTTTTCACTTAAAATGGGCAGTAGACTCCCCTATTCACAGGGAAGGCTTAGAAAGAGAAGAGGGATCGGGAGAGGAAGGCCTGAGCTTTGGAGATCCACCGAGCGCATGTCAGGAATCTATTTCTGCCATAGGCGACCTCGTTGGAACCGCACGGGTAAACCCTCCACTCTTCTTTAATCTTTCTTGCCAATTATTCCCCTAATGGGAGTTATTTAAGTTTAAGCGAGTTTTCTTCTACGTCAGATCTGCGTCATTCTTGGGCGTTTCTGGAATCGACGTTCACGTATATCATTCGTTGGCATTTAAGGTAGGTGGCTTCGTGTTTATTTTTCCAACTACTATGTGTATTGTGTATTGTAGTACCACAAACCCATGTTGGGGTGTCCTGTGGCTAAGGCCGTGGCTATTTTAACTACCTAAAAATTGTATAGGTAATTAAATGTGATATTAAAATGTTGTTTGAGATCGTTTCTTGTATCCAGGACCACCCCGGCGGTGTGTTCCTCTGTTTAGTCATTTGGTCAGGATACCTGAGGGTATGCCATGTTTAAATTATGCATTACTTTTTCCTTGAGAGGAGTTGTATGTAAATTGCATGTTTATATGTTGGGAATGTCCTGGCTACTTATGCCTAAGGGCGGTGTTCTACTATGGCCTAAGTGCATAACTGTATTAACCTGAGGGCAGCGTTCTATTTCTCCTGAGGGAAACCTTTCATGCCTGAGGGCTTGACTTCTGTGCCTGAGGGCGACACTTCATATGCCTGAGGGCTAGATTCTGATATGCTTGAGGGCAATGCATGAGGGTGAGATTCCATTACGCTTGAGGGAAATTACAAGTGGGTTGGGTTCTGATTACCTGAGGGTAAGGGTTTTCTTGTATGAGGACGCTGACTGTTTACTTAGAAATTAAATGTGGTGTTTTCTTATATTAAATGGATTAAATGAATAATTAAATGTCAATATAACGGGTAAGTTGGTTACTTTTGAGTACTGATTAGTTTATTGCATTTTACTTTTTCATATTGTTGTTGCATGTTTACACATAGTTGGGCACGGGCCTTTGGTGGGTGCCTACTGAGATATATTTCTCACACTCTGTTTGGGTCATTATTTTCAGCCCAAATAGATTACATTTCTGCAGGTGTGGATAAGGGAAAGGGTCCTTATACAGGTACTTGATTACTGCTGAAGAGTAGGGGAGCATGGGATCGGGCATAGGCTTGCGATGCTACTGTCTATTTCGTTTTGTTTTGTTATACTCTGAAGTTGTATTGTGTTGATTGTGTAACATGTTCTAGCTGTTTTCAAAGAATTGAGGCATGCTGCATCATTATTTATATACTGGTTGGTTATATCTTCTGCAGTTGTTTATTTCAGTTATGTATGGTTATTAGCTTCCTCTATTTTTTTATGTTTTATTCTTTCTGATGAGCTACACTTTGACAAATGAGGGCATAATTTCCCCACTATCAGACCTGGGCCCTCGCTGCTAGTCGGCAGCCTATGGCATTTGGGGGAATGCACTTGAGGTCACGTGGTGAACCAGGTTCAGGGCACCCATTGAGTGGCACTTGAAACCGGGACGTTACATGTTTCATCTGACCTGGTACTTCTCCTTGGGTTTCTCCTGTCCTGTTCGCAAAGAATACAGATGGTGCCCTCAGAATTCTTATGGATTATCAGAAGCTGAACGAATTTTATATCAAGAACCGATATCCCTTACCAAGGATTGATGATCTCTTAGATTAGCTTCGAGGAGCCCTGGTGTTCTCAAAGATCATCTTGAGGTTTTATTATCATCAGTTGTGCATTAGACCATCTGATATACCTCTTACAGCCTTTCAGAGTAGGTATGCTCTATATGAGTATGTAGTTATGATGTTCGGTATCACAAATGTGCCTGCAGTTTTTATGGAACTAATGAACCGAGTGTTACATCCATACTTAGATTATTTTGTGGTGGTTTTGTGGACAATATATTGGGTTACTCTCAAACTCAACATGACCATTCTACCCCTCTTGAGATCATTTTGAGTACACTGATAGAGCATCATTTGTATGCTAAGATCTCAAAATACAACTTTTTTACGGACCAAAGTCACCTCTTAGGTCGTGTTATCTCTGAGACAGGGGTATCAGTAGACCCATAGAATGTAATAATGGTAGTTTCCTAGGAGCATCCAAAAAACAACTTTGTGGAACACAGTTTTCTGGTGCTAGATAGTTACTACAAATTTTTTATATTGGACTTTCCAGGCTCAGAATCACCATTGGCGGGCCTAAATAAGAAGGTTGTGAAGTACCTATGGTCAGATTCTTGTGAGTCATCCTTTCAGGATCTGAAAGAGTGGTTGAAGTCATCACTGATACTAGTTTTTTCAGAGCTAGGAAATAGATATACTATTTACTGTGATTCTTTAGTTATCGGCCAGGGAGCAATTCTTATGCAAGGGAAGGGAGTCATTGTGTACGGGTCTCAGAAGTTGAGGTCACATGAGAGGAATTACCCGACACATGATCTCAAGTTGTATGTTATTGTTCATGATTTACACTATTGGAGACATTATCTATTGGGAGAGCATTTTTTGGTTTTCACCAGCCACAAAAATCTCAGGTACATATTCACTCATTGTGATATGAATTTCAAATAGCGAAGGTGGGTTGAATTCCTTCAGTCCTTTGATTTTGAGCTTTCCTACATGCCTAGGAAATACAACAGAGTGGTTGATGAACTGAGCAAGAGGAATCAGATACAAGAAGTTCAAGAGGCCAGTAGAGAGTGGAATCTTATGGATCTGTTCTATGAGATGCATTTGGAGGTTCACAATAGACAGGGACAATCATTTTTTTCTTCTTTAGTTATTACCTCTACTCTGCTTGAGCAAGTGCGAATGAGAAAGCTATCAGATGTTCAAGTCCTACTCCTGTGGGAGTGTGTTAGGAGAGGAACCTATTCCTGGATGGACCATGTGTGAGGATGATATCTTGTGCTTCCCTGGATGTGTATGGGTGTCAGCAGACATATGCGAGGAGATGATGCGGGGTTTTCATTCTTCATCTTGGGAAGTTCATCCCGGTGTCACCAAGATGTATCGAGATCTAGACCATCAGTATTGGTGGCTAGGTATGAAGAGGGATGTTTCTGGATTTTTGATGAGGTGTTCCACCTGTCAGAAGGTGAAGGCAAAGCATCAGCGACCAGCAGGGCTTTTGCAGCAGTTACCCATTCCCCAGTGAAAGTGCAATGATGTCACGATGGATTTCATGATAGTTTTTCTGATGTTACCCCAAGAGAATGATGTAGTATGTGTTGTCATTGACAGATTCACGAAGGTTTAACATTTCTTACAAATCAAGTACACCTTCTGTATTGATGAGTTGGAAAGGTTGTGAATATGAGAGTTTGTACGTTTATATGGGGTTCCGCATTCTGTCATTTCAGACAAGGATGTATGTTTTACTTCTTGGGTCTAGCAGGGACTACAGAGGTCTTTGGGTACACAGGTACTTCTGAGTACATCTTACCATCCCCAGACAGATGGCTAGTCCGAGCATACAATTTAGGTGGTAGAGGATGTGCTTCGAGTATGCATCCTAGATTTTAGAGGTTCTTCGGAGAAGCAGGAACCCCTGGTGGAGTTTTCCTACAATAATAGTTTTCAAGAAACTATTCATATGAAACCATACGAGGCTTTGTACGGTAGGTCATGCTGATCACCCCTTTGTTGGTTAGATGTAGGATAGGAAGCTATACTAGGACCTCTTCTTGTTCATGAGACCACGAATCATGTGGAATTGATTCTAAATATGATGGATATTTCACAGTCATGGAAGAAGTAATATACTGATAGACGGAGATGACCTCTGGAGTTCGAGGTTGGAGATCAGGTTTTCCTACATGTCACACCAAGGTTGGGACCTAGGAGGATTAGAATACAGGGTAAGCTTTTACTGAGATATGTCAGGTCGTTTGAGGTTTTGGAGAGAGTCGGGTTGGTTGCCTATTGATTGCAGTTACCTCAGATGTACCAGGCTATGCACGATGTCTTCCACATTTCATACCTACGACGTTATTTCTTAGAATCGTCTCATGTTTTCAACCTGAGGATCTTTACATAGAGGTGGATACCTCATTAGAAGAGAATCTAATCTGGATTGTTGATCACAGCATGATGGTTCTTCAGGGCTGGTATGTTCCTTTAGTAAGGGTGTTATGGCAGCATGGGCGAGTATTGGATGAGACTTGGGAGAGGGAGACCGATTTTCGATCGCAGTGGACAGATCTGTTTGAGGATTCTTCTTCTCCACCTTCTGAGGGAAATTAGGGGGTGAATTTATTTAAGGGGGGAATTTTGTAAGAACCAAAATCTTCTTTTCAAGTTTTAATCATGAATTTTGGTGTTTTTGACAAAAAGAGGAGTTTCTGGAAATTTATGGAGAACACTCCATGTACATAGGATTACATGTCGTGTACCTGGTTGTCGTGGGTAGCCATGTACTGGCCATGTAAGGGATTAGTACATGGCCTTTTCTGGTGACCTGGAGTCCACCTAAACTGGGTCCCGGTAAAGGAATATACATGTCGTGAACTTTTAAATAACATGACATGTATTTTTATTTTATTTGATAAATCAGACCAGGGTTGCGTCTCATTCACAGAAAACACTACTTTTGGCATCATCTCATCCAGGAGCGACTAAATCCAATGATTCTTCTCCGAGCCCCCGACCCACCATCCTTTCTTTGAATCAAACTCTATTGGTTGTGTGGTAATCGTATCTGTGAGTTCTTCCTTCTTCTACAACCTCTTCTCTTGATTTCTCTTCTTTTGTGAGATATATGTGGTTGATAATTTTAGACTTTTTGTAGATCTATGAAACTCTAGGTCTATTCATAGGCTAAGGTTAAACTATGTCGATCGTAAAACATTGAGGTAGGTGTTTTGTTCCTATCCATTGTTTTTATTGGAATTATATGTGAAAAAGTTCCCAATACCCCAGTTCGGGGTATTGCGTGTTTACAGAATTTAACCCTTTAATGCATGCTATGCCTTGATTTCCAATGTTAGTGCTCCTATTTGAGAATAGGGTTTAATTACCTTATTATGGATGTTTTTTCCCATGTTTGAACTGATATTGATCGTTGGGTCTAGTTTTTCTTGTTAGGCTTCACTGTTTTACATGCCTAGTGCTGTTAGGATGGAGTGATTTTATCTCACTTACACGTGCCATGTTTTTTTAGCTATTTAGAGAAGTAGAATATTTTGATTTACTTTGGCTGCTATATATTGTTTGTGCACGATTGACTTACATAGGGTTGTGGGAACTTGATGTAGAAATACCATAGGGGAAATGGACACTGAGGGATTTCCCATAGTGTCTGTTATACTTTCACATTGCGAGACCATAGGGGGTAAGCACGTGAGTGCTCCCTCAGATTGTCTGTAGTTCCATGTTGCGAGACCACTAGGGGGATGGACGTTGTGTGCTTCCCCATAGTGTTTATATATTACCATTAAGAAACCATTGGGGTAATTGATGGTGAGTTCTTCTAGAGAGATTCTTTTTTAAGCAGAACTAGAGGGGTTAGACTATGAGAACTTCCCAGAGGGTTACTTGATATTTTTTGGTTGTTTATTTAATAAATGTTATTGAATGTAGTTGAAACTGTAGGATTGTTTACTTTTGAGTAATTCCTTGTTTATTATTTCAATTTTCATATTTCCTACCATATATATATTCAATGATAGTTAGGTACAGATCTTTGGGTGGTTGCCTATTAGGATTCATCTCACACCCTGTTTTGGTCATGCTTTGGCCCCAGACAAGATATATTGTTGTAGGTATAGACAAGGGAAACAACCCTTCAACTTCAGGTAGTTTATTTCTACGGAGCTTGAGAGCATGGGACCAAGCTTAGGATTGCAATGATTCTGGAGTTATTTACTTTCTTTTCTTTTATACTTTGGTTTAGTATTGGTTTCTTTCATTGTGATTTGTTTTGATTATTTCATAGACATATGTGACATGCATCATTTATATATGTTCTCAAGTAATTTATCTACTAGTAGTCTTACCCTTTTCATTTTTTCATGTTATTATTACTACTTATGCTACTATTATATATATTGTTTACTATGTTACTCTACCAATGAGGTCATAGTTTCTCTACTATTAAACCGAAGTCCCTCACTGCTAGTCAGTAGCCTCTATAATGTCGGGAAATGTGCTTGAGTCCAGGTGAATAATCAGGTACGGGGCACCACTGGGTGGCACCCGGAACCGGGACATTACAATCTTCATGCTTCTAACTGTATCCTTTCGGATACAAAACTCATAAACTTTAACAAATTCTTCATTTGAACCAACTAATCCATTGGTACAAAACATTGCAGAAATTAACCTTGAATAAAACAAAGAGGTTGATTTTCAATTTTTCTTGATCATTTCACACAAGTGAATTATAATATACTTACACATATTGATCTTGTTCCCATTATTAATAAGATGTATCAAGAACACATCATGATACTCAAGGGTGGAAAAATACCCTTTCCTTGGACAGATAAGATGTTGAATAAACTTAAACAACAGCCTTGTCTTACCATCTAGCTCAATAGTAATTTCCCTTCTCTACTTCTTATTTCTAGTTAAACTTCCAAGAGCCTCTTCTAGGCTAAGTGCATCAATAGATGGATGAGGACCTCTTGGATAATCGTAAAAAAAATTATCATTAAATATTCTTAGGTAGTCAGCCCACTGCCTCAAAGAAAAGGTACATCATTGACTATTAAACCAAATTCTTACTAAAAAATTATCTTTTGAATTGAATGAGAAATTGACATGCTTATAAAACTCAGATACTAGCTTTGGATAAATGGGTTATTTCACTTTTGCGAACCAGTTCAACCATCCCTATTCTCCCAATACTTTCAACACAAGAGACTTACTTATAAACAACCACTTCGGGCAAAATTATTTCTTTGTACTACTTTCCAATCAACAATTCCTGGAATTAGTAGTTTCTCATGAATTATTTTTGGAGCCTTTTTCACATTCTTTGAAGACCGAAAATGATTAGGAGTTGAAGAAGATAGATGCTTCATTCTAAACATCCAATGTGGGTTCAATAAAGATGAAAGGTTGAATGAGGACTAACAGTTTGATAGATAAGGGTTTTGTTTTTAAGAGACGAGAGCTCAACTGAAGTGGAGAGAGAAAAATATCAAGTTTTTATCATATAGGTATTTAAAACATTGAAATTACAAATACACAGTATTAAATAAATAAAATAATCGATACAGTGATATGGGAAATAAAATTCTAAAAATTGAATTCTGAGTCATTATGGTGAGGCCGAAACAAGTAGTCACAGTTTCAGCATTACGGTATGAATCTAAATGGTGTGACCATATCATTGAGATAGCAAGTATGAGACCGCAACTAAGAGGCAGTAACTGTGAGATAGTAACTATAAGATCGTAACTTGTCGAACCGGGAATCATAAAACTGTAAACTATGAAACAGTAAATGGTTCACTTAAGTCTTGTCATCCCTAACTCATGTATGATGTAATTTATCCTTTTAGAATTTAATGGATTGGTGAATATATCAGTAAGATGATGCAATGTGTTAATTAATTCTAAAGTGATATCACATTTTTGATAATGATCTCTCAAAAGTGATATCTTACCTCAATATATTTAGTCCTAGAATGTGAAACAAGATTCTTTTAAATGTTAATAGCACTTGTATTATCACAATTTATATGTACATGTCTGAATTTATATCCATAGTCTAGTAAAGTGTGTATCATCTTCAAAATTTTTGCACTAAAACTACTAGCATCTATTTATTCAACTTCAGTAATAGATAATTTAATAGAATTTTAATTTTTCTTACACCATGAAACTAGATACTTTCTTAAAAAGTGACATAATTCAGAGGGTCTTTTTCTATCGAACTTACAACCACTAGAATCAGCATCTGAATGTCTAACTAAATAAAATGATTTTCTTCTAGGATAAGACATTCTTAAATTGGTTGTATGTTTGGGGTATTTGAAAATTCTTTTAACAGAATTTAAATGAGTCTCTTTAGGATTTTCTTGATAACATGCACATATACACACACTAAACATAATAGCATGCAGACTATGAGTTAAGTAGAGTAAACTTCCAATCATTCCTCTATAAGTGGTTTGATAAATTTTTTTACCATTTTCATTAAGATCCAACATACATGAAGTACTCATTGGATTATCTCTAGTTTTAGTGTTATCTAAGATAAAACGTTTTATAAAATAATTTGTATATTTTATTTGATTTAAGATAATACCTTCCTTATTTTGAAATATTTGAAATCCAAGAAAGAACTTTATTTCACCCATTAAAATCATTTCAAATTCATTTTGCATCATTTAAAAAAAACAATAAATAAATAATTATTTGAAGATCCAAAAATAATTTCATCTACATAGATTTAAATAACTAAAACTTATTTCTAAATTCATTTAATAAAAAGAATAGGAACAGGTATACCTTTTTAAAAACCATTAGAAATAATAGAACTACTTAATCTATCATACCAAGCTCTTAGAGCTTGTTTTAAACCATATAAAACTTTTGTTATTTTAAAAACATTATTTGGAAAATGAGGGTTTGTAAAACCTAGGGGTTGTTTAAAAAAACAATCTGAACTATATAACCATTTAGTAATTCACTCTTGACATCCATTTGATAATGTTTAAAATTGATATGTGTTCCAAATTCAAGCAATATTCTAATGGATTCAAGTATGGAAAAATGGTTCAAAAGTTTCCTCATAGTCAATTCCTTCTTCTTTACTATAACCTTGTGCCACTAATCTAGATTTTTTTATAACTATATGAAAAACTTCATATACTTAGTTTCTTAACACCCATTTAGTTCCTATGGTCAAGGTGTATTTGGGTCTATCCACAAGTTTCCAAACATTATTCCTTTCAAACCGATTTAACTCCTCTTCCATAGCCATCACCAAAAATTCATCATTGATTTCCTCATTGATGATTTTATGTGCATGTTGTAACAAGAAAGCTTGATGTTCAACCTAATTTCTAATAGAATATCTATTTTATTTTCCTTTATCTAAATCTCCAACAATATCATCTAAAGGATGATTCCTAAGGAATGTAACAGATCTAAAAAAATAAGGACTAGTAATATCATATTCTTCAACAGGTTCAGGTTCATTGTGACCAGAATGAACTAGAAGTTTTGATAGATTCCTTCATAAGATGGTCAAAATATTTAGTATTAATGTATATATTTGAGATATCATGCTCAATATTCTCTAGGGAGTTCTTTGGTTCATGTGGATGTGTTTCATAAAATTTGACATGTACATATTCTTCCACACATTTTCTTCTTTTGTTAAAGACACTGTAATCTTTACTAGAGGACGAATATCCTTAGAAAATTATTTTATCACTATTGGAGGAACATTTGTCTAGATTATCCTTATAATTAGGAATATTTACTTTACAACCAAAAACATTGAAGTAATTAACCTTGGGTTTTCTATTGTTACAAAATTCATAATGTATTCTTTTAAGAATTGGTCTGATTAACACTCTGTTAATAATATAGCATATTGTATTGATAGATTCATCCCAAAAGTAAATAGATAGGTCATATTCATTAAGCATTATTCTAGAATTTTCTTACAGGGTTCTATTTCTTCTTTCTACAACACCATTTTTTTGAGGTGTCCTAGGGGCAGAGAAGTTATGACTATAGTCATTTGGTGAGAAAAAGGATTCAAACTCTTGGTTTTAAAACTCATAGCCATGTCCACTTCTTAGAGATTTTATCTTAAGTCCACTTATGTTCTCTACAGATCAAGCATACTTGGTGAAGTAATTACATGATTCACCTTTGTGAGCCAAAACGTAATTCCAAGAATACCTAGAATAGTCATCTACAATAACATAAACATAGTTATTCCAATTTAAACTAGAAAATATGAATGGTCCTAACAAATATAGGTAAACCTACTCTGGAGGTTGAGAAGAGGAAACTTATTTCTTTAGTTTGAAAGATATTTTATGTTGTTTACCCTTTTGATAAGGATTGCAAACTTTATCATTTGGAAACTCAAGTTTGGGTAGATCCTTGAGTAAACCATTTCTAATAAGCATTAAAAGGGAGTGTATATGATAGTTTCATAGTCTTCTATGCCACATAAAAGACTCTTTATGAGATACACTTAAGAAAGAAACATTTTGAGAATATAAAGAATCCAAGTTAACAGCGTAGATATTTTCATTTCTAAAAGCAGAAAATAATAATTCATTATTAGAATTAAAAAAATTTCAAGCATCATTTTCAAATTTAACATAAAATCCATCATCACATAGCTATGAAATAATTAGTATATTATATTTTAATCCATCAAAAAAAGTAATTTAGAAATTAAAACTGAGTTAGAGTTACCAATCTGGCTGATTCTAATTATTTTTCTTTTAGCATTGTCACCAAAGGTGACATGGCCACAATCAGTCATTATTATATTCTTAAAGCATGAGTAATATCTTTTTATGTGTCCTAAACATCCACTTTCCAAGTACCATAAGATTTTTCAAGAGCTCCTCAAACAACTTTCCTACAAAATAATCAAACAAAAATAGATTTTGGTACCCAGATTTGTTTGGGTCGAGTAACATTAGTAATTAGTGCTTTAATACCCCGTATAGTTTTCATGGGTTTCTGATAAGAATTATATAAAAAATATAAAAAATAGACTCTATTTGGTCTAGAATAACTAGAGGTAGTAAAATAATTCTATAACTGGAACTTGTTGTAGAATTTTTATTTTTAGGTAGAAAAACAGATTTTCTAAATTTAGTTACAAACTTCTTTTTGGTGAGATTTCATTGCCCGGGTTGGTATCCTATTCTAGTAGTGTATCTCGGGGATATTTGTTTACCAAGAATATTTGTAAGATTCTATTTTACATTAGTAAATTTCTATAGGTCCGTTTTTAATTTTCCATTAGATAACATAAGTTTTTTGTTCTCTTGGTGTATTTGAACATTTTTCTCTTTCTCTACAGGAAGTTCAGATTTTATAGTTGTAGACAAGGCATGCTATTTATTTAATGATTAGTATTTATCTCTTAGTTTATTATAAGTGTATTCTTTCATATTACAGTATTAAAACAATTCTTTAGTTGCTATATTTTTAGAAACACGATCATCTCCAGAGTAATATGAATTTTGTACAGGATACTCAAGGGTTACCTCAGATGTGTTTGTCATAAAACACATATTTTATTTGTCATCTGTTTCAGCATGTGAAGACTCTGAGTCACTAGAATTTTCCTCAGAATCACCCCATGTTTCTTTCTATTCCTTTTTATACTTTCTATATTTTTACTCATATCTCTTATTATATTTTAGCTTGGAATAATCAGTCGTTACATGTTCCACTCTCTTGCATTCGTAACATATTATTTCATTATATTTGTAACTTATTTTCCAATCCTTATTCTAGTTTCCCTTGTGATCATATCTTCCTTTGAATTTTGTCTTTCTGAAATATTTCTTTCTTCTATAAAACTTCTTATATCATCTATCTAGTTGATCCATTTCCTTATCACTATCTTTTGATGATTTTTCACTACTAGAACTTTCTACATGGGCTTGTAATTTCTCCATTTCCTTGCATTTAGAGGTAGTAGTGGTTTTAATGTCCATTGACTTTCTATTCAGTTCATCTTACTCTTCCTTGTTGACTTTTAATTCTTCCTCATACATCATAAACATTCTTATCATCTCCTTGACTAGAAGCGTGCTAATATCACAAGATTCTCTACTTGAGATAGAGGTCTCTCTACATCTATTTAGAAAGCATCTGAGTATTCTCATAATTTTCTCCTTGGTTGTGAAATCTCTTCCCAGAGAGATCATAGTGTTCACAGTTTCATTAAACCTGAAATACATATCATAAATTGTCTCATCAGCCTTCATTTTAAGGTTATAATATTAAATATTATATGTTTTTAGTCTCATTTCCTTAACACTATAGATTCATTCATGGGAAATAGATAAAGTATCCCAAATTTCATGGGCTATTTTACGTGTTGAAATTAAGTTAAACTCTTCATCTCCAAAAAAAATAGTATATGGAATTCATGGATTTGTCATTATTATTATAGGAAGTCTTTGTTGGGTCATCCCAAGTATGCCTATAAGTAGAAGGAATCTTATATTCATCTATAATTGAAGACCAAATCTCAAAAACCATACTTTCTATGTGCATTTTCATTTTAATTTTACATTGTGCATAATTTGTTCCATTAAAGAATGTAGTTCAATTGGTAGTAGAACCTTGCAATATATTATCCAAGAAAAAGAAATAAGCTTTTAAAGAAGTATAAATTTTGAACTAATAGAAATTTTGAGATCTCTAAAATACAACTAAAATCACAATTGAAAATAATTTCGAACATATTAAAAAAATTATAAATATGTCTTTTATAAACTCCTCTTATAGAAAATGTGGGTTGGAGTAGGACACTCAAGAAGGGGGTCAATTGAGTTCCTTTAAAAATTTGTTTAAAATAGTTTATTTATATATTTCCCTGAATAAAAATTAATACATGCCAGTTAATCAAGGTAGTAAAATTATAGTAGAATGATTGTTCAAATAGTTTCTCAGAAGATTGATTAACTCTCAGTAATACCAATATAAGATATTGATACAACTTTTGAAGCTACTATAGTAATAAAAAACTATTATAACTACTATACATGACTGACTATCCAAGTAAAATTTAGTTTTCTGAAATATTGGTTAAAACAGAGAAACAATAAATTGAAGGAAAGAGCAGATAAAACATGTGGTTTAGTCTCAAGCCGAGACCAAATATGCTCCACTTAGTGATAACTTTACACTAAGAAATATATATTAAGCTTTGATCCACACCTAGGATTGGGGTTATCAACAGTATACAGGACTGTCCAGGTCCTAATACCTCTACACTGTTCTGTGTGGGAAAAACTAACAACCAGGTCACATAGGACCTCTTCCACAGTTATACATGGTTGAAACAAAGTGTAAAATATGTTTGATTAAGGATATCTTGAATCCTCCAGTTTGGTGCTGGAGAGAGTGTGTGTTTTAATACATATACACACACTGCTCAAAAATTGGTAAAAACAGCACACAATAGATCAAAGATAATGAGAAAGGATTAGAAATTCTTTGAGTGATTTTCTACAAAAATATGGACTTGTAGGATGTAGCATATGTGATTTTTGGGTCCTCTTATAGAAATAGAGTATCGTGAGTCTTGTGTTATGGTTTCTAGTTCTATAATATGTGCTTTGTTTCTCTTTTTATTCATAGAGTTTCAAATGTGAGAATGTTTTTTATTCTAATCTACAGTAGATCAAAAACAAAAAATCAAGAGTTCTTTGTGTGTTATTCAATGTATGTCCTTTCAGGCATTCCACTACTCGATAACACTTCACATCATGCACCACACCATGTATTTTATATTTGTTATGTCTTCGTAATGGCCCACATGGAGCACGATATCTACACCTAGTACCTTGTGCTTTCTTCTAATAGGACTACAGAACAATATAAATTATATCATTGTCATTATATAACTCATATATATATGTTATAAATAACTTTTAAATTTAATTAAAAAAGACAGACAAATGGTTAAGTATGGAACAATGTCCCAGTTGTGGTGATACAATCACGGTGAGACAGTCACGATGAGATAGTCACGGAAAGACAGTCACAGTGAGACAGTCACGATGAGATAGTCATGGCGAGACAGTCTTAGTTAGACATTCACTATATCTTCTCCTTTTCCTTTATGTGGTATCACTGGAGTGGTGTCTGCTCCTTTGTTAATTGTGCAACTGATAGCAAGATTCTGGTAGAAAATCCTTTCTGAAATGTGATGCTGATAGCACGGTCATGATGTTTGGTCCTTTGCTAAATCTGGGAAAGGTGTCAGGACCTTTGTCAAAATTCTAAACGGTGTCTTGTTTTGGTGTCTTTTAAATGGAAGCAAGGAAACAGTTTCACATACTTTGTGAAAGTCTAGAATCGGTAGCAAACTTACAGTGTCACAGACATAGCCAAATATATTTAAATGGTTTTAAGAAGAAATATTCACATTATTGAGTATGATTAAAGATAATCATACTAAAACCTAATAGAACACAATTAAACATAGTTTACATGACTTGTTATATAGTAAACAAGATTTTTGAGCCTTAAAACATGAGGAGTCTAAAAAAATTATCTCTATTTGTTTCTATAATTATTTGGGAATTATGATTTTCTTTCATGTCCATAGTTTACCACTAATTTTTTCCAATATGGAAACCTAGATATGGGTTATTCTAAATGTCATTCTAAGTTCCTATTATCTCTAATCAATTGGATGTTTTATTAACCCATTGTATGATGTGGGTTCTCAATAATGTAATTTTCATATGTAAATCCCTTAATTTTTGAGAAAAAGTTCAAATGGGGGGATGAAATTTTTTGAAGTAGGGACCTATGTAACACATCTAGATTTTCAAATAATAACATTAGTTTTGATAGCATATATAAAACAAAACATTGAGCTTAAAAAAACCATGATACACTATTTAAACAGGACCATTGTTACAAAGATGTTAAAATTGGACGTTTGAATAAAATTAACCTCTTTTTGAAAATTGTGTTCATATAATTTATATGGATAAAAAATATTATTAAATAAGGACTCAAGTTTTAGTAAATCTTTTTCATACATCAAAAATTTATTTTTCATCAAAAATGTATTTTTTTCTTTTATAGGAAAATATTTTAATTAATTTCTATAAATTTAATAAATGTTATTGTAAATAAATAATTTAATTTTTTAAATCATCATGAAAAATAAATTTAGGTTAAAAATTTGGTATTTTTCTAAAAGGGGTGAGTTTTTAGTGAAAAGTTAAAGGTATCGTTTTTTGTAAAACTATCATTCCTTTCCAATAAATTAAGTAATTCAAAAGTAAAATTATGTTTTAAATTTTATTTAATTGTAAAAAATGTATTATTTACTTATATTTAATGTAATTAATTTCATTTTACTCTTATTTATACCATATTATAGTATACGATTATTTTTATAGTTAAAACACATTTATCTGAAAACTATTTTGAAGTACATAATGTTTCTCCATTTTAATTAATTAAAATAACCACTAATGGGGAATTATTTAAATATATTTTATAGATAATATATCTATATATATTAATTTAAATTATTATAATGATAATTTATTTCCATGAAGTAAATGTAAGATCATATTATGCTTGAAAATACATTTAATAAAAAACCTTTTTAAAATTATTCTATGAGTTTAAATTTAAATTAAATTATACCACTTATTTGAGATGTTGTTAATAAAATTTATTCATTATATGTAATCATAATAATCCATATTATTAAATGAGGTTACTTAATATTTTTTCATAATTCATACTTAAAATAATAAAAATTGGTTACCACCATTAAGTGTAAAACAAGTTTATTGTGGGTGAAACTAAAGAGATAAGGATAATAATAACTAAAAACATGTCTAATTCACATTTTTCCATATTTAAACTCTTTATCATATATGTTTTATAAATCATCCATTTTGGAGAAATATGTCCATGATTTTGACCTTTATAATAATTTATGTAAATAAAAGGACAAATGTGACTCTCTTATTTTTAAAACCCTCTTTGGTGTTCACATAGGGATAAAAAGTATGTATATTTAGATATAATTATTCATTTTTAGGATAAATAATTTATATTTATCATTTAAATTTATTTCTATTGTTTAGGGATTAAATAATTACACTAAATACTTATTCAACACCAACAAATTTATTATTTAAATAAAATGAAAATAAAATAAATGAATTTAAAATTATTAGAATGAATAGAATTTGAAGAAATTTTAGTTTTAAACATAGTTTTTATATAATTATAAAAAATTAGGGATGTGTTAAAGGTAAAGATTCTAATTCAATCATTTTTATAAATGATTTAAAATTGATAAGACGTTTATATTCTACCAAGGGAATTTTAAATATTTTATAATATCAATAATTGTCCTATATTTGGATTTTTTTCATTTTATATTAACTTTCCTAACCCCAAAAGAGTAAAAACTTTAATACCGCAATAATTGTCAAAAAGGGATGAAGTGGGGTAGAACAGATTTGTAAGGGAAAAAACAAAATCTAAAATTGTTAATTTTTTTTAATATATTATTTTGACTCAAAATAATTTTATATTAATAATATATCATTTTGTATCCATTTTATAATGAGAAATAATTTATATTAATTTAATACTTTAATAATTTTCCAAAACTGCCACAACCCTCGCATATTAAAGGGAACCTAATATCCTATTTTATTCACTCTTAAAGTGAAACTTTTTTCCCAATAAATACCTAAATTATTAATTACATCCCTCTACAATTATTATAGGCCTTATTTTGATCATAATTCTATCATAGGAAATCATTTAGTGTAAACCTTTAGTAGTTTTCTAAAGAAGTTGTATAATTTTTAATCAAAAAAAATTCATTATTCCACATCCTTAAATTATTATTCAAACATTATGATATAATAATATCACTATCTATAATATAATTTGAATTTTTATGTTAATTTCATGCCCTATATCCATCTCTTATTCTATCAAATGGTAAATGAAACTGTCAATTGTGAGTACGATGGACTACTGTATCACGAATAGATGTGACTTTTTTTAATCAAATACTATTATGGATGGTGTTAATTATGGAATTAATGTATTATATAATATTCATGAAATTATTAACATTTTTAAATTATAATCTATAAATTTATTTCTTACCTTTCATAGCACTAAGAAATGATAACATCGTTCATGTGTATGTGTAGACTACCGCATCCATGAAGCGATGTGATGTTATCTTCATCACCAAAGAAAATGAATGATCTATATAAATATATTTAAAGAAATAATATATTCTTTTTGATATATCTCCCTATAAATGTTAAATAATTCTTATCATCTTTCCGAAATGATCATCGAAAAATAGAAATGTTACTCGTGTGTAAGTATAGAAAACAGTCTCCAATAATATAATGTAGTTAATTTTCATAACCATACATCATCATTTGTTTAAAATTTATAATTGATGTATAATAATTATAATTATTTCATAATTATTATTCTACACATATGGGAATAATTACCTCTTTTCCATAATAAAACAGCTGAAATCCTTTTGTCCATATCAACTGAATGTCATAAAAGTGTCTACCTTGAACAAAATTGATTATGTAATTAAATTTGACATATTTAAATAAGATAAATGTAATAACAAATATTTAATTTTTTCATAAGATATTAAATAATTAACATAATTTTATTATTCAGGATAATAAAAATTCCATGTGATGAGTTGGGCCTGTGGTAAAGAATTTCATCTCAATTTTCCTTTATTGAGTCATATTTTTGTAATAAACCTAATTTATTTTATATGGTGTATATAATTCCATTGATAAAAGATATATCACGTATACATAACATTTAATGGAATTTTAGGTTTAAATTAAATTTATTTCATCCATGGGTATTTTACATTAATGTTTTAATTTGGTAAGTGTTTTATAAGTGAACTTTCACTCATTGGTTTATATAACCTCATCATTGATTATATTATGTCAAGAAAATTTATAAAAAGGAATTTTTTTAGATTTATATTTCATTTAAAAAAAATTGGATTGAAATTTTTTATGTGTAATAACATCATTAATTAATTCTCATATAAACATTTTGATAATTGTAATGTTTCTTCACATCAAATTGTCTTCTTTGGGTCCTATGCTATTATAAATACCTATCGTATTTTAATAGGTTTATATACTTTCCTTTTGATAAGTTATATCTTGAATTTATTTATATTGATTCTATTTAATGTTAATTTTAAATTATTTCTTTCATGAGGTGGATTATCTAAAAGATACTAATGTTATAATAGTTTATTTCACAATCTAATAATTATTGGGGATTGTTTTTAGCCTCTGCATGAAGAATAACATAATCATTCTACCAAAAAAATAATTTTCTTATCATTTGGTTATTTTTGAAAATTATTATTATTATTTTCATTTTCTAAATTTATGAACACAATATATCAATGAAAATATTATTAAAAAATAGACTTTATTTCCTCTTTAGTCAGGAATCTTTTCTTCTATGTCCTTATTTTCTAAAATCTATTTGAATAAGTTTTTTAGAATTTTAAAATTTTATATTAAAGAAATTTTTTACGCAAGTTTTTCTTTTACAAAATTATTTAAATGGAATATTGTTTCCATATTAAGTATAATGTATATTCTAAATTTTCTTAGAAAATGTGAAAGGAATCATATCATTAACGTATTCATCATGAATGGAATTTACTATTAACCTGACCACAGAACAAATTGATTATTACTTTAATGGTTTTAAATATTATTTTTAGTGAAATATTTTATTTACTATTTTGAGGTATTTTTTATTTTAAAAGTAATTTTCAATTTGAAAAGTGTATTTTCTCTAGAATTATTTTCATATTCATTCTATAAAATTGGTATTAATCAATAAAAAACACTTTATATTTATGAAGATCTAGTAGGGATATGATGTAAATTTGACTTGCATATTCTTTTGTTGGATCCCTTATGAAATTTTGTATTAGAGAAAATATTAACATTTCATGTACTATGTTTTCAATATTATATTTTATATTGATTATGTATTGAATTTTAATTATCCTATTTAATATGAGGGCTGCATTGGACATAGTAAGTGATGGAGGGGCCCTCCACATACCCTATATGAATTGGATGGTCTCATGGGAAAAATGTGTTTGGGTATTTTTTTATGGACTTATCAATATATGTATGTTGTTTTGGAACATGAGCAAGATGGTATGTTTATAATGTCCAACGTTAATCATTCCATCATTTTGATAGTAGTCATATATTTCTATGTGATTATTTGAATAGTTTTGATATCCATGGAAATATTTTAGGATCATATGATTAGTCAAATATAATTATTTTTTCGAAATTAATTACCACCATGTTTTTCATCATGCAACAGTTATTAATAAAAATCCATGTTTTTTCTATTATTTACTATTAAATATTGATTATGCATTATTTAATCATTATACATTCCATTTTACATAACACATACAAAAATATGATCTTTCCATTTATTTTGTTTCCATTCCCCTTGATATGAAGAAAACATATTTGAATAAGATCAAGTATGAATAATATTTAATTTCACTATATTATATGTTTTTTAAATTTTCAATTAAAATGTAAGATTCAAGTACATATCTATTTTACCAAGAATAATAAAGAATTTAGTATTTTGTGATGGAATAAAATGTTTTTTTTGAAAGTGTACTTCTGTAACCACTGGTTTTGGGATATTAGGGTCTGGGTCTTTACATACCATTCAACCTTTATATCTATATGAAAATGATAATTTCACTCATGAGTATGTGTGTTCTACCCCCTCCAGGAAGTGATTTGATTCATTTTTCATTTCCACTTATTTGAATCGTAATAATGATATATTTAAGAATTATATATGTTTTTTAATATAATAGTGATTCTTAAATGGGTAATTATTATTTTCCATTCTATCATTATATCCAATGAAAAGTGTAAACAGAAAAATTGTGTACATAAGAACTACTATCACCATGAAGTGATATAATTAATTTCTCATTACTTATTTTCATGAATGGTTATATAGATCTATATAGGGAATGAATATAAACCTTATATCATGATTAATATTCTTGATATCTTGAGACCATGCTCAACGTGAATATATTAGAATCATGGATCTGAAACACACATAGAAATCATATCGATTTTCACTAAAATGTCCATTTTTCGGAAGACTTGTTAATAATTGGAAAATTAAAATTTATAAAGGAATGATAAATTGTATGTTATATATGGATATGGTTTTATAATTTAAGGATAAGGTTTTGGGATATATGTATAATAAATATATATTTGTTTTAAAAGATATTTGAACACATACAAAGAATGAAAATCCTTGAGGTAAGGGTTCATGTTATAGTATCATTTTCTAGGTATTGTCTAGAAAAAATTTCATTGAGGGAATCTATTTAGATATTATTCTTTAAAACGAATCTATTTTATTATTTTATGGTTATTTTTGGAATTATTATATATCAGTATCACTTTCATATCATTTGTATATAAAATTATTTAGAACACATTTTTATTGAAATGATGGCCTTATTTCCTCTTTCATCAAGAAAGTATTCCTTTCATTTCCATGCATTTTAAAAAAAATATTATCAATATTCCTAACTATACAATTAAATGTTAATTTTCTCTTCCTTTAAATTTATTTAAAATGTCATAAAATTTAATCTTTCTCAAACTTTTCTATAAAATTCATTTTTTCATTTTAACAAAAGTGTGAAAGAAATGTTTTAAATAGATATGACATGACTGGTTATTCAGGAAATCATTAATATTATTTTATTTTAAGATCAATTTTTAAGTCTATGTGGTTATTTTCAACTTGAATAATTTTCCCAAAATTCTGGTTATTTTTAAATAAAATGTTACCAAAATAAAAGGAAATTTTTGTGAAGTCAGGTTCTTTTGGATGGGTTAATTATGTTATGATGAAACCCATTATGTAACTCGTTTATTTTACATGTGTTATACTATGATAAATTGGTGAAATGTTTACGAAACAAGTTTTTCATCCGTGGGTTTTCATATGATGGTATGAGAAAAACATTATGGTCTTTTAGAACACATATATATGGTTTTAATTATGCTGCAGGTTGGCCCAATATTATAAATCCTTATATGGATTTCATAAAGATGGATTTATCATGAGATAATAAAGACATGAATGGGGTGTGAACCAAGTTTAGTATGGGACTCTGGCTATTATGATAGTCTTGGGAGTGAACCATAGATAAAGAAGTAATGGAATAGAATCTAAACCCTATCTACTATGATAGTCTTGTAAATGATTCATAACTATGTAAATGAATTTTTTATGCATATGTATATTCCAAACCATATTTATTTCTTTATGATATGTTCTCATGGATCATAATTTATTATTGATGATTAAACACACTTCAAAAAAATTGTTGTTTTTATAAATTCCCAAGCGATGATTTAATATCTCTAATGGATTCAGTATTATTTGTATAACATATGATCATGTTGTCATACCATTGTTCTTACACTATTATCGATTATTATAATTTATTGATATATCCTATGTTTACCCATACTTAGTATCCAAGTATACCCTTTATTATAGTTAATTTCCCTTTTTTATGAATAATGTATTTGTGTATAATATGTTTAATAATTTTACTATATAAGATTAAATTTATAGATGATGTTTAAGATAATTCATGAAATATAATGATTATGTATATAGTCTAGAAGAACTTGAAACCACTATGGTTCTAGGGAATTTATTATAATTATATTTGAGGAATATTCATCTAAGATGATTCATTATATATATACAAAATGCATGAGTCACCTCAACTAGGATTAGATCCGTGGGATTATAATTTGGTTGGTGCATCTCGATGGATGGAATTTGATGTTATGGTCGAACATAGAGTATTTTTGGATGTTGATACCGTGGATAAAATCACATAGTCATAGAAGGGGATATAAGTTTCTTTTCATGGAATCAATAACGTTTCCACTTTATAAGAATTCATGATAAAAGACTTCATGGAATAAAAATTTTCATAATGTAGTGGTCACTGTTGCACAATAATGGTCAATACTTCAGGGTAGTAGGGAACAATATTAGGAAATATATTGAATTTTTAACAGTCATAGTCAATCATTTATGGTCATAGGGAATTAAGGTAGGACCACCATATCATGACTACAAAACCAAAAATACATTAATTTTAATATAGTGTTAGAAGGAAAATTCTTAATACAAGATCATATCTCCCACCAAAAAATTAAATGATTTATTTCAATGTGAAATGTTCCAAAAACTTATTATACTAGAAGATGATAATAGGGAATTTTAATCAATTAATTAAATGGATCCAAAAAATATCAAGTGACTTTAACTAATAAATATCCAATGATGGATATTTGATAACTTTTAAAAAATGGAATTCTTAAATGAATTAAAACTCAACAAAAATCACATTAGACCTGTTTAAATTTTAAAAACTAATTTTTTTTGGGAAAATAAAAAAAATCGTATTTACAAAATTATATTAATAAAAATATCATATTTTATATTAAAGTCACAATTAAAACCTTATGATCTCAAAAATTCACTTAATGAATATGTGGTAAAATGAAATAAAACATTCCTTAAAAAATTCCCCTAAATGTAAAAATTAACATATCCTCAAGAAATCCATGATTTTTCGATTTGTAAGTAGTAAATAAGGTTTCCGAGTAAGATCATAATGTATCATTTTGAAATATTGATTTATAAAGAATATGATTTTGAGGTGGGATTATGTTCTCAATAAAATATTTATTAATTCTAATAACAAGATCTATCCTAGATTGAAATATAGAATTAAAGTGATGAAAAGAAAAAAATCATTAATAATTGAAAATTTCTTGTCTCTTATGTGATATAATTGATTGTCTTACTTCAGTTTGAAATTTAGTTCTAGTTTTCTGTACATTTAAAATTTATTTTTTGGAAATTAAAACCATATCTAGGGGCACCATAAATTATCACACTTCCCTAGGTTACAAAAATAATACATTCATTTTTTACTTTACTAATACATCTCAAAATATAATCTATTAAGTCAATTTCCTCTTTATTCATCTCAATACAATATGGACCCAAACTGAATGATTTTATTTTTTAAAAAGGAACATTATTGACTTTCTAATCCAAGAATGTGTAGAGAACTTATTTAATAAATAAGTTTCTTTTTATTTAATAATATCTCAAAGATTCATCATGGGATTCCATTTTAAAATTTTATTCTAGTTTCAATGGACTTATATGATTATATTTTGATTTGAATCCCCAATGTATTTATTTCAAAAATATTGAGTCCCATAGGTTCAAGTTCATAGATTCATTTTTCTTCATATTGTCTTTCAAATTCAATAATGATCTATACTATTATACTCCTCTTATTAATTCCAAAATATATTATTCATAAAATCACTTGAAAACATCACTCAGTAATAATTAGCATCAAATAATTTCAAAATTATGGTTATCCTAAATAACATAATGTAATCTATCCCTTGGAAGGATAAAATTTTAATGAAAATGGAATCTAAAAGACCCTCTAATTTTAAAAAATATTTATAATTTTTTAGGAAGTTTGGGATATGTACAAATATTAAATCACATATTGTCATAGCCAATGTCAATATCTCCCACACTTAAATACCATCACTATATCAAATATTATATAGTATAGTGATTAAAAAATTAAAACCATTTGATTCAAAATAGATTTTTAATTTAGAAGATCTAAGTATTTTTTAAGGTATACAAGAAAGATCAATACATTATTCCCCATCAACCAGAATATCTAAATCATGTGAAAATTACATTAATTAATTAATTTTAAATCATAAAAAAGTAGTAATAGTTTTTCTAAAAAAGTATTATGGAGAACAATGAAACAAAAAATATGGATGAAAATGAATTTTTGGGGGTGGTATCCTGGTTTAAAAACACTGGTTCAAATTGATTTTTAGCCCTCTAGATACTAGTAAATTGGACACCCAAATAAGAAAATATATGATCAGATTTAGAATTCAATATATTGTATTCCACCACACATAATTATATTTTTCATGTGATAAACATATTTTGATGTGAAAATTTTAATAATACTCCACTAAATGTGAAAGACTCTAAACATTGTTGTTAAGTTTAATGTAACTCCCCTTATATGTTTTGTGAAAGAAACTCTGTTTCTCCATTAATGTCCATATAAATTTTAAATTGGGTAAAATTAGTAATATAATATTTAATATTAAAAAATTAGAAACCAATGTTTGTTTTTTGGGGTTTGATTTAGTAATCTCAATCTAGTTGATCCTCTTAGATGAGAAAAAAACTAAAAAATCACGCAGTAAGTTGGCTAGAACATTCGATCCTTATATTCCAGTTAGGTATCATGAATCTATCATACACCATTAGAATTTGTTTCCTATTTATTACTAATAATAATAAATTAAACACACAAAACATTCAATTTAAAATAAAACCAGAAAATAAAAATACAAGACAATCTTAGGATAACATCACAAGTGGTAATTTATTTTGAGAAAACACAACTAGAATACTGATGTTTTAACTATAATATGAATGTTTTTGTTTCTTTTTCATTATTAATCTCCATATTCTCTTCATACCATCTTCATTACTTTTTAATTTTTGGATTACCCCTTATAATGTATCAAACCAATCTTGTTCCTTACCAATGTAGCTATTATGGAGTGGTGTAGGAGAAAGTATTATATAGGGGTACTTCCCATTCTATTCATCTTTATGGTTATATAATGAATTTTTTATTAATTCAACTGTATTATTTAACTTTTCTTGAAATTTCCAGATTATTTAAAAAAGAAACATTATGATCGACAACGTACTTGATACGACATGCAATATTAAATGAAAAACTGAATATTGTTATTTAATATGGTAGTTATTGCATAAAAATTAGAATGGAGAGAAATAGAAAAGATAAATTAAAAATAAAAATATGTTTTACACATGTATATATAATCTTTTTACCAATTAGTTATAAATAAAAATAAACCCCTTTTAAAATAAAAGGAATTTTTTTGAAAATTTATTTAAATGTGCACAAGTGCTTTTTATACCAATAAATTATAAAATCATACTTTTTAGATTATAGACATGAAATATATAAATAATATATTCAATATAGTGTTTAAAATTCTTCTTCTATGTTTCCAATACATGATATAAGAACATATCTAATTTTAAATATATAAAAAATTATAAAAAGGTAGTTTTCCACATTTTGATGGTGGACTTACTATATTTATAGTATTTTAAACTTTTATAAATTATATTTGAAAATATAAACATCTTATATTAAAGTAGAATATCATAATTTACTTTGGATGAATTTTGATATTTCTCTCATAAGTTCAATGTTTTGATAAATATTAAACAAAATACCACATTTTAATTGAAAAATATAATTTCATCAATTTTATTTATAGTATTAAATTATATTTTTTATTTGTTTTAAATTATTATTAGATAATTGTTATCAATAAATTTAATTGAGTTCATTTTAGTCAATTTCACATTGAATTTGGATATGAAAACAGTTCTATATTTTGTATGTTTTTACTTTAAAAACTCATTTTTGTCATTTGTCAACTGGATTAATTATTAATTAATTTATGAAAATTTAATGTTTTTAATATTGAAAAAATGGATTCCATATTTAGAATATGAAGTTACAAATTTGTTAAATTAGTCTATTTTATTTTTGGGCATTATGAAAATTAACATTGATAATATTTTTTATTACCTTGATTAAGGATATATCAGGTAATTAAATATAAAAATAATATTATAAATATTATAAAATTACCCTAATACTTTTCCTAATTTAATTGGATGAGTTTATTTCCTCAAAAATAATCCTTTGGTTGAAATTATTACTTTTTAAGCCCCTTGTATGAGAGTATGACATTTATAATATTATATTCCAAGAAAAGTCAATTTTGTCACACTTTTGTTTTTAACAATTAAAATATTTTTAATGTGGGTTATATAAGAAATATTTTTGACTATAAATAGTATTTTGAAAGCTAAAATTTTTATATTTATCCTTATAGTTTATTTTTAATTTTTAGATAATAAATAATTAAATTAATGGTTTCAACAATGATGATGCAATAATTTTTTAATTAAAGGAAATATCATTTAAATATTAATAATAATTCAAAACTAAATATAATCATAGATTGTTAATATCATACACGAATTTTTTATAAGCTTTTGACATGTTAGCGATGTTTTATTAGAGTTATTTGGAATTTATCATGCTGTTGTGGAATTTTTAAAAATTCAAGTAATGAATAGTGTAAAATTGACATTATTAATATTTAAAAATAAATAATATTTTAATAATTGAGAAAAAATTTAAAAGTAACTAAATTTCAGCACACATATAACAATAAATCTCAAAATGTAATCAATTTATCATTTATTGGTATTTTAAATTTTATAGTAATTTTATTAACCCTCAGATTTTAAATTACATGAAATCATGGTAAGAGTTAAAAGGGATAAATAAGGGTTAAAACAAAATGATGAGGATAAAAAAATATTAAATACTTGTCTAATTTAAATTATATAAATGGATTTCGACCTATTAAAATCCAATCATTGAGATAAAACACTTTGGTCCCATTGTGGATAGAAATTTAATCTATAATAATTTATTATTTTGAAGAATTCCAAGAGTGTCCCTCCCATCTCCTGTAAAAGGGAACCCATTATTATATTTTATACACACATAAATCCTTATTTATTAGCCAATATATGCCAAAATACCCTCCTATAATCATCCCCACGTTCTATATCACATTTTTTAGGTAGAATAGTCACCTTTGAGGTTTTATGGTGTTAATCAAAGGATATCGTCAGAAAAGGGTATCATTTTTAATTAACTATTTTTGATTGTTTATTATAAAAAAAGATTATATATTCTTACACCACAATGAAAGAAAAACTCCATTATCCTAAATATACTAAGATATTGTTATATTAATATCATCATCTAAATCAGTCTTCATTTCTATCAAATGGAAAGAATGAGTAATCTCCTATCTTGTGTCTTGAACATACACTGTTCAAGTACCATAATCTTTTGTAGGATCTATTTAAACATATTTGCTACAAAATAATAAAAAAATAGATTTTGTTACCTAGAGTGTTTTGGGTCTAAAAACATTAGAAATCAGTGCTTTAGGAACCCACATATGCTTCATGGGTTTCCTACAAGCATTATATAACATACTTGAAAAATAAATTCTATTTGGTCCTGAAGAACTAGAGGTAGTAAAAGACTTTCGAGAACTTGAACAAGGTGCAGAATTTTCATTTTTAGGTAGAAAAATAGGTTTTCTAGATTTAGTTACAAACTTATTTTTTGTGAGATTTCTTTTCCCAAGTTGGTATCCTTTGACAATATTGTATCTATGAGAAATTTGTTTACCAAGAATCTTTGTAAGATTAATTTCTATGTTGGTAAATTTATATAGGTATTTTTTTCAATTGCTCATTAGATAACTTAATTTCATTATTCTCCTTGAGTAATTGATCATTTTTCTCTTTCTCTACAACATGTTCATATTTGACAGTAGTTGTCAAGGCAGGTTGTTTCTTTAAAGATTTTTATTTATATTTTAGTTAATTATAAGTGTCTTCTATCATATTACAGTATTCAAACAATTCTTCAGTAGTTATATTTTCATAATAACTTTCATCTCAATAGTAATAAAAAAATTACAGGAGACTCAAGGGTTACCTTAGATGTGTTTTCCATAAAACAAATATTGAATTTGTCATCCTTTTCATCATGTGAAGACTATGAGTATCTTGAACTGCCCTCAGAAGCACTCTATGTTTCTTTCATGTATTTTTTATACTTTCTATATTTTTCCTTATATCTCTTCTTATATTTTATCTTGCGATAATCTTCCATTACATGCACCATTCTCTTTCATTCATAACATATTACTTCATCAGATTGGTCACATAATTTCCAATACTTCTTCTAGTTTTCCCAGTGATCATATCTTCCTTTGAAGTAGGGATTTATGAATACTTTATTTCATCTATAAAACTTCTTATATAGTCTAATTAGTTGATAAATTTCTTCATCACTATCTATTGATGATTTTTCACTACTAGAACATTTTTTGGAGCTTTTAATTTCTCTTTTTCCTTGAATTTAGAGGTAGTAGTGGTCTTGAAGGCCACTAACTTTCTCTTAAATTTATCTTAATCTTTATTTTTGACTTTTAATTCTTCCTCAATCGTCATAAAATTTCTTATCATATATGTTACTAGCAGCTTGCTAATATCACAAGATTCTCTAATTGAGAGAGAGGTCTCTCTCCATCTATCTAGAAATCATTTGAGTATTCTACTAATTTTCTCCTTGGTTGTAAAATCTCTTCCCGTAGAGATCATAGAGTTAAAAATTTCATTATACCTGAGATAAATGTCAGAAATAGGCTCATTAGTCTTAATTTTAAAGTTATCATATTAAATATTATATTTGTTAAGTGTCATTTCCTGAACACTATAGGCTCCTTCATGTGAAACAGATAAAGGGTCCCAAATTTTAAGGGCTATTTTACATCAATAATTTATGTTAAACTCTTCATCTCTTAAAGAAAAGTATAAGTAATTCATGGATTTGTAATTATTATTATAGGGAGCCTTATTTGGGTCATCCTAATTATGCCTATCAGTATTAGGTATCATAAATTCGTCTACAATTGAAGACCAAATCTCAAAAACCATACTTTATATGTGCATTTTCCTTTTAATTTTCCATTGTGCATAATTTGTTCCATTAAGGATTGGTGGTCTGTTAGTAGCAATACCTTCTAATATTTTATCCAAAATATAGAAATAATATTTAAAAGAACTAGAATTTTTAAACTAATAGAAATTTTGAGATCTTTAAAATACAACTAAAATCAAAGTTGAAAAACATATTAAGCAGATCAAAAATTTTGAAAATAGGGATTTTAAACACTCCTGTGATACAAAATGTTGGTCAGAGTTTGACAATCAAGAGGGGGTGAATAGTGTCTCTATAAATATTTCTATTAAAAAGTTATTTTAAATGTTTCCCCCAATAAAAATTAAAACATTATAGTTAATCAGTGTAGTAAAATTATAATAATTTGATTTATCAAATAGTTTCCCATAAGATTCATTAATTATTATTTATACCAGAATAAAATATAGATACAACTTTTGAAGTTACTATAATAAGGAAAACATGTTATAACTACTATACAATACTAACTATCAAAGTAAAATTTAGTTTTCTAAAATATTAGTTAAAAGAGATAAAAACTAAATTCAAAGACACAATGGATAAAACAAGTGGTTCAGTCTCATGAAAATACCTAATCTACTCTTCTTGGTGATCATCTTCCACTAAGAAATATATATAAATATTTGATCCATACCCTAGATTGGGGTTATCAATAGTACAGAGGATTGTCTATGTCACAAGACCTCTTCCACTATTCTGTGTGGGAAAAACTAACAACCAGGTCACATAGGACCTCTTCCACAGTTATACATGGGTGAAACAAAGTGTAAAAGATTTTTGAGAGAGAATATCTTGAATCCTTTAGTTTGTTTCAAGGGATAGGGTGTGTTTTAATATAGATACACATGCTACACAAAAATTAGTAAAAACAGTACACAATAGATAAAAGATAATGATAAAAGATTAGAAATGCTCTGAGTGTTGTTCTATGATGCTCTGGACTTGTATGATGTAGCAGATGTGATTTTCATGTCCTCTTGTGGAAACTGGGAATCATGAGTCTTGTTTTATGGTTTCTAGTTCAATGATATGTGATTTTTTTCTCTTGTTCTTCTTAGAGTTTCAATTCCGATGATGTTTTTTCTTCTGATCTACAACAGTTCAGCAACCAAAAATTGAGAGTTTGTTACGTGTTCTTCAGTGTATTTTCTTGCATGCAATCCACTGATCGATCATGCTTCACCTCGTGCTCCACACCATTTATTTTATCTTCGAGATGTCTGTTTTATGGAAAATATGGATCAAAATATCTACACCTAATACTTCATATTTTCTACCAATAGGACTGAAGAAGAACATTAATTAAATTAGTGTCATTAAATGACTCAAATATGACTGTTAGAAATAACTTTTAAATTTAATTAAAAAGGAAACAAAAATGGTTAAGTATGTAATGGTGTCATAGTTGCGGTGAGACAGTCACAGTGAGACTGTAACAGTGAGTTAGTCATGTTAACACAGTCATGGTGACACAATCATAGTGACATATCCATTTCCTTTGAGAGATATCACTAGAGCGGTGTCTGGTCCTTTGTAAATTGTTAAACCGGTAGCCAGATTGTGGTAGAAGATCCTAGGTGAAATTTGAAACTGATAGTATGGTCATAGTGTTAGGTTCTTTTTAAAAATTCTGAATGGTGTCTGGAAAATAGTAGCAAGGAAACAATGTCATAGACTTTGTGAAAATGTAGAACCCATAGAAAACATACAGTGTCACAGATTTAGCCAAATATCTGTAAACAGTCTTAAAAAGAAATATTCACAAAATGGATTAAGATTAAACATAATCATATAGAATCATAATAGAACAAGATTAAATATAGTTTACAAGATTCGTACAAGATTTGTGATATGTTAGACATGATTTTTGGGAATTAAAACAAGAGGAGTCCAATAATCTTTCCCATTTGGATAATCACAAATCATGGCATTTATAAGTCATATATTTTAGTAAATACTAGATATTTGAGTACATATGAGATAGGTCGTATAAAAAATGATCTTCTCCTATGAAGATCCTTTTTCCATAAATACATTTTCTTATTTATCCCCTTTTTGGGATTATCAAGAAAAAGAAATTGAAACACTAAATGAAGACAAGTAAGAGAATAAACAACAATAGTGGACATTGTATTGAATAAAATGAGAGAGTTAATTACAAGCATAAATCAAAATACAAAACATCTCTATCAAAATATATCTTTCACTTCTCTTAAAAGCCATAAGTTATTTCTTTTCCCATGGTAGAGACATCAGGAGGATCCATAGGAGTATTAGTTGAAGTGGTAAAAGGGATTGATCCAACTATGAGAGTAGGAAAAGGAACTCCTTCAAAGACAGAGGATGCAAGAGATGGTTTTTTTGAAGACTGAGGCAATGTTTGTTCAATAATAATAGCTTTGATCTGGATCAGGGCCTGAGATATAGACTTGGTAGTAGTAAAAAAGGTAGTGGAGGATGAAGGAGTTAGACTAGGTCGCAATGGGGTAGTTTCATGATCCACAATGGCAGTACTTTGCTTATATATATAGGACTTAAACAACATAATTAAATCAGTGATGATCTCACCTCCATACAGTATAGCCTTCTTAAATTCATCATTGTTTTCCATGAACATCTCTAGAGTGGGTGTTAATTCCTTGATCTTCTACACTTGATCCTTAACAGCTTTAGTGACTTGAGGTATTTTCAAGTTCTCTACAAGATACTTGAAATGATTGGTCAGATCATGCTTGGAATATATTCTGTTTAAGTAGAAGTCCACTTTATTAGATATTTCTTCTTAAGAATCATTGGAAATATTTGAATGGATCCTCACAAAATCAAGTACATGGTCACTGTTTTTTATGATATTATAGAAACTTTCCTTATGCAGCCCACTTAACACAGACTAAAGATATTATTTGAAAACTGTTCTGATTAAGTCATTGTCTATAGGTTGAGATGGCCTTCTAGAGGCATTTAAAGTTGTAATAGCTGATGTGAGAGTCTTAATATAATTTATAACCTTTTTTAAACTTCCCTTATATTCATCATTCAGTTTATTAAGTCCAACATCAAGTTTACGCATCTCATTGACTATCCTGGTGTTTCTCTCAACAATTTTTGCATATAGTGTAATCGGGTTTGGTTGAATCACAGATACATCCTTTTGTGGGATCTGATCACCAACATCCTCAATAGGATGATAAACAAGAGATTGACTAATTTTCAAGAATTTCTGCATATCTTGAACTATATATTTTAGAGGATTCACCTCATCACTCAACTATTTATTCTCAATCCTACCTTCATGAATTTCATGAAGCATATTTGGTCGAATCTTCCATATAATTTTCTCTACTGGAAAGGTAGCATCTTTTTCACTAATATTGGTCACAAGAGAAGATAGTGACTTCATGATCTTTTCAAATCCAGCTAACAAGGTGTTTAAAATTCTTTTTTATCATCTTTACTTACATAAGAAGGAGTTTTTTGGGTAGGTTCAGAAGTAGGAACTATCATAGGTTGTGTTTCCATTGGAGGTAAAATTTCCATAGTAATGGTTAGTTTGAGATTAAACACAGTGGAAGGATCAATATATTTAACTGATACTCCTTAAGATTCAGCAACATCAAAGTACTCTATAAATATGTACCATTTATCCACTGAATATAAATCCATAGGATTCGTCACTTCAATTATTTCCAAAGTAGGGTTCCCCCCCCCCCTCAATAGGTGAATCTATGATAGGATTAAGAGATTCAATTTCTTGATCCATTCCCAGATTCACAACTTGTTTAGGTTGACCCATCTTTTCTCTAGTTAGCTGAAAGTCGTGCTCCATCCTGTTCTCAGTAGAAAAAATAACTTCAGTCTCCACTGGTTGTTCTAAATGTTCCTTAGAAATAGCTTATTCTTCTATAAGAGAAACTTTTTCTTCTTCAGAAACAACATCTACAATAACTAAATCTTCAGTAACTTTGGAAACCACATCTTCATCAATTACTTCTTGTGGAATAGGTATGCCACTATCTTCTTTTTCTAAAATAGTTTCTTCCTAAGGTGAAACAAATACATCTTATACTGTAACGCCCTAACCCCAGTTACCCAGAGTCGCTACATTATTACATAACATGGGAATGATCAGAAGTAAATAATGTCTCGAAAGACCGATCGGTTTAGTATTATTGGAAACACGATTCAAACATAAGTTCAAATTTACAACTTGAAAAGAAATACAACATGAATTTATTCCATTGGAAACATCCAAGCCTCCTAGATAATGCTTGTAAGTCACTCATAAATAACTTCTTCATATCCTAGTAAAATTAAACATACTAAAGGGGTGATCTCAAACTCTCAGTAAGGGTAAGAAATATAGCAGAAGATAACATAAATATTAAACATGATGAATAACTAAAACCTCATGCCTTTACCAATAATAAAAATGAATACTTTTATGGAAGGAACATGAGATGAGTAAATAATGCCATAATAAAACATAATCATGGGTATTATACTAGCCTAATGACCAGATGAACCATTAATATTATTTCCATAATGAGGGAATGTATAATTCCAGACATTCTGAAACATTTTTTCAAGGCCTTGGACAAGACGTCTAAAAATGATTAAGTCCTTGGAAAAAACCATACATAAAATTGGGAAAGGCCTCATCCAATTCCATGTCTAGTTGTCTCATGAGACCTACCGATGCATCTAGGAGCTAGAGAGGGCTCCACCCGTCACTTACTATGATCAATACATTACTCATATGAAAAGGTTTAAACATATCATAAACATTCATATTAAAACTAGCATACGAAATGTCAATACATTAACCATAACCGTGAATGGTATAAAAATAGCACATTTACAATCAAACATATCACAAAACCTTCAATAAAATATGGAAGTTTTGTATTATAACAATTCAACTTCAAATAAACTTAAAATCCATCAAAGGATGTTAACATAGATGAAATCAAAACCCTTTTTAGAGAAATATATCTTTCTATTTTGAAATCATTTAAGAGTCACATAATTATAAAGAAAAAATTTATTTTTAAAATGTCCTTATAATTTTGTAAGGGAGTATTTGATGATGTTATAACGACGTAATATATCTGCACCCGTCATATAAGTTAAAAAACATTCTTACCTTAATTTGGTTGAAAAGGTTAAAAAGGACCTTGTTTGGAAAATGACGGAAAGTTTCCTTTATAAACATATTATAAAAAGTCAAACAATTGTATAAATGGATTTAACCCATTTTCTATTAAATATTAAAAATGTTTCAAAATATATTTTTAAGAAACATGGATGTGGATGATAAAGAGGTCTCGTAGACAATTACGTATAAACAACCTTGGATAATGAAGAGATTGTGAAGTAAACCCTTACCTCATTGTAATCAATAAAGTAATATGAACAATAGTCAATAACCACCAAATGAATCACAGAATATCATGAATATAAATATAATCATAATAATATATATCAAATGGCAGTACAAAATACACCACATGCAATAAATAAGTGGTGAACAATAGAAATATCACAGAATTAAAAGTGAGATAAGAAACCCCTTACCTTGTACTTTTCCTTGGTAGATGGTAGGTTAACCTTCGGTATAATGGTGAAATAATTGTCATTAAATTATACAAGAATCATATACATTAATATGATATCATATATGATCTTTTATCATTGCTTTGTTAATAATATCTAAGTATTATCGTCGTTTCTGGTGTTAATTGATTCGTTTTCCTTTATATTCTTTGTTAAATAAGTCATATTTTTTATGGATGGAATATATATTATTCATATAAATAATGATATCATGTCTTTAAACATTATTTTTAATCATCAAATGAAAATTATACTTGAATTGATGCATTGGGAAATGAATCTCATCGTGTTCGTGGAGTAAGTAATCCGTACGTACGCATGAGCAACAATATCGTTCTTTTGATATTAAAATAATATATAATTGGATATTATATCATATATACAGAATCATTATCATGTTATATTCATTATTTACATCAATTACACATCATTATGATACCCGTCCAAATAATAATGTATTGAATAACAATTACACCACGACGTGGAGACAGTAAGCCGTATGTACGCGCGTATGGTGACATGTCATTCAAAGGATGGATAAAATAATGAATATTGATGTACCATATTTATAATAACATCAATATATATATTATATACTGGAGTAATTATCTTATAATGAAAATAAAAAAGAAAGAAGAAGTGGAAGAAGAAAATAACTTGAAAGAGGGTGGTGAAATTATTACCTCTTTCCGGGTTCTTCCTTTTGATTTTATCAAATGAGCTCCTTAAGTTGGCTTTCTGACCAAAGGAAGGCCTCTAGGATGAATTGAGGGAAGTTTGGAGGATATTTGGGCAGGTGTTGGCCAATCAAAAATTCTTTGAAGGTGTGAATTAGAGATAATGGGGAGTTCCCTTTTATAAGAAGGGTGAGGGGCACCTTAGGAAAAGCTAGAAATATTATTTTATAATAAAATCCTTTTCGGTTTCTAATGGATCCAAAATGGATTTTTTAAAGTATAAGGTGGGTATGGGTATAAAACCACTCAACCAATAGGTTTTATATAGGTTTGAGTCACTATATTAACCTTAATGTTTAAATTTAACTCTTAGTTAAATAGTTTGACATTTACCATGTCTCTTTGTATTTTTATATTATGTAGTTAAAAAACATACTATATAGTTCCAAAAGAACCCCAAGTGGTTCATTAATGATACACCTATAATTATATAAGTCCTTTGGCCAAACCTTAGATTTTAAGGAATATTATATCAATTAATAATATAATATTTGTTTTAAAAAAACTCCTTTATGTCAATTTTGACACAATTTAATAATTGATTTCTGTTAAAGTCATAAAAACATTATTAATTAAAAATAAATTCATTTAATCAATCCTAACATGTCACATTAACATATAAAATTCGTGGATGACATCAAAACTTTAAAATTGTATTTATTTTAACATTTATAATACCATTTATTTGATTCTTTCATTAATACGGTAATTACTGCATCATCATTGTGTCGTAAATGAATTTACTTATTCAAAGTCTAAAAATTATAAATAAAATACCACTATGTATGAAATCCTTTTATATTTCTAATTAATATTTGTAGTTGAAGATATAACATGTATAACTCTATGTAAACATTGTTTTACTAAAAGATATATGCTTTTGTCATTTTTGTATTTACTTTAACTTAATTAATATAAAGTGTCATTATCACTTACATGTGGATCCATGGGGTCCCCAAATCGACCCAAATATGCCCATGGTCGGAAATTTATAATCCAATAGGTTTAGGACACCTGTTAGGGTAATTTATTATTATTATAATATTTTTTTACCCTTATTTACCAGATTTACCCTTTAACCATGGTAAACAAAATATTTACCGAAGTAATTATTCAAAATTTCTAAGAATAAAAGTTACCTAATTTCACAATTTGAGCCTCCTGATTCTAAATATGTAATCCATTTTTCTAAATTCAAAACATATAAGTGGAAGAAATTAATTAAAAATTAATTCTCGTTTTCAAAACAAAAGCGTGTTTTTAAGAAATAATAACTATCGAAAGATTGACACTTGCTTATGTCTTGTTTAAATGTGAAATTGCGTACAATGACCAAAATTGGATTAAATGGTAAAAATATAATCTAATTATACTTTAAAACCACTCAATAGTATAATTTAGCACTATAAATTATTTTCAATAAAAAAGATGTTTTTAATTAAAATTTAGTATTTTTCACTATTCATCAAAAATTGAAAGTTTTCAGAAAAATAAAAAAAACTCACCCTAAGACAATTTAGATATTCTGAATCCAAAAATGAAATCTATTTAGAAAGATAAAGTTTATAAATTTTCAAAAAGTGGGTATTACTATTCATATCAGCTAGTTTGATTGGTTGTGGTGTGTGTTAGAACCCGAAGTTGCGTACAACACACGCTACTATATTATTCAAAGAGAAGCGTATCATAGAAGATTTCGGTGTTATATATACCACTTCATCTGAGTATTTAACAACTTCATTAGGTTCCAGAATAGGTTCAAATACATTTTTTTCCATGAAGGGTTTTCAACATGGTTGAACCTTTCAAATATCCTTTCATTATCATCCTCCCACGATTTCTTCCATGGTTTCCAGCTAATCTTTATAAGAACCCGGATCTTATTTTTTGGTTTGGATCTTGATTTCTACTATTTTTTAGAAAAAGTGGAGTTTCTATAAATTTAAGGAGTACACGTCATGTACTTAGGAGTACACTCTGTATACCTGGTTGTCACACGTAGTCATATACTAGCTGGGAAACAGCTGAGTACATGGCCCTGTGGGGTGACCTAGAGATCGCCTAAATTAGGTCCTGGTAAATTAATATAAAAATTGTTTATTTTTAAATAATATTCCTTGTATAATTATTTTTATTTGATAAATCAGACCACGGTCGCATCTCATTCATAGAAAACACTTCTTTTGTCTTTGTCTTGTCCAGGAGGGACTGAAGCAAATGATTCTTCTCCGATCCCCCGAACCCCCGTCTATTCTACAAATCAGACTTTGTCGGTTGCATTATAATCATTTTGGTCAGTTCTTCCTTCTACAAAAACCTCTTCTCTTGATTTCTCCTCTTTTGTGTGATATCTATAGTTGATCGTTTTATATTTTTTGTAGATCTACGGCGTTCTAGGTTGATTCAGAGGCTGTGGTTCAACTATATCAATCGTACAATGTCATGGTAGGTGGTTTGTGCCTATCTGAAGTTTTTCTTTGAATTATATGTGTAAAAGTTCCCAATACCCTAGTTTGGGGTATTGCAAGTTTAGGGAATTGAACCCTTAAAGGTCTGTTATGCCTTGATTGCTTGAGTTAGGGATCCTGTTTTATAATAGGTTTCAATTACCTTAATGTGGATGTTTTTTTCCCATGTTTGAACTGATATTGGTTGTTGGGTCTAGTTTTACATATTAGGTTGCTCTGTTTTCGATGCCTCGTGTAGTTAGAATGGATTGATTTTATCTCACTTACTTGTTCCATGATTTTTTGCTATTTAGCCAAGTAGTATATTGTGATTTAATTTGGCTGATGAATATTGTTTTTTCATGATTGACATATATAGGGCTATGGGAACCTATTGTAGTTAGACCATATGGGAAATAGACACTATGGTCTTTCCTATAGTGTTTGTTATACTTCCACATTGTGGGAGTATAGGGGGTGGACGTGTGTGCTCCCTCAGAGTGTATGGAGTTCCATGTTGTGAGACCACATGGTGAATTGGTCATTGAGTGCTTCCCTAGAATGTCTTCAGTTTACCGTTATGAGACCACAGGGGGAATTGATGGTGAGTGCATCCTCAGAGAGTCTTTGTTAAGCTTAACCAGAGGGGTTAGACTATGAGAACTTCCTAGAGTATTTCTTGAGATAGCTTTATTTTTTATTTAATAAATATAAATGAATGTAGTTGAAATTGAAGGATTGTTTACTTTTTATTACTTCTTTGTTTATTACATTGTTTTTTCTATTTCATGCCATATATATATTCACTTACAGTTAGGCACAGATATTTGGGTGGTTGCCTACTGGGATTCTTCTCACACCCTGTTTGGGTTATTCTTTGGGCCAAAGAAGATTATATTGTTGTAGGTATAGATAATGGAAAGTTCCCCTCTACTTCAGGTACATGATTGATGTGGATATGGAGAGCATGAGACCAAGATGAGGCTTGCGATGCTACTGGAGTTATTTACTTATTTTCCTTTAAACTTTGGTTTTTTACTATATTCCAGCATTGTCACTTGTTTGGATTCTTTCCAAGACATATGTGACTTTTATCATTTATATATGTGCTCCAGTAGTTTATCTACTTGCAATCTTCCACTATTTGATGTTGCATGTTGTTATTCTGCTTCTGCTAATTTTATCTGTTTTTTTTCATTGTGTTACTCTACAAATGAGGGTATAGTTTCCCCACTATCACACCCAAGTCCCTCGCTGCTAGTTGGCAGCCTCTAGTGTTCAGAGAAATGAGCTTGAGACCATGTGGCCAACTGGGTACGGGGCACCTCTGGGTGGCACCAGGAACCAAGACGTTACAAAGTGGTATCAAAGGAGGTTCATTTCTTCTTTGACATACTGTTTGGAGCCAATATCCTAGGAAAGGAAGGAATAGGTAGTTGGTAATAAGTTTTTCCCAGGAGTAGCTAACTCGTGTACTTGGAAAAGCTAATTTTCCTAGATTATTGTTATTTTCTGGTTTTTCAGTTATTATAGTGGATTTGATGTAATTGTTGGGTGATTCACATGTTCTTGTGTTATTATCATTGATATCATTGAGGTTCTATTTTTGTTGCAACCTAATGAGATGAGGGTATGCCATATCATGTATCATATAAGCACTTGATGTAGATCACATGTCATTCATTATTTTTATACCATTTAGGGTGAATTACCTATTTCATGTTGTGGTGATAGATTTTGTGCTAGATATGCATGTTGTTGTTATATATTCCCTGATAGAATACCTACTATTTGATAGGGATTTGGTTTGTGTAAGGATTTTTTTGAATGGGTGCCAATCTTTGTTCTCTGAGGTGTTATGGGCTCTCATGGATCGGAAATTGGGGGATCACGTGTTTATTTCACTATTATACTAGTTATGTGACATTAAATTACACCAAGCTTTGATTCCTAGGGAGTATGGGCCCTCATGAATTAGAATTTGGAACATTAATGTTTGTTTAAGAGTTTTTTTATGAGTTCTAGAGTAGTTTATGAGGATTACTATCTAGAAATACCCAGAATACACGATGTGAATTGATGAATAGATGCCAGAAATCCTTCTATTCGGGAAAGAACTATTTTTCTTTAGTACATGTTGGGTACTATATATACAAGCCGTGTAATCTTTGACTGAGTGGATGCATGTGTGGCAGGGGCACGTGGTTGGAAATTGTTTAGTGGAACACGTCGTGTACTTGAAGTAGGTGCCATTTTGTAGAGGTCATGTATCCAAATGTGTGACTAACGACACAGGTGGATGAAATCCTTCTAGTACATGTCATGTCTCGTATAAATACACTATGTAGAGTCAGAGGTGTCTCAAACCATGTGACTAACAACACAAGCGATTGAAACCTAAGTAGTACACACTGTTTTTGGCACAAAAATGCAATGTTGTTTTGTTCTAGGAGAGAACCGTGTGGTTTAGTCATGTAGAGGAACTTGGGAAGGTGGAAAGGATTCAAGTACACACCATGTAAATGGAGAACACACCATGTGTATGGGATGTTGCATGACCTGTTTTGGCTGAAATACACGCTCTTGTAAAGACTTAAGGGAACACAATGTGTAGGGGTTATACACATCGTGTATCTATGTTTTGAAGAACTTTAATTCTTTCTTTATCATGTTCCTTTATTTCACTTATAAGTTTCATTCCTTGAGATTCTTTAACTATGGTGTGCGCTTAACCTTATAGACTCATGCCATTGGGACATCCTCTAGTAGTATGCCAGATACAGGGTAGTGAACAGACACCAGACATGGTAGATCAGGGACTACCAGCATATCATCCCATCATTATTTTCTTAGCACAAACCATTATCTCGGATATATGTTCTGATGCACAATTCTGAGAAGACTTCATGATGTTTATACAGACCTTCTAGGGAGCGCCGCATCATGAAATGTGTATGGTAGAACTTATGCAGGTCTTTCAGCAGCATCATCCTCCTACTTTCTTTGGGGATGGAGGACCTCAGGCTACAGAGTCATGGTTAGAATCTATACTGTCGATCTTTGATCATCTAGAGATGCCTCCAGAGAGGAGGGTGAAGTTCACTACTTATATTCTTCGGGATTTTAACAAGATATGGTGGGTTGTGATCGCATAGACAGGACGCCAACAGGATATGGCTTGGGATGAGTTCCAGCATGCCTTCTATGATTACTTCTACCTAGAGACTTTGAGGGTCGATCGAGCCCAAGAGTTCATGAGTTTGGCCCAAGGTACTCTCTCAGTCATGGAGTATTCTTCTCTATTCACAGAGAAGCAGTGCTTCACACCCATTCTATGGGGTGATGAGTTATTTCTGGTGAGGAAGTTTGAGGATGCTCTTAGGCATGTCATTTGATCTCAGGTGAACATATTCATGTTGACTTCCATAACATCCATAATCAACTAGGCACAGATCACAGAGCTCATTCTGAGGGATTCTGGGGCTGTGAGCTAGGGAGGCTTAGCATCCAGAGTTAGTATCCCTCTGACTGATAGTAGGAACTATCATATGGAGTCTATGCATGGAGATCCGAGTAGGAAGAATAATTCCTTTGGGGGATAGGTGGTATGATACCAAGTGAGGAAAGAGTGTTCTTATGAGTCCACATTACCCGAAGGACCTATTGGAGTGTCGATCTTGCAGCAAGATGGATCATCTTCAGCGTGTCTATTAAATTGTTTCACCGGTAGTTGCTGATAGGGGTCCTATTTAGACTCCTCATACCAAAATAAGACCACCAGTACCACATCAGACTGGTGGTTGGAGTTCTTCGGGTTGCTCAGACCGAGGTGGAGGTCATGGCCGTAGTGGTCAGACACAAGGTTTTCGACAGCTGTATGGTGGATCAGCTCTGGGATCTCAGTCAGCTTCATTGGGCCGCAGTGCAGGTCCGACTTTTGTGATAGAGCATATTCAGCTGGATCAGGATCCCAAACCCTCTATAGTTAGAGGTACAATTCTAGTTTTCTTTATTTTAGCTTCTTCACTTTTTGATACATGGGCTCCCCATAGATTCAAATATTTCATTGTTTTGGAGAGCCTTAGGATCTGTATCTTTACTTATACTGATATCATGATGCTAGACACCTTTTTTGGGACTAGAAAGGCTAGTGTACGTCAGTGCAAGGAGTGCCCTCTTGTAGTTGGTGGTTGTCACTTCTTATAGATCCTTTATGTATTAGAGATTACGGGCTACGACGTCATTCTTGGAATGGACTAGTTAGTTTCCTTCTAGGATGTTGTCGATTTCAATCGATGTAGGGTGAGTTTCACATCACCAGAGGGAATGTTTTTTCTTCATAAGGGTGACTGGGATGACTATGTGAGGAGAACGGGACTCAAGAATAATGGTTTGGGTGGAGTTACATCCCAGATTGCTAGTTTGTATCTGGATGACATGGGAACTTCACGAATGGACTTTCCTCTAGTGGTGGATCATTTCAGGTATGTCTTTCCAGAGGACTTTTCATATTTTCCTCTAGAGTGAGAGGTAGAATTTTCTATTGAACTTAGGCCAGGAGTAGAACATGTGTCCATTCCTCCTTATAGGATGGATACACCATAGTTAATGGAGCTCAAGAATCAGTTATAGGAGTTATAGAAAAAGGGTTTCATATAACCCAATTCTTCACCTTGGGTTTCTCATGTCTTTTTTACAATGAAGGTGGATGGTAACCTTAGAATTTGTGTGGATTATTGTAAGCTGAACCAATTGATGGTCAAGAACCGATATCCCTTACCGAGGATTGATGATCTTTTGGATTATCTTTGAGGAGCCCCGGTGCTCTCAAAGATCAACTTGAGATCCGGTTAGCATCAGTGGTGCATTAGACTATCTGATATACCTCTTATAACCTTTCGAAGTAGGTATGATCTATATTAGTATGTAGTTATGAAGTTCGGTCTCATGAATGTGTGTACAGTTTTTATGGCACATAGGAACCGGGTGTTCTATCCATACATAGATTCCTTTGTGGTGGTTTATGTGGACAATATCTTGGTTTACTCTCAACCTCAACACGACCATGCTACCCATCTGAAGATCATTTTAAGTACACTGATAGAGCATCAGTTGTATGATAAGCTCTTAAAATTACACTTTTGGTTGGACCAGTTTCACTTCTTAGGTCATGTTATCTCAGATACTGGGGTATCAGTAGACCTCGAGAATGTAAGAATAGTAGTATCCTAGGAGCATCCAAGAAACTACTTTGTTGTACGATGTTTTCTGGGGATGGCTAGTTACTACAAACGTTTTATATAGTAATTTTCATGCTTAGAAATACAACTGAAGGTCCTGACTAAGAAGGATGTGAAGTACTTATGGTTAGATTCTTGTGATTCAACCTTTCAAAAGATAAAAGAGAGGTTGAATTAAGCACTGATATTAGTTTTTCTAGAGCTGGGAAAGAGATATACTATTTACTGTGATGCTTCAGGAATCAGCATGGGAGTAGTTCTTATGAAAGGGAAGGGAGTTATTTCTTATGGGTCTCAGAAGTTGAGGCCACATGAGAGGAATTACCTAACACATTATCTCAAGTTGGATGCAGTTGTTCATGCTTTACATTATTGGAGACATTATCTATTGGGAGAGAATTTTGTGTTTTTCAATGAACTCAAAAATCTCATGTACATCTTCACTCAGTGCGATCAGAATTTGAGATAGCGAAGGTGGGTTGAATACATTCAGTCCTTCGATTTTGAGCTTGCCTACATGCTCGGGAAAGCCAGAATAGAGGCTGATGGGATGAGCATGATTAATAAGATATAGTAAGTTCAAGAGGCCAGTAAAGAGTGGAATCTTATGGCTTTATTCTCTGAGATGAATTTGTAAGTTCATGATAGAAATGGACCGATGTTTATTTCTTTTATAGTTATTACCTATACTCTACTTGAGTGAGTGTGAATGAGGCATCTATTAGATGTTTAAGGCCTACACCCGTGGGAGATTGTTTTAGGTGAGGACCCTATTCCTGGATGGACTATGGGAAAGGATGAGATCTTGTGCTTCCATGGACGTGTATGGGTGTCAGCAAACATACGCGCGCATCAGATGTGGGGTTTTCATTCTTCATCTTGGGAAGTTCATCCTGGTGTCACAAAGATGTATCGAGATCTACACCATTAGTATTCGTGTCCAGGTATAAAGAAGAATGTTTCTGGATTTTTGATGAGGTGTTCCACCTATCAGCAAGTGAAGGAAAAGTATTAGCGACTAGCAGGGCTTTTGTAGCAGTTACCCATTCCCGAGTGGAAGTGGAATGATGTCACGATGGATTTTGTGAATGGTTTTTTGAGGTCACCTCGAGGTAATGATGTAGTTTAGGTTATCATTGACAGCCTCATGAAGGTTTCACATTTCTTACCAATCAAGGAGACCTTCAGTATTTATGAGTTGGAAAGGTTGTACATCCGAGAGTTTGTACGTTTGCATAGAGTTCTGTACTCCATTATTTCAGACAGGGATGCATGTTTTACTCATTGGGTCTTGTAGGGACTACAAAGGGATTTGGGTACATAGGTACTTCTGAGTATAGCTTACCCTCCCCAGACAAATGGCCAGTCCGAGCGTACGAATTAGGTGTTGGAGTATATGCTTCATGTATGCATCCTAGATTTTAGATATTCTTAGAAGAAGCAGATATCCCTATTGGAGTTTACCTACAACAATATTTTTCAAGAAACTATTCAGATGAAACCTTATGATGCTTTGTATGGTAGGCCATGCCGATCACCCCTTTGATGGCTAGAGGTTGGAGAGGCAGCCATACTGGGACCTAGTCTTGTTTAAGAGACTATGAAGCACGTGTAATTTATTCAGAAGAGGATGGTTATTGCACAGTCATGGAATAAGCCTTATGCTGATAGAAGGATATGACCTATGGAGTTTGAGGTTGGAGATTAGGTTTTCCTACGTGTCACACCAAGGTTGGGACATAGAAGGATTAGGATACAAGGTAAGATTACCTGTGATATGTCAGGCCGTATTAGTTTTTGGAGAGATTTGGGTTGATTTCCTATCAATTACAGTTACCTCAGATGTATCAGGCTCTGTACGACATCTTCCACATTTCTTACCTACGACATTACTTCTCAAACTCATCTCATGTTTTTCAACCTGAGGAGGTTGACTTGGAGGTGGATTCATCATTAGAAGAGAATTTTATCCAGATCGTTGATCACGGCGTGAAGGTTCTTCATGGCCAGCCTGTTCCTCTAGTATGGGTGTTATGGAATGTCAGGAGAGTACAGGATGAGACATGAGAGAGGGAGACTGATGTGCTATCGTAGTGGCTGGAGTTGTTTGAGGATTCTTCTTATCTACCTTCCTAGGGAAATTCAGGGGTGAATTTCTGTAAGGAGGAAATATTGTAAGAACCTGAATCTTATTTTTAGGTTTAAATCTTGAATTATGGTGTTTTTATCAAAAATAGGAGTTTCTAGAAATTTATGGAGTACACTCCATGTACTTAGGAGTACATGCCATGTACCTGGTTGTTGTGGGTAGCCATGTACTAGCCTTGTAAGGGATGTGTACATGGTCATGTATGGTGACCTAGAGACCACCTAAAGTGGGTCCCAGTAAAGGCATATACATGTCCTTTACTTTTAAAGAACATGACATGTATTTTTATTTTATTTGATAAATTGGACAAAGGTTGCGTCTCATTCACAAAAAAACACTTATTTTGGCTTCGTCTTATCTAGGGGAAATAGAAGCTGGAGATTCTTCTCCGAGCCACCGACCCATCATCTATTCTATAAATCAAACTCTTTAGGTTGTGTTAGAATTGTATCTGTGAGTTCTTCCTTCTTCTACATCCATTTCTCTTTATTTATCCTCTTTCGTGAGATATCTATGGTTGATGATTTTAGACTTTTTTGTAGATAAATGACATTATAGGTCGATTTAGAGGCTAAGTTTCAACTATATCGATTGTAAAACATTGAGGTAGGTGGTTTTTTACTATCCATAGTTTTTCTTGGAATTATATGAGCAAACGTTCCCAATACCCTAGTTCAAAGAATTGCGTGTCTAGGGAATTTAACCCTTTAATGCATGTTATGACTTGACTGCCTATGTTATGGCTCCTGTTCGAGAATAGGGTTTAATTACATTGTTATGGATGTTTTTTCCCATGTTTGAACTGATATTGGTCGTTTGGTCTAGTTTTTCTTGTTAGGATGCTCTATTTCACATGCATAGTGCGTTAAGATGGAGCGATTTTATCTGACTCACTTGTGCCATGTTTTTTAAATATTTAGTGAAGTAGAATATTGTGATTTACTTTGGCTGCTGAATATTGTTTGTGCACGATTGAATTACACAGGGTTGTGGGAACCTGGTGTAGAAATACCATAGGGGAAATGGATACTGAGGGCTTTCCCAAAGTGTCTGTAATACTTTCACATTGTGCGACCATAGGGGGGATGGACGTGAGTGCTCCCTCAGATTCTCTATAGTTCCACGTTTCATGAACATAGGGGGAAATGGACGTTCAGTGCTTCCCCAGAGTGTCTGTAGTATACCATTAAGAAACCATAGGGGGAATTGACGGTGAGTTCTTCCTCAAAGAGTCTTTTTTAAGCTGAAGAAGAGGGGTTAGACTATGAGAACTTCCCAGAGGATTGGTTGAGATTTTTTTTTATTTAATAAATGTTAATAAATTTAGTTGAAACTGTAGGATATTTTAGTTTTGAGTACTTCCTTATTTACTACATTATTTTCCATATTTCCTACCTTATATATATCCACTGACAGTTAGGCACAGATCATTGGGTGGTTTCCTACTAGGATTCATCTCACACCCTGTTTGGGTCATGCTTTGAGCCCAAACAGATTATATTATTATAGGTATAGACACGGTAAAGAACCCTTCTACTTCAGGTAGTTGATTACTATGGAGCTCGAGAGCATGGGACCAATCTGAGGATTGCGATGCTTCTGGAGTTATTAACTTGTTTTCCTTTATACTTTTTTAGTACTGTTTTCCTGAATTGTGAGTTGTTTGGATTATTTCATAGACATATGTGACATGCAACATTTATATATGTCCTCCAATTGTTTATCTACTAGCCATCTTTCACTTGTTTCATGTTATTATTGCTTCTTTCACTACTATTATCTATTTTTTTCATTGTTTTACTCTTCCAATGAGGGCATAGTTTCTCTACTATTACACCCAAGGCCCACACTGCTAGTCTGTAGCCTCTAGAATTTGGGGAAATGCACTTGAGGCCATGTGACTAATCAGGTACGGGGCAACACTGGGTGCCACCCAGAACCAAGATGTTACAATCTTTATCCTTCAAACTGTATAATTTGGGATACAAAACTCATAACCTTCAACAAATTCTTCATTTGAACCAACTAATCCCTTTGTAGACAAAATTACAGAAATTAACCTTGAATAAAACAGTGAGGTTGACTTTCAAGTGGTCTTGATCATTTCACACATGTGAAGTTAATATACTTACACAAATTGATATTGTTCCCATTATACATAATATGTATCAAGAACACATATTAATACTTAAGGGTGGAAAAATAACCTTTCCTTAGACAAATAATATGTTGAATAAACTTAGACAATAGTCTTGTCTCACCATCCATCTCAATGGAAATTTATCTTGTCTTCTTCTTATTTTCAGTTAAACTTCCAAGAGCCTCTTCTAAGATAAACAAATCACTAGGTGGATGAGGACCTCTTTGGTAATACTAAAAAATTCCTTCATTGGGTATTCTTATGTAGTCATCCCACTTCCTCGAAGAAAAGTTACATCTTTGGCCATTAACTCAACTTCATACAACAAAATTATCTTCTAAATTGAATGGTAAATGGACATGCTTATTAAACTTAGATACTAGCTTTGGATAAATGGGTCATTTCACTTTTGTGAACCAATTCAACCATCCATGTTCTTCCAATTCTTTCAACATGATATACTTACTTATAATAAACCACTTTGGACAAAATTCTTTCTCTGGTACTACTATCCATTCAGTCAGGCCTGGAATCAGCAGTTTCTCAAGAATTATTTTCGGAGCCTTTTTCACTTTCTTAGAAGATCGAAAATGACTAGGAGTAGATGAAGATAGACAATCCAATCTAAACATCCAATGTGGGTTTAAGAAAGGTGAAAGGTTGAAATATTTCTAACGGTTTGAGAGAGAATGGTTTAGTTTTTAAGAGAATAGATTTTGAGTGAAGAGGGGAGTAAAAAATATCGGGTTTTTATCATTTTGGGATTTCAAACATTGCAAACACAAATATGTGGTATTAAATCAATAAAATAATCAATACAGTGATATGGGAAAGGATATTATAAAAATAGAATTTTGATTCATTACGGTAAGTCCGGAATAGGTAGTCATAGTTTCAGCATTACAATATGACTCTAAACAGTGTGACCGTATCATTGAGACAGTAAGCATGAGACTGTAACTAAGAGACATTAACTGTGAGATAGTAACTATAAGAGAGTAACTTTTTAAACCAGGAATCATGAAACTATATACTATGAGACAGTAAATTTTTCACTTAAGTCTTGTCATCCCTAACTCATGTATGATGTAATTTATCCTTTTAGAATTTAATGGATTATTGAATATATCAGTAAGATGATGTCAAGTGCCAATTAATTATAAAGTGATATCACCTTTTTGAAAATGATCTATCAAAAGTGATGTCTTACATCAATATATTTATTCCTAGAATGTGAAACAATATTCTTTTAAATGTTAAAAGAACTTGTATTGTCACAATTTATATGTACATATCTTAATTGATATCCGTAGTCTAGTAAAGTGTGTATCATCTTCAAAATTTGTACACAACAACTACCAGCAGCTATGTATTCAACTTCAGCAGTAGATAATTCAATAGAATTTTACTTTTTCCTACACCTTGATACATGATACTTTCTTAAAAAGTGACATGATTCAGAGGTCCTTTTTCTATCTAACTTACAACCAACAAAATCAGTATATGAATTGATAAATAAATAAAATTATTGTCCTCTAGGATAAAACATTCCTAAATTGGTTGTCTATTTAGGGTATTTGAAAATTCTTTTAACATAATTTAAATGAGACTCTTTATGATTTTCTTGAAAACGTGCACACATACACACACTAAACATAATATCCTGCAAACTATAAGTTAAGCAGAGTAAACTTCCAATCATTACTCTATAAGTGGTTTATCAAATAAATTACCATTTTTATTTATATCAAACTTACAGGAAGTAATCATTGTATTATCTCAAGTTTTAGTGTTATCTAAGACAAAAATATTTATGAGATCCTTTGTATATTTTATTTGATTTAAGATAATACCTTCCTTATTTTGAAATATTTGAAATCCAAGAAAAAACTTTAGTTCACTCATCAAACTCATTTCAAATTCATTTTTCATCATTTTTGAAAAATAAATAAATAAAGAATTGTTTTAAGATCCAAAAATAATTTCATCTACATAGATTTTAACAACTAAAACATCTTTATAAATTCATTTTATAAAAACTATAGGATCAGGTATACCTTTTTTAAAACCATTAGAAATTAGAAAACTACTTAATCTATCATATGAAGCCCTTGGAGATTGTTTTAAACCATATAAAGATTTTGTTATTTTAAAAACATTATATAGAAAATGAGGGTTTGTAAAACAAGGGGGTTGTACAAAAAACATTCTAAACTATATAGCCATTAAGTAACTCACTTTTGACATCAATTTGATAATGTTTGAAATTGATCTAAGTTCCAAATGCAAGAAATATTTTAATGGATTCATGTATAGAAACTGGTGAAGAAGTTTCCTCGTAGACAATTCCTTCTTCTTGACTATAACCTTGTGCCACCAATCTAGATTTGTTTATAACTATGTTACCAACTTAATCTACTTATTTTCTTAACACCCATTTAGTGCCTATGGTCAAGGTGTATTTGGGTCTATCCACAAGTTTCCAAACCTTATTCCTTTCAAACTGATTTAACTCTTCTTTCATAGACATCACTAAAAACTCATCGTTTATTTCCTTATTGATGTTTTTAGGTTCATGCTTTGACAACAAAGCTTGATGTTCAGCCTGATTTCTAAGAGAATCTCTATTTTTTGTTCCTTTATCTAAATCTCCAGAAACATTATCTAAAGGACAATTATTAAGGGTTATAAGAGATCTAGAAAAAGAAGGACTAGTAATATTATATTCTTCGACAGGTTTGGGTTCATTATGACCAAAATCAGTATAATTTCTAGAACTAGAAGTCTTAACAAATTCCTTCATAATATGGTTAGAATATTTAGTATTAATGTCCAGATTTGAGAAATCATTCTCAAGATTCCCAAGGTAGGTCTTTGGTTCATGTGGATATGTTTCATTAAATTTGACATGTACATATTCTTCCACACATTTGGTTATTTTTTAAAGACACTATAAGCTTTACTAGAGGTTGGATATCCTTGGAAAATTATTTTATCACTCTAGGTGGAACATTTGTCTAGATTATCCTTAGTATTAATAATATTGACTTTACAACCAAAAACATTGAAGTAATTAACCTTAGGTTTTCTATTGTTACATAACTCATAATGTATTCTTTTAATAAGTGGTCTGATTAACACTCTGTTAATAATATAGCATGTTGTATTGATAGCTTCAACCCAAAAGTAAATAGATGAGTCATATTCATTAAGAATTATTCTTGCATTTTCTTACAGGGTTCTATTTCTTCTTTCTACAACACTATTTTGTTGATGTGTCCTAGGGATAGAGAATTTACGACTATAGTCTTTTTGTGAGTGAAAGGATTCAAAATCATGGTTTTAAAACTCATAGCCATGGTCACTTATTAGAGATTTATCTTAAGTTCACATATTTTCTCTATAGATCAAGCATACTAGGTGAAGTAATTACATGATTCACCTTTGTGAGCCAAAATGTAAGTCCACGTATACCTAGAATAGGCATTTACAATAACATAAACATAGTTATTCCCATTTAAACTAGAAAATATAAATGGTACAAAAAATCCCTGTGAACCAACTCAAGTGGTTGAGAAGTGGAAACTTCTTTCTTTACTATGAAATATATTTTGTGTTTTTACCCTTTTGATAAGGATTATAGACTTCATCATTTGGAAACTCATGTTTGGGTAGATCCTTGACTAAACCATTTCTAATAAGCTTTCAAAGGAAGTGTATATTATAGTGTCCTAGTCTTCTATGCCACATCCAGGACTCTTTATGAAATACACTTAAGCATGAAACATTTTGAGAACCTAAAGAATCTAAGTTAACAGTGTAGATATTTTCATTCCTAAAAGAAGAAAATAATAATTAATTCTTATAATTAATAAAATTACAAGAATCATTTTCAAATTTCACAGAAAATCCATCATCACATAGTAATGAAATACTGAGTATATTATATTTTAATCCATCAACAAAAAGTAATTTAGAAATTAAAACTGAGTTAGAGTTACCAATCTAGCTGATGCCAATTATTTTACCTTTAACGTTGTCCCCAAAGGTGACATGCCCACCATCAATTATTATTTTATTCATAAAGTATGTGTAATATCCTGTCATGTGTCTTAAACATACATTGTCCAAGGACTATAATATTTTGCAGTAGCTCCTCAAACATCTTTCCTACAAAATAATCAAACAGAAATAGATTTTGGTGCCCATATTTGATTCTGTCCAGTAACATTAGTAATTAGTGATTTGGGAACCCAAATATTCTTCATGAGTTTACTATAAGAATTATATAACAAATTTAAAAAATAGACTCTATTTGGGCTAGAATAACTAGAGGTAGTAGAAGACATCTATAACTGGAACTAGTCGTAGAATTTTTATTTTTAGGTAGAAAAAACAGATTTTCTAGATTTAGTTAGAAACTTCTTTTTGGTGAGATTTAATTTCCCAGGTTGGTATCCAATGTAAGTAGTGTATCTTGGGGAAAGTTTTTTACTAAGCATCATTGTAAGATTATTATTTCCATTGGTAAATTTCTCTAGGTCCATTTTCAACTATTCATTAGATAACATAAGATCATTGTTCTCCTTTGGTAATTGAACATTTTTCTCTTTCTCTACACAAGTTCAGATTTGATAGTTGTAGTAAAGGCATTATGTTTCTTTAGAGATTTTTATTTATCTCTTAGTTCATTATAAGTGTCTTCTCGCATATTACAATATTAAAACAGTTCTTCAATTGTCATATTTTCAGAATCATGTTCTTCTCCTGAGTAATGGGAATTTTGTATAGGATACTCAAGGGTTACCTCATATGTGTTTGTCATAAAACACATATTTTCTTTGTCATCATTTTCATCATGTGAATACTCTGAGTCACTTGAATTTTCCTCAGAAGCATTGCATGTTTCTTTCATGGACTTTTTATACTTTCTATCATTTTCCTCATATCTCTTATTATATTTTATCGTGGGATAATCACCCCTTAAATATTCTATTCTCTTGCATTCATAACATAATATTTCGTCATATTTGTCCCTTATTTTCCAATCCTTCTTCTAGTTACCCTTGTGATCAAATCTTTCTATGAAGTTGGGCTTTTTGAAAGATTTATTTCTTCTATAAAACTTATTATATCATCTATCTAGTTGATCTATTTCCTTATCACTATTTTTTGATGATTTTTCACTATTGGAACTTTCTACACGGGCTTTTAATTTCTCTTTTTCCTTAAATTTAGTGGTAGTCATGGTTTTGAAGTCCATTAATTATCTCTTCAGTTCATCTTACTCTTCCTTGTTGAATTTTAATTCTTCCTCGTACATTATAAACATTTATATCATCTACTTGAATAGAATATTTATAATATCACAAGATTCTCCAATTGAGATAGAGGTATCTCTCTATCTATCTAGAAATCATCTGAGTATTCTCATAATTTTCTCCTTTGTTGTAACATCTCTCCCTAGAGAGATCATAGTGTTCACGGTTTCATTAAACCTGAGATACATATCATAAATAGGATAATCATGCTTCATTTGAAGGTTATCATATTAAATATTGTATGTGTTAATTCTCATTTCCTTAACACTATATGTTCCTTCATGTGAAATAGATAAAGTATCCCAAATTTCTTGGTCTATTTTACATGAAGAAATTATGTTAAACTCTTCATCTCCGAAAGAATAGTATAGGGAATTCATGAATTTTAATTATTATTATAGGAAGCATTAGTTGGTTCATCCCAAGTATTCCTATCAGTATAAGGAATCTTATATTCATCTATAAGAGAAGACCAAATATCAACAACCATACTATCTATGTGCATTTTCATTTTAATTTTCCATTGTGCATAATTTGTTCCATTCAAGAATGTAGGTCTATTGGTAGTAGTAACTTCTAATATATTATCCATGAAAAAGAAATAATCTTATAAAGAAGTATAAATTTTTAACTAATAGAAATTTTGAGATCTTTAAAATACAAATAAAATCACAGTTGAAAAAAATTTTGAACAAATTAAAAATTGTAAAAATCGGGATTTTAAAAACTCCTCTTATAAAAAATGTTGGTCCGAGTTGGACACTCAAGAAGGGGGTGAATTGAGTTCCTTTAAAAATTCCTATAAAAAATTTTATATAGAAGTTTCCCTGAATAAAAATTAAAACATGCCATTTAATCAAGGTAGTAAAATTATAGTAGTTTGATTATTCAAATAGTTTCTCAAAATATTGATTAACTCTCAGTTATACCAATATGAGATATTGATAAAACCTTTGAAGATACTCTAATAAGAAAAAACTCTTATAAATACTATACAAGACTTACTATCCAAGTAAAATTTAGTTTTCTGAAATATTAGTTAAAATAGAGAAAAAATAAATTGAAAGACAAAGAAGATAAAACAAGTGGTTTAGTCTCAAGCCAAGACCTAATCTACTCAACTTGGTGATAACCTTACACTAATAAATATATATATATATATATATTGATTTTATCCATACCTTGAATCAGGGTTATCAACAGTACACAAGATTGTCTAGGTCACAAGACCTATGCACTATTCTATGTGGGAAAAACTAACAACCAGGTCACACAGGACCTCCTCCACAATTATACATGGTTGAAACACAGTGTAAAATATGTTTGAGTGAAGATATCTTGAATCCTATAGTTTGGTGTAGGACACAGTGGGTGTGTTTTAATACATACAAACACACTGCTCTAAAATTAGTAAAATCAGCACACAATAGACCAATGATAATGAGAAAGAATTAGAAATGCTTTGAGTGTTGTTCTATGAAGATATGGACTTGTAGGATGTAGTATATGTGATTTTTGTGTCCTCTTGAGGAGACAGAGTATCGTGAGTCGCATGTTATGGTTTCTAGTTCAATAATATTTTCTTTTTTATCATTTTATTCTCAGAGTTTCTAATGTGGGGAAGATTTTGATTCTTATATAAAGTAGATCAGCCACCAAAAATCAAGAGTTCTTTGTGTGTTATTCAATGTACGTTCTTTCATGAAATCCACTACTCGATCACACTTCAGATATTGCACCACACCATGTATTTTATCTTTGGGATGTCTTTGTTATGGCCCACAGGGAGCACGATATCAACACCTAGTACCTCGTGTTGTCTGCTAACAGTACTACAGAACAACATTAATTATATCAGTGTCATTAAATGACTCAAATATGTCTGTTAGAAATAAATTTTAAATTTATTTAAAATAACAGAAAAATGATTAAGTATGGAACAGTTTCATAGTTGCAGTGAAACAGTCATGGTGAGACAATCATGGTGAGATAGTCATAGTAAGATAGTAACAGTGAGACAGTCACAGTGAGATAGTCATGGAGAGAGAGCCTCCATTAGACATTAATTGTGTCTTCTCCTTTTCATTTACGCGTTATCACTGGAGTGGTGTCTGCTCCTTTGTCAATTGTGAAACTGATAGCCAGATTGTGGTAGAAAAGCCTTTGTAAAATTTGATACTGGTATCATGGTCACGATGTTTGGTCCTTTGCTAAATCAGGAAAATGTGTGAGGTACTTTGTAAAAATTCTATACAGTGTCTTGTTACGGTGTCTTAGAAATAGTAGCAAGGAAACTATTTCACAAACTTTGTGAAACTCTAGAATCGGTAGCAAACTTACGGTGTCACAGTGTTATCCAAATATCTTTAAATGGTTTTAAGAATCAATTTTCACATAGTTGAGTAAGACTAAACATAATCATTCTGAAACATAATAAAACATGATTAAACTTATATTACATGATTCATACATGATTTGTGATATGGAAAACAATATTTTTGATCCTTAAAACATAAGAAGTAAAAAAACTTATCTCTATCTGTTACCATAATTATTTGGGAATTACTATTTTCTTTCATGTTCATAGTTTCCCACAAATTGTTTTCTATATGGAAACCTAGTTATGTGTTATTCTAGATGTCCTTCATACTTCCCATTATCTCTTATCAATTAGATGTTTTATTAACCCTTTGTATGATGTGGGTTCTCAATAATGTAATTTTCATATGTAAAACACGTAATTTCTGAGAAAAATTTCAAATGGGGGGATGAAATTTATTGAAAGAAGGGAGAATGTAACACCTCTATATTTTTAAATAATAATTTTAGTTTTGATAGAATATATAAAACGAAACCTTGATCTAAAAGAACCCATGATACACTATTTAAACATGACCATTATAACTAAGATGATAAAATTGGAAGTTTGAATAAAATTAACCACTTTTTGAAAATTATGTGCATATAATTTATATGGATAAAAAATATTTTTAAAGGACTCAAGTTTTAGTAAATCTTTTTCATACTTCAAAAATATATTTTTCATCAAAAATGTATTTTTTCTCTTTTGTGGTAAAATATTATAATTAATTTCTATAAATTTAATAAATTTTATTGTAAATAAATAATTTAATTTTTTAAATAATCATGAAAAATAAATTTATGTTAAAATTTTGGGATTTTTCTGAAAGGAGTTAGTTTTTACTGAAATGTTAATGATATCTTTTTTTGTAAAAAAAATATCATTCCTTTCCAATAAATTAGGTAAATAAAAGTAGCATTATGTTTTCAATTTTATTTAAATGTAAAAATGTATTATTTACTTATATTAAATGTAATTAATTACATTTTACTCCTATTTATACCATATTTTAGTATATGGTTATTTTTATACTTAAAACGCATTTATCTGAAAACTATTTTGAAGTATATAATGTATCTTCATTTTAATTAAATAAAATAAACTCTAATGGGAAATTATTTAAATGTATTTTATTGATAATATATCTATATATATTAATTTAAATTCATATAATGATAATTTATTTCCATGAAGAAAATGTAAGATCATATTATGCTTGAAAAAACATTTATTAAAAAACCTTTTTAAATTTGTTCTATGAGTTTAAATTTAAATTAAATTATACCACTTATTTGAGATGATGTTAATAAAATTTATTCAATATATGTAATCATAATAATTCATATTAGGAAATGAGGTTACTTAATATTTTTCACAATAAATACTTAAAATAATAAAAATTGGTTACCGCCATTAAGTGTAAGACAGGTTTATTGTGATTAAAACTTAAGAAATAAGGATAATAATGACTAAAAACATGTTTAATTTACATTTTTTCCATTTTTCAACTATTTATCATCTTAGTTCTATAAATCATCCATTTTGGAGAAATATGTCCATGATTTTGACCTTTATAATAATTTATGTAAATAAAATGACAAATGTGACTCTCTTATTTTTTAAACCCTCTTTTGTGTTCACATAGGGATAAAAAGTATGTATATTTAGATATTATTATTCATTATTAGGATAAATAATTTATATTTATCATTTAAGTTTATTTCTGATGTTTATAGATTAAATAATTACACTAAATACTTACGTAACACCAACAGATTAATTATTTAATTAAAATAAAAATAAAATAAATGAATTTAAAATTATTAAAATTAGTAGAATTTAAAGAAATTTTAGTTTTAAACATATTTTTTAGATAATTATAAAAAAGTTGGGATCTGTTAAAGGTAAATATTTTAATTCAATCCTTTTTCATAATTTTTTAATGTCAAATTAAATGAATTGTTTCAAATTTTACATTTATCATATTTTAAAATAAATAATTTTTCTTAAAATATTTTAAATTAATAAGAAATTTATATTCTACCAAGTGAATGGTAAATATCACATAATATCAATAATTGTCATATTTTTAGATGTTTTCATTTTATAGGAACTTTTCAAACCCCAAAAGAGTAAAAACATTAATACCGCAATAATTATCCAAAAGCGATGAAGTGGGTTAGAACAGATGTATAAGTAAAAAACATTATCTAAAATTTTTAAAAAATTATTTTAATTTATTATTTTGACTAAAAATATTCTTATATTATTAATATATCATTTCTTATCCATTTTATGATGAGAAATAATTTATATTAATTTAATACTTTAATAATTTCCAAAAGAGCCACACCCCTCACTTATTAAAGGGAACCTCATATCCTCTTTTATTCACACTTAAAGTGAATATTTTTTCCAATAAATACCCAAATAATTAATTACAACCCTAAATATTTCTTAGAGGCTTTAAGTTGATCAGATTATTATCATAGGAAATCATTTAGTGTAAAACTTTAGTAGTTTTCTAAAAAAGATGTATAGTTTTTAATCAAAACAAATTTCATTCTTCCACTTCCTTTAATTATTATTCAAACATTGCGATATAATAATATCACTATCTCTAATATAATTATAATTTTTATGTTAATTTCATGCCCTATATCCATCTCTCATTCCATCAAATGGTAAATGAAACTGTCCATTGTGTGTATGGTTGACTACTGCATCACGAATAGATGTAATTTTTTTTCCATCACATACTATTATGGATGTTTTTAATGATGGATTTAATGTTTTATAAAATATTCATGAAATAATTAACATTTTTAAATTATAATATATAAACTTGTTTCTGACGTTTCCTAGAAATAAGAAATTATAACATAGTTCGTGTGTTTGTGTATACTCCCACATCCATGAAGTGATGTGGTGTTCTCTTCATCGCCAAAGAGAATGGATGATCTATATAAATATTTTTGAAGAAATAATATATTATTTATTATATAATTATTGCCCTATAAATATTAAATAATTCTTATCACCTTTTTTAAATGATCATTGAAAAATAGAAATGTTACTCATGCATAAGTATAGAAAACAGTTTCCAATAATATAATGTAGTTCATTTTCATAACCATTACTCATCATTTGTTTAGAAGTTATAATTTATGTATAATAATTATAATTATTTTATAATTATTATTATGAAAATATGGTAACAATTACCTCTTTTCCCTAATAAAACAACCAAAATCATTTTGGCCATATCAACTGAATGTCAAAAAAATTTCAACTATGAACAAAATTGATTATGTAATTAAATATAACATATTTAAATAATATAAATGGAATAATAAATATTTAATTTTTTTTAAGATATTAAATAATTAACATAATATTTTTGTTCAGGATAATAAATATTCTATGTGATTAGTTGGGCGTGAGGTAAAGAATTTCATCTCAATTTTCCTTTATTGAGTCATATTTTTTGTAAAAAACCTAATTTTGTTATATGGTGTATATGCTTCCATTGTTAGATGATATATCATGTATACATAAAAATTAATTTAATTTTAGGTTTAAATTAAATTTATTTCATCCATGGGTATTTGACATGAATGCTTCAATTTGGTATGTGTTTTATAAATGAACTTTCACTCATTGGTTTATATACACTCATCATTGAATATATTGTGTCAAGATAATTTGTGTAATGGAATTTTTTTAGATTTATATTTCATTTAAAAAAAAATTTGGATTGAAATTTTTTATGTGTAATCACATCATTAATTAGTTCTCACACAAACATTTTGATAATTGTAATTTGTCATCATATCAAATTGTCTTCTTTTGGACATACGCTATGTTAAATACCTATCATATTTTATGAGGATTATATACTTCCCTTTTGATAAGTTATATCTTGAATTTATTTATATTTATTCTATTTAATGGTCATTTTTTATTATTTCATTCATGAGGTTGAATATATGAATGTTACTAATGTTGTAATGGTTCATTTCACAATCTCATCATTATTGGGTATTTTTTTATTTTAGCCTCCGCAGGGGGAAGTATATGATCATTCTACCTAAAAAATAATTTTCTTATCATTTGGTTATTTTTGAAAATTATTATTTTAATTTTCATTTTCAACTTTTCTATTCACAATAGATCAATGAAAATATTATTAACAAAAATAGAATTTATTTCCACTTTAGTCATGAATATTTTCTTGCATTTCCTTATTTTCTAAAATTTATTTTTTCAATTTTTTTAGAAATTTAAAGTGATATATTAAATAAATTTTTTATCTATGTTTTTCTTTTAAATAATTATTTGAATGGAATATTTTTTTCATATTAAGTATAATGTATATTCTGAATTTTATTAAAAAAATGTGAAAGCAATCTTATCTTCAACGTATTCATCATGAATGGAATTTACAATTAACATAACCACACAATAAATTGATTATTACTTTAAAGGTTTCAAATATTATTTTTGGTAAAATATTTTGTATAATATTTTGGGGTATTTTTTATTTTAAAAGTTTTTTTCAATGTGAAAAGTGTATTTGCTCAAGAATTATTTTCATATTCATTCAATAGAATTTGTATTCATCAATAAAAAAACCCTTTATATTCATGATGATCTACTAGGGATATGATGTAATTATGACTTTCTTATTCGTTTTTTGGATCTCTTATGCAATTTTTTATAAGGGGAAATATTAACATTTCATGTAATAGGTTTTCAATATTATTTTTTATGTTGATTATATATTGAATTTTAATTATCCTCTTTAATATGAGGACTGCATTGTATATAGTAACTGATGATAGGGGCCCACTATATACCCTATATGCATTGGATGGTCTCATGGGACAAATGTGTATGGGTATTTTTCTATGGCCTTATCAATATATGTAGGATGTCTTCGAACATGATCAAGATGGTATGTTTATAATCTCCAACATTAATCATTCCATCATTATTATAGTCGTCATATATTTCTATGTGATTATTTGAATAGTTTTGATATCCCTGGAAATATTTCAAGATCATATGATTAGTTAAATATAATTATTTTTTCAAAATTAATTACACCATATTTTTCTTCGTGAAACAGTTATTAATAAAATTCCATGTGTTTTATATTATTTACTATTAAATATTGATTATGCATTATTTAATCATTATATATTTCATTTTACATAACACATACAAAGAATATGATTTTTCCATTAAATTTGATTCCATTCCCCTTTATATGAAGAAAAAATATTTGAATAAGATAAAATATGAATAATATTTAATTTCACTATATTATATATATTTTATATTTTCAATTAAAAAGTAATATTCAACTATGTATCCATTTTACCAAGAATAATAAAGAATTTAGTACTTTGTGATGTGATACAATTTTTCTATTGAAAGTGTACTTATGTAACCACTAGTTTTTGGATATTGGGGTCAGGGTATTTACATATTGTTCAACCTTTCTATCTATGTGAACATGATAATGTCACTCGTGAGTATGTGTGGACTACCACCTCCATGATGTTATGTGATTCGTCTTTCATTTCCACTTATTTGAATCATAATAATGATATATTTAAGAAATATATATGTTTTTTTATATAATAATGATTCTTAAATGTGTAATTATAATTTTCCATTATATCCTTATATCCAATGAAAATTGTAAACAGAAAACTTGTGTACATAAGAACTACTATCACCATGAAGTGATGTAATTTATTTATCATCAATTATTTTCATGAATGGTTATATAGATCTATATACGGAATAAATATAAAACTTATATCATGATTAATATTCTTGATATGTCGAGACCATGCTCAAAGTGAATATACTATAATCCTGGAACGTAAAACACGCATGGAAAACATGTCGATTTTCACTAAAATTTCCATTTTTAGGAAGAATTGTTAACAATTGGAAAATTAAAATTTATAAAGTAATGATACATTGTATGTTATATATGGATATGGTTTTAGAATTTAAGGATATGGTTTTGGAATATATGTATAATAAATATATATTTATTTTATAAGATATTTGAACACATAAAAAGAAAGAAAATCTTTGAGGTAAGGGTTCATGTTATAGTATCATTTTTTAGGGATTGTCTTGAAGAAATTTCATTGAGAAAAGCTATATGGATATTATCCTTTAAATTGAATCTATTTTATTATTTTATGGGTAATTTGGGAATTATTATATATTAGTAACAGTTTCCTATCGTTGGTAAATAAAATTATTTAGAATTCATTTTTGTTGAAATGATGGCCTTATTTCCTCTTTCATAAAGATAATTTTTCTTCCATTTCCATGATTTTCAAAAAAAAAATTATCAATGTTCCTAAATATAAATTTAAATGGCCATTTTCACTTCCTTTTAATTTATTTAAAATGTATTATAATTTTAAATTTCTCAAAGTGTTCTAGAAAATTTATTTTTGTGTTTTTATAAAAGTTTGAAAGGAATGTTTTTAAGATATATGACATGACTGGATATTCATGAAATCGTTAATATTATTATATTTGAAGATCAATTTAAAAGTCTCTGTGGTTATTTTAAACTTGAATAATTTTCTCAATATTCAAGTTTTTCTTAATTAAAATGTTATCAAAATAAAAGGATATTTTTATGAAGTCAATTTCTTTAGGATGGGTTAATTATGTATTGATTAAACTATTATGTAACTCATTTCTTTTACATGGGTTATGTTATGATAAATTGCTGAAATCTTTATGAAACTAGTTTGTATTCCCAGGGTTATGATATGATGGTATGAAAAATGTTTTATGGTCTTTTGGCACACATATATATGGTTTTAATTATGTGGAAGGTCGGTTCAATATTATAAATCCTTATATGGATTTCATAAAGATGGATATCTTATGAGATAGTAAAGACTTCAATGGGTTATGAACCAAGTTTAGTATGAGAATCTGGCCACTATGATAGTCTTGGTAGTGAACCATACATAAGGAAATAATGGAATGGGAACTAAACCCTATCTACTATGATAGTCTTATGAATGATTCATAACTATTTATATGGTTTTTTATGCATATGTATATTCCAACCCATATTTGTTATTTTTATGATATGTTCTCGTGGATCATAATAGATTATTGATAATTAAACACTCTTCAATTTTTTTTTTTTTTTATGAATTCCCAAGAAATGATTTATGATCTCTAATTGATTTAGTATTATTTTTATTACTTATTTTCATGTTGTCATACCATTGTTCTTACACTATTATAACTTATTATAATTGATTGATATCTCTTATGTTTAACCATACTTAGTATCTAATCATACCCGTTATTATAGTTCCTTTCCCTTTTTTTGAATAATTGATTTAAGTATAATATGTATAATAATTTTACTATGTAAGAATAAATGTATAGGTTATGTTTAAGATAATTCATTAAATATGATGATTATGTAAGTAGTATTGAAATACTTGAAACAATTATGGTTTTGGGAAATATATTATTATGATATTTGAGGAATATTCATCTAAGATGATGCATTATATATATACAAAATTCATGATTCACCTCAACGAGTATTAGATCTATGTGATTATAATTTGGTTGGTGCATCTCAATGTATGGAATTTTATGGCATGGTAAAACGTATAGTATTTTTGGATGTTAATACCATTGATGAAATATCATGGTAATATAATGGCATATAAGTTTCTTTTCATTGAGTCATGAACTTTTACACTTTAGAATACTTCCTAATAGAAGACTTGATGGAATAAAATTTTTCATAATGTAGCGTTCACTGTTACACAATAATGGTCAATACATCAGGGTAGTAGGGAACATAATTAAGAAATTTGTTGAATTTTTAACAGTCATGGTCAATCATTCATGGTCTTAGGGCATTAAGGTAGGACCACCTTCTCATGACTAAAAACCCAAAAATACATAGATTTTAATATTATGTTCCAATGATGATTCTTAATACAAGATTATATCTCCAACCACCAAATTAAAATATTTATTTCAATGTTAAAGTTTCCTACAAATGATTATACTAAAAGATGATAATACAGAATTTGAATGAATTAATTAAATAGTTCCAAAAAATATCAAACGACATTAACTAATAAATATCCAATGATGTATCATTGATAAATTTTAAAAAATGGAATTTCTAAATGAATTGATACTCAAAAAAACAATATTTAACCGGTTTAAATTTTTTTTAAAAAATTGGGAAATAAAACTAATTATATTTACAAAATTATATTAATGAAAATATCCTATTTTATATTAAAAACACAATTGTAACCATATGATCTCAAAAATTCTCTCAAAGAATATGTGGTCAAATGAAAAAAAAACATTCCATAAAAAATTCCCCCAAATGTAAAAATTATCATATCCTCAAAATATCCATGATTTTTCTATTTTTAAGTAGAAAATAAGGTTTTAGAGTCAGATCATAATGTATCATTTTGAAATATTGATTTACACGGAATATGATTTTGAGGTGGGATGATGTTCTCAATAAAATGTTTTCAAATTCTAAAAACAAGATCTATCCTGTATTGAAATGCTCAACTGAAATGATGAAAAGAAAGACTCGTTGAAAATTGAAAATTTCTGGTCTCTTATGTGAAATCATCGATTATCTTACTTCAGTTTCAAATTTATTTCTAGTTTTGTGTACAAATAAAATTTATATTTTATTAATTAAACCCATATCTAGGGGAACCATAAATTATCACACTTCCCTAGGTAACAAAAATAATACATTCATTTTTTACTTTACTAATACATCTGAAAATATAATCTATTAAGTCAGTTTTCTCTTTATTCATCTCAGTCCAATATAGACCACAACATGATGAGTTTATTTTTTTAAAATGAAAATTATTTACTTTCTAATACAAGAATGTGTAAAGAACTTAATTAATAAATAATTTTCTTTTTAGTGAATAATATCTCAAAGATTCATCATGGGATTCAATTTTTAAATTTTATTCTAGTTTCAAAATACTTATATGATTATATTTTGATTTGGATCCCCAAGGTATTTATTTCAAAAATATTAAGTCCCATAGGTTCAAGTTAAAAGATTCATTTTTCTTTATATTGTATTTAAAATTCAATAATGATCTATACTATTATACTCCCCTTCTTAATTCCTAAATAGATTATGCAAAAAATACACTTGGAAACATCACTAAATATTATTAACATCAAATAATTTCAGAATTATGGTTATCCTAAATACCATAATGAAATCTATCCTTTTAAGGGATAAATGTTTAATGAAAATTGAATCCAAAAGACCCTCTAATTTTAAAAAATATTTATAATTTGTTAGGATGTTTGGTATATGTACAAATATTGAATCAGATCAAGTCATAGTCAATGTAAATATCTCCCACACATAAACACCATCACTATATCAAATATTATATCGTATAGTGATTGAAAAATTAAAACCATTTGATTCAAAATAGATTTTTAATTTAGTAGATGTAATTTTTTTAAGGTATACAAGAAAGCTCAATACATTATTCCCCATCAACCAGAATATCTAAATCATGTGAAAAGTCTATTAGTTAATTAATTTTAAATAATACAAAAGTACTATTAGTTTATCTAAAAAAGTATAATGGAGAACAATGAAAAAAAATTATGGATTAAAACTAATTTTTGGGGGTGGTTTCCTGTTTTAAAAACACTACTTCAAAATGATTTTTAGTACTCTAGATACCAGAAAATTAGACAGCCAATAATAAAATATATTATCATATTTATAATTCAATATATTGTATTCCACTACATATAATTCCATTTTTCATGTGATAAAAATATTTTGATGTGAAAATTTTAATAATACTCCACTATATGTGAAAGATTATAAACATTATTGTTAAGTTTAATGCAACTCCCCTTATAATTTTGTGAAAGACACTCTATTTCTCCATTAATTTCCATATAAATTTTAAATTGGGTACAATTAGTAATATAATAGTTAATATTAAAAAAATATAAACTAATGTCTGTTTTTTGAGGTTTTATTTTGTAATGTCAATCTAGTTTCTCCTCTTATATGAGAAAAAAACTAAAAAATAATGAAGCAATTTGGCTAGAACATTTGATCCTTATATTCTAGATAGGTATCATGAATCTATTATACACCATTAGAATTTTTTTCCCTATTTATTACTAATAATAAGAAATTAAACACATAAAACATTAAATTTAAAAAAAAAACCATAAAATAAAAAAAACAAGACAATCTTATGATAACCCCATAAGGGGTACTTTATTTAGACAAAACACAACTAGAATACTGATGGTTTAACTATAATATGATGGTTTTTGTTTCTTCTTCATTAATAATCTCCATACTCTCTTCATATCATCTTCACTACTTTTAAAGTTTTGGATTACCCCTTATAATGCATCAAACCAATCTTGTTCCTTACCAATGCAGCTATTATGGAGTGGTGTAGGGGAAAGTATAATGTAGGGGTACTTCCCATTCTCTTAATCTTGAGGGTTATATATTTCATGTTTCATTAATTCAACTCTTGTATTTAAATTTTCCTAAAATATACATATTATTTAAAAGGAAACACTATGATCGATAGCGTACTTGATACGCCACATCAAACCTAAACGAAAAACAAAAAATTATTATTTTATATGTTAGTTATTTTATAAAAATTAGAATGGATAGAAATAGAAGGGATAAATTAAATATCAAAATATGTTTTACACATGTATTTATAACCCTTTTTACAATTAGTTATAAATGAAAATAAACCCATTTTTTAAATAAAATGAATTTTGTTCTGAAAATTTATTTAAATGTGCACAAGTTTGTTTTATACCAATAAATAGTTAAATAAAACTTTTCAGATTATAGTAATTAAATATATAAATAATATATCAAATATGGTATTTAAAATTCTTCTTATGTGTTTTCGAGACATGATATAAGAACATATCTAATTTTAAATATAAAAACAAAATTCTAAAAAGGTTTTTTTGCCAATTTTTGTTGTTGCACTTATTATAATTATATTTTTTTAAACTTTTAAAAATTATATTTGAAAATATAAACTTCTTATTTAATGTAGAATATCATAATTTACTTTGGATGATTTTTTGATATTTCTCGGACAAGTTTACTGTTTTGATAAATATTAAAAAAATATTTCATTTTAATTGAAAAATATTTTTACCTTAAATTTATTTATAGTATTAAATTATATTTTTTATTTTTTTTAGATTATTATTATATAATTTTTATAAATTAATTTAATTGAGGTCATTGTAGTCAATTTTACATTGAATTTGCATATAAAATAGTTCAATATTTTGTATGTTTTTAATTTAAAAACACATTTTTGTCATTTATCAACCGGATTAATTATTAATTAATTTATGAAAATTAAATGTTTAGAATATTGGAAAATGTATTTCATATTTGTAATATGAAGTTAAAAATTTATTAAATAGGTATCTTTTATTTTTGGGCATTGTGAAAATTAACATTGATAATGTTTTTATTACCTTAGTTTAGGGTAAATCAGGTAATTAAATGTAAAAATAATATTATAAATATTATAAAATTACCCTAATACTTTTCCTAAATTAATTGGATGAGTTTTTTTCAATAAAAATAATCAATTGGTTGAATTTATAACTTTTTAACCCCCTTGGATGAGATTATGACATTTATAATATTATATTCAAAGAAAAGTCAATTTTGTCACACTTTTGTTTCAAACAATTAAAATATTTTTAATATGGGTTATATAAAAAATATATTTGACTATAAATAGAATTTTTAAAGATAAAATATTTATATTTATCCTGATAGTTTATTTTTAATTTTTAGGTATGAAATAATTAAATTAATGGTTTGCACAATGATGATGCAATAAATTTTTAACTAAAGGAAATATCAATTAAATAATAATAAAAATTAAAAAATAAATATAATATGAGATTATAAACATCATTCAATAATTTTTTATAATCCTTTGACATGTTAGTGATTCTTTATAAGAGTTATTTTAAATTTATCAAGCTGTTGTGAAATTTTCCAAAATTCAAGTAATGAATAGTGTAAAAATTGACATTATTAATATTTTAAAATAAATAACCATTTAATAAATGAAAAAATATATATAAATAACTCAATTTCAGCACACTTATAGATACGAATATAAAAATTTAATTAATTAATCATTTATTGGTATTTTTAAATTTTTAAGTAATTATATTAACCCTCGGATTTTAAATTACATGATATCATGGTAAGAGTTAAAAGGGTTAAATAAGGGTTAAAAAAATGATAAGGATAATAAAATATTAAATACTTTTCTAATTTAAATTATATAAATGTATTTAGACCCATTATAATCCAATCATTGAGATAAAACACTTTGGAACCATTTTAAATAGAAAATTAATCTATAATAATTTAATATTTCGAATAATTCCAAGAGTGTCACTCCCCTCTCATGTAAAAGGGAACCCATTATTATATTTTAATCACACCTAAAACCCTATTTATCCTCCAATATATGCCTAAACACCTTCCTATAATCACCCCCACATTATATATCTCCTTTTTTGGTAGAATAGTCACCTTGGAGGTGTTAAGGTGTTAATCAAAAGAGATAGTCTGAAAAAATGTATCATTTTTAATTAACTGTTTTTTATTGTTTCTTCTATAAATTTCATTAAATCTTAATACACCATGGTGAAATAAAAAAATCCATTATCCAAAATATACTAAGACATTGTTATATTAATATCATCACCTAAATCCATCTCTATTTTCGTCAAATGTGAAAGGAATTAATCATTCATGCGTACAGGAGACTAGCACCTCACGAACCGATATAATTCATTTTCCGTCACCATATCTCAAGACTGCTTATAATCATTAAATTACTATTTATATATTATATTCATGACATATTTATCATTATTATAGAATAATATATCATTCATGTTCTTACCTTACCATGAACATAAAAATGATAATATCATTTGTGCGTATGTGTGAACTATCACCTCCACAAAGAGATAAGATTAATTTTTCATCACTACATCACATAGATGATATATATATATAATTATATTTAAATTATTAATATTATATTTATGATATTATTATAATTCAATAAATATAAAATATTAATTAACTTCTTTCCATAATGATTGTTGAAAAAGGGAGATGTAAATCTTATGTATGTACTGCCTACCATCTCCAAGATTATAATGTTGTTCATTTATCATAACCGTATATAAATTTTTTGACATAAAAGTGTGATTGATGTATAAAAGTGATAATTATGTCATCAATCTTATTATAGATATGACTGACTAATTCCACTTGAATATTGACATCATACCAAATTCATTTTGGACTCAAGTATCGAACATCATTAAAATGTCTAATATTAACTTCATTAATTATGTAATTATTACAACATGATAATAAGAGATATAAAATGAATAATTTTAAATTTTCTCAATAAATTATGTAATTAACCCAATTTTATTATTCATGATGATAAATATTTTACAAGATGATTCAGAATCATGGAAGGGGACTTTATTTTAAATCCCCACATTTAAAATTACTTTTATAAAAGTAAAAGGGATTGTTTTTTAACATATACATCATTAGTGGTTTCTCCCACTTTCTGGAATCATTATTAAATTAATGCATTATTTATATTTTTTCAGTTTTATTTTCAAATAAAATGATTTCACTATTATTTTCCAAAATTTTATATTTTAAAAGTGATTTTTTATAAGAAAATTGTATTTTGATATTTCTAACTATTTTTTGCAGGGGTTTATAATAGTGTTCAAGGGTCATATTCATGAAATTTTCTTGGGAAATTGTTTATTATGGGTTGAGAAAATTATAAATCATGTTATTGAGGTTTATCCCATTATATGTGAAGATATAACAGGTTGATCCCATTATAGCTCAAGATATGATGGGTTGAGTCACATTATAGATCAAGATATGTCGGGTGTGCCCCATTATATCTCTCCAATTCATTGGATACTCCATAAATGGAAATATAATCTAAGGTTTTTCTATATGTAATGGCGAATGTAATAGTGATATGTAAATAATATCCCATGGCACCTGAATTATTTTTCCATGAATTCTATCTAGTTTTTAATAAAAGGATTTTTAATGTTTTTAATGTTTTTATTAGACTAATGCTTTCTTTATTTATGTCCCTTACTAATATTTTTGTTTTCATCCCATGTTTTTAAAAAAATTCATAGATTATAATTATGGGTAAGAGAAATAAGGAATTCAAGTTGGATGTTATGATAATTTTTTAGGAAAAATAAACCGTATTTTATTTTAAATTTTTATATTTTATAAAATGTTAATACTATTTTAGTAGTACAAACATTGTATTAATGTGGATATTTATGTATGAATAATGACCTAATTGTCAAGAAATCAAAACCTGAAAAGACCCTCAATGTTAAGGAAATTAAATTCTTAAGAAAAACTCAATATTTTTTAATGTTTAAGGACAGTTCCTTATATATCCTATGGTTCAATTAAATCAAGAAAGTCCTAATTAATTATAAATAATTATTTATCATCCCATTTTACACACATTAAGAGTTATAAGACCTTCAATTCTACAAAAAAACTCCTGAAATTGAAATTCCTACATCAATAGGGAATTAAAAATGTTCCATCTCAAGTGTTTGTTCAGCTCCTCCCATGATCTCTAAGAGATCACAAGGATCAACTGGTTCTTACATATTGAAATTTGGAGAAACAAATTGAAAATGATCTTCAATAACATCATGATCAAATAAAAATGTAACTTTTTTCATTAAGTGTTGATCTATTTGAATCTATTCAGATGGATGTTCTTTAAGAGTAGATCAGGAAATTGGGATTACATAATAGGACTGAATAAGGTAGTTGGCATCCTCTAAAAGCTTCTCAAAGTAAACCATTTTATTTTTATTGTCTTATAAAGTTTAAGAGGGTGTTTTTGAGTTATTACAACCATTATGTGTATTGAAAAATCATTAAAAAAGTCATCACATTTATAATCATTACAATAAAAAAGTAGAAATAAATTAATCTTCCAACATAGTTATAGATCATTCAACTTCAATATGTCCCTCCACTTAGAATCCCATAAAATGATATACTATAATTTTAATTTGTTTTTTTAGATCATAATTTTTGGAGACTTCATCATTTACTATGATAAATACCATATCTTCTCTGAATTCATTTTCAGAGCATTTTTCAAAATTTTCTTGGAGTGTTTCCTTGTTCTTTTGGTTATATTAGGCTTAGTAGACAACTTAATGGAAGGTAATAAATTTCTAAATATCCTTTAGGTTATTCATAAGTTGTATCTAAACTGTTTACCTTGGTTTAAATTTCACCACATATTCTAATTATTAGTTATTTTCCAATATCGCATATGTTTCTAACAATGAAAAATAATCTAGAATCTCAATGAAAATCATAGTTGACATTAGTAATAATAATTTATGAAAAATGATAAATCACTAGAAAAAGAACCAGTTCCCCAAAAATATCACCAAAATTTGATGATACACTAAAATAATTTCTAAATAGATATATATTTATATTCTCCCAAGATATAGAATAGTGGATAACCCATGGGTATATCTCAAGGAGGTAGTGTTTCTTATCCTAGTGATATTCCAAAAATCATTTTTTGTTTTGTCTATTTTGAATGAATAAAATTAAACTAGCAAGATAATAAAATGTTGTAAGAATTATAATTTAAGAGATAAATGATTATAGTAAGTACAAGGTAACAATATTAAGGAATTAGAAAAAATCGTCAGTGATAATAAAGAGAAATCCAGTTTGATCCACTCCTAAATTACCTATCATAGATATATTAAAGTAAAAAATAAATGAAACTCAACCTAACACAAAATTTGTCCAGTTTTTCAATTAAAACAACTCATTCACCCAAAATAATGAATAAAAATCAATAAAACCAATTCTAGATCATGTGAGTTCTCTAAAAAGTTAAATAATTTCCCGATCAAACCACCTTAGTCTAGAATTTATTCTAATATTATGTGATCCTTATGAGATCATCAATATAAAATCTACTCTTAGAAACTCAACTAAAATAAAAAATAGAAAAATATTAATGGGAAAGTGTAAAATAAATTTCATATTGGGGGTTTCTATCTTGCATCCCCACTTACACCATAACGGTCTTCCAAGACAAAGGAAGAAGGGGATGGAAAATATGAATTTAATATCTCCAATAAGAATTATATTTTTACTCCCTAGTTATATCTTACAAATTAGAACTCCATTTATAATGGTTCAATATCAAAACACCCAAATGGGGAGGAATATCACAATAATTGTATTTATAATCATGAAAATAATTAGACTTATATATAACATGGAAGAAAAGGATAATTAGATTTATGTAACAAGAATAAGGATTCCGGAATAAATTTATGATAACCTCTACGTATTAAAAAAACAATAGAGAACATTAGTGGAAAACTAGTCTAAAAGAAAATGAAATCCATGTGGAATACTTCCTATTTCATGTTATCACCATCTAGTGATGTTCTGGTGACTATGATTATTCTTCTCTAGAAAAATTAAATAGCCTCACATGGACCTATCTTAGGAAAACAATATACCCATCATCTCATCATATCTTCTTGATGTTCTCCATAATCCTCTTTATACTTCCTAAAACATCTAGTTCTCATTACAATATATTTTTTATTTTATTTTCAATTTTATAATTTGGATTCCTTTTGAATTTAGTCCACAAATGATCATCATAAATTGGGTTTTCTTTCTAAAGATTCAACCAACAATGGAATATCCTTGACATGTGATTAGTGATACCATTCCACAATTAATGAAAATATATTTTACATTTCCCTATCCATAATTTATCTTTATTTATATTTTATTCAACATGTTTGACCTTTCAGTAGCCACAATATACACTATATGTCTTTGTTAAAATTTACCCAAAGTTTACTGTTTATCTCCCTTGAATTAGATTATCCATAAACAAGAATCGATGACCTCCCTGTAGTCATTCACGTTTGGGTCAAACTTTCACTAACGTATTTCAATATTTTCTTTAATACTACCACTTATACTAGATTAAATTTGGTTCTTCAATTCATTAAAAAGTAAAAAAACAAAATAATGTGAACCTAGTTATTCCACTTTGTGATCACAGAACACTACTTCAATTGACCTAGATTGTTCTGCATTTAGATTATTCAATATATTCAGATTCAAGCTGATGATTTGAAATAGTGATCTATAGTATGAAACACCTTTAAATTGTCTCTATAATATGAGATCATCATCTTCATCAATAAATTTGGGTTCATAAAATAGATTTTTGTTGGGTTGGATAGGATTTAAGGTCCATTTCTATTTGGAAATGTTAAACCAAAACTATAATACTCCCAAACATATCACATAGTAATTAGTTTATAATACACAATGACCATTCAATAGGTTGACTAGGAATGATTGAAGTCCCTATCCATTGATTGATCTCCTCAAAAAATATATGGGAACAAAAAATTATCTTCCCTATCTGATTTTCAAACATCTTTGAATATATCTCCCTTCACCGTGCTGGTATTGATTCTTGGATTGCAATTTTTCAATTCATTATTTGTTAATAAATTCATTATAAATAACAAAATTACTTAAATAGTATAAATATTTATTAACCCCCAAAAAATATTGATATTTCATCAGGGTATTGGTTTATCAATACCTTAACTAGATAACATGGGTTATAGATTTTGGGATCAGTTTATAAACTTAAAAGGTATATGTTCACCATTTTTATTTGATATTGATGACGTATGAATTTGATCTCTATATATGTTTTTTCTATCTTTAATCTATTTTTCTAATTTTTCTAGGCCTTCACAAGTTCAAATCGAATCATCTTTCCCAATCATAAACATATTATTTCAGTGTATCTCATATTTCTTTGATTAGAATTTTATTAGTCCATCATGGTGAGGGTGTCGGTAGGCACTATCAAACATATAGGATCCATATGTAGTGTTTCCATTTATGGATTTCCGTGATCACACATTTCATAGTCACAGATCGATAAGAATTTTATCTTCTCATAGTGGTATTAGTTTTCTTCCCATTCTAATAGATTTCACGAAAGAAAACTTCACAAATGATAGATTTTAAAAATTTTGTGGTCGCATATACACAATCATGGTCAATAATTCATGGTAGAATTTCCTTTATTAAATTTTGGGTAGTCTTAGTTAAACCATCTTGTTTTCAGGGAATGTTAGTGGTCCAACCTTCAAATTATAGTAGAACCTAGAATATGTAGATTTAAATACTAACTAAGAATAAAAATTCTAAATGAAAAATCACATATTACACCACCGAATTAGCTAATTAAATTTTAATATGAAATTTTGCCAAAAATGTTATTTTTACCAAAATATGAAAATAGGGAAGTTGAACAAATTAATTCAGGAGATCAAAAAAATATCAAAGTTATAATGAAAACAAATTATCAATGTTGGATCATTGATAAATTGAAAAAATAAATGTTCTTAAATGAATTAAAAATCTAGAAAAAGAACATTTTATCTATTTAAAGCTTAAAACAAAAAAAATTGTTAACAAATTCATGAATTATATATACCACTATAATTTCAAAATTTTTACAAATTCTCTATTAAAAAACATTTACAGCCTCAAGATCTTGAAAATATATTAAAATAGATGTAATTGAATGCAATAGAAATAATCCAAATATTTGATAAAATCCAAAATAAATTACAACATGAAAATTTATTGAATTGACATTTAAAAGAATATTTGAGATGTATAAAAAATAAAGTCCTTCATGATGTGATAAAATTCTGTTCTTAATATCTTGAATTCTTATGGGGGAAGATATACATCATCTATTATTTATGAAATGAAGAATATTGTGTGATATATATCATTCTATTGTCACCTCATTATATGTTTATTTTGGAGAAACACTATCAAGTGTGACTCAAGATAGGCATAATTTGTTTCTATACACATGTGAGAAGAATCGTAATCAGACGATCTTATTGTGAGGAATATTTTCTTAGAAAGACTATCTGACCATGACAAGAATAAGGAATTAATCCAAACCTATAAGAAATAATAAATTCCTTGTTCTTTCATCTTATTCATTTCTAAGTAAGATTATGATTTTATATTTGAGTGGATTAGATCCTAAAGCATCACGTATATTTATTTTAATGTGAATAAAATTACAAGAAGAGATCTCCAAGGATACAACTACCCCTTCTCAGTGGAGAAACACTTTCCTTGACACTTCAACTATTATTAGTCCATGATTCCAATGTTGATTTACTCAGGTGCTAAGACTGGATAATTTAAATTATATTAATACTGTATGTTTTTCTATAATTTATGGAAAGAACTATCATAGTTGGAATAAAATAACGTTTCCATTTATTCTATCACTTATCAAAAAGGTTATATATATTGTATTTTTGGGGTATCCATCCATTGAAAGTGATTATATAATGAACATTTTGATTAAATAAATATGTTGGCTGATGAAAAATCATTGAATTCAATTCATATGTCTTTATTAGAAAATATATACCTGAGCTTCACGGGACTTCTAAGTTCCAATGAAAGATGGTATAAATTATAGAGAATCTATGAAGGTAATGTGAATTTCATATCAAAAAAAATTACATATTTTGAGCATATTATTTAAATATATGAAAATGGATGAGGAAGAAACCTTTATTACTATTTTAAAAGGGTGAAAGCGATTATCTTCAATATTTAAGTGTTTAATGAAAATATATAACACTCAAATATTTTCAAGAACCTTATGAGGATATTTTTAGGATATTCATTAACCAAAAATTTCACCCATTAGAGATAGAGAAGAACATTACCTTGATGAATTACATAATATTATCATTTTCTATGAAATTTTTAAAATTACACCCTTCAAGAAGATTGTAAAAGATAAAAATTATTTTTAGGCTAAGATAATGATAAAGATCAAAAAAAAATTTATGTAAATCTATATCAATATGAGTATGGAGAAGAGGATAAAGAGTGTGGATTAATTATTTATCTTATATCAAAGAAATTCATAATGGTCAAGATCATGGGTAAAGGAATATTTGAAATAAAATTTTACAAATGTGATGGAATTGGACAATTTTATACAAACTATATAAAGAAAAATAAAGAATATTATTATTTGTAAGAAAAAGTTGATAATACTCAAAGAATGAATTTGTTTTGAAGTTAAAAATAATTATCAACAGTTTGAGGAAGCTAGAAGAAATTCATTAGAAAAAAATAAAAAATTAATTATAATAGAAATGAAATAAGCCCTCCTTCCATGTAATCAAATAGATGGTAAATTATGCGATAATTTTTAAAATTTCACGAGTAATGTTGAAAACCCCATCAGTGAAGTAACTTAACAAGATAATGAATCATAATAAATAGTTATGGAACATATGTTGAAAGATGAGTTATAACCTTTTACATATTATCATACCATGAAAAATGAAGAGAATTGAAAACAGAAGAATTAAAATAAGAATATGAATGAATAAACTTTTAAATATGTCATGAAATAAGTATTCAACATTTTTGAAATCAAGAATTTCAATTTTAAATATGTTGAACATAAAAAATTATAAAGGATCTTGAAGGTAGACTAATTAAAAACAATAAGAATTTTCTAGGATATAATTCATGTGTCTTGATAATGAGAACGAGTTGAAAATTTCAAAACGGACTTCAAAACATTTTTTAAGGATGAGAAAGAATACTTAAAAGTTAATAATGAATCTTGAATATTAAATCCAAATAAAAATATATCACATAATGTCATGAACCATCCCGATTCAACCCTGAACTGGTCACAAGGGCCAGCCCGCGACAAGATAATGTCGCATATTCAAAATACCATATTCAAAATATATCTCATAAAGCACTTGAAAAAGAATAAAAACCAATTAAATTTCATATTTTATACAAAATAATGTAACATATTCGAAATACCATAAACTAGGTTCTAAACCTCAAAAAATAGTTTTGAAAGATATTTGAACATTTAACAAACACTTGGTGTGCAATTTTATGAAAAAACAACACTACCTTTCACAAAAAAGGATTAAACAACCATTTTTTTACACCAAGAAAATTATCCAAATTATGAAATATATATATATATCAGATGAAAACAATATGAAAATTATTAATCTGAAAAGATAAATGCATGTTCAAGGGATATCCTACCTCAAATCCTTTAAATAATGGAAATGCACACCTGAAATCACCCATCGCGGGTTTAAAAACCCTAAAACTATGAATACCAGACTTAAATGAATATAGACTCCAAAAAAACATTTTATAATGAAACCCTGGGTCTATCAAGACTAGTGGAGAATAAAAAACTATGAAATAATGAATGGATGAGGATGAGGGAGGAGAAAAGAGAAGTAATCTCACCTTCCCAACTAGAAAACTCTTCGTATTCCCTTAGATATGAACCCATAGAGAAAGGGGAATGGAATGAAAATTCGTGAAAAGTCTCCTAAGGCCAGGAAGAACCTGGTAAAGATGATATGTTTGAAAAATAGTATGAATGGAATGATTTATGGATGAAATAATTTACCTTCATGGTTCTGGACAATTTGAGAGACATTGAGATGTTTTCCATAATATGAGTCTTATATGAGCTCAAAAGAGAAAAAATAGATATTGGGGTGAGGATAGGGGTATTTTCTTCGAGTGGGAGGTAGAATCACCGAAAAATATTAAAAATTTAATTAGATATAAAATAAAATAATTATTGATTTAAAACTGGAAATGGGGCCATGGGCTAGACCAATACCTAAATAAGTAACCCCAATTCACCATGCTTATAAATTGGTAAGGGGTAAAAAAGGATATGATAGTTTTAATATGTCAGTATAGTACAATTAGGAAGTGGAATGAGTTAAAAATTATAAAACAAATGAATGAGTTATAAAAGAAACAAAATATGTTTTTAAATTTGGAAATGGGCTCACAGTTGGCCCAAATCATGAAATAACCACCCTTTCTCCAAAAACACCTAAACAAGAAATGGGGAACCCAAATTAGGGTGATTAGACAAAGATGAAACTTGAAAAATAAACTTTCATCTCACCGAATACCCATGAAAAGGATCTAGATTTCCAATGAACCAGATCAAAACAAAGACATGAAAAACCATGTGTGACAATTCTCCCCACCATTAAAGCTTTCTAGCCCCGAAAATACATAGCACGTTCGAGCTGATTGATCAACACCTAAGGATTATGTATCTATATGGTCCAGCCTAATAATAAAATTAAACACCATCACATATTAATGGAACTTAATTCTCTTACCTCAACCAACACACCAACTCTCAACCACTTCCTGAGAATCAACTGAAAGATCGAGTAACTACCTCCACAACCAAACTAAGAACCCGGTTGTTGGGCCTTCTACCAATGAACCAAAAAATCACCCAAACCAAAGAGAAACCATGGAAACCAATTCTTCTAGTGAATTATGGAATTAAATCCCCACCATTAAGAAACAACCAGCACTAGATATGTTCTTAGAAGGAAAAAAACCAACTAGACCCATGGTGGGTATCCCCACCATTAGAACCCAACTTGCAATGAACAAACAAGAATTCAACATTAACTAGAATCAGGCCTCACTCACAAAACCCACCAATACTATCCTATAACAACCAACCAACCCGAGTTAATATGGTTACAACATGAACATCTAAACCATCCACTCATGAATGGATGGGACATGAACTATGCCAACACTTTCGGCACTGATCTGGACCCCCACCACTCAGAGAGGGGTGGGAAGGCAACCCAATAATTTGGCCACTGAAACCACAAAATAAACAAACGAACTACCAAAAACTATCCACCTACTAATAGGTAACACCAGTACCACACCATATTTTAACAGTTGGTCTACACAGGGGCATTAATCAAAAACCCACATCCATGAAGGCATGACCGTAGACACTGTGTGAGGGGTAACTACACCATGCTTTCTGCGAAAAAGGGAAATTCACATAAATGAGGAACCAAAATAGATACATAGAAACTACCATACCACAATGGTAGAGGCAGGAGACTGGTTATACTCCCCACACCTCTGTAGATTTCATGACTACGTGGAAAGCTTCACTCCAAGGCCTATGGTTGGAACCCGGATTCTTAAAGCATCTATTGCACCATAGTCAGGTTGCTAAGGATCACACCACTAAAAAAACTCAAATAATCAACAAAAAACCTACACCTAAATAGGAACTCATAGATACATATCAAAATTATTTATCACAATGAACGAGGGGCAGAATGGACAAGGAACACAACGAATCACATCAACATCACTGAACACAGCTGGTATGTCCAAAAGAATTATCCCGACCTAGAAGCACTTTAAATCGATCCCAAATAGCTCTCTATTCCAAAATTCAGGTTGATGCATCATCCGAAGAGGTTGATTTATCATTTTAAATGAATCCTTAGGTTGATAAATGGAATGATTTCTAACGGAGAACTATTCATGGCCACATCACAACATCAAACACATCTTTAGAAACCCAATGAACATTACTCCAAAATTGTGCCACCAACAATATCTCATCTCAATATACAAGAAGAGTATGAATTATAAATCACAATGAAGCATACTGAATAAACAAATCTTTGAAAAAATAGAAAAAACTAGCGACATAACTATTGGTTTATAAACAAAGGCCACAATTTTTCATCTCAAAACACTTTTGAAAAAACAAACTAACTTGGTGGGTTTCCACATTCACCAATGGTGTTTCATCAAGTCTCACCCACATGAACATTTCCATGCCACCCTAGGCACCCAAAAACCATGCCATATAGGCCATCATTCCAGATATCAATAAAACTATGCATGTGAACACCCATGAAAACACCAAAGGCAAAAACAAAACAACATCATTCCAAAAACATGTACTTTAAAAAGGAACAACAACCACCATGTCAAAAACCCTTCATATTTTACAAAACAAACCACACTTCATCAAGAACCATTTTCTTAAAAACCTACCCATTTTCATTTTTAACAACTTTTAAAACAACCAAGATAATCCAAACAACCCCTTCACATTTTCTAAAATTTAGCAAGGTATCTTTTCATAATCTTCTTTTCATTGAGACCAATACCCTTTCTAGGAAAACAAAAACTGCTCAAAACCAATTTCTAAAACCAATTAATCAGATTTAAACACTTTTCAACATTCCCAAACACCCCATTTAAAACAAATATCCAGAATCGCCTTAAAATGATTCAAACTTTCAAATCATTTTATTTAAACAAACCACAAGTTTATATTAAGTAAAATCCAATCCCATTAAATCATTTCCACTTCATCCCAAAACATTGTTTCACAAAAATCACAACCTTCCAAAACCATTCTTATACTTAATTTTTAAAAACCCCTTTTCCACTTTTCAAAAACCTAAAAATCCTTTAAAACACATTTTTACAATTCTCACACAAGGAGTTTCAAAACAAAAATTCAGAATTCAAGAAAGGTCCCAGAGACCCAAAAAAATGAACAAGTGTTGGTGGGTGACTTGACCATATGGTTGACGACCATATTTCAAACACCACACCAACATGGAGAGACTTGTTAGGACCATGCCCCAGCTCCACATGGCTTTCCAGGCCTTGCGATCTCACAGAGGCCATTAGTTAGAATCCCCTTGTCATATCCCAACACCAAACAATCAACAAGAACAAAAGACATTAATAAAACTGAACTTCCCATGGAAACTAGAGGATTAGAATGAGAAAGAGTTCACAATGATCTTACCGAACATACCCCTCAAGTACAAAAAAATTTAATCTATCTACCTTGGAATCCCCCAAATAACAAGGTCGCTCTTAGAAAGGTCTGCTAAGAGTTGACCTCCTCTGATACCATTTTGTCACGAACCAGCCCGAGCCGACCCTGAACCGGTCACAAGGGCCAGCCCGCTACAAGTCCCGAGAGGCATTCTCTATCCTCCCGGGATGGAAAAAAGAACCAATGGAATCAGTATGGTACACAAGGGAATTATTTTGTCAATATATAAGAAATCAAACAAAGAACAGAATGAAATGTATAGCCCAAAATACATTTATATAAAAACTGAACTTAACATTATTTGTACAAGAAACTAAAAGTAAAACTAGACCAAAAACTCATCTAACCAAACATAATAACCAACTAAATCCATGTGACCCTTCTGGTCACTCTCCAACATAATGATCACATGTTTCTCAAGGTGATCAAACTCAAGTTGAAACCTACACAAGTGCTAAAAACAGAAGAAGACTATAGGCGTGAGTATTAAAACTCAGTAGGTTAGTCTGATATTCTATTCCCAATGCACATCCTTTAAAATAAAAGGAACATAAATTTCAAGTTTTAAAAACAATATATAAATATATTTTTTTACAATGAGGTCTCGTGCTATATAAAAATTTACCATACAAAAACATGCTTGTTTTACAAACAAGAATGCTAGTAACAATTTTCAAAGAGGTGAAACTTCAAAATGAAAATAGTTTTCAAGAGGGTTAATTTAAAGAATTTACACTTTTAATTAAATAAAACACAATAATTAATTTACCATCCAAACACATTGTACGCCTATGGTGAGTACAAAATATCCAATGAGCAGAAGTCACATACATACCCCTAGGTACTAGTTAGTTGTGAGCCCCGGTTACCTCGTATCTCAGTGAAAGTAACCATAATAAATATTCGTTCTTGTGCACACGATCCACTCTTAGAGTGCATAACCATAACCTAGTGGTCCCCCAACATCATCATCAGCATAGTTTAGTTAGTGTTGTCATCATCAAATATGCTATGTTAAACAGGGACTAAACCCCATGGAATAACTAGCATACTTGTACACATCTTCCCACTTAGATACCCAAGATTCCCTTAAGTGCTTAGTAAAGTTACACATATTATCAAATAAAATTTAAGAATAAAAATTAAATTACCAAACCATAAACACACAAACATACCTCAAACATGCTTCACATTTCTTTAACAAATCAATTAACACTAAAAAGATTCTTAAGACAATTTCAAAGTGTATAAAGTGGCCTTGCACATAAAATCCATTCAAAAATGATCTTTTAAGGCCACAAACGCATCAATAACATAAAAAAATAGATATGGAAGCCCCAAAACAAATTAATAAATCATTTTCATGTACCATAAAATTTCCCAAAAAGATAGAACATGAAATACAAATGGAAACCATTTTTACAAAAAAAAAACAAATGTAAAACGGGCCATTAAGCCTTTCTCAAAACTATCCTTTGACCAAGGTATGCATTTCAATTTTATTAAGGAGGTGCATAAAAACCATTTACAGCAGAAAAACATATTCATAAATCCCTTAAAACATTCAGGTTACATATTTAAAACACAACAATTTTCATAAGGATGTGAAATGGGGTCATTTTCCGACAACTCGGGCCAAAACATGTTGTAAACCAAAATCCATTTGTTTGTAAAACCAAATACAAATTGTAAATCCATATGAGGACACAAAATACCAATTATCATTCTTCAAATTAATTTATAAATCCAAAAAAAATAATTTTAAAATCAAACAAAACACATAAAATCCAACCGGGCAATTTACAAAACACATGACATGCCCTTTTAAACAAAACAATTTATTTAAAGCACTTGATAAAGAATAAAACACCAATGGAATGCCATATTTTATAAAATATACCATAACATATTCAAAATGTCATAAACCTGGTTCTAAACCTCAAAAATAGTTTTGAAAGATAGTTGAACATTTAAACAAACACTTAGTGTTCACTTTTATGACAAAACAACAATACCTTTCACAAAAAAAAGATTAAAGAACCATTTTTCACACCAGGAAAATTATAAAAATGATGAAAAATAATAATAAAAGTATATATATGACGAAAAAAATATGAAAATTATTAATCTTAAAAGATAAAGTCATGTTCAAAGGATATCCTACCTCAAATCATTGGTGTAATGGAAACACACACCCAAAATCACCTAATGTGGGTTTAAAAACCCTAAAACTATGAATACAAGACTTAAATGAATATAAAATCCATCAAAAAAAACATGGGATAACATAACCATAGGTCTATAAATATTATAGGAGAATAGAAAATCAAGAAATAATGAAAGGATGAGGAAGAGGGAGGAGAAAAGAGAAGGAATCTCACCTTCCCAACTACAAAACTCTTCGTATTCCATTGGATCTGCACCCATAGAGAAAAGGGAATGGAATGAAACTTATTATAGAGTCTCCTATGGTCTAGAATAACCAGTTAAAGATGATTTAATGGAAAAAAAGTATGAATGGAATGATTTATGGATGAAGGAATTTACCTTCACGATTCTGAACTATTTGAGAGACTTTGAGAGGTTTTCCATAATCTGTGGCTCATATGAGCTCCAAAGAGGTAACATAGATAATGGGGGTGAGGATAGGGGTATTGGATTCAAGTGGGAGTAAAATCACTAAAAAATATTAAACATTTAATTATATATAAAAGTAACTTATTATTATTTTTTAAATTGGAAATGGGCCTATGGGCTGGCCCAATACCTAAATTAGTAACCCCAATTCACCATGCTTATGAATTTTTAAGGGGTCATAAGGGATATGTTAGTTTTAATTTTTCAGTGTAGGATAAGTGGGAAGTGGAATGAGTTGTTGAGCAATGTATTGTTTTTAAACAAATCAAAATAATGTTTTTTAAAGGGGGAGATTATTTTAAATAATACTCTGTCTCTTTATGATGATTTTGATGCTCACAAATACCCTTAATTATTTACTAATTATTTCGTTGAGTATTTTGCAGGAATTTATTTTATATAACGAGATTTTATACTTCATTTATTCTGAGATCAATTTTAGCGTATTCTGGAATCACTGTAGCGCGAGATCAATTTTAGCGCGTTCTGGAATCACTGTAGCGCGAGATCAATTTTAGCGCGTACTGGAATCACTGTTCATACCCTACGTTGATGAACGTAACGTATGGATGAAAAGTTTACTTTTTATGTTATTTTGAAACGTATGGTTAATGAACCTTACGTTGTTGAAAAGTATGGAAGAAGAACATTACGTTTGGAAGGAACCTTACGTTTTCGTTGTTGAAAAGTATGGAAGAGAAACCGTACGTTAGTTTTCAGTGTTGAGTTTGTTTCTAAAAAGTATGGATCATCAACCTTACTTTTATAATCAACCGTACGTTCTTTGGAGAGTTGAAGCAAGACAAAGTATGGATGATCAACCCTACGTTTGAATGCTGAAGAGAAAGTATGTATGTTCAACCTTACGTTCTGAACCTTACGTTTGTGAACCCTACGTTTGGAGCCACGTCATAAACCCTACGTTTGGCGTCGGGATATTTTTGACAGACGATATTTCCTTTTGAATTAGTCAATCAAGCGGATTATTAGGCGGATTTCGAGCTGATTCTTAAATACGACTTTGACTGAATCAGAGACGGTTTACAACGGATTAATGATTGATTTAAACGGAGCTTTTTATGCCGATTCTTCAGGGGAGTTACAACGGCTCTGTTATTTCATTTAATATCGCGAATCTAAAGGAGATTTTCATGGATCTATTTATGCGGAAGATTTTCTCAGATTTGAATATATGTTCTATCTTGGAAACTTCGGAGATATATATATACACGGGAAAGTGTGTGAAATATAGAGTTATTAATCTTTTGACGAGCAAGAAAACAGAGACTGTGTGAAAGCGTTCTTTTCTGGTGATCGAGAAGAAGTGTAAAATCCTTTTTACCAAAGGAAGATTTTGATAGCAGATTCACGTGTTCTACATCGACTACCTGTTGTGAATCTACTGCTGCTGAAGTTGTGAAGTTTCTGGTAATATCTATTGCAACTGGATCGACTCAGAACTGTTTTGATTACGGATCTTTATTTTCTGAAGACGACGATCTATCTACTGTCAATTGCATTCTGTTGCAATTTTGAAGAACAACTGGAGAAGTGTTTCTTTATCGAAACCTTTTTTTTTTGAGTGATCAGCTTCTCGTTCTAAGCTGTGTGGGTTCGTGTTTGAACCAGGAAGGCTGTGTGTGCCTGAGTCTTGTAAAGGTGTCAACTGCCTGTACTCAGTTGTGGACGGGTCTGTGGAAACGAGGACCAGATAGTGAAAATCGCCAAGCTCGTGGATTTGAGCGTTGGTGGAGTGGACTAGGGGCCTTCTGTTCCCCGAACCACTATACATCCGTGTGTTCATGCTTTTACTTTTTCCGCTGCATATTTAATCGTGCAAAAGCATAGTGAACAGAATTTGTCCAAATTGAAGAGATTGTAATAATTTGAAAAAGACACAATTCACCCCCCTCTTGTGTATAATCCGTAGATTCAGATCCAACAATTGGTATCAGAGGAGGAGCTTCTTATTTCTAAAGTCCTATCAAGCTAGAAGTATTTAAAGATTATACATAGTGTATCATGGCTGATATGAGAGAGGGAATGTCAATGGTCAGAGCACCTTACTTTAATGGAGATAATTATGGCTGCTGGAAATCACGTATGATTATTTATCTGAAAAATCTTGGTTACAGAGTCTATTCAAAGATTCTGACTCCCTATGAAATTCCTGAAAATCCCGATACATGGAGTGCTGCTACAGAGGCTGAGTATGACATAAATTCAAAAGCTATGAATGCAATCATCTGTGGTCTAGGACCAGACGAATTTAACAGAGTATCTCAATGCCCGACTGCATATGAAATGTGGCAAACAATAGCTGTTGCTTATGAAGGAACAGATAATGTAAGACAGATGAGATATGCAACTGCTAAGTTAAAATTCGATACTTTCAGAATGATTGAAGGAGAGAGCATCACTCAGATGAATGGAAGATTGACAGAAATTGTCAATAATATAACAGCTCTAGGAGAACCAATCAAGCAGGCTGATCAAGCGTTGAAGGTACTGAGAGTACTTCCTACTCGATGGAATGGAATCTCTGCAGCAATCAGACAATCAACTTCTGTTAAAGATCTAACTATGAGAGAACTGATTGGTACACTGATGATGTACGAAGCTGAAATGCAAGATGAGGTAAATGAGCATAAAGTCTACATAAAAAGGGAAAATACTGCTTTGAAAGTGACTTCTCAACAAAAGGATAGAAAGATGAAGAACAAAGAAGTGAGTGCTAAATCAGAAAGCTCTGATTCTTCAAATTCGGATGAAGAACTGGCACAGCTAGCCAGAAAATTCAGAAAGTTTTATAGTAAGAAGAAAGACTTCAAGAAATCCTTTAAAAAGGATAGCAAGGAAGTGAGATGTTATGAATGCAAAAAGATGGGACATATCAGACCAGATTGCCCAAAATTGAAAGATGCAAAGAAGAAGAAATTCTTCAAAAGAGATGATTATGAGCAGAAAGACAAGAAAGCTATGAAAGCTACTTGGAGTGTTTCTGAAGACTCAAGTAATTCTTCTGAATCATGCTCAGAGAAGGAGGAAGCCAATTTAAAAGCAAATATGTGTTTCATGGCTGAAACTGATGAGGTACACTCATACTATTCCTCTGACTCAAATAATGAATCAAACTCTGAAACAAGCCTCTCAAATAAAAAACTTGCAGCTTACTGCAATATGCTTGAAGAAAGGTATGACTCATTATTTAATAAATATAAATCTATAAAGAACTTGTACAAAGCTATTTCAGATGAGAGAAATACTTTGCTAAAACAACATAAGGAATTAATTGACAAATACAATTCTGCTGAATCAAATAAAATTAATTTTGAATCAAAAATAAAAACTCTACAGGATGAAGTAGAATCTTATAAAACGGCTGCATTAATTTTTACAAAAGGAGAAAACACCTTAAATGAGATACTTGGAAAAACTGTAATTAAAAAGGAAAGGTTTGGAATTGGAAGTAAAGGAGAAAAACCTAAGTTATACAAAAATTATTTTGTTCCTAGCACTAAACAGGTTATTTGTAACTACTGTGGAACAAGAGGTCATATAGCTAAAAACTGTTTTCTAAGACAACCTCAGATATGTGGAATTAAGAAAGCTTATATTTCCAACGATCTATATGATTCAATCAATTTTAAGAAAACAAAGCAAATCTGGATACCCAGATCACTGCTTGCTAACACTCCTGGACCCAACAAAATATGGGTACCAAAGCAATTTGTTTGAATGTCTTTGCAGGTAGAAGGTCACCAAAGAAAGAAAGAAATATGGTATATGGACAGTGGATGCTCAAGACACATGAGTGGAACTTCAGCTAATTTCTCTTCTCTTACTCGAAAGGAAGGAGGACTTGTCACCTTTGGTGACAATGCCAAAGGAAAGATTATTGGTATTGGAACAGTTGGAGATCCAGAGACAGTCTCAATCAACAAAGTACTTTATGTACAAGGGTTAAAACACAATCTGATAAGTATCTCTCAACTCTGTGATGATGGATACACTGTTGATTTTACTAACAATAGTTGTACTGTTTCTAAAGATAAACTGTTTAAGTTTAGAGCACCCAGAACTGATAATGTTTATACTTTGGATTTGTATTCCTTGTGTAAACAACAAGTAAACTGCTTAACTGCTAATATAAGTGAATCCTGGATCTGGCATAGAAGACTTGGTCATTGCAATATATATGCTTTACATAAATTATCTAAGAAACATTTAGTTTCTGATTTGCCTAGTCTCAAATTTGAAAATGACAGATTCTGTGATGCATGTCAGCTTGGCAAGCAACACAAATCATCATTCAAATCTGTTAATAAAGTTGCTACAACTAAACCTCTAGAACTTATCCATATGGATTTGTTTGGACCTTCAAGAGTAGCAAGTTTAGCTGGTAAATTATATGTTTATGTATTAGTTGATGATTATTCTAGATTTACTTGGATTTTCTTTTTGAAATTTAAAAGTGAAGCTTTTAGTTTATTTGAAGGTTTTTGTAAATCTATTCAAAATGAAAAAGGTTTTAATATAATCTCATTGAGAAGTGATCATGGTGGAGAATTTGAGAACCAGGAATTTAGTTCCTTTTGCTCAAACATGGGTATTAAACACACCTTCTCTGCTCCAAGAACACCTCAACAAAATGGGATTGTAGAAAGAAGAAATAGAACTATTCAAGAAATGGCTAGAACTATGTTAAATGAATATAGCCTACCTATATATTTCTGGGCAGAAGCTGTTAATACAGCTTGTTATATAATGAATAGAATTTTAATAAGATCTATTTTGAAAAAGACACCCTATGAACTATGGAATAACAGAAAACCTAAAGTAAATTACTTTAAAGTTTTTGGATGCAAGGTGTACATCCTGAATACCAAAGATAATCTTGGTAAATTTGATCCAAAATCTGATAAAGGTATTTTCTTAGGATATTCTGCAACCTCCAAAGCTTATAGAGTCTATAATAAAAAGTCAAGGATTGTTGAAGAATCAGTTCATGTGAAATTTGATGAATCTGATCCTTTTGAGAAAAGGATAGAACAAATAGATGAACCTGATTCTAATGAAAACATGAGACCTGAGAATTTAAAGAATGATTTTGAAAATGATATAAAAGAAATTCAGTCCAGTTCAGAAGAACATGATACTGAAGAGCCTTTGAATGTAATGCCTAGACAGTCTAGAACCTCAAAAAATCACCCTTTAGAATCTGTGATAGGTGACTTAGAGACTGGTATTCAAACTAGAAGAAACTTTGGAAACATAGTTGAATTCTCTGCTTTCCTATCCCAACAAGAACCTAAGACCATAGAAGAAGCCTTAGATGATGAGAGCTGGGTAATAGCAATGCAAGATGAATTGAACCAGTTCAAGAGAAATAAGGTTTGGGAATTAGTTGAAAGACCACATGATTATCCAGTAATAGGAACTAAATGGGTCTTTAGGAATAAACAGGATGATCAAGGGATAATAACTAGAAATAAAGCAAGATTAGTAGCTAAAGGATATAATCAAGAAGAAGGAATAGATTATGATGAGACCTTTGCACCTGTAGCCAGGTTAGAAGCCATTAGAATCCTTTTAGCCTATGCATCTTATATGAATTTTAAATTATTTCAGATGGATGTTAAATCTGCCTTTTTAAATGGTTATTTAATGGAGGAAGTTTATGTTGAGCAACCTCCTGGTTTTGAAAATTCTCAAAAACCAGATTCTGTTTTCAAACTTACTAAAGCTCTTTATGGCCTTAAACAAGCACCAAGAGCTTGGTATGAAAGACTAAGTTCTTTTCTTTTGAAAAATGATTTTACTGTTGGACTAGCAGATCCAACACTCTTTAAGAAAACTGTGAAAAATAATGTTTTGTTGGTTCAAATTTATGTTGATGATGTAATTTTTGGATCGACCAATAAAATTCTTTGTCATGAATTTTCAGAATTAATGCAAAAAGAATTTGAAATGAGTATGATGGGAGAATTAAATTTCTTTTTGGGTCTTCAAATATTTCAAAAAGATTTTGGAAATGTTTTAAATCAATGCAAATACATTACTGATTTACTTAAGAAATTTGGACTTGAAAACAGCAAGACATTTACAACCCCTATGTGTACTAATATAAAACTTGATTTGGATGAAACTGGAAAATCAGTGGACAACAAGTTATATAGAGGTATGATTGGTAGTTTGTTATATCTTACTGCTAGTAGACCAGATATAATGTATTCAGTATGTCTTTGTGCTCGATTTCAATCAAATCCCAAAGAATCTCATTTAACTGCTGTTAAACGAATTTTTAGATATTTAAAAGGTACTATTTATCAATCTCTGCTTTATCCAAAAACCTCTGATTTTAATTTAATTTCATATTCAGATGCTGACTTTGGAAGCTGTAGATTAGATAGGAAGAGTACTTCAGGAACATGTCACTTTTTAGGAAAGTCTTTAGTATCATGGTCTAGTAAGAAACAACACCCAGTTGCCCTGTCAACAGCCGAGGCAGAATATGTGTCTGCAGGTAGTTGCTGTGCACAGGTGTTGTGGATGAAAAACACTCTTATGGACTTTGGATTAAATTTCAATAATACGCCTATTTTATGTGATAATACTAGTGCAATTAATATTTCAAAAAATCCTATTAGTCATTCTAGAACTAAGCACATTGATATAAGACATCACTTTTTAAGAGATTATGTGTTAAAAAAGGATATATTTTTAGAATTCGTAAATACAGAAAATCAATTAGCAGATATTTTTACTAAACCACTTCCCACGGCAAGGTTTGAATTTATTAAGGGGGAGTTAGGTTTATTTAATTTTAAATAGTTTTTTTTTCTCTCTTTTTCTTATTCTGTTTTCGAATTCTGTTTAATTTTTTGTTTCCCGCTATAAGTAATTTTATTTTGTTTTAAATAAAAGTAATGATTAGTGATTACACGGGAATCAAGGCTGTCAGAACCGTTTCACCTTCTAAATTGTTTTCACCTTTTTCGGAAACCCTTTCGAAAACCTAAAACCGCACATCTTCTCCAAAACCCTTTTCTGAATCTTCAAACCCTAAACTTACGAACCTTCAGAAATCGTTGTTGAAATGGCAAAGACTAAGCGTCCAGATGAAGCCGAGAGCAGTGCTGCAAAGAAATCTAAAGTAGTTGGTCGGAAAATACTGCAAGGTAAAGTCATCGATTTAGAATGGATGTTTGAAACTAATTTACTGTTGAAGCAAGCGCTATCGTTTCAAAGCCTTGAGCAAGCTTTTAATAGTGAAAATTCTGAGTTTCTTTATGAGGCAGAAATGAGACATTTCTTTAGAACTGTTCAGTTTAGCCTTGGAGATATGGAGGACAGTTTGTTGGCTCAAATAGAGGATAAGGACTTTTCCATATCATCTGTAGAGATAAGTCAAATTCTTAACTGCCCTCATGAAGGAGTTTTTCATTTCGATTTACGGAATATTGGAGATTCTGTACATAAGTCTGAAGACATTATGTCTTTTCTGTTTGGAACCAAAGTGATAAAGAAGATGTTTATTAAAGATTTGGAGCCTGATCAGAAAATCTTAGTAAAGTTTGTTCAGACTGGTTTAGCACCAAGGATGGCTGAGATGGAGAAAATTCTGTACCCTGACATGTATATAATGTATCTTTTGATGAGTGATATTAAGTTTAATTTTCCTCGATTTATGATAAGATATCTGAGATACTGCTGTCAGAGTGAAGCAAGAATGACCTTTTTCCCATATGGAAGGTTCATTTCTTTGTTTTTATTTAAAAGAGGAATGATCATATTGGTAAGTGCTGGGGTGAAATGTCACCACAGTAATGTTTTTAATGCTGGAACTTTGAGGAAAGTGGGATATTTCTGGAGCACAATTAAAGGAAAACTCTTACCTGTTGGAGCTGAGGAAGACTCGGAGAGTGCTCAGGCTCAACCGGCTAAGTCCAAAGAGGGACAAGCAGAATCAAGGATTAGTACAGTGGCAAGGAGAATTCGCTTTGAGATGGAGGAAGTTGAGGAAGAGAGAAGTCAGGAAGGACTTCAATCTAGAAGGAAGAGGTCAATTGATGAAGAAATTATCTCTCCTGTCTTGAAATCTTCTGAACCTGTAATTTCTTATTCATTTGTGAGAGAAGCTGTTGTGGAGAGGACTGCACCGATAGAGGAACCAGTAGCTCAACCAGAAATTCAGCTAGAACCTCAAACTGCTGCTGTGGCTGTTGAAGAAGCAATTCCACAAGAACAACTTATGGAGGCAGTGCCTGGTGAAGAAGTGGCCCGACCTCAAGAAGTTCATGAAAATATTGTTCTTGATCATTCAGTAGAAGTCAGAGAGACTACTGTTCGTGATGAACATACTTCTGAAGCTAATACAGAAGTACTTCAGGAAGAATTTTCAGTGGAAGAATTTCAGGCTTCAAAAGCTAGTTCAGTGGATCAACCTTGTCAGGACAAGGACAAAGAACAATCAGATGCAGATTCTTTACCACTTGCCTTGCCTCATCAACCTATTTCTGAACATGAGAATAGAGCACAGGGTGCCCCTGATTTGAGAAAAGAAAAAGTTGTTGAGTTGTACAAGCGTATCTCTCAGTTGGAATCTGAGAATGATAGTCTCAGAAATTCTCTGAACTTAGAGCAGTTGAAGTTTCAGAAGCTGAAAGAATGTACTGTTTCAAGACAGGAAGTAGATTTGTTTAAAACTGATATGTTGCATGCTGTTGATCAGTTGAAATCAGAGATGGTAACGAAAGATGATTTGTCTGAGATGAAAATTTACATGGAGAATAAATTTGAATCTGTTGCAAATAGTGCTGTGAGTGGATCAGGTTCTTCACCTGATTTGATTCGAAGATTTCAAGCAATTACTGGAGCACTGAGCAATATGAGTGACAGATTACACGATCTTCAGTGTAATAGTGCCCCTTTGTCAGTTTTGCTAGATAATCAGAAATTTTTGGTAGATCAGTTGACATCTGGAGAGCAACCGATTAGGATTCTTTTGAATCAGTTATCAGAAAATCTGGCTCTTTTTGTTGAAAAAGAAGAAAGAATGCATGAGTTTTTCAGAGTTAATTTGATTGAAGATATTCATATGACTCAGGAGAATAGGGATCTTATCATCAAGTTAGGAGATGGGATGATGAAGAGGCTTCGAGAACAGTTTACAGAGATCAAGATCGCAATTCAAAGGAGATAGACACCTTTTTCCCTGTCTTATCCCTAAACCTTGATTCCTCTGTATATCACTGTCGTAGCTTGTGAATAAAAATTCTTTTCTTATCTTTTTTGTTTTATTATTTATTGATTTATGATTAAGTTAGCCATTATAAGAAATTCACTTATTCATACCCAGTTAATTATAGCATTTACTTATAGTTCAGTGCAATATTGAATGTGTTCAAATCCGTAATTTTTCATTCTTTTTGATATCACAAAAAGGGGGAGAATTTGGATAAACACAACATTTAAATTCATTCGTTTCCTATGAAGAAATTTGGATATATAGGAGCATTTGGATATATACGACATTTATCTTTTATCTATTTGAAAATTTATTTTTATGGGAGAGTTATGGGGGAGAAATTTTATAGTTAAATATTGTTTTAATCCTTTCAAAATTCTAAAATTTTATAAAACTTTTTTTTTCAATCAAGATTGCAATTAAATTAGTTCTATTATTTTATGGGTTTTGTGATCATCAAAAAGGGGGAGATTGTTGAGCAATGTATTGTTTTTAAACAAATCAAAATAATGTTTTTTAAAGGGGGAGATTATTTTAAATAATACTCTGTCTCTTTATGATGATTTTGATGCTCACAAATACCCTTAATTATTTACTAATTATTTCGTTGAGTATTTTGCAGGAATTTATTTTATATAACGAGATTTTATACTTCATTTATTCCGAGATCAATTTTAGCGTATTCTGGAATCACTGTAGCGCGAGATCAATTTTAGCGCGTTCTGGAATCACTGTAGCGCGAGATCAATTTTAGCGCGTACTGGAATCACTGTTCATACCCTACGTTGATGAACGTAACGTATGGATGAAAAGTTTACTTTTTATGTTATTTTGAAACGTATGGTTAATGAACCTTACGTTGTTGAAAAGTATGGAAGAAGAACATTACGTTTGGAAGGAACCTTACGTTTTCGTTGTTGAAAAGTATGGAAGAGAAACCGTACGTTAGTTTTCAGTGTTGAGTTTGTTTCTCAAAAGTATGGATCATCAACCTTACTTTTATAATCAACCGTACGTTCTTTGGAGAGTTGAAGCAAGATAAAGTATGGATGATCAACCCTACGTTTGAATGCTGAAGAGAAAGTATGTATGTTCAACCTTACGTTCTGAACCTTACGTTTGTGAACCCTACGTTTGGAGCCACGTCATCAACCCTACGTTTGGCGTCGGGATATTTTTGACAGACGATATTTCCTTTTGAATTAGTCAATCAAGCGGATTATTAGGCGGATTTCGAGCTGATTCTTAAATACGACTTTGACTGAATCAGAGACGGTTTACAACGGATTAATGATTGATTTAAACGGAGCTTTTTATGCCGATTCTTCAGGGGAGTTACAACGGCTCTGTTATTTCATTTAATATCGCGAATCTAAAGGAGATTTTCATGGATCTATTTATGCGGAAGATTTTCTCAGATTTGAATATATGTTCTATCTTGGAAACTTCGGAGATATATATATACACGGGAAAGTGTGTGAAATATAGAGTTATTAATCTTTTGACGAGCAAGAAAACAGAGACTGTGTGAAAGCGTTCTTTTCTGGTGATCGAGAAGAAGTGTAAAATCCTTTTTACCAAAGGAAGATTTTGATAGCAGATTCACGTGTTCTACATCGACTACCTGTTGTGAATCTACTGCTGCTGAAGTTGTGAAGTTTCTGGTAATATCTATTGCAACTGGATCGACTCAGAACTGTTTTGATTACGGATCTTTATTTTCTGAAGACGACGATCTATCTACTGTCAATTGCATTCTGTTGCAATTGTGAAGAACAACTGGAGAAGTGTTTCTTTATCGAAACCTTTTTTTTGAGTGATCAGCTTCTCGTTCTAAGCTGTGTGGGTTCGTGTTTGAACCAGGAAGGCTGTGTGTGCCTGAGTCTTGTAAAGGTGTCAACTGCCTGTACTCAGTTGTGGACGGGTCTGTGGAAACGAGGACCAGATAGTGAAAATCGCCAAGCTCGTGGATTTGAGCGTTGGTGGAGTGGACTAGGGGCCTTCTGTTCCCCGAACCACTATACATCCGTGTGTTCATGCTTTTACTTTTTCCGCTGCATATTTAATCGTGCAAAAGCATAGTGAACAGAATTTGTCCAAATTGAAGAGATTGTAATAATTTGAAAAAGACACAATTCACCCCCCTCTTGTGTATAATCCGTAGATTCAGATCCAACATGAGTCATAAATGATGAAAAATGAATGAGTTATAAAAGAAACAAAATATGTTTTTAAATATGGAAATGGGCTCACGGTTGGCCCAAATCATGAAATAACCAACATTTCTCCAAAAACTCATAAACAAGCAATGGGGAACCCAAATTAGGGTGATTAGACATAGTTAAAACTTAAAAACTCAACTTTAATCTCACCTAAGATCCATGAAAAGGATCAGGATTTCCAATAAACCAGATCAAAACAAAGACATGAAAAACCGGGTGTGACACATAAATATATTTGTAATTTTATGTAAAAATCGTGAAAATTAAAACTCAAATTATATCCAAGTATGTACTAATAAATATGTGGATAATCATTCACTAATTTTAGTAGAATAAATAAGGAACTAAATATTCTTATATTCACAAAAATAGAAATAAGTTCAAACACAATTAATGTAGTAGAAAATCTAGAAAATAGTTTTTTATTAATAATTTTTTTGATTCTTGAAGATTAATATTTCATGTATATTGATGATGTTGTGGAGTATTTGGTCACAATAACAAAAAATTATTCTATAATTTATCACTGAAAAAATATTCATGAGTCTAGAGAGAGTTATTCAGTGGATTAAATTAGACAATCAAAGAATGAAAGTTGAGACAAGAAATGTCTTCAGTATACCTATACAAGATATTCTTGAGTTCCATAAAAAATGTATAGGTATATTATGTTAAAAAGTGAATGAATAAATTACTTTAATATAATACCTATGTTTTGAGGAGGATGGGAATTCCAAAACCCAAGAAAGAGAAGTCATGTCGACCTAATGTTTCATTAAAAGACTGTAGAAGAACCAAGTCATGGATTTTTTATAGAAGTTATTCTTGTGAAATCCCTAGTAATATTTATAGTACATTAATTTTATTTATTATTAATATTCATGAATAATATTTCATATATCCATATTCATTATAATAATTGGAAATTTCTAATACAAAAAATAGTTTCTTTATATTAAAATTGATTTTCATGAATTATACAATTTTATTCAAAATTTCACCTTTAAAATTTTAAAATTTTAATAGGAAAAAGTGAAAATTATTTTTTATATCATTAATTAAAAATTATATTACAGAGCATTTTTTGGAAATTTTTCAAATTTTGATTTGTGGGTGAATATTATAAAATAATGATTTTTTTATGGAAAATGTATTTATATTTAATGTGTTGACTAATTCACATTTTAATTTTCATTAGATTTTAGATTTAATTAGTTATTTTTTATTAATCATAATATAATAATTTTCTTTAATCAACATTAAACTTTAATTTTGTATTAAAACATTTTTAAATTTAAATGGAATTTATTTTGAAAGCTATTTTTTATTATTTTAAATGTTATAATTTGAATAATAATATTTACCATATTTTTTTATTTATTCTTGAAAAATTGATTTTATATTTGGAACCAGTATGTTAACATTTAATAAAAAAATCAAAGTTATTTTTATTTTATAAATAATAACATTAGTAAAAAACTATGTTATAATGGTAAGATTTAAAATGAGACCAAAGGGTTAATACTAAATAGATAGTTGTTAAAATGGCCTAAAAACATGCCTAAATAAACTTTTGTAGTCATTTTTTGACCTTGTATTATCTATTCTTAAAATATGGTCCATTTTGGTGTCATTTGGGTTGATTAAGATATTAATATATTTTAATTTATTAAAATATTTGGAGTGTGTCATTTCCCTCACTTGTAAAAGGATACCTCCTCTCCTCTATTATCCATACTTAAATCACCCATTATCTTGGAAAAAACTACACAAATCCATTCCTAACACCTATTATCATGTTATAGATATCCCATTTTGATCATAATATAATCACATCTTGGATTTAGGTATAAACATAAGGTGTTTTTCCAAAGAATATGTATAGTTCATAACTAAGTGGTTTTATTTTATTTATTCTTTTAACTCTTTAAAAAATCACCTTCCATTTTTTTATAATATCATCAATTTTTACCAAATATTGGTGTTTTATTATGTTCATGTTTTAACCATTTTTCATCTACTAAATCAATTAATGAAAATAAAAACCTCGATCATGTGAACATACAGACTGCCTCTATGCGAGATGATGTATTTCAATATTCATCACCAATTCTTTTGGTTGGATATTATGATGGAAAAAATAATATTATATTATATATATGATATAAAATTTTTTATGTAATTGAAAATTAATATTTTTTTTATTTTTTATCAATAAAAAAATTAAAACATCGCTTATGTGTAGGTGTAGACTGCATCCTCGTGAAATGATGTGTTTTATTTTTCCTCAACACCAGAAATTGATGGTATATATATGTAGATTTAATGGATTATTATGATATTAAATATATAATAAAGATTATGGAAATATAAAATGATACTTACCTTCTTTCCCTCATGTTGATTGAAAAATGGAAATGTTATTCATGCGTACGTAAAGACTTCCATCTACTTATAGTATATTAATTAATTCTTCTAAACCATCTAACTTAGTTAGTTATAAATGTATAATTATTATATAAAAATTTATAATATTAACATGATTATTATTTCATAAATGACATATTCATTATGCATTTTACTATATCCAATCCACCGAATTCATTTTGGACTTGTGGAACGAACAACGTCAAAATGTCGGAAGAAAACATAATTAATTAAGTGATTCAGTATGATATGCTGATAAGAAAAAGGTATAATAAAATTAAAATTATATAGAAAAGAATTATAAAGAGTGTAAATAATTTAAATAATTTAATTATTCCTAGAGAAAATGAATGCATGTTTCTAGCTGGACTCAGGGTAAGGGTTTTTTCATTAAACCCTGTTTTAAAAGTTTTGATGTTATTATACTCTTTTTCAACCATATAATTGTATTTTAAAATGTTTTCAGTATGTTATTAAAATATATAATTATAAGTTAAAATTAATTTTAAATTGTATTTTAATTTCCTTATTGAGGTTTAAAAAAATTAAACATTTTACCAATGGGCTTTACATCCAAAGTATATAAGAAATAGTTTTTAATGCATAATACAAGAGAGGGACTCCCCATAGTTATTACTATTTTTACTTATCAATATTGATCATAAATCATTTATGTTCCCTTATATGAACTGTCATTGAAGTTAGTCAAAGTTTAATTATTTATATTCCTACTAACAATTATATATGTGGCAAGTAGGGTCGAACCCACAGAGAAGTCAATTATGGCCACTAATCTTCTAAAATATTCCAAAAAAACCCCACTGTTGTCAGTAGTGGGGTAGATTTTCTATTTTTTAACACTTTATATTTTTTTTAATTTAAGAATGAGAGGGAAAAAAACATTTCAAAACTCATATGTAAACTAAATTGAAGTTAAAATCTGTTGAAAACATAGAGAAATATATATGTGGAATGCTGATAAATGAACAATTTAGTAAAACGCTTGGGAAAAAATCTCTATTCTACTGGTTTTAAAAGTATCTATTTCACATAAATGTTACTATAGATTAACACCTTAAATATAATGACTCACCTCCCTCACCATGAATTAAGTCTAGTAGGTTGATCAAATTCAGAGTTCACCACTCTAAATAAATCAACTGTGATAGTCATTATTTGAAAAGGATAACAAGATGAACTCGTTGTAAGTCCTAAATTCAAACAAATTTATTATCTTTTAAAAGGTGTTTCCATGATCAATATCTCCAATTGAATCTGAAATTTTGAAATTAAGTTCAAGTGGTACAAGAAATTGAATGAACTCAGCATTGATCTCACTGATCAATACTGAAAACATCAAAATGATAAAAGTGAAAACAAAATTAAAAGATAACTATCAGAACATCAATTTATCCCCAAACTAAATGATTTAACTAGTAAAAATGTTCATTATAGTTTCAGAAATTTGTAACATACTAAATAGTATACTAATCCTAGAATTAAGATGGAAGATGAACTCCTGAGATGATGTTCTTTCCCATAACTCCTCGAGCTCCACGAAGTGTTTCTAGAGTCGCCCTCTGATCTTGATCTCTCAAACCTGGATTATTCAATGTCTCCCCCCTCCCACCAAATATGCAGCTTTCTCTATTTTATGTACCCATTGTCTTCTACTTCTCATCACTGCCACTCTTCACTGACTCGAATTTGTCTTTTACTGTTTCATCACACACGTGCGTTTTTTCGCGACTGACATGTCACGCTAACATCCCCCTTGTAAATAACTCAAGATGTGTTAGATGAATGCACATGGACGCTTTTAAGCCCTTGGTGTGAACCTGCCAAGTAAAGAACAACTAACTAAGTTAAAACTGTTAAAACGTGACAGTGAAATAGTTGACAATAATAGATAAATCACATAACAATTATTAGCTGGATATTTTATTTATTTAATCTAAAACTTAAATTATTAATTATTAAATATTATTATTAAGTAATTAAGTAACTAAATTATTTAATTTAATATATTTATTAATGTTATTTTTAGTTACGAATAAATATATCTATTAGTTCATTAATGAATTATGTTACTTTATTTAAAATTATAATTTCTAAAATATTAATTCAAAAAATTATATTAAATAACTAATTTTATGTTTATAATTAATTATTATTATTGAAGTCAATAATAACTAATAAATTAATTATTATTTTGTACATTAAATTTTTAGCTTATTAAATAGTTTGTTTTATTCTAAATTTATTTATAAATTATTATTGGTATTTTATTGTATACATTTTATTATAAAACACTTATTTACCTTGCAACATTAAATCATATTTTATTTAAATTAAATTTATAATATTAGTTAATTTAGTTTAATAAAGTTTTATTTAAGTTAATTAAATTAAAAGAGAAAATCAGTTTTATTAATTAACTTATAACTATTATTTATTTAATATTTTAATTTAGTTATTTTTTTAGTTTATGTTTTATTTTAGTTTAATTTTAATTAATTGATTAATTATATATCTCTTTCTTCCTCCCCCATCCCCCAATTCGGCACAACAGGTGGGAGGGGAGTTTTTTTTAAATAATTGTTTTAAAAAAATATTTTTAAAAAATAGGCTAGGTTAAAAAAAATCAAAAATACACCACAAATGCGGCATCCTAGATGTCGCCTTTCCCCTAAAGCAGAAAAAAAATTCTAGAATTTTTTTTGTTTTTATTTTTTTGTTTTTTTGTTTATATATATATATATATATATATAAACAAAACAAAACAAAAAAAACCAAAAATAAAATTTTCAGCAGAATTTATCCACTATTTAAAATCCAGCAGTACTGCCATTACAACAATCCGGATTATGACAGAATCTCTCACCCAGGGTTCCTTTTTATAAGAGAGCTTAGCCTGGAAATCATTCTGCATTTCCGATGTGGGATTCTGGTTCTCCATTTCTTGCACAGAACATTCTGCATTTTCGATGTGGGATTCTGTTTCAAGTACATGACTTTGAAAGACTATAAAATATAAACTATAAGGCCAATATAAATGAAACTTAAAACATGGATTAAACATATGAAAAAAAGTTGAAAACAAAAAAAAAATAATAAATGATGATAAAAAATAATTTATAAGCTTTCAAAACCACTTACTTGAAACATAAGAAGTTTCAAATACATGATTTTGAAAGCTTATAAAATATAAGTTATATGACCAATATAAATTAAACATAATACATGAATTAAACATAAAACAAATATTTGAAAATAAAAAGAATTTCGTAAAAAATATTGATGAAATATAATTTATAAGTTTTCAAAACGACCAACATGAAACTTAAAAATGTTTCAAACACGTGACTTTGAAAGCCTATAAAATATAAACTATAAGACCGATATAAATGAAACATAAAACACGGATTAAACATATAACAAATATTCAAAAATAAAAAGAATTTCGTAAAAAATGTTCATGAAAAATAATTTATAAGCTTTCAAAACCAACTACTTGAAACTTAAAATGATTAAAGTATGCGGTTTTGAAAGACTAAAATATAAACTATAAGACCGATATAATTTAAAGTTAAAACATGAATTAAACATATAATAATTTATTTAATTATTAAATTAATATTATTAATAATTAATTATATAATAGTTAATTAGTAATATAATTATTCATTAGTAATTATTAAAAATTATTATATAATAAATAAGTAGTGAATTAGTAATATAATTATTCATTATAATTATTCATTATAACAATTAATTGTTATTTATTATTTATATAATACTTAATTAGTAATATAATGATTAAATATATAATTATTAACTATATAATAAATAATTATTTAATTATTAATATCATTATTAATTATATAATAATTAATTAGTTAATTATAAATATGATAATTAATTATAATAAGTAATTATAATTATTAATTAGTAATTATTAATTAATATTTATGTAAAAATTAATTAGTTAATTAGTAATAATATTATTAATTATATAAAAATTAATTAGTAAATTTGTAATATGATTTTTAATTAAAATTATTCATTATAATAATTAATTAGTAAATTGTTAATATGATTTTTAATTATAATTATTCATTATAATTATTAATTAGTAATTAATAATAATTAATTATATAAAAATTAGTTAGTTATTTTGTAATATTATTATTAATTATATAATAATAAATTACTAAAACAGTAATATAATTTTTAATTACATTTATTCATTATAATTATTAATTATTAATTATTAATTAGTAATTAGTAATTATTAATTATTAATTATTAATTAGTTAATTAGTAATATAAATATTAATTATAATTAGTCATTATAATTATTAATTATTAATTATTAATAATTAATTATATAATAGTTTGTTAGTTCATTAGTTATATAATTATTAATTATATTACAATTAGTTAGTAAATTAGTAATATAATTTTTAATTACATTTATTCATTATAATGTTTACTTATTAATTAGTAGTTATTAATTATTAATTAGTAATATAAATATTAATTATAAATATTAATTATAAATATTACTTATTAATTATTAATTATTACTTATTAATTATTACTTATACAGTAATTATTTAGTTAATTATTAATATAACTATTAATTATATAATAGTTCATTAGTTAATTAGTAATATAATTATTTATTATATAATAGTTAGTTAGTTAATTAGTAATATTATTATAAAATATAATTATTATAATTTTTAATTAGTAATTATTAATAATTAAATATGTCATAATTAATTAGTTAATTAGAAATATTATCATTAATTATATAATAACTAATTAGTAATATAATTATTACATATATAATAAATATTTAGTTAATTAGAAATACAATTAATAACTATAAATAATTAATTAGTAATTAGTAATTATTAATTATTAATTAGTTAATTAGTAATATAAATATTTATTATAATTATTCATTATAATTATTAATTAGTAATTAATAATTATTAATAAGTAATTAGTAATTATTAATTAGTTAATTATTAATATAAATATTAATTATAACTATTCATTAAATTATTAATTATTAATTATTACTCATTAATTATTACATATATAATAATTAATTAGTTAATTATTAATATAACTATTAATTATAAAATAATTAATTTGTTAATTAGTAATATAATTATAATCTTTCAAAGTCACGTACTTGAAACATTTTTAAGTTTTAAGTAGGCGGTTTTGAAAGCTTATAAATTATTTTTCATTAACATTTTTTTGGAAATTTCATTTGTTTTCAACTATTTCTTATATGTTTAATCAATGTTTAATGTTTTATTTATATTGGTCTTCTATTTTATGTTTTATGGTCTTTCCAATTCACACACTTGAAAAATTTTAAGTTTCAAGTATGCTGTTTTGAAAGCTTATAAATTACTTTTCATCAACATTTTTTTTGATATTTCTTTTGTTTTAAACTATTTATTATATGTTCAATCAATGTTTAAAGTTTCAATTATATTCGTTTTATAGTTTATATTTTACAGTCTTTAAAATTCACGTACTTGAAACATTTTTAAGTTTCAAGTAGGCAGTTTTGAAAGGTTATAGATTATTTTTCATCCACATTTTTTAGGAAATTCTTTTTGTTTTCAACTATTTATTATATGTTTAATCAATTTTTATAATTTCATTTATATTGGCTTTATAGTTTATATTTTATTGTATTTTAAAGTTACGTACTTGAAACAGAATCCCACATCAGAAATGCAGAATGTACTGCGCAGTAAAGGTAGAACCTGAATCCCACATCGAAAATACAGAATGATTTTCAGGGCAAGCCCTCTTATAAAAGGGAGGCCTAGGTAAGAGTTTATGTTAGAATCCAGACTGCTATAATGGATGTAGCGTTGGATCTTCAATAGTAGAGAAATTCTGATGAAATTTTTTGTTTTGTTTATATATATATATATATAAACAAAACAAAACAAAAAAAATAAAATAAAAATAAAAATTTTCAAAAAAAAGATTTTTTTAGGAGAAAGGCGGCATCGCGGATGCCGCCTTTCCCCCAAAATGCAAAGGCGACATCTAGGATTCCACCTTTGAGGTGCATTTTTTAAAATATTTTCGCCCTAAGCATTTTCTGGAAAAAAAATTTATAAAAAAAATCGTAAAACAAATCCAGTAGGAGGGGGTTCCCTGGTTTTGACACAGCGCAGCAGTTCTTCTTCTTTTGTCTGGCGAGACCCGGGTTTCGTCGACAAAAATGATCCCCAACTCTCGCTCGCCCTCATCTCCTCCTTAGTTTACATAGTGATGCAGGAATCCTCATCCTCCATCTTGCAGGTCGCAGCGACTTCATATTCAAACCCTACAGCGGCGCGGCTTCGACTTCCTACCTCGAAAACTCCTCCCACAACATCATCAAGCGGTTTATCCTCTAAATCAGAAGCAAGGGTTCACTCCACCTCGATTCTTCCTTGACAAGGTGATATCTTCTTGGTGGTTTGTATAGATTACAAAAAAACTCCTTCAAATGGTAGAGATGGTGCACAAACTAGAAGCACGACGGACGGGGGATCGAGCTCGGCTTCCACAACTGCCCTCTTCCATGCGGTGGGTGGTGTAGTAATTTACTGCTGAAATCTGGTTCGATTGAAGATCATTGAAGAGTGAAATTGGTTTGAGTGTGTGAATTGAAATTGTTGAAGTTTGAGTCAGATTTTAGTCATGTATGTATTTCTGATGAAAGGAGAAGAAGAATAAGACAATAACACTGCGTAGGTGTGAAGATGTGGCATGGAAGTGTCTGTGTGAGGATGGAAGGGCTGGAGTAAGACCAATGGTGGGATACTGATGAAGAATAAGGATAGGTATCAGTGAGTCAAGTTATCCCACTGATAGAAGAAGGAAGGATAGGTGCATCGGAAGGAGAGAATTAGGGGAGACCATCGGAAGCTTATAGTGAAGAAGAAGGGTAAGAGGTACGTAGTAGTGGGAAATTGTGAGATGGTACTACGACACAAAGGTCACTGACTGACTAAAAAAAGGTAACCAATAGACTAAAAAAAGTCACCGATAGAACAAAATTAAAGAGTAAACACGTGATGGGTAGAAAAAAAGGGTCCCTATTAGTTTAAAAAAATGTCACCATTACCGAAGATAAAAGAGGCTACCAATATTTTAAATAAAAAGGTTATTGGTGCTAAAGATTAAAAGGCCACCGTTGGAATCGAATATTAAGGTTACCGATGCAAAAAATAAAAAAGTCACCGTGAGAAAAATAATAATAAAAGGTTACCTTTATAAAAGGTCACCATTAGAAAATAGAAGGTCACTGGTTCATAAATAAACATTACTAAAAGAAATAAATATCATCTATAGTAAATAAGTGACTGGTACTGATAATCATCCACAATGGCAGCATACTAAAAATAAAACTAACAATAACTTAAAAAAAAGGAACTAACGTCGATACACAAAAATTTAAACTTCAAAAATTGAACTTAAAATTAGTTAACTTAAGTGAACTAAATACAAGGATTGAAATGATCAACTCGTTAAAAACCTAAAAACAAAAATACATAGATTAAAATTTAAAAATTAAAAGAAGGATAAACATCATAAATTCAAAACAGGATTATTATTAAACTTTACGCTTTAAGGTTACAATTTATGTTTTTAATTATTAACAATTAGATTAAAAATTGGATTAATATTAAACTAAGTTGAAAAAAGACTAAAATTAAAATTTATTATATAAATTAATTACAGGGTAAACAGTGAGGGAAAAAGGATAGCATCGGTGACTCAACAGGTCACTGATGGCTCTTGTCTACATCACTAGTAGACTAAAAACAATATTTAATGACTTAATAATTTAACTTCATTGTTAGGATTAAATATTTAATGTTTTAAAACTCTAAATTAATTAATTAAATAACTATGTGAATACCTAATGTTAAAATTCTACTATTTCATTTTATTCAAATTCTTAACTTAATTAATTATAAGGATGATTAAACAAATTAATTAATAAAGTTTATATATTTTAATGAAACTAAATTAAAGGATAAAATATTAAAATAAAGACTAAGTTAATTAATACACAAATAAGGATATTAAATTATTATTTATTATTAAAGTAAAATTATTAAGATGGGATCAGATTAAAATTAACAAAACTAATAAACAAATAATTATATTGGAGGAGTAAAGTAAGATTAAAATTATTAATTAAAAGACTAAAAATAATTAATTAATTATAAAAATTGATTAATTAACAAATTTAATTATAAAAATACAAAAAGTTCATTTATTTAGTAAAATGTTCTTAAATAATCAATTGAATCATTAAAAATTAAGTAAAAAGATGTGGAAAATATATGTAAAAAAGCGCCACATCAAATTCCCCCACACTTAAGCATTGTTGGTCCTCAAACAATTTCTTGTTTATTATCTTTGAAAAAGAGATTGTAGTATTTATGATTCAGCTTAAACTCTAACATGTCCAGCACTTAAGAACATAGTATAGAACATGAAAACAGGCTTTTGAAAAGATATTTTCAAATCAAGTCTTTCCTTGAATGAGTACTCAAAGGAAAATCAATATAGAAAAGATTCATCAATCAGAGAAAGTGCCATGCCTCATATGCAACTCTGCTTAGTAACCATTTCAATCTAAACTCAAGTTCTAATTTCAAGAGTGATAAGAGATAAAAAATCTATGAAATTAAGAACATAACAGAGGAACCGTGTACTTTGAATCATCTTCTATGTTCCAAAAATGAATATATATATTTTTTAATCACCTCAATGATACAACCTAAATGACTCCAATAAAAACCAATTGACCCTTTCTTTATCTGGCATTCATCATTCCCCTCACCTTAATGAACTCGTTTTTGACCCTAGACACTTTATTTTATTTTTCTCAAGCCATGTATCATTGTGTTGGGCACTATGCATAAGAACTTATTCAAAGTGTACAAAGGTCTTGTAGTAAACCGAAATGCACCCACCATCTAGGGGCTTAGAGATTCACCGTGGGAACCTAAATGACCATACTACTCCAGTTTCAAACTAATTTTATGAAATTCATTTACATGGTCTCATTAAGGTGACTACTTTAATAATTAAAAGAAAATAATAAGAATGAATCCCCTAATATAGAGTCCAACTTTCAGTTCCAACAACTATGATCAAAACTCCACAAACATGAAACCCAAATCACTTTCAATGAAAGTGCTGAAACCAAAATCTCCATTAAACCACTAAGTAAATATCACTCAGAAATCATCCATTATCATTAATTCTAGACTCAAATCACAACTTAACTACCCAATAAATATTTTTCATAGGTAAGACCCATTAGAGTTAAATGTAAATCCTAGAATAGTGAAAACATTATGAAAACTTTTACCCATTTTTTGACAAAAAGTTTTAAGTTGCAGTGGGAGTTTATGGGCTTTCAATTAAGCACAATTCAGCACAGTCAAGAATTTACCCCCTCCCCCACACTTAAAACCCAACATTGTCCCCAATGTTGACTTCTAAATATGGATAAGAACAATTTGGCAATTTATGATCAAAACAGATTTCCAATAGAGATGATTTATAGAATGTATAAAGGGTCTCTGTGAAGTTCAAGAAGTATTGTTCTCCACAATGAATAACTTAACAGCAGGTTCATTAGAAAATACATGCATTAACATTTATGTCCAATGAATAATTTTCAATACAGCTCAAAAGTAACATGTGATGTGTAAGTGCACTGTGTTCTGGGTGTAAGAATTTTATCAGATTGAGCTCAATAATGTGTTCAATAGAGTATAAAAAAATTATAGAACACCACAACCTAAAGCAAATTCAATAAAAAAATCAGCCTAACCCCCCCCCCCCCCCAACATAGACACACACACTTAGTTTCAAGAAGGGGATGATTTTAATAAAAATGAAATTCAGTTTTCAGTAGTGAAGTACATGTAGAATTTTTATTTACATAGTGACATACATCTAAATTTTATTCCAATATAGGAAGAATTTTAAAAATATGTAGAAATGTTTTTTAATTACAGTATCAAGACATGCGACAGAATTTTCTAATACAAGAAGAATTTTTCATAGCAGTATAAAAAGTTTTTTAAGTAACAATCACTAACTCACCGATAGTAATAACTGTGACTTAGAAGTGAATTTTATTAAAGTGAACATGAGCCGAAAAAATGAATTCAAACTAATAATAGAGTACATAACTGAATCAATTATTATCATTAAAGATTCATAAAGGGAATTCCATCCTGTTGTAACACAACACCAGTATCATATAACCTTGAAATAAACCAAGAGACAAAAAACAAAAATAACAATGACTTCCAAAAAACAGAGCACAAAAACAACACCTTATTAAAGGGTAAAAATGAAACAAAGTAATGACAAAAAGAACCATGGGTTGCCTCCCATGCATTTCTAAGTTTTAAAGTTTTTAGCCAGACATTATTTAAGATCAGTTTCAAGCACAATGAAGGCAGAAAAGCCCTTTGGATGTCCCTCAAAATAAAGTTTCACTCTCTATGCATTAACTAACATGGGTTTGTTCTCTTCACCTAAAATTTCAACAATTCCATTCTTCAGCACTGTCACTATAGTAAATTGTCTAGACCACTTGGACTTAGGTTTTCCAGGAAAAAGTTTGAGTCTAGAGTTAAAGAGAAGAACCTTATGTCCAGGTTTGAAATCTTTGATTTTTATGATAGAATCATAAACTAATTTAGTCCTCTATTTATAAATTCTTTAATTATCATAACTCTCTCTCCTAATCACTTCAAGTTAACTTAACTCAAGTAATATCCTTTCACCAACACTCTTAAAGTCAAAGTTTAGAGCATTTACTTCCCAATAAGACTTATATTGAAACTCCACTGGTAAATGACATCATTTCTCAAAAAACAGTCTATAAGGATACATAACTATTGGGGTCTTGAAAGAAGTTCAATATGCCCATAAAGCTTTATCCAATTTAAGAGACCAGTCTTTCCTAGTGGTTGACACTGTTTTCTCATGTAATTGTTTCAGTTATCTGTTTGAGATTTCCACTTGTCCACTGGACTGTGGATGATAAGGAGTTCCAGTTTTATGAACACAACCATATTTCTCCATCAAAGCATTAAATTTTTAGTTCTTAAAGTGAGTTCCATTATCGGTGATAAAGTCTTTTGGGACTCTAAATCTATAAAAGATGTTCTTTTTTACAAACTTAATTACAGAATTGGCTTGATTGTTCGACAGTTCTACTTCCTCAACCCACTTCGACACATAATAAATAGAAACAAGAATATAATCATTCCCATGAGATGATGGAAATTGACCCATGAAATCTAAACCCCAAACATCAAAAATATCTACTTCCATAATTCCTTTTTTGGGGTAACTCCTTCTTCCTACCAACATTAACTAGCCTCTAATATCTATTATAGCCAACCACAAAGCTTCTAGAATCATTAAAAAGAGTTGGCCAATAGAAACCAGATTGTAGTACTTTCTAAGAAGTCCTCTCACCACCATGGTGACCTCCCCAAGGTGAGGAATGACAACTCTCTATGACAGGCATCATCTCTTCCTCAAGTACACACCTTTTAATAATACCATCATCACATATCCTAAATAAGAGGGGATCATCACAAAGGTAGTATTTAAGATCAAAAATTAATTTATTTCTATGGATATTGAAATTTTTTTTGGGAAATGCACCTTCTGAGAGGAAGTTGTAAAAATAGGCATTCCAAGTAGATAGCCTAATTGACACAGAAAGTAACTTCTCATCAGGAAAGAAAGAGTTTATCTCCCTAGGGTCTTCAAATTCATATTGAGTAAGAGGAAGCCTGGATAGGTGGTTAGAATCTAAGTTTTCAACTCCCCATCTATCCCTATTCTCTAAATAAAACTCTTGTAGCCACAAAATCAATCTAATCAGCATGGGTTTAGTTTCTTTCTTAGACAGCAAGTATATTAAGGCATAATGATTAGTGAAAATGATAACTTTTGATCCAAAAAGACGTTGTCTAAACTTCTCTAGAGCAAACACAATAGCCAACAATTCTTTTTCAGTGGTGGTATAAATATTTTGGGCATCATCTAGCAGTCTACTATCATAATATACCTCATGCAATTTCCTATATTTTCTTTAAGGAGGGACAGAACCTATATCCATGTCACTAGTATCACACATAAGTTCAAAAGGTAGTTTTTAGTCAGGTGTAGTGATAATGGGTGATGTAGTGAGTTTCTATTTTAACATATTAAATAATTTAAAATAGTTTTCATCAAAATTTAAAGGTACATCCTTGACCAAAAAAGGAGAAAATGGATTAGTTATTTTTGAAAATAGTTTTATGAATCTCTGGTAGAAACCGGAATTCCCTAAGAAACTTCTAATGCCTTTAAAATTTTCAAGAGATGGTAGTTTTTGAATAACATCAATATTAGCGGTATCAACTTCTAAACCTATCTTTGACACTTTATGACCAAGCACTATACCTTCTATGACCATGAATTGACACTTCTCCCAATTAAGTACAGGGTTGGTTTCAATGCATCTTTCCAAAACTAACTCATGACTTCCTCGAAAAGTGTCAAAAGTTCTTCCCACAATTGAAAAGTCATCCATGAAAACTTCAATGATTCTTTCAATCATGTCTAAAAATATATCCATCATACACCTTTGAAAGGTTACTGGAGATCCACAAAATCCAAAGGTCATTCACCTATAGGAAAATGTCCCAAATGGGAATGTGAAAGTAGTCCTTTCTCGATCCTCTAGAGGAACATGAATCTAGTTGTAACCAGAATACCCATCCAGGAAACAGAAAAATTCATTTCCTGCAAGACTCTCAAGCATTTGATCCAAGAAGGGAATTAGAAAATGGTCCTTCATAGTGGTTGCATTCATCTTCCTATAATCTATATAGACTCTCCATTTTGTGGATTTTCTAACTTGTATTTCTTCATTCTTTTCATTTTTGACTACATTGAAGCCCTCCTTCTTGGGAACAACCTAGATAGGTCTAACCCAAGCACTATTGAAAATGGGATAGATGATTCCAATGTCCAAAAACTTAATCACTTCCTCTCTCACAACTTCATTCATGTTTGTATTCAATATTCTTTGACACTCTACCCTAGGCTTATGGTCAGGCTCCATAGGTATTTTATGCATGCAGAATGAGTGAATAATACCCTTTATATCAGCTATTGTCCAGCCTATGGCAGATTTAATCTTTTTTAAAACACTTAACAATCTTACCTCTTGGTTTTCATTAATCTCGGTAGAAATTATGACATGAAAAGTGGAATTCTCACCCCAAAAAATGAAAATTGAAAATAAGAAGGGATTGGTTTCAGTTAAAGAGTGGGTGGTTCTACCCTAGAAGGAAGAATCATAGGTCTGGGAGGTCCAAGATCTTCAATATATATCTTGTAAGGTATTTGAAACGATGAATGATTTTCAATTTTGTGTTCAGATTCAGAAATAATGGTGCTGCTATCCAAAGTGGGAATCATACTATCTATACTTTCCAGATCAGAATTCAACAAGTTAATCAAAGTAGAATCATCAAGTTGTTTCAAAAATTCTCCCTCAACAACATAAAAGTGTTTAGACTGGTTGTGTTAACAGAAACACCCTCAAATTCACTCAAAAATCTCTTATGTTCATAGACATTGGACTCTTTTACAATAGAAACTGAACAATGGTCCAGTTCTGGAAATTATTCAAGATTTAGTGTTTGAGCATAATGTTGAACTTCTTAGACAGATTCAAGTGAATTTTCAGCTTCTAAATTATTTTCTTCACCTGAGAATTGATTTTTAGATTCTTCAGATTTTCCAATTGAGTTATCATCTTCTAAGGACTCTACCATTGAATAGTTTTCATAAAAAGTTGTTCCTTTAGCATTTTTAAAAACATTTAACTCTTCTTTTTTTCACCAATTTTAAAAATTAACTAACCCTTAGACACATCAATAACGGCACCACCTGTGGCCAAGAAGGGTATACCCAAGATGATGGGAAGTTCTTGATCACACTTCATGTCTAATACTAAAAAGTCTGCAAGAAAAAATAGCTTCCCTACCCCAACTAGAAGATCATTTATCCTACCCACAAGATGTGTGAAATATCTATCATCCAACTGCAATATAACTATGTTGGGTTGAAGATCACCCAACCTCAACTGTTGAAATAGTGATAAAGGGAGTATATTAATACTAGAACCTAAATCACACAAAAAGTTTAGCTGATCATAGTTTCCTAAGGTATAGGGAATGACAAATCTACCTGGGCCTTTCAATTTAGGTGGTATTTTCTTTTGAGGCATAGCACTGCACACTTCATCGAGGCTGTAAGTAGCAAATTATTCCAGGGTGTTTTTGTTAGAAACAATTTTTTAAGATATTTAAAGTAAGATGGGATTTGAATTATGTCATGGATGAATGGAATGTTTACTTGATGTTTGGAAAGGATACCAAGTAACTGAATAAGTTCAGCCCTGATGTTACATTGTGGTTTCATCTTCTCAGGGAAGGGGATGGGTGGGGAAAGTTTTTTAAGGAAAGTAGGTATGTCCTTCACATCTTCCTCATATTTTTATTTTCCATTATTCTTTTTATTTTTATAGGAATTTTCAGCTTGAGTTTCATATGACAAATTCATATTTTGATCATTTTCATGACTTTTCTGTGAATTTCCAGCATGTGAATAAAGCGGATTTTTATTCCCAGATTGAAGCAGATTTTCATTTTGGGAATTTTAAAGGACTTTTTCAGCAACAGTTTGAGTATTCAGAACAATTCTAGTTACTACTTCCATGGAATTCTCTCTAGGGTCAAGCTCAGTGGTACTTGGAAGTCTACCTTTTTTCCTAGATGAAAAATCTCTAAGTTATCCATGTTTTTTTTTCATGTTCTGCATTCTCACATCAGTTTTTATTTAATCTAATTGATATTGATTTTGATGTTTGGATAACTGAGTCATGTATCTTTCCTCTTGAAAGTTAATTTTTTTAAGATTAGATCAAGCATAGAATAAATTTGATTATAAATATTTCCTTATGCATTTGAATACTCATCCCTTTTTGGATTTTTAAATTTTGTCCTTTGTTGATTCTGATAGTTAGGAGAAGTAGATTGTTTAATTAAGCGTTGATATTTCCAGGATAAATTGGGATGGTTCCTATAGCCTTGATTCTAGTTTTTTTAAAATGGATCTTCTTTAGGATGAAATCTAGGACCATAGTTAACAAAGTTAGAATTCTCTTATTGTTGGGCCGACATATCAAAATTAGGATAGAAGTTTTCAGTGTTCCCAAACATACCACACTGGACACACTGTTCCCTTGAAGATTGATTCGTGTTTTGATATCCAAGTTGATTAACAGTTTGTTTAGAGTTCTGGTTTGTTAAAGATTTCAATTGGTTGGTGATTTTAGCAAGTTGAATTTGAGTTTCATTTTTTGAACCAAAGTTAAAATTTACATTTCTATTGACTCTTTTTCTTCTTGAATTTTTATGTTTTGAATTCAAGGAATGGTTATTAAAAAAATTCTAAGTTCTCCATCTATCTTGTCACTATAATTACCCCCAGTATCTTGATCAAATAGATTCTGTCCAAAGGATGACAACCCTTCATAGATGGTTTCCATTAGTAGGTGAGATGTGAGTTGTTGATGGGGACACTGCCTCAACAGATCCCTGAATCTATCCCGTGTTTCATGAAAAGATTCTCCATCCTATTGATAAAAACTAGTTATCTTAGTTCTAATTTCACCATTAAGTCTTTGGAGGTAAACTTTTTTTAAGAAAGAATTGTACACTTGATCCCAGTTTCCAAAAAAATCTCATCTAGACTCAGAAACCAATTTCTAGAATTTCATTTAATGAAAAATGGAAATAATCTCATTCTTAGCTAATTTTCTATGTGTCCTAGAAGAGGTAGATGCTACACAGTATTATAAAAGTCTCTAACGAAGGCAAGAGTGTCCTTACTAGAGATCCCATCAAATGTAGGAATCAGTGAAATTTGTGATTATTTATGTTCATAATTTCTGGACCTAGGACTTAGTCTAATGGATGATGGATTGCTTGAAACTTGATGAAGTTGGAATTCCCTCATCCTAGGCCTTTCATTTTCTTCTAAGAGTTCTAGATGATTTTGGAATTTGTTATCAGGAACTCTATTATCTATGTTCTCCATTTGAATTTTCTTTTTCATTTATAGTGCAGTGAGATGTTTGTCAAGTTCAAGATTTAGGGGCTCTAAACTACCAGAAGAGGTTCTTGTGATCATAAAAAGTGTGGTAACAGTTAAAAATAGCACAATAGTAGAACTGAACAAGATCCATTAATACAGATAACAGTAGTAATTCAGTAGAAAATGAATCATATTTTTTTACAATTTTAAAATTTTTACTATTTTTTTATGGTTTATTTTTAATGATATTTTTTAGTTTTCTTAGAAGTAATGGCTTGTTAATTTTTTGGAAATGGTTCCAAAAACATGACCTGAACTATCATTAAATCCAGTCAAATTTTAATTATTTATTTTCCCACTAACTACTATATATGGGAAGCAGGGTTGAACCCACATAGAAAGAAGTTGTGGCCACTAATCTTTGAAAATCTTCTTAAAAGACCCCACTGTTGTCAGCAATGGGGTAGATTTTCTAGTTTTTACTTTCTATATTTTTTTAATTAAGAATTAGAGTGACAGAACATTTAAAAACTTGTATATAAACTAAATTGAAGCTATAAGTAGTTGAAAACATAGATAAATAGAGATATAGAATGATGATAAATGATCAATCTAGTAAAATGCTCAGGGAAAAATCTTTATTCTACTAGTTTAAAAAGTACTTAAATTAACATAAAATTTATTGCAGAGTACCACCTTAAACTGGATGACTCAACTCTCTCACCATAAATTAAGTCTGATAGGTTGATCAAATTAAGAGTTTTCCACTCTAAATAGATCAACTATGATAGTCAATATTTGAAACTAACAACAGGATGAACTCACTATAAGTCCAGAAGTCTTATTAATTTATTATCTTTTGAAAGGTGATTCTACAGTCAATCTGACCAATTAACTATGAAATTTTGAATTTAAGTTCTAGTGGTACAAGTAATTGAATGAACTCAACATTGATCTCACCGATCAATGCTGAAAACATCAAAATGATAAAGTGAACAGAAAATTAAAAGATAACAAGAGGAACATCAACTTATCCCCAAAAAAATATATTTAACTAGTAAACATGTTCATTATCATTTTATAAATTTGTAACAAAATAAACAGAGTACTAATACTATAATTAAGATGGAAGATAAACTCCTGAGATGATGTTCTTCTCCTGAACTCCTCCAGCTCCAGGAAGTGGCTCTAGAGTCGCTCTCTAATCTTGCTCTCTTGGACCTTGATTATTCAATGTGTCTCCCCCACCCACAAAATCTTCCTCTTGCTCTTTTTTAAGTACCCACTATCGTGTACTGCTCGTCACCGCCACTTTTCACTGACATGAATTCGTCTTTTACTATTTCACAACAGACGTGCATTTTTTCGTGACTAACATGCTGTGCTAACTTTCCCCATGTAAATAACTCTGTATGAGTTAGTTGAATGAACCTAGATTCTTTTAAGAACTTGGTTTGAACCTTCCAAGTAAATAACAACTAACAAAGATAAAACTGTTAAAACGCAATAGTGAAACAAAAGAAATATGTTTTGTTAATTATCATATAACTATTATTCATTTAATATTTTTATTTATTTATTTTATTAAAGTTTATTTTTTATTTTTATTTTATTTTAATTAATTAATTGATTTTATATCTCTTTCTTCTTACCACACCCCCAATTTGGTGCAAGAGGGGGAGGGGGTTCCCTAGTTTCGACACAGCATGGCATTTATTCTTCTTCAGTCTGGAGAGACCCATGTTTCATCGATGACATCGCTCCCCACCTCTCACTCGGCCTCAGCTCCTCCTCAGTTTTGAGAGAGGCCCAGTAATCCTTGGCCTCCGTCTTGTAGGTCGCAGTGACTTCAACTTCAAACCCTATGGCGGCGCAGCTTCGACTTCCAACCTTGGAAACTCCTCTCATAGCATCAGCAAGCAGTTTCTCTTCCAGATCAACATCAAGGGTTCACTCCACCTCGATTCGGCCTTGACAGGGTGACATCATCCTAGTGTCTAGTAGATATTACAGAAAAATCCTTCAAATGGAAGTGATAATGCACAAACTAAAAGCATGGAAGACTGGGGACACAGCTCGACTCCTGCGATTTCCCTCTTCCTCGCGGTAGGTGGCGTAGAAACATACTACTGAAATGTAGTTTGATTGAAGGGCATTGAAGAGTGAAACTTGTTTGAGTACGTGAATTTAAATTGTTGAAGTTTGAGTCTGATTTTAGTTCTGTATGTGTTTGTGATGAAAGGGAAAGAAGAAGAAGATAACAACATTGTGTAGGTTTGAGGATGCGGCGTGGAAGTGTCGGTGTGAGGATGGAAGGGTTGGAGTAAGACCAATGGTGCAAGATCGATAAAGAATAAGGATAGGTATCAGTGATTCAAGTTATCTCACTAATAGAAAAATGAAGGAAAGGTGCATCAGAAGGTGATAAGTAGGGGATACCATCGGTAGCTTGCAGTGCGAAAGAAGGGGAAGAGGTACGTAGTAGGGGGAAATGGTGAGATGGTGCAGTAGTGAAAAGGTCACCAATAGACTAAAAAAAGGTCAATGATAGACTAAAAAAAGCTCACTGATAGAATATAATTAAAGAGTAAACTAGTGACTGGTAAAAAATGGTTCACCGTTAGTTTAAAATAATGTTCACTATTATAGAAGATAAAAGAGGCTACTGATAGTTATAAAAGGTCGCCGACAGTTTAAATAAAAAGGTTATTGATGCTGAAGATTAAAAGGCCAACATTAAATTCAAATATTAAGGTTACAGATGTAGAAAAATAAAATTTCACCATTAGGAAAAAAAAGGTCACCGTTGAAAAAGGTCACTGTTAGAAAAAAGAAGATCACTGGTAGAGAAAAAAAGGTTACTGAAAAAAATAATGATCACTAATGGTAAATAAGTGACTGGTATTGATAATCATCCACAATGGTAGAATACTAAAATTAAAACAAACAGTAACTTAAAAAAAGCTAATGGCAGTACACAATAATTAAAACTACATAAATTAAACATAAAATAAGTTATCTCATGTTAACTAAATACAAGGATTGAAATGATAAACCGGTTAAAAACATAAAATCAAAAATACAATGATTAAAATTTATAAATTAAAAGAAGTCTAAACATCGTAAATTAAAAACAGGATTATTATTAAACATTAAACTTTAAAGTTACAATTTAATTTTTTAATTGTTAACACTTAAATTAATAACTAGATTAATATTAAACTAAGTTGATAAAAGAGTAATATTAAAATTTATTATATAAATTAATTACAGGGTAAACAGTGAGTGAAAAAAGGTAGCATAGGTGACTCAACGGGTCACTGATGGCTCTTATCTACCTCACTGCTAGACTAAAAACAATAGTTAATGACTTAATAATTTAACTTCATTATTAGGATTAAATAATTAATGTTTTAAAACTCTTAATTAATTAATTAAATAACTAAGTGAATACTTAAAGTTTAAATGGAATTATTTCATTTAATTTAAACTCAAATTCTAAACATAATTAATTAGTAGGATGATTAAACATATTAATTAATGAATTTTATATATTTTAATGAAACTAAATTAAAGGATAAAATATTAAAATAAATACTAAGTTAATTAATAAACAAATAATGATAGTAAATTATTATTTATTATTAAATTAAAATTTTTAATATGTGAGTAGATTAAAATTAACAAAACTAATAAACAAATAATTAAATTAGACGAGTAAATTAAGATTAAAATTATTAATTAAAATACTAAAAATACTTAATTAATTATAAAAATTGATTAATTAACAAATTTAATTATAAAAAAATAGTTAACTTATTTAGTAAATTGTACTTAAATAATTAATTGAATCATTAAAAAATAAGTAAAAATATTTAAAAAATCTATGTAAAAATAGAGCCACATCATTACCCAAAAATAATATCTCATTTATCATTTTTTTGGTAATTGTTTTAATGAATTTTTAAAGAAAATGGACTTGTATCATTTTTTTAATTAAATCCAAAAACTCATCTATGTATGTATAAAAAATAAACTTTTATGAGATTTTATAATTAAAATATGTGGTTTTATATGATTCAAGTATGCTCAGGTCCTGGGACATTATTTATGATGGATATTTAGACTCATATAGCTCTCTAATGAATTGGGTGTTTATTATGTTCTCTGGAGAATTAAGTTTCAATTAAGAAAGTATTATATAATAACATCTCTTATTTTCCAGGTATTATTTTTAGATATTATATGGATTGTATTTAAGACCAGGTGTTAGGACGTCCTGCAATTCTAAGACACGGTGTTCACAGAAAAAATGTTTTAAAAATATTAAAATATTGAATAGGATGTGTGTGTGGTTTCTTGAAAAGGTGGAATAACTCCAAAATGGATGGCCAGATCAAAAATACGAGACATCATTGATTTCATAATACATTCTTTAACCTAGGTGCAACCTAACATTGGTCAGTACAGGTCGTTTTTGAAAACATTTTCACGGGCGTAAAATGAATGAAATTATTTTAATTAATTGTGTTAATGTGGTGACTTGTTTTTCTTTAAATGTATCCTTATGTAAGAAGTCCAAGGTTAGCAACATAACCATATAACTTTTGGAGGATCTTTAGAGAGGGATTTGGGAATCCTTTTCAATGAAAAAAAATGGATCGATGATCGACGATCGACACACATCAATTTTGGAGGATCATGCCAATGAATGCAACACATCATTTTTATCCATTAGCTATTGATCCAAATCGAGGTATGGATGTGGGATTTAATTATTTTATTCCCTATTATTTATTTTTATGATGAACATGAATAAATCGACGAATGGATTGATTCATGGATCTTTATTATAAAAATATAATATTTATTCCATGGGATTTATTTGATACGATTTTCTAACCCAAATCCACCATTCTTGATCGTTGGACAAGAATGCTTGGACAATGATGATAAACCTTTAATCTTGTTCCTTTCTCCCTCTTTTCTCTTGTTCTTCACCAGTTGGATTCTCGTGGTCCTAGCTCGATATTTCCTAGTTGTTCAAAACTCAATCGGACCCCCATATTTGAGGCAAATCAAAAACTCAGACTGGATCAGTATAGATTAAGAACTAATGAGCTCGGATCTATGATTGTTTATTGTTTAGGACATTAGAGGAGGAATGGTGGTCCATTGAAGGGACCACCATCACATGGAAGCGGTAGATGGCAGTTAGAAGCAGTGCATAGTGGAAATCCATGTATGGTTAGTGGAGCCGCATGCTACCAGGATCGGTGATGGTGAAGCCACATATGTCCGGGATCAGTATCGGCAGACATGGGGTGTAGCCGGGACCAGCGGCGGTGGGTGTGGTATCGGGGACAATAGATGTAGGAGCGACGTTGGAAGACATAGGAGCAGCACTGGATACGGAGTGGGTCGGGCCAGGTCGGTGGGATGGGTCAGGCTAGTGAGACAGGTTAAACAAGATGGACCAAGGTTAGGCCCGGGTCGGATCTAGGGAAACCAGGGTGGTGCATCGATGCAGTTGATCATGGTGGTTGACCATGGTGTCACAGAATCTTGAGCTTTCTTGGGCGCAACGACCTCTCTTATGGTATGCAGGGGGTCAACCGTGGATTTCGACCATAGGGGTCAGTCGACACGGCAGCTGGACTGACCATGGAGATAAGTTCATGGTTAATTGGTCTACATGGAAGGTAGAACAACCACAACGCTAGGTGGACCAATTGCAGTGGTCAGTCTGTATACCCGGGGAAGTCTATGGGTAGCTTCTCAAGTGGAAGGTTCAAATCAATAGTGTTTAAGGCTCTTATTTTACATATTTTGGACTTGTATGGGTTAAGTGTGTTCCCTTACTCCTTTCCTTGAGGGTAAAGTGTGACATTATATCCACATCACTAGATTGTAATTCCCTATAGAGGTCAAGTATCATATAGAGTTGTAATGTTCCTCTATGGGACTAGTGTGAGATCCTCTATCAACCCTAGTGGAGTTTGTGGAATCGGTGTGACCTCCTTGAGAAATATGTTGATCCTCTATTTAGTGGGATGTATTAGTAGGGTTTATGGAATCATTTTCATATGATCCCTAACATAGCGGGTTGATCCAGATTGGGTTTGTGGTGTCCCCTAGTTGTTCTACGCATAACCCCCTCTTTGTATATCATAGTCTTCTCAGGCCAGTGTGTTATCTTTGGGTGGGGCCCAAATGAGCTAGACCTCTTTGTCAAGTTTCTTTTATGATATTATTGCTCATGGAATGGGATCTCCTAGAATGATCATTTCTTCTAAAAAATATTGTGGATCATAGTTGGTTATGACTGTCAGATGTCATGGAGTCTCTCTTGTGTATTTCTGGTTTTTCATTTCTTTATGTATCTGTTATAAATTGTTATATCTCATATAGACATGACTGTACAAGGTGCTTCATGTTTAGTTTTTTTGGGGTGTCCTACTAATTATTGTTATACTCACCCCTACACAGGCTTTTCCCACACATGTTGTGTCTTGTGCAGATGGTGGGACTTTTACGGTGTCCAAGAAGGATCGGGATTGGGTGCATCATAGCTAGATCTGTGTAGAGTAAGGTGTTTATCGGGAGAATAACATTAACATAGTCCTCACCCTTAGAGCAGGTTGGAATTATACAATTTCAGTTAGACTTGTGTTATAGACTCTTTGTGGGGGTCTTGTATTTGGACCTATTTACTTTTCCTTTACTTACTATTGTTCTCTAGTTGTGGGATATTAGTTGAACGCATGCATTCTATCCATTGTTTTACATTTCATCATTTTATAACTTGGAGATGTGTGTGTGTGTGTGTTTAAGTATTGTAGGCCAATGCCTCCCATTTTTGGGAAATGCCTTCTTGGTGCTAGTCACCAGTGCCTGGCCTATTAGAGGAGGAATTAGGGTAGTTGTGGCACTGGCCCCTTAGGGAAGGGTCGTGATAGAGTGGTATCTGAGCGGATGGGTTTAACATTAGGTTCGGAAGATGGTGAAATTAGTCTGAGGAAATGGTGTTAATTGTTTTAGGTTTTGATTTTAGGCTACAGACTCTAGTGTTGGTGTGGTGGCTGATGTATCCATACAACAGGACTCTGAGCACCTGTTTTTCAACTCAGTACATGAAGATACTAGTTGCGGGGAAAAATAGTGGTACATGCATCATATAGGAATTTTTTGTCTTCCATTTCCTTCTTCAGTCAGCTCCCTAGATATACTCTATTGACTATGGTACATCTTGTTTTTTTTCAGGATTCCTCCACATTGACATCCCACAAGGATTACACTACATGATCATGAGGATGATCTGCCTAGTGATGAGGCATCTTTATAGGGGCATGTACTAGAGATAGCACCTTCGGGCAGTTTACCAACTATACAACCACCCATCAAGTAGTAAATACTACTAGCTGAGGATTCACATATGCTGAGTGTGTTACATGAGTTTCAGAGGTAATGATATCCTAGGTATTCTGGTGAGCAAGACTCCTAGATGGTAGAGTATTAGCTAGTGGCAGTCACCAGTATTTTTTACCTTATGAGGACGTCTAATGACCAGATAGCAGTTCTTATCGTGACTATTGTTCATGGATGTTCAGGGTGATGGTGGAGCTTGGTGACTCATTCACACAATGAGACAACTCTATCCTAGATAGACTTCAACCATCTCTTCATAGAGGAGTTCTATCCAGTCATTTTTTGATCAGTACACATATAGGAGATTCTGCATCTATAGCAGGGCAGTATGATCGTAGAGGATTATTCGATGAAGTTTAATAATCATTCTCACTACTCCTTAGATATGGCATGAGACCAGTTCTTCAGGGCTCAGACATTTGAACATGGCTTACACTGAGACATTACAGAATCAGTGTTCTCCTTGAGTATTTCGACCTAAGAGGGTGGTACATGAAATATCCTTGTTAGTGGAATTTTTCCTTGTAGAGTAGACATCATTAGTGGGATCTAGTTGTGGGAACCCAGTATCTGAGACCTCAGAAGTAGGTATTCGATCATAGTTATAGGTATTTAAGAAGGATAGGTGCTTAAAGAGACAATCCCCAGACTTCGTGTCAGCGGTGCAGGGCTCCCAGTGAATCATGAAGTAGACAAGGAATAGGCGGTATTTCTCTTGTGTAGTCAAGGAAATCTATAATGAGACTGCTTGACCTATCATATAGCGGATCAAGAGACTGTCAGTGGACCTTCTAGGTAGAGTCAAATATAGGAGTATGGTGGTCTGCAGGGAAACATACATTCTAGATGGGATGGTGGGGAAATAAGAGGTGGTCGGAGGTTCAACATATTACCACAACCACCCCCGGGTGATCCACGCCATGATCAGGGGGCCTGGTGGATAGGGATAAGACTATCTGCAGGCTATGGGGGATTATGACCCTGAGGCCCCAGGGATGATATGAGGAATGATCTGTGTATTTTATACTTTAGATACTGTTTTGATAGACACATGTGTTAGTCATTGTTTTCTTTCCATGAATATTGTTTGAGACTCGAAGATTCTGGTTGAACCATTGACCCAACCCTTATGCTTAGATACTCCTAATGTAGTATACCTGGTGATCACACACCGGTTCCAATAGTGTAACACAACTCTTGGAGGTTATATTTTTGGTTTGGATCTCTTGGAAGCAGCGTTGAGGCCTTACGACATCATTCTTGGTATGGACTAGTTATCCACAGTTCATACTCAGATTGACTATTTTAGGTGAAGAGTATGGTTTTTCCATAGTGATATGACCAATTTTTTCATTTTAGGTGAAAATTAAATCCAGGTAGCATAGGATGTGCTGACGCATAGAAGGGTGCATCTAATTACTCCTCAGTCAGCTAGTGAGACCCTAAGTGCAGTAGATGATATGAGTCCTCAGTTTTCTACAGTGGTGGAGGAGTGTGAGGATGTCTTTCCTGACGATGTTATAGAGTTACATCCCCATTGGTAGATAGACTTATTCATATATTTACACCCTAGTATGACATTTGTATATAAACCTATATATCGGATGGATGCCACAGAGCTTCGTGAGATGAGGATTCAATTGGAGGACTTGCAAAGGAAGGGCTTCAGGAGACCCAATGTTTCACCATGGGTAGACCTAGTTTTGTTTGACATGAATTCAAATGAGATATTGAAATTATTTTTGGATTACTGAAACTTGATCCAAGTGACCATGAATAACAGGTATCCACTACCCTGGATTGATGACCTCTTTGATCTGTTGAAAAGGGTCTGATGGTTCTCAAATATTGACCTCGGGTTAGGTTATCACCAATGGTGAGTACAAGATGAGGATATACTAAATATGACTTTTTATGTCTTTAAAGTAACTATGAGTACTTGGTGTTTCAATTTGGTGTGATTAATTCCCACGAAGTTTTCATGGGACTCACGAACTGGATCATTTGGCCTTATATAGACCGGTTCATTGTGGTCTTCATTGATGATATCCTAGTGTATTCGGTGATCGAGGAGGAGAATCAAAGGAACTTAAGTATAGATCTAGACACTCTCAGAGAGAACCAGATACCCAGAAAGCTCTCAAAGTGTTAGTTCTAGATTCAAGAGGTCCATTTTCTAGGACACGTCATCTCAGAGGCTGGACTTATAGTGGATCCAGTGAAGGTTGAGGCAGTGCTTGCTTGTGAGCCACCTAAGAGTGTCTACAAGGTGTAGAGTTTCCTTGGATTAGCGGGGTTTTATTGCTGGTTTGTACCTGACTTCTCCAGAGTGGAATCACCCTTGACATCTTTGACTCAAAATGGACAACCTTTCGTCTGGACAGAGGAGTTCTAACAGGATTTTCAGAAATTGAGGTATAGATTGACTAGTGCTCCCATATAGAGACATTCAGAGGAGGGTGTTGAGTGCATAGTGTTTTTTGATGCATCAAGAACCTGGATTGGTTGTGTCCAGATGTAGTGGAAAGTGCTGATTTTCTATTTTTTAAGATATTTGAGACCAAATGAGTAGAACTATGCAACCCATGATCTTGAGTTATCAGTGATAGTCTTCTCATTGAAGAGGTGGAGACACTACCCGATGGGTGAGTGGTTTATCATCTACTCCAGCCATAATATTTTCTTGTATATCTTCTCTTAGAAGGATCTCAACTGTAGATAGATTCTATGGCTAGAGTTATTCCAGGACAATGAATTTGATATTTTTTATACACCTGAGAAGGGGAATGATGTGGAATATGGTACTAATAGAACATCCAGTTCTCATTTGGTGAATGAGGCATCAGATACGTTAGCCTCATTGAGTTTATAATATATGATGGAGATGGAGTAGTTTACCTCCAGTCGATGGTTGTCATCCCTCCACTTTTATATCGAGTTAGGGAGACATAGCGTGGGGATATCGACTGTGAGACCCTAAATGCTCATATATCCATAGGGAGTTCCCCCTATGGATATTCAAAATGTGTGGAGAATGTCATTCTATTTAGAGAATGTATGGGGGTACTAGTGATGTTTCTTGATGTGTTTTTGAGGAAGTTTTATACATACCCTTTGGCGGTATATCTAGGTGTGGAGAAGATGTATTATGACCTCTAATGTTAGGTTTGGTGGCCATTTATGATGAAATAAGTTACAGATTTTATTTATCGATACCTTACTTGTTAGCAAGTAAATGTTGAGCACTAGGTCCCTGCGAGTTTAGCTCAAACCCTTAAGGTTAAATAATGGAAGTGGGATGGGATATAAGGGTAATTCATGGTAATTTTACCATGTAAATCCTGGGGACGCGACACCATATGGTTAATTATTGACTGACTCACCATGTTGTCCCACATCATAGATATTTGATAACAAAATTTATTAGAGAGATTGAGATGCCTATATGTTCAGGAGATAGTTTGACTCCATGGATTTCCCTCAACAATTGTTTCTGATCGTGAATATTTCTTTACATCTTGGCCACATCTAGGTTGTGGCAGGGATTATAGGAGGCATTTGGGACCTAGTTACTCTTGAGAACAACATTTCACCCAAAACTATATGGACAAACTGATCAAACCATTCAAGTTATTGAGTACATGGAGTGATATTGCATGATATAATATGGTCATAGTTTAAAGGATCACTTACCACTAGTGGTGTTTAAGTACAGCAACAGCTACCATTCCACCATCGATGTGGAACTGTTTGAGGATTTCTATGGGTGACCCTATAGGAAACCACATTACTGGACAGACCTAAGAAATTTAGCACTCATGGGCCCGAAGTTAGTGAAAGATACTATATAAAAGGTGAAAACCATAGAGGAGTGGATGAATAATACAGAGTCATCATAAGTCTTATGCTGGCAGGCGACAAAGGCATTTGGAATTTGAGGAAAGAGGCCATGTGTTCCTTTGAGTTTCACCTCAATGGGTATTATAGATATTTTTTGGGGATCAAGATATCTTAAAGGTGCATTGGCCCTTTCTAGATACTATGTAGAGTCGACGAGGTGGCGTACCTCTTGGATCTTCCTCCGCAGTTACACTAGGTACACAACGTCTTCCATACATCGTAGCTAAAGAGGTATGTGCATGACCCATCACAGGTTATCGATTGGGGTGAGATGGACATCACGGATGGAGTGACCTTTTATGAGTACCCAATGGAGATCAAGGATCAAAAGGAGTGGATCCTTTAGGGAGATTGATTCCTTTGGTGTGTGTTTGGTGGCAGCACGGGAATCTCTAGAAGATAACATGAGAGAGGGAGGTTCAGATTCATGCTTAGTATCCCCATCTATTTTAGTATCCCTTATTTTGCATTTTAGGGGACATAAAACCCCAAGGTTGGGATAATGTAACATCTATTATTTTCTAAGTATTTGTTAGATATTATATGGATTATTTTCGAGACAACGTGCTGATACGATGTGTGATTTTGAGGCCCATTGTATCCAAAAAAAAGTTTGAAAATATTAAAATATTTAATAGCACGTGCATGAGGTTTTCCTAAATAAGCATAATAACTCATAAATGAGTTCCAGGATAAAAAAAAGTGGGAATCGTTGAGTTCAAAAAAGGGGCTTTACCCTAGGCATGACCTAACATTTTTGGGAATGGGTTGTTTGTCAAAAACTCATCGCGGGCATACAATGAATAAAATTACTTCGTAAAATTATTTTAATTCATTATGTTGACCCAATGACTGGTTTTTCTTTAAATGTATCCTTATTTTAGAATTATAGGGTTAGCTGCATAACCCTTTAACTACTGGTGGATCATTGGAGGGAGCTCTAGGAATCATTTCCAATGAACAACAGCGGATCGAGGATCGATGAACGACACACATTTGTTTTGAAGGATCTCACCAAAAAACGCAACAAAGCATCATTCTTCATCAACGATTGATATAAATTGATGTAGGGAGTGATATTTAATTGGTTTATTCCTTGTTATTTATTTATATGATGAATTATAATTAGTCGATGAGCAGATTAATTCATGATTCATGCTTATTGTGATAAAAGATTTATTTTATGGGATTTATTTGATCTAGTTTTCTATACCAAATCCCACATTCTTGATCATTGGCCAAGAAAAATTATACAATGATTATAACCCTTTTATATTATTCCTTTATCGCTCTTTTATCTTGTTATTTTCTGGTTAGATTATTTTGGTCTAGTTAAATGTTTTAGAGAGGTTCTGAACTAAATTGGACCCCCATATTTGAGTGAAATTAACAATCGAGTCAGGATCAGGGTAGATAGTTACCAATGGAACTCGAATATATGATTATTTCTTCTTTCGAGTATTATAGGAGGCATGATGGTCTGCAAAAGGGACCACCAGCGTGCGATAGTGGTGGCAGTGGTTGGTGGTGGCGCACGGTGGCGGTCTGCCTGTGGGCAACGAAGATGTGTGTGGACAGGATTGACGATGGTGGAGTTGTGTGCATCCGGGATTAGTGGTGGTGGAGCTACATGTAGTCGGGTTGATGGTGGAAGAGTAGTGGTGCGGAAGATATCTGAAGTGGTAGACGCATGAGCGGCGATAGCAGATAGGCGAGCAGTAACGAACGCAGAGCGACAGCGGATGTGGAGTGGGTCTGGCCAGGTTGGGGGGTTAAGCCAAATATGTGGTATGGGTAAGTCCAGTGGGCCGTTTCGGATGAGATGGACCCAGGTTGAATATAAGAATATTGGGGTGAAGCCTCGTTGAGGATGACCATGGCTTCGCGGCAGCTCGTGCTACCATGGGCGCAATGACAACATGGTCGGTTCGCGAGCCGTCGACCATGTCAGTCGACCACGGTGGCCAGTTGTTGTGGTTATTATTCTGACTTCAGTGATCATTCCATGGTTGGTCATTCTACATGATAGGTAGGCCAACCACAGTGGTAGGTGGACCGACCATGGTTGTTAGTCCGTAGGCCTAGGGAAGTCTTCAGGTAGCTTCTCGATTGGCAGGTTCAAATAAAGTGTTCTTGAGACTCTTCATTTTCATAGTTTGGACTAATTTTGGTTGAGTTCCATCCCTTGGTCCTTCCTTTAAGGGTAAAGTGTGACAATACATCCACATCACCAGATTGAAATCCCCTCTAGAGGTTGAGTTTCAGATAGAGTTGTGGTGTCCCTCCGCAGGATTAGAGTGTGATCCTCTATCATCCCTAGTGGAGTTTCTGGAAACATCATGACCTCCTTGAGAAGGATATTAATCATATATCTAGAAGGCCACATTAGTATGGTTTATGGAATTGTTAGCATATGATCCCCTATGAATTGGTTTGATCCATATTGGGTTCTTAGGGTCCCCAAGTGGCTCTCGGTGTGACCCCCTCTCTGTGTATCATAGTCTTCTCAGCCCATTGCATTATCATTTGGTAGGTACCAAATGAGCTTTAAACCTTCATAGAGTTTCTTTGATGATATCATATCTCATGGAGTGGGATCTCCTATAACGATCGTTTCTTCAAACATAATCTTGTTTATGGAAGTTGGTTATGACTGCCAGGTGATGTGGAGTATCTTCTGAGTATATCTGGGTTTTATTTTATTATTTTATATTTTATATAGTATTACATATTGAATAGATCTAACTATACTTGGTGCTTCATGTTTAGTTTTTTCAGGGTGTCCGACTAATTATTTTTATACTCACCCCTTCAGGAGATTTTCTTGCATGTGTCATGTCTTATGTAGACGGTTTCCCTTTTATGGTTTCCATTGAGGATCATGATATGGTGGAGCGTAGTTGGATATAGGCATACCAAGGTGTTTATCAGGAGCATACCTTTGACATAGTTCTCTCCCTTGGAGTAGGTTGGACTTCTACAATATCAGTTAGACTTTTTTTACAGACTCTTTATGGTGGGCTTGTATTTTTCCATGTTTAGTTTTCCTTTACTTCTTATTGTACTCATTTTGTGGGATCTTATTTTTATGTACGCATTCTATTAGTTGTTTTACATTTCATCATTGTGTTTCATTGAGATGTGTGCATGTGTACTAGTACTTTAGACTAATGCCTCCCATTTGTGGTAAATTCTTACTTGGTGGTAGTCACCTTCCCCTTTCCTATCAGAGGTGGACATGGGGTAGTCATGGAACAGGCTCCTCTGGGATGGTTCATGATAGATATTCATTTTTTATAGGTTCTTATAAGGTTTTTATAAGGTATCTATGAAGTTAATTATTCATGGAACCATCATTATTTTTATATGATTGGAAATGAATATTAATATAAGTTTTTTGATTTCATAATGTATGTTAATGATCTATTATTTAAATGAATTATTCCTCCGTTTCTAGGAAAAAATTGGAATGTTTTAGGAAAATATTTTAATGTGATTTCATGTTTTCTAAGAAATCCTAATGATTATGAATTTTTCCTTTATGTTTTACGATTATTATTATTTTTAACACATGGGGTAGTAAAGATGATTTAATGTATTTATAAATGATTATTTTAGCTAAAACTTTTTTACAGTAAAGGAAAACTATATTATTTAATAATATGGTTCTGAAATGAACTACCATTTTTCTTATCTTATTTGTCTATATATCATAAAATTATTTTATTCTCATAAGAAATTTAAATATTTTTTCAAAGGATTTAAGGATGACTAGGAATAATTATGAAGTCAAATTTAAAAACATATATATTTTTCATGAAAGGAAAACATTTTTCATTTCAAAAATATTGTATAGTGAAAAAGAAAACACTAAGTGGAAGTGGTCATTTTCTAATTAATTTTTTTATATAAGATTTATAACCCAATTACCTAAAACTATAAAACTAATAGGTCAATCATAATGAAAAAATTAATTCTGTATTAATTATAAAATTATGAGTTAAATAATGATCAGGTCCTTATAGTTGGAATCAGAGGAGGGTTTTGGTATTTTTAGAGGTTGGTATAATGTAATTATGTAATCTTAAGATATTATAATATATGGTAATCAAGAGATCACTTCTTAATATTTCCAGTTTTCTTCATCTAATATATATATTTTCATATTGGCTTTCCCTAGAGAAAATTTGGAATCTTATATAAAAATATGGAAATAAGAAAATATCCTACGTAATCAAAACCTAAAATGATAGGAACTAGAAATAATAAATTTTTTGTTTTGATGGCTCATTTGACATAGGATATTAATGGTCATGGTATCCATGTTGTATAGAAAACATATTCATAAAAAAGAAAAAGCATATAGTATAAAATTTCATGAAAAATATCCCTACAGTATTCAGTGGACCTTCTAATCAGATAGAAGCTAATGGATGGATTAAATATTTAAAAAAATATATTTGAAGTCCTTGGTTGTTTATAGAATAAAAATTTAATTCTCATATTTATCATTTTTATGGTGAATATGATCAGTGGTGATCAATGGTATGGAATATCAGGGAAAGATAATATATTGATTCCTTAAAATGATATGAATTACATAATGTTCTCCTCGTCAAACATTAACCTAAGGATTTATGAAATTGGATGGAAAAATCATGAAAATTAAAAATAGAGAGGAATATTTAGTTCCCATATATTAATAATACTTCAATAGTTCATGTTGTATTCACCAAATTGTATTTGGTATCTTGATAGTAAAATTACTCAGTTTAACTAAGGATTAAAGTTAATATATAATATAGAATTAGCTTCTCATGATTTTAAATATTATGAGAAACTTGATTGATGTACTGGGAAGGTAGAAATGGAATTTTTTTATTATTATATGTTCTTCAAAAATAAGAAGAAAAAGTGTTCTTGGTGTCTAGAAATGGGGAATCATCCATCAAGGAAATTTGAAGGAAAGAAAATAAATTTTCCTTCTTGTGATACGTGTTGTAAAAATAACCATGATAAATGTATTATAAAATCTATGAGGTGTTTTTTATGAATTATGTTTTGACATATGGCTTGGGACTATAAAGAAAATCATCAGAGTAATTATTAAAAAAATAATGAAAAGATGATCATAATATGTTTTAATTATAATGAGTTGGGTCATTATGAATGTAATTTTATAATGATAAGAATATAGTATGAATGTCACCAAGATCATGATATGAAAGGTTTTTTCAAAATGATTTAGGACTACTTTGGAGGATATTGGACCATCCAATGATGTGTATTCAGGTACATTTCATGTTTATTCATATTATTCCAATGTATTTTTTTATTTAGGGTCTATAAATTCTTTTATTTATGATAAATTTCACTTATAAGAAATTTATTCTATATGTATTTTTCAGATCATTTATTTATAACCGATATTAAAATTTCAGAATAATCTTTTTCCTTTTCATTATTTGATAATAGGCATGACCAATTTTGGATTTCACGTCAATTATCAAATAAATGGTGTGAAAAAACATTCAAAAAATATATATAATAATAGGAAGAGTCATTTTTTGTTCATTCATTTACATGGAATTTGCCAATTCTCTCTCACATAGGGAACCCTAACCCTTCTTTCTATGATCTGTTGTCCTTGACCCTCTCTTAGTTTTCATTAACCATAATTATCAACCCTCAATTGTCGTCGCCCAATGGATCCACTCACTCTACGCTATATTCCCATTTTCATATTTATTTCAATCACCCCCCTTTCGATATCAATTTTTGGTTGGTGTTGATTATTTTTATTTTTATTTTATATTTCTATTTTAATTTTTAGTTCTAGACCTGATTTCCTATTCTATTTTTTATTCATTCTCTTATTATTTAATATTTGTTTATGTAGTTCCTATTATTCATGTATCTATCATATTTTTCAATTGATGAATTATTATTTTTAGATTTATTTTTGATTAAATGATAATTTGAATAATTTTTTTATAGATAATTTTAATTATTAATTTTCTTCTAGGTTTGTTAATTCTGAACATTGTGAATGGAATTTTTGAAAGTATAGTGGATTATAGTATTTGAATAAAAAGTTTTCATAATATATATTTAAGTGATAATGTTTATTTAATTATTATTTTTTATTTTTTATAAAATAATGATAATTACATATGTTCAATGTTATATTTTTTTGTCAAATATATTGTCCTTATTTTACTTTTTAAAACTTCTATGGTATTTTATTATTATTTATAAAGTTAAATTTGAAGTTAAAATTCAAAATATAATAACTTATTCTAAAATAATGATCTGTATTATATGAAATAATTGTTTATAGTTGGATTATTATACTGTAAATATGTGATGAATATAAGGAAGGGGTTAAAATATTTCTTTTTAGATTTTCTAAAAAATGTTCCAAACAAAGGCTTATTTTTATTTCACTACTTGGAATGTTTAAATATAAAGAAGGTGAAATGTATAGAAATTAAAGGTCATTTAATATTACATGGTTTTAATATGAGTTACATAATATATATTTATCCAGGTGAAACTAGGTAGAATTCCAGATCTATTGATGATGATGTTTTTTCAAGATGATAAATCTAATCAAATTAAGAAAATTATTCATGATATTGAATTAGAAGCTATTGGTAATGAATAGAGAATTTATTGTTTATATAGTGATGCTAAAAAATAATTTATCCATATTTTATATATTTTATAGTTTTATCAATGGTGTTAATATTGACTAACTTGATAGAATAAAATGGATATAGTGATAATAGTTTTATACAGTTACTAAAGATACAAAAAAGACAAACTACCTAAAGACAATGATCTTCCATATTAACATTATAATGTGAATAAAATATTATGCCTGATGTTTTTTGGGGTTTTAGAAAATGCATGTCTTACCAAATGACTATGTTCCATATAGGATGGAATAATAAGGTTTTATCATAGCTTCTTAAATATGTTGCATCATGGTATAAGTAAAATTGAAAACCATACTATGATTTTGCAGTTACATAGACTTCTGCTAATGAAAATTGGAATCATCCTATAATTCATCATTTGAAATGTTTATTTTAAAATTCAAATGATTCAAAAATGTTATGATGTCATATAAATGAGTGGGGATATGACAGAAAATTACATCAACCATCAAATCGTCTATAGTGGATGAAATTTGATCATTAGTTTTCTATATTTATAAATTACATTAGAAATAATATAATTTGACTATGAATAGGTGGAATAAATCCATATCAATGACTGTATAAAATATAGTTCATGTTCATTTTTTTGGTAATTTACATCTTATTGATTTAATTTTATTTGAATCAGAAATATATAATGACGATTTTATTGATTCCTGGATAAAAACATCCTAGAAAATATATTAATTTTTTCTAAACACCATTAATTGACTATTTTAAAATTTTATAGGAAAAAGTTATTAGAGTATATGATTATTACAAAATGAAAATTTCCAAGCTACAAGTAATGACTCTATTCACGATTAATTATATCCCAAAATATGGATATTTTTTTGAATACATTGTTATGGGACATAAAGACTATCCATTTTATGAACAACAAAATTTATATTATCAACTAAAACATTGGAGAATATTGATATAAATGGTTCATTGAATTTTTTTATTTATGGATCACCCTTATAGAATATTAAAGAAGAAAATAAATAGATCAGAGTAATTTGATATTGTTACAAAATATTTTTCAACCTATCAATATTTTAAGTGGGTGAAAAACATTTATGTAAAATTTCAAAAGAGGTAAATTGGGTAATGATAGAAACATTTGGTAGAATAGGTAAACTGTTTTTAAACATCCACATTATATATATCATTAGGTAAAACATAACAACTATTTCAAGAATGTGTATAAGAAAATCTATAAAATCATGATTGGAATATTGATAGATATTAAAGGAAATGCTAAAAAAAATTGAATGAAATATTGGAATTACACTCAATGGAAATACATTAGGAGTTATCTCCCACTCCTAATTTATGATGAAAATACTTTTCGTTTTCTTATCATATATTATCCAAGAGGGACAAAATTATATATTTTTTTATTTTATTCATGGTATTAATGTGACACATGTATATTCCTAAAATGTAAAAAAATTTATGGTGCTGAATGATTTGATGTTAACATGTATAAAGTGTTTTTATTTTCAAATCATGAGGAAACAAAAACTACCAATTGTGTTGCATGTAATTTTTGTCATCCATGTATGTGTGACACTCATTAAGGTATTTTATTTATTTCAATTTAATTTTTATAATGATGCAGTTTATATAATTTTTCAATTGGAAATGTATTTTTCTCCATATTTTTTTATATCATAGTGTATTAAATAGTTTATTTATTGTGAGAAATAATTATTTTCTTACTTTTATATCGACATTTGATGTATCCTCTTGAATGGAATATGATGACATTGAAGGGATATCTTATGAATATAAATCAAACTAAATCCTTTATTATTAAGAAGTATATTTTTGAGGAGGTTTTATTATTTTTTAAAATCTACTTATTTGTAGTAGAGCACATCAGTTGTCCCACATATCTCCATGAACAAGTCAACTATAAGAGAAAAGGGACTAGTGGATTGAAAGTAAAAAAAATAGGGTGAATTGATAATATAGATACAATTATATATTATTAATATTAGATAATATTATCATACATATAAAACATAAAAAATTAATGTGATGAAATAATTTTAATCAAAGAAACAATATATGTGGATTTTCAATGAGTGTAAAAAATTTGTTTTAGATAGACCGTACATGGTAGATCAGATGAACCGGAAACACTGTGATAGTTCATTGGTGGTCCATTGTTAAATTTTATAACATGGTATGGGTATGACATTAATATCTACACATTTCATATGAACTATTAGGATAAAAGAAATGTGGTTTAGAACAATATTTTATTTGGGTTCATAGAAGTAATTCAGTTTTTTGAGTGCCAATGAAAAAATAGAATCTCCATGTAAAGTTTATATTTTGGTGTCATTGAAGAATTATGGATTTTTATTACACTATATTTTGAGTTCTTATGTATAACTACAAATTGGTTGTGGGTAATAATAGTGTTAGACATAATGAATTTGGTAAGAAATTAGTGATCTAAATAGATTAGAATAGACAAATGATCATATTAATAATATGAAAAATGAAAAAAAATATGTTCTCGATCCATAATATATTCATTAGTCTATCATTTTTAAAGTAAAAACGGTATATTGGTGATAAAAAACTTCAGAAAGATATTGATTTATATGAGATTCGTACTTCTAGGGAATGATTAATAGATAATATTAGTGAAAAATATTTATAAATGGTTTGTTCTATATAGAATGATCATAAGGAGGAATTTGGGAAAATAATTATTTAGTAATTTACTAATATTATAGGTAAAACAAATTTAGTGTTTAATTACATTAAAAAATTTCCTAAAATCATAGATATATTAGTTTTATTATTTATAAAAAAATATATTAAAACAAATAATTTAGATTTTTTGTTTAAATTAGTTTGATTTTTTCTCATTTTCTCTAACATAGATATTTTTACACATACATAACTTTTATATTTTTCGATATTATGTCAAAAAAATTAATTTTAATTTAATATGATTAAAAATAAAAATAAATATTAAAAATAGTATATTTAAATAATATACTTATTTGATGTTAGAAATTGTGTGTTTCCTTGGTTTATTTTTACAATTCAATAACTATTTTTGGACTAAATCCCCCCCATAATGTTGTAATACATTAGATATTCTCTATCAAGTATGATAAATAGTGGTTTTTATTGTATTGTTTGGTTTTAATTATATCATTTTAAAATTGTTATTAAAAATTTTATATTACTATTGTATTTTTTTTATTTATTTTATTTCATACCTCATTAATTTTATTATCAATTTAGTTATATTCTTTAACAAACATGAAAAAAATGTGTTCAATTTAGTTTACATTTTGTTAAATTATTTTTCATTTTTTATTTATTTTTATATATAATAGTGTTATTTTTACTTTTTTGTACTAATTATTTATAACATTGATTTATAGGATAATAACAAATGAAATAGTTGATTCACTATGAGCATATATTGAGGATCATACACATACTTATGTGTAGGACCATACAATAACCTATTGAGAAGAATCCTCATCCTTTTGTAGGTTATTCATATAGTTTCGCATGGGGGAGAAGACTTTGAGGGTTACTAAATGTGGAACAACACATTTACCAAAATTATCAGTTTCCCATAGCATATATGTGGGGATACCTGTTGAATTTCATGATATTTATATTCCTAAGTCTCCAAATTCAAAAAAATAGAAATTTATTGAAGAGTAAGCTAACGGAAAAGTAAGTATTTTTATTTCTTGTTAGAGAAGTGCTGATAAGGTAAAAATATATCAATTATGAGAGAGATAAATGGTATTATCATTTGTTATCATTTTACATGTCATAAAATAATTATATATAGAGGTTTTTCCATTTCTTTTCAGAAAACTTATAATATAACTAATAATAAAAGATTCACGATGAAATGTTTAAGATTGGATTCTAAGAGATTAAGGGATATTAAGTAAAATCTAACCATATATTTCATTTTTTGAGACAAACAACATCAAAATACATGTGATATATATCCATTTCTATATTTTGATACATGGAAGAAGTTTATTAAAAGTATAAGGAAAGAAACTTTTTTAGTAATTGAAATGTTATTTTTAGAAGTTTATTGTATTAATAAACATATTAATGATCTATTTATTCATAATTTATAGAAAATGATGATACCTCCTTAGGAGGTCCAAAAAAACATATTCCCTCTTACATTATCTCATGGAGGTTATACATTATTGGGAGAACAAATGAAACCTTTGAATTTTGAAAAACCTGGAGCTCAGACTTTTGGTTTGGTAAAGGCTAAGCCTCCACCCCATCTGGACATAGAAAATGGAGGAGGTACTGGATAATCAAAGAGGGAAAATATCTTATGGAAGATTATATTATTTCATATTATGGGATTGTAAAAAGTTATTTAATTTTTTAATTTTATTAATGTCATATCAATTGTATATATTTTTATTTCTTATATTTTTAAAAATATTTTATACAATAATAACTTGAGGATTATAGTACATAGGGGACCTTCATATATGAGGGTTGGATAAATATTTTATCTTCTACAGTGGGAAATTCTAAACATCTTGGTAATGTATGAGGTTACCCAATATGTTTTTCATAAAAAAATGTTTTGATACATTATAAATAATCTTTTATGGATAATTTTTATAAAATAAAAATACAATCCTTTAAAGATAATGTTTTAGATTTGGGTGTGACAATAGAGGATATGGTTAAATCATTGGTATATTAAATTTTTGAAAAAATTAAATGAGAGTTTCAGGTTGTTGATCCTCCTCCTCCAACTCTTTTGATAAATCTGAATTCTCCACCTCCTCCTAGTTTTACAATTCCTACACTTACTCCATTATAGCTTCCCATTTATTTTTATTTTTATATTGAGGTTCCCTACTATAATATTACTTCATATAAAATTATATATGATATTAATGATAATTATCATCATCAATAGTTAAGGGAATATATTCTTATGATTAGGTTACAAGATAATATAGATATATCACCAAAAATACCATTTCCTACATATGAGGTCACTAAAGTTGTACAAAGTATCGACCATTTTTTAGTTTTCATGTATATAATTTTTCATAAAATTACCATTTTGGTATGTTTAGATTATATTATTTATTTCATATTGGTGTTATAATTATATTAACCTTCTAAAAATTTTATATTTTTCTATATTTTTATAGAAATAATTTATAGGTAATGAAATTATTTATAGATAACTATAAGTACATGTTTTTATGATATCAGATACACTTTCTTATGTACGTGATATATTATCAATATATTAATTATTTTTGTTGGAATTTTATAACATTCCAATGGATTATAACATTTATTGGAGTTTAATGATGACGATGATTTTAACTAAATATACCATGGATCTTGTAACTAAACCTGAGTTGGGAATCAACATGATGCATGTCTTTCCATGTATGTTGATTATTACATAAATTTTAGTTATACTAGTTTCTTGAAACATAATACATATATTTTTTTTAATTATATTTAAAATATTTGTATTTAGTATCATATAACATCTTTATTTCTATTTTGGACCCACCATTAATTTTACATTTAGCAATGACAATGAGTGATATAGAAAGAATAGTTTATATTGTTGAAGGATTTCAAAATAATTCAATTCATTAATTGATGATTCATTATATTCATGATTATGGAGCATATATTTCATAAATTATTATATATCTTAGCTAAATAACCAATGAAATTAATTTTTTTTTTCTATTAGTGGCCATTGTATGTCGGCTGTTTTTTTAATGAGAGAAGATGGATTTCTCGCTATACTCTATCCATGGGGACGTGTAAGATAAATTTTAGAATGTATTATAAATATATGTTGGAATATTTCAATACATGTATATATTCTACCAACATTTCAATTTATTTAATACATATTATTATCAAAGAGGTCATGGGATTAATTTAGAGAGACAATTGGAATGAATAGTGAAAAGTGTTGAGTATGGTATTTCATTTTTTGTCAATAAGATGTCAATAAGGTTTCAAGGGTCAATATTTGTATATAAAAGTGGTGGTGGTGATGATTTAATAGGGGAAGTTGTTCCAAATTAAATTCCACTAATATTTGGAGATTCACTATTTGACATTGGATGTCATGCATGGACATTATCCATATATAAATCAGACGATTAATGAGATGATCTTCAAAGTTCCAAGACATTTGTTTAAAGGATATCACATCACTCACAACAAGATTACCATGAATTATGATTTAAATGCATGAGGTTTAGTATAACCCACACATCATCCTTGATTGATTCAAAAAATCTTAATGGAAAGGTTTGGAATTCATAATCCAAACTCTAAGGATGAATGATGATGTTTTGAAGGAAAAGAATAAACAATAAGAGATAATAAAGAAGGGGATTAGTATTTAAAGATGTCATATCATCTTGGTTATACTTTTTTTAAAACTGTATTTGTTTTTTTACTTTGCTAAAAAATAATCCAACCAAGGAGGCATGTCGAGGTCCTCATCCTTAAGCACATGTGGGACCCGAAGGTCAACAGAGCATGAAGGAAGCCCTCAACGCTATCCCCGCATGAGGCAGGAGTGTTGGCCATATATAATCTTTTAGGAACATTCACAATGATCAACCCGTGAGGCAAGTGAATAGTGGGTTCCAGGAGCATGCCTGAGGAGGCCATAGTGGGAACAGAAGCACACATGCATAACACTGATGTGGGGAAGCACCATGAGAGGGGTAGGAGAATTCTGAGCTGAGCTTTCCATGTCTTGTTATTTAAAGAATCCAAAAACCGAAGCGCTCTTGGATGTGGGATGGAATATAAAAATACGAACGTAATCCCCACCATCCATCTAATCACGATCGTGATCTCAGCCACTCATCGCACTTGCATTACGCCTTCTAATCAGGGTCATCCATGATTGATCTTAGCTGATCCAATGGACATGGCGTCGTGTTCGACCTCCGACCGCATAGAGATCCACCCAATGCCACTGATTTCCACCTGCACTACTGATCCACCTTGATCTAGCTCCCGACCACTGTCGAGGATGAAATCTCATGCATGATGATCTTTTTAGAAACACAATATCATACATGCATTTAAAGTTGCATGCATGCAAAAAATGAAGAATATCACACATGGATGAAGAAACAGAAGGTGTGAGGCCACGTCATGTCACTCGAGAGATCAAGAAGAATCTCTTCATGCATTTCTATTTGCATGCATGTGAGGATTAGACCAAAAAATCAAGAAGCCCACGTTGAAGAGAAACGAACCAAGAAATTTGGTAAATCATATCTCGCGGTTGAAATATTCAAATCCAAATATCTCAGGCATTCAAATCCCTGAACTCCTTGACATATACATAGATTTGAATGAGAATCCTGTACCTATAAAAAGAGTTTCCCCGAGCCAAAAAATGTTTTTCCCATTCTTGATGAAATAAGCTCTTATTTGTCCAAAGAAATAGAGCTAAAGAAAAACTCTCTAGTTCATGAAAGGAAGAGTCTTGTGCCTCCCTTGCACGAAGGAGAACCGTGCTCCACTTGTGGTTCGTGAAGAGAATAATTGTGAAACCCTTCATTCGCGAAAGAAGTTGTGTACATCCCTGCATGAAAGAGGTTGCACCCTCTATGCATAGAATCTCTCAAACACAAGATAGGTTCTTTGAAACCCTCATCGTGCTTCGTAGACACCACAAACACACCACCGATGCAACGCACCCTTGATGTGCTTTGAAAAGAATTAACCAATATTCTTCTTAGTTCTGTGAAGGAGAACCATGCGAACCATGGGTGTAAAGAAGAATAACTTTTGCCCTCCTATTTGTATGAAGAAGAATAACTTATTCCCTTCTATTTGAAGAAGGGGGATGTTTCATGAATGTCGAAGCTTTTGTGTGTTCTATTTGAAGAAGAAAGAACTCAAGTCTCTTATCAAAAAAAAAGAACCCATGATTTTTGGGTGTATGCACAAGAAGAATAAGGGAATACATGGTACACATTCATACAAGTGTATGAGGTGAAACAAATAGCATGAAAAGAAAACAAAAGAACAATGTGTGTGTGCAGAGGTGTAAAAGGATGAAGAAATAAAAATTAAACACACCATTTGAACCCTAATTAAAAAGAACAAGTGTGTGTGTGTGCTAATACACAAAATAAGAAGAGAAATAGAAAAGGATAAAGAGAAGATATTTGGTGAGTTTTCAAAGTGTTTTACCCACATATGTTTTCACATAAGGAAGAACAAAAGAAAGAGTTCACACATGCATGCATGGAAATGCACACGTAAAGTATTTATTAAAAGTGTGTGTGTGTTGAGAAAAGAATAGATTTCAGTGCATGTTCAAAATAAAGAGAAACATGCATGAAATCATGCATGAAAATATGAATGTGTAAAAAATAATGACATATCCAAATACATGAGGTATTTGGTCCCATGAAATTCATGTATAAATCAAGTGAGTTTTGAGACTAGATCGAGACATAATTAAAGAAGTTTTTCTATCTAAGTTTTCAATAATTGATAGTCCAAGAAGGAAAACTGGGATGATATTGTGAAGAATTCATCTTGAATTCTTGAAGAGGTTTTGTGCACAAATTTCACACATATTAGTGAGGCCAGGTCTTCATCAGAAGAAAATAACTTCCAGATCACTGTTGAGACTGAGGACTGATTAGAAAAGTGAACAGAGTTATTGAGAAATTCTAACAGACTTTACGAAAGGCTGTTGAATATTTTTGAAGAGATACGCAGGCAAGTTTGAATCAGCAAGACTATGTGGAGATAGCAGAATATCAGCTATAGGGAATCAAGAAAGAACAATGAAAGAATCTTCTCATGTGACTTGAGAGCTAGAACAACCCTATGAGATTCGGGGAGGAGAAGAAGAATTCAATGATACTCTGAAGCTGGCCAGTGGGACTCTAGTAACACTGTGGGAATCAGTATAAAGAACCTCATTTGGGACTTAGGAGAGATACATTGTGACTTTGTATTGACCATTTTAATTACTCATGTGATTATAGTGGAGAATCTGTGTTGGGGAGAATGACCAACACAATAAAGAGTAGGTCTTTGAACCTATCCTTGAAAATCTTTATGTTCAATGCCTTCATATTTACATCATTATTTGAGGTAAGACTAAGAGACACAAGAATAGAGGATAAAGGATTTAACTATCCATAGAGGTTTAATTGAAAATAATTAATTAGTAAAAAGATTTAAGGGGATCACTGATTCACCCACTCACCCTCTTAGTGATTCACACTTATTTGGGCACTTCAATTTGTATCTGAGTGAGGTTACCTCTAAAAGATCAACAGAAGTATTTATGAAGTGAATATTTTAGGAAATGAGTGTGCAACCTCAAATAGAGATTTCTTCTAAGACTCGGAAAGACATAAAGAAGAAACAGGAAATGACGATGAATAAGAAGCTTACTACTAATGGGGAGACACCTTATACTGAAGCAAATGTGAAAGGTATAGCATGTGATAATACTTATTATTCTTCTAATTTATCCTATAAAATATGTGATGATGATGGATCATTTAGTGATATTGAGACTTCACTCAAAGATCATCTGAAGAAGGTACCTAGAGAAGTGTCAAGACACATTTCTGCAAGTATTAATACTCCTCAAGTGTAAAAATTTCAACTTGAAGAAGAAACTAATTCCATGGAATAGGAATTTGCTAAAAGGGTTGGCATATATAACACTCTCCCAAAACAAGTTAATGTAAAGTAAGAAACAATTTCTCTTTGAAAAAAATACATTCTCAAGTTACATAAGAATTGCAGGAAAGTATTTGTGATAAAGAATTACTTGAAATGGTATTTTTAGAAGCTTTCCATGCATTTGAAAAATTGAACAAGGTATTTTTGGTTGTCAAAGATGCTCAACTAGAAGACAGATACAACAAGTTAAAGGAGTTTGAAATCTCTTTGTAACAATTAATCAATATGCATGAAGAACAAATGGTAAATCTGAAATAGAATTGGTAAAGTAAGATGAGATTAGTTCAGGATAAGAAGAACTCCCTCAACCTGAAGTGTTTAGAGTTGGAAATGAAATTGAAGAATCAACAATCACTCCAAGTTGGAACTTCCTAAATAGATAAAAGAAGAGATGTTTCCACTCAAGTTTGTATTAAGGAATATTATTCCAAAAGGAACATCATATCATCCTCTAATCCAATGGAAACATCCTCCAAGGTATCCCATAACCCAGTTATTTTTTTCCACTAATCCAGTTTCATCTGAAAGTATAGGTTCAAATATAAAATATTGGAAGATGTGGGTTGATAAAAATTTTAATACATCCATAAAAAATTCATGGATTTATTATGGTATGATTAAAAAGAACAACTCCCAAATTTATTCTCAAAAGGAAGAAAGACAATTCCATAAACAACAAAGCACTGAATCTAGCCAGACAAACACTATAAGAAAAAGAACAATATTTATTGTCTACTATTGGTGTTATTGTAATTTTGGGCATCAGGACAATGATTGTATGAATAATATGTAGGCATATGAAAATTATGGAAGGCCTACATTTAGGGAAAGTATATGTGAATAATTGGAGCATCTTGCAAAGTAAAGGAAGAAAACACATATGAAGAATATTATGTATATCAAGAACAGATTTGAATATCTTGAAGACTTCTATGATAATTGCAACAGAATTGGTCACAGTTAATATGAGTGATGGTTTTGTACTATCATGCCTCATTCATATGTTGATAATAATCATAGACTGCAATAAAGTTAGGAAAAAGGGAAAAAAGTTGAAAATTCTTCCATTGGGAATATGCCAAACAATGAAGTCAAGAAAATAGTGAAAGAAATTATTCCCAAGATAAAGTTCAAAACGTATTCCAAGAATGTCATCTCAACCAATAAAAATGCTTCTACTTTGGAAAGAAATGGCATACCATGGATAACTGCAAACATTCCATGGAAATGAATGAAAGAATGTAGAAACTAAAAGGAGAATCAATCTAGAAGAATATGGGATTGAATGAAGATATTCCTAAAGAAAATAAGTTTCCAAAGAAAGGTCACTTGAAGACAATGAAGAAGCCATGTGGAAGCTCCAAATCAGAAAATGTTAATAATGAGTGTTTAGTTATCTGGCCTAATCAATTGAAAATTTCTAGAAAACTCAAAAGAGATGAAGATTAAGTACTATCAAAAGATAAGACAAAGGGTAAACAGGTCATTCCACATTATGAAAAATTCAAATTTATGAGAGGTTATCATCACATGACAACTCGAGTGTCTCAAAAATAGTGTGTGGAAGGTTCAAGAAAGCTGGAAATTATGAAAACATATTTATAACTATTTTACCAGGCCAGATGGAGATGCTAAAAATTTAAGAACATGCACCATTGAAAGCTACGTCACTACTGGAAGAAGTAAAGACAAATAATCCACACAAGTTGAATTTGAATTGATTTAGAGGGTCCATGATGACAATGAAAGTTATTAATATCAAATGGAGAGCAAACACTAGCATGAAGAGTACCAGACACTTTAGAGCTACAAGTAAAGTAGTTCTTGGGTTGGGGGAAAATTCTCATCTCCATTGCTTCTTTTAAGAAGCTCACAAGTGTTCCATCTTATTTTCTTATATTTTTTTTATATACATGTGCTTAGATTTCATGGAATTAAAGGTTAAGGTCATCCTTAAGATAAAAATTGGATAATAAAATTGGAGAACTACAAGTTGGACTCATTATTCATGATTTGATAATTAATTGAAGTAATCCACAGTGGAAGATTATTAATGTGCATATCTTCAAGATTATCTCATGATATTCTCCACTATAGTGATTCAAAGGGAGTGAACCCCTTGAGTGGGAGAAAACATAAAAGAGGTGATATCAAGGATTATGTCATGATAAACCTTGAAATTCATATCATCTCAAGAAGTTGAAACTTGAGGTACTCCAATCATACTTTCATCCCTTCTTCTTAGTTGTTTTTATCATGTCAATTAAGGGGGAGTGATTTATTGTTGACAACATGGGATCAAAGATAGAGATTTATCTTTTCACTTGAACTATTTAATATGTTTGGTGAAGTATGTGCAGGATTTTTCATTTTATTGAAAATCTGACTATTTCCAACACCTGGGATAAGAGATGATACATTGTGAGCATGATTTCACATGTGTAGTTTTTTATGGAAAGAATTGAGAACCTTGGTCATATATCTCTTATTTTCTACACCGGTTTTTCCCAAAGTAGACTTAGAGTTTATTTACTAATGTCTATTTGCTAAGTGAACCATGTGACATAATCCCCCTCTTATAAATATTCAATAATATAATATTCAAAGGGATGAGAACATGTTTTGAATAGACTACAATACACCTTTTCATTTGGTTGCCAATAAGGGGGAGAAAATATTGGCACACCTATTGACCCATTCAAATTTTGATTAAGTGATATTGAAAACAAAATACAAATGGGGAGATTGTTGAGAAAGATGTTGCATTTGTTGTCAATAAGATATCAATAAGGTGTCCAGTGTCGATATGTGTATGGAAAAGTGGTTGTGAGGATGATTAAAGAGGGGAAGTTTTTCCAAAGAAAATTCCAATGATATTTGGAGAATCGCTATTTGACATTGGATGTAATTCTTGGAAATTATCCATATAGAAATCAGACGATTGATGAGATAATCTTCAATGTTCCAAGACATGTGTTTAAAGGATAACACATCACTCACAACAAGATTACCATGCATTATTATTTAAATTAATAAGGGGAAGTAGAACCCACACATCATACTTGATTGATTCCAAGAAGCTTAATGATAAGGTTTGGAATTAATAATCAAAACCATAAGGAATAATGATGATGTTTTGAAGGAAAATAATACACAATAAGAGATAATAATGAAGGGTCTTGGTATTTAAAGATGGAATATCATCTTGGTTATACATTGTTTTTAACAAAGTATATTAGTTTTGTGCCTTTGAAAGAAAAAAAAAGCCAACCAAGGATGCCAGCCGAGGTCCTCATCCTCAACCACATGCAGGTCCCAAAGTTCAACTATGCCTGAGGAAAGACCTCAAGGCTAGCCCCACATGAGGTAGGAGCATGTGCCGTGTATAGGCCTGTAATAAAATGCATTGTGACCAATCCATGTGTAAAGTGCATAGTGGGTGCAAAGAGTGAACCCAAGGAGGCCAGAGTGGGTGCAGAAGAGTGCCCGCAAAACACTAGTGCGGGGCGGCACTGGGAGAGGGGGGAGGAGAATTCTGACCCAATATTTCCACGACTTGTTATTTAAACAAGTTGCAAACCGGTGCACATTTCTATGTGGGGAGGGATTTAAAAATGCAGAATAAATCTTCTTCGTCCATATGATTACACAAGTGATCTCATCCACTCATCACATTCACACTACGCCTTCTAATCAGGGTCATCCGTGATTGATCCGAGCTGATCCAATAGTCATGGTGTCGTCTTCAACATCAGACTGCATGGAGAGCCACCCAACATTGTTTCTCACCATCGCCACTACCGATCCTCATTGATTGATATCCCGACCACTGTCGAGGATGAAATCTCATGCATGATGATCGACTGAGCAACAATATATCATGCATACATTAAAAGTTTCATACATGAAATCAATAAATAATATTGCACGTGGATGAATCAAACAAAGGTGTGAGGCCACGTCATGTTTTTTGAGTGATCAAGAAGAATCTCTACATGCATTCTTATTTTCATGCACGTGAGGATTAAACCAAGAAATCAGGATGCCTGTGTTGAAGAGAAACGAACCCGAGAAATTCGAGAAATCATATCCTACAGTTGAAATATTCAAAACCAAAGATCTCGGGCATTCAAATCCTTGATCTTCATGCCACATACACGGGTTTGAATGAGCATCCTATACCTATAAAAATAGTATCCCTAAGCTAAAAAATGTTGCTACCATTCCTAAAGAAAGAAAATCATGTTTCTATGAAGAAACAAGGATAAACAAACCTCTCTGGTTTGAAAAAGGTAGAGTACAGTGACTCCCTTGTGTGAAGGAGAACCACACTCCACATGTGGTTCGCAAAGAGAAGAATCGCGAACCCCTTGGTTTGTGAAAGAAGTTTTGTGCATCCCTTGTATGAAGGAGGTCACACCCTTTATGCGTAAAATCTCTCGAACACGAAATAAGTTCTTTGGAACCCTCATTGTGCTTTGTAGACACCAAAAATACACAACTGGTGCTACACACCCTTGTTGTGATTTGCGAAGAATGAACCAAGCGTTTTCTTGGTTCTATGAAGGAGACACACGCAAACCGTGAGCGTGAAGGATAAGAACTCGTGCCCTCCTGTTTTTACAAAGAATAAACACCCTCTTTCTTCCACCTTTTATATATATACTATTTTCAGGGGTTTGTATTGGAAGAAGAAAGTGTTTGCATGAAAATTGAAGCTTGTGTGTGTTCTATTTGAAGAAGAAGTAACCCAAGTATCTTAGAGAAGACAAAGAACCCAAGATTTTGGGTGATTTCACAAGAAGAAGAAGGGCATGCATGGTGCACATGCATACATGCGTATGAGGTGAAACCACTTGCATGAAATGAAAACAAAAAAAACAAAGTGTGTGTGCACATGTGAAGGAGGAATAAATAATAAGAAAACACACCCTTTGAACCCTAATTAAAAATAACAAGTGTGTGTGTGATAAGACACAAAACAATAAGAGAAATATAAAAAGAGAAAGAGAAGAGATTGTGTGGGCACTCAAAGTTTTTTACCCAGAGATTTTTTCACATAAGGAAGAACAAAATGAAGAGTTCATGCATGAATTCATGCACAAGAACATGTAAATAAAGAATAAAAAGTGTGTGTCCATATTGAGAAAAGAAGATAAGAGAGTGCATGTTCAAAAGAAACAGACCAATACCTGAAGTCATTCATGAACACCAATACATGTGAAAATCATTGAAATATCCAGATACAAGAGGTATTGGATCCCATGAAATCCATGCATTAAGGAAGTGAGTTTTGAGACTGGAGCCAGATATAATTAGAGATGTTCTTCTATCTAGATTTTCAGTAATTGAGAGTCCACAAAGGTAGAATGAGCTGATATTGTGAAGAATCACTCTTGAATTATTGAATAGGTTGGGTGAACCACTTATGCAAATATTAGTGAGACCAGGCCTTCATCATAAGAAGAAATAATTACTTTAGCATTGTTGAGACTAAGGACTGATCATAAAAGTGATCAGAGTTATTGGGCAAGTCCAATAGACGTTACCAAAGTCTATTGATGATTCTTGAATAGATACATAGGCAAGTGTGATTCTACAAGACTGTGTGCAGAGAGAATAATATCTTCTATAGTAAATCAAGAAAGAAAAAATAAGGAATATGCTCATGTGACTTGAGAGCTATAATAACCCTATGAGATTCAGGGAGGAAAAGAAAACTTCAGTGAGACTCTAAAGCAGTCTAGTGGGACTCTGGTAACACTATGGGGAGCAGTATAAAGAACCTCTTGTGGGACTCCATAGATATCTGGTGTGACTCTGTATCGACCATTGTAATTACTCATTTGATTATAGTGGAGAATCTTTGTTGGGGAAAATAACCAACATAGAAAGGCATATATATTTGAACTGAACCTTTTAAATCCTTGTGTTCAGTGCCTTTACATTTACAACATCATTCGAGGTAAGGTTGAGAGAAACAAGAAGAGTGGATAGAGGCTCTAACCATCCATAGAGGTTTAATTGAAAATAATCAATTAGTAAAAAGATTTAATGGGATCATTGATTCACCCCCTCCCCCTCTCAATGATTCACACTGATCTAGTCACTTTACAAATAACAAATATGTAAATTAAAAGATGAATTATAATTTATAATTAAAATGGTTTGGTTGTAAGTACCTAAAATTTTATATTGAATTTAAAAATAATTTTAAAGTATGAGTGTAATATTGAATAAGAAATAAGTAAACTAGGATATAATTTTCTAAGACTTATTTTCCAAAAAAATTAAAATTGGACAGTAAAAAAAAATTAGAAGGATAGATTTCATTATCAACCACTCCTTTAATTTTTTATTTATTATATTATGAATACTTGAACAATGGTTTATTTTTAATTTATATTTTTTATACCCTCATCCTTTTATAGGAGAACATATAATACACTTATAAAGAGAATGAGAATATTATTTCATAGCTCTAACTATGTTTTAGTTTATTGGTAATATACATTGTAGAGTTTAAATTTCTAATTAAAAAGTTAAAATTCATTGATTTTGTGATGTCATATTCTTGTTATTCTACTACTATTTATCTAGTTTTGGTCTTATGATGTACTAATTGGATACTTATTTTAATTAAAATAATATATTTTCCATGTCACTTATTATATAAAGAAATTGAAAATTTTAAAAAGGAGATTTATCAATTTGATTATTTATGAATTGACATCATAAATAGATTTTTGCATCTATTTTTAAGAAAAACCAACGTGATAAATGTTTTTACACATAAAATTTTATGTAATCAATGTGGAAAATAACCTCAAAATATGTATTTTTAGGATGAATTAAATTATCATTTTTAGATAGGGTTTATTATGTAAAATATTTTAAAACTGACATCATAATGCACTTATCGCATTGGTTTTTTCTACTAATCGATGTGATAAATTGTTTTCCACATATATTTTCATATAATTGATTTCTAAAAATAAAAATTTGCCACATTTATAAATTATAATATTATTAATCTACATGAAAAAACATATTTATAATGATTCCTATAATAACATCACAAGGTAAAAAATTTAAAACCCCCTAAAAATATCAACTCACAAAATCTTTTTTTTTTGTGTAATAATTTTTATTGGTAAATCGGATATTTAAACTCAAGAAATGAAGTGATTGATTTTTTTTAAAAATAAATGGGGTAGTATTAAGGAAAGAATAAATTATAAAAATCTTCATTTTATTTTATTTGGGAGGTATTTTTCTAATATAATTATTTTATTTTCCCTTTTGGAGTTTTATGTTATTCTGGGTATGGATTTAATTTTTTATCATTTTAAGTTTTCCTGAAGAGTTAAATAATATTTTCTTGGAAATGAATCTTTGTTTTATAAATAATGAAATAATAATTTTGATAAAATAACATGAAGTTTAGAAAATAATTAATGATAAAAATGATTTTTATCCTATATATATGGTTAAGAAGATAGAAACTGTTCAAATTTGTGATGTTTCTATAAAAATGAAATTATCGATGTGTTTAATGATTAATTGAATATTATAATACTATTTCAGAAGACTGAATTTACTATTAAATTAGATCTTGATGCTATGAAAATTTAAAAAACTTTCGACTGAGTGTCTAAATTAGAGCAGTTGGAATTAATATATTAGTTATAAGAGTTTCTCCATAAAGGATTCTTTTTCCATAGGACTTCAAGAAGGGGTTCTACTGTTTTTTTTGTTACAAATAAATATGGTTTCACGGGGATTTATAAGGATTATAATTCATTAAATAATATCATTTTTAGGAATAATTATCTATTGTGCATACAGATGACTTGTTTGATAGCTTTAGGGATCTAAATATTTTTCTATGGTCGATCTAAGGTCTGAGTATCATTAGTTGAAGGTGAGGGAGGATGAAATTCCAAAGAAAACCTTTTAGATTAAGTATGAAAATAATAAGTATTTAGTTATGCCCATTGGGTTAAAAAATACTACAATTGTACTTATAGTCCTTAGTAATATAGTTTTCCACATGTTATATGATAAATTTTTTGTTATATTAATTTATTACATATTTATATTCTAAAATTTATGATGATCATGGGAATCATATGAGGGTTGTTCTACGAACCTTAAAGAAAATAATTTATATGGAAAATTTAGTAAATATTTGAAATTTTTTATAATAGATTTCATTCCATATACATATTATAAATAATGATGTAACAACTACTGATACCACTAAAACTAAAGTGGTTAAATAGTGTACATATCAAAAAAATTGTCATAGAGATTCATAGTTTTATTAGATTTGTGGGTTACTACAAGCTATTTTTTGAAAACATTACTCAGGTATCCATCCCACTAACAAAGTTACAATGAAAAGAAGTTAAATTCATCTTGATAATAATGTGATGAATGTTTCTAGAAATTCAAAAGAAGATTTTTTTAATTCTCCAATTATGGCCCAACTTTCTAAACATGGGATTTTTTTATTGAAAATAATGCTTTTTTTAAGGTAACTGGATGTGTTTTAACTCAAAATGATTAGGTAATTTATTATGATTCCCAAAATTGAAAACCATGGAAATAAATTATCCTACACATGATTTTGACCTATAAGGTGTTGTATTTTATCTAAAAATTGAGAGACATCATTTATATGGACTAAAATGTGAAATATATACTACTCATTAAATGTTAATTTATATGTTCTCAAAAAAAATAGTTAAACATGAATTAGATAAGATGAATAGAACAGATTCTGTATTATTACTACACAATTCATTACCATCAATATAAAATTTCGGTTTAGAAGTTTCTTTAAGTTATAATGATATTTCATCATTTTATATGATATGAATAGTACATGAACCATTATATAAAGATTTAATGAATGTTTTTATAGGAATTATTAATGTAGGAACTTCCCTTATTTTTTCAAGTTTCAATATAAGCATAACTATCATATAGAAATAAGAAAGATCCTAAGGAGGATCATGATTTATTAGAGAAGTTATAATTATTCATGAATGTTAAGTTTCTTCATTCAAACATTGACAAATAAAGTGTTTTGAGATTTAGGAAAATATTATGTGTTCCATTTGATTCACAATTAGAGAATGTATTGTTGAGTAAATCTCATTTTTCTTGGTTTTCTGATCATCTTGGAAATAATAGGATATATAGATACATTTGGGAACATTTATGGATGGGTGGAATAAAAGGAGATATTTCTAGATTCACCATGAAATGGTTAAATTTACAACAATTTAAAGTTAGATGATACTTTTTTAAGGTTCTTTTACTTCTTTTTCTTATGCCAATATAAGCATTGGATAATATATCTATGGATTTCATGGTTTAATTACCATATACATCCCATGGTAATAATGTGATATAGGTTATTATTGACCATTTGACTAAATATGTGCATTTTCATCCTATTCAAGACAATATTTCAGTGTATCATATTTCTATACTTTTTGTTAGAGAGGTAATCATATTTCAAAGAGCCCCTTTTTATGTTGTATATAATCATTAACCCATATTTTCATTTAATTTTTATTAAACCCATTAGAGTTCAGAGTTAAATTGTTTGATGGATTTTTATACTTAATCTAATAGATAGTCAGAGTGAATGATTAACAATTTGGAGGATATGCATTAAAATTATAATTTAGATTACCAGGGAATTTGTGATCAAAATCATTACTAGTTTACATTTCTTCTAATAACATTCTTCATTCTGGAATATAGATTGAACCTTTTAAGGAATTATATGGAAATTTCTTCCAAACATCATCTTTTTTAGATGAATTTGGTTAAATATGGTTTTTGGGAAAATATTTAGTAGATGATATAGTTTAGAAAGTGAAGGTGGTTTAGTAGTATATAAGGGAATCATAGAGTAGGTGGAAGAGTTTTGTGGATAACTGAAGGACATATCTTTCATTCAAGGTATCCAAACATTTTTTTCTTAAATTATCTCTATAGAGAATATTTATTCATTTTGGTAAGAATATAAATTTAATCCCAAGGTTCATTTCACCATATATAATTCTAGTAAATATTTGATCAGTTTCTTTTCAAATGTATTTATATCTTATTTTATATTAGGTAAATGATTGTTTCCATGTTTTCTTATTAAGTAAGTATGTTGTAGATTCATCCCATTTTTTGTGTCCGAAATAAATTTAGTGGAAAGATAAATAGTCATATGAGGAAAATAATATTCAAATTCTTGATCATATAGATTAAGTATTGTGGAATATTATAAATCACTATGGTATTTTTTATGTTTATTTTTTAAAAAATCATATAATTGTAGAAACAAAATGGGAATATAAATATTCTATGATGGGGAAATAACCCCACTTATTTGAAAAGTGATTAAAATTTTCAAGGATACAATTTCAAAAAGGGTGGAAGAATTTGGAAACCCATATAATATTAATAATAGGTTAATTTCATTCCTTATTAATATTCATGAATTATATTTCATAGATAAATATTTATTGTAAGAAGAATAGGTAATTTTTTTATAAAAAAAAAATGGTTCTATTCTAAATAATAGAGTTTTATGTGTTATATGGTTTTATTCAAAAATTGTATTTCCAAATTTCAAAATTTTAGTTTTGATTAATAAACATTATTTTGGATATAAGAAATTCCAAATTATATTAAAGTGAATTTTTGTAAAAAAAATAGGAATTTGATTTTTTAGTGAATGGTAGAAAATATATTTTCTTTTAAACATTTTATTTTATATATATAAAAAATTTTATATTTTATTTTGGATTTTCCTTATTAATATCCTTTAGATAAAAAATATTCCAATAAATTTTATTGTAATAAAAATTACACATAATCTTGGTATAAAGAAATTTTTATTCGTAAAATATAATTTATCCATACAAATTTATTTCATCATGTTACATTTGGTGATTTTAAATTTATTTTATACCAAATATATAAATTTAATATTGATTTTTTCATATTTGAAATTATGAGGTCAAATTTTTTTATAGTTTAACCTCAATTTTTGTCATTATGAATAGTAACTTTGTTAAAAAAATAGTGTCACTATTTTCAGAGTTAAAATGGGGTTAAAAGGGATATATCTAAAAAGATAAGGGTTAAAATGACCTAAAAATGTCTAAATCTTACTGGGTGTCCATATTTTGAAACTATCTTATCTATTATTCTAAACTTTTTCATTTTGGAGATATGTTTCTTGAGTAATAAATTGTTATATTTTAGTCATTTGAGATATTCCATGTGTTCCCCATTCCTCACTTATAAATGGGAATCCCCTCTTCTATACTCTCTACAGTTCAAGAGAATCTTAGATTGGAAAATACCTAGATAAATCCCTTCTTAAATTCTCTACTCATATTCTTAGGTCCTGGTTTTATCATAATTCCACTTTAATAATGATGTAGTTATAAACCTAATATGGTTGCCCAAATAAGAGGTGAAATTATTTAACAAGTGTTTTCATTTTATATCTTATTTTACCTCTTTAATACACTCTTAACCATTTTAATATCATAAAATTAGTATCTCCCATATATTTGAATATGTTTATTTTATAACCCTTTTCCATCATATATACAATTTGATGAAAAATATAAATATTTCATATTCATATATATATACTACAATCTCATGATAGGATTCATTTCATTTTTCATAAAAAACTTTTAAGGTTGGTCATAATGATGCATACAAATGAAATAATATAATATATATCATATATATAATATTCTGGAATTGTAAATAAATATTAAAATTCTTTCTTAACCATTCAATGAAAAATAAAAATATCTCTTGTGTGTAAATCCAGACTACTACCTTGCGAGCAAATATATTATATTTTTTGTCACTACATTACAAGGATAATATGTCAAAGTGTATTTAAATAAAGTAAGATGACTAAGGTAGCAGTTCCCTACCATCAAAATTGTGTCTCTTCTATGTGATAGTCATCACTGCAATGTTTTTTCCTAGGTATCACATTATATTATTGAAAATTCTATATGATGGTGATCTGGATTAATGGGTCTCATATACCATTCCCAAAATCCCTTTATGTCATGTTTTAGGACTTGGGAGGCAGGTTCACGATGTCACACTATACATGTCATGTCGTGGCCCCCTTCTACCAAGAAGCAGGGTGGTTAGCCCCATGTCATGGTAGCCCTAGGTAATGTGATACAGTTGGATGGGAACCAAAATCTCCCTCTAAACACTTTATTTAGTGATATAGGTAATCCCAACCTTTGACAGTGCTTTAGAGGACCGATATAGTAGCTTCATCCCATCATAATATTGTCTTCTCTGGGTGATATCCCCAACATCTATTCTTTAACTTAAGTATCCAAACCTTTGTTGGTAGAGGCCTTATACTAGGTATGGGGATTCATGGGTCTTATATTCCATTCATAAACCCCCTCCATTCCCAAAAGTGTGACGTGGATGTTAGTGTCACGACATGACACAATACTTCCATATAATAGGGTAGTTGTTCCCATGTCATGGGACACCTAAGGCACAAGTTGCATTATGTTGGGACCCATAGAATTAATATGATTTATATTATATAATAATAATCTTAACAATATAAAATTATAATTAACTTATTTCCTTCATCTTTTTTGAATAATGGAAACATTACTCACTTGTATTTACAGACTACCTTCTCTATATTTTAAGGGGTCTATAAAGATAATGTCCCAATTCACCTATATTAATTTTATATTATTTCAAATGAATATTCCTAGAAATGTTTTTATTTAATAAGGTATATTAATGATATATTTTTTTAAATGAATTCTTATTACCTTTAATGGTACAAAATGTATATTGGTTTAAAAATGTTTTAAAAAGGATGTCATGTTTTCTAAGAAACCCTCAAGATTATGGTTTTTATTTTATGTTTTATTATAATGTATTTTATGAAGAAAAAAAATAAATTAAAGCTAATTTTATGTGAAAGTAAATGATTATTTGAGCTCATTGTTTTTTATGTTAAATGTGAACTCCCTTACATGATCTCATGTTTTTAAAATGGACTAAATTATTTCTTTTATACTTTTTTTATGTCCTTTATTGAGATTTTGTACTCATCCACATTTTCAAAATGTTTTTCATAAGGTTAAAATATGACTAATAATAATGGGTAATTTGATTTAAAATTTGTAAATTATTTTTAGGAAAATAAGATTCATTTTGTTTTAAAATTGGTGTATTATAAAAAATGGACTCTGAGTGGAACTGACCAATTTTCAATACATGAATTTTTTATGTAATATTTATAACATAATTATGTAAAATTATAATCTTGAAAAGTTCTTAGGAATGAAAGAAAGTGAATTATTATTAAAAAGTTGAAAAAAATGAATTATGATCGGTTCCTTATATTTCTTCCAATATGTTAAGTTACACTACGATTTTAAAGAATATTCAGAAACATGGGGGGTGAGCAGTCACTTTTTAAATTGATCTCTCTCTAAAATAATAGTTGTTGGATCATCTAAAATAGAATCCCAGAATCTGAAATCATTTTTTTATCTTGAAGTGATGAAGCATAATCTATTAGGTGTTAGTTATCTCTTTAATTATAGGAGTGAGGTTTATCTAAAGAAATTATCTTGTATCATTACAATATTAATGGAATGAAAAACCATGCCTCAATTAAAAAGGAAGAAATAAATATCTATTTCAAATAGATGATCCCACCAACTCTTATTACTAAGGTGAAAATTTTGAAAGCATGATTTGGTATATAAGGCATGTTCATCTGAGTAAAATATGTCTAAGAAAAATTCGAAAGTATTTAACTCTGAGTGATCTTCCCAAACTGAAGAGAGAGACAGAGAGAGGGAAGATGTTTTAAAAACATTCAGAAAGGAAAGTTGACTCAAGATATCAAAAAAGTTATTTATTCATTCCACTAAACCACTAGATCCCAATAATTCTAATTATTATTCTGTTGAACATAAATTTTAAAATTTCCCAATAATTTGTTGTATATATCTAATTTATTCATTATCCCAATTAATCATAATTAAATTTATTCCAATATGTTTTCAACATATAATATATCTCATAATACAGATTATCATATTCAATATATGTTAAAGTGGATATTCGAATAATCTATGTTTCCAGTTCACATATCTTCATTTAAAATCATTCCTTTTTTTAAATTTGACATTTATTTTAACATAATTTTTCCATTACAATTTATTTTTTTAAATATACATGAATAATTTTATAATAAATTATTCAGAATAATCAAAATCAATCAATTTTCTATAGTAATAATAGTACTCTTTTAACTATAATATCTTCCAAGTTTAATTTTATAATTTTTATCATTTTCACATGAGCATGTTTTCCATGTCAATAATAAAATATTAATGAATATTGAACTTTGAACAACTCACATTATTCTGTAAAAATATCAAATAATCTTGATTTTAATTTAAATATTTCCAACCAATATTAATTATATGTATATCCAACACAAATTACATATAATCACATCATACAAAATTCCCCAAGTTTTAAATATTTTTGTAATATTATAATAATGTCTTTGTATTAGTATATACAAAAACATAATCATAAACTAATAACTATGATTTACAATATCATTCATAAATCCTCAATGGGTATTTATGAATAAATATTTATTAACTTAGTAATTTATAAAACTACATGATTATCATTGAAATTAGAGTACCGAGACATGAATCAATTCCATAAAATTTCATTATTATTTAAGATCACACTAAAATTTGTTTCTATACAATCACATTATGAAATAATAGTTTAATAAAATAATTATGCATTAAAATTTAAATTCCACATTCATCATGCTTTCTATTTAATATAAAACACTTTTTTAATATTACCATATCAATCTGAATAATGAATTATTAAAATAAATAAAACATGATTGAAAGTGAAAAATAATTCTCCTTTAATACACAATAACATAAATTTATCACAAGATTTTATTTATTAGTAAACTACATATAAAAATCATTTGAATTTATCGTACTTAACATAGATTTATAGCATTAAAATTCCTAAAAACATATTATAATGTAACACTTATGTCAAAAAATATTTCCAATGATCATGTAAATATTCAAAAACATCATTTTTCAATCATATTTTTGTTTATATTGAGTTTAAATGGTAAATATCTATATAATAGTCATATCAAATTCTAGTTAATCAAACTGACTCCATCAACTATATAATATTAAAATTAATACTTATTAATTGCTTTTTAATTAACTTAGAACATTTACATTCTCAATTTACCTGAAAATAAATCATACATATCAACCAAACCAATAACTTATAACTATATATTCCATTATCCTATATGATTATACATGATTCATGTGACCCAACATCACTATCACCCTTTATGATTGAGATTCATAAGATAATATAAACCTAAACCTAATCAAAGTGAGAAACATACTTATCAACCATTATATTCTGAATATTCTCTAGTATCTTGAACCTAATATTTAAATATATTGATCATTTATATTTATTAGGTATTTTTTACATTCTAAGCAAATCTTATCTCCACCTCTATATACCATCATAAATTTTAAAAATAACACTAATTCCATTTTATATCATCCCACCTAGGTTTCTATCACATATACCTTTAGTTAGGGTATCAAAAGGCCTCAATCATGCCTCCCCATAAACCATAGGTTATCAATTTGTACTGATTTACTAATCTATATACTACAGAAGCTGTTTCTTTGAGGAATAAATATTAAACTAAACAAACATAATAATTTAAAAAATGAAATATTTTAGATGAATACAAAATTATGATTCATAACTACTTGTATATCTTCAATCATTACCTATCTTCAACTCCCTATGTGTTGAAAATTACAAACACAATAGATAAATAAATCCATATTTGTGTTCTATTGAAGTGATATCATTGACGCAGTTTATAACAATAAGATAATAAATAAATATAAAAGAGGGTAATCGTTGATTCATTTAAAATTCCATGAAATGTCCAATCACTAAACATACACTTTCCCTAAAAACAATTCAAATGATGATTTTTAAAGAAAATAATATTCTCAATCACCTATTAATTTAATTTAATTAGTTATTTTCATGTTTAAAAATATAATTAAATTCAATATTTCCAAATCTATTTGTAATATATAAATTAATTAAATTCTATCGTCTTAAGAACTAAAAAAAATTACATTATAGTTGCCAAATTTTTACATAAAATTACATATGATTGGGTATAGTTTAATTTAGAAAATAATATTAAATTTTTTTCACTTAATGAATCATGGTTTAAAAATATTAACTAATGAATATGGTAAAATAATAATCCTCAAGAAAAAAAATTAAATATTTTTTAAAAAGTGAATTTAATTAGAAAATCATAATACCAAAGTTATACTCTTAATACCCAACCACATATGTGAATTATATTATAATAAATAAATTATTATCAAAATTTAAGGATTAAAATATCCTAAACATGGAGTTCAGTGTCATTATAATGACTTACATAAATCGATATAAGTAATAATTAAGAAAAAAAAAGATTTTAAAGAGAAATTAAGAAAAATTATTTAAAAGGTTTCCTTAGAATGGAAAAGTATATTTAAAATTAAATTCATAAAAAATTACATAAAATATGATGAAATGTTTTTTAATATTGGGAATACATAGCATGATGTGTGTAACGTACTAACCTGAGATCCAATATATCTGTTCCCCGAGCTAGCTCACCACATCACCTTAAGTGAGCCTACCAATATAAAAAAAGGATACTGATAAGTAGTGAGGGACTATAGGTGGTATTATTGGTATATTATACACTCTCAATTAGTAGTAATTATAGTCGAAGCATTGATAAATAAATAAATGAATAACATTAAAAACTGAAAATATATAATAATAAATAAATGTTTATTCAGGAACTTGATACCATGTTCATGTGACATACATATAATATGAAACAATTAGTAGTATGTACACCATATATAAAAAATTAGGTGAACAACAATAAAGTGATTTTTTCAAGATAAATTTAACACTCACAAAAGGAAGTGAGATTGAAAAAATAATCATTAAAAACGTTCTCAAGAAGAATAATATTTAAACATTCCAAAGTGTCTCATACCACTTTAAAACATTTGATTCATAATCTCCATAAAGGAATAAAATTAAATTAAACTTATAATATCAGGAGAATAAATAGATTCAGTCTATAATATGTCAAAGGGAAGTTTATACACTATATCAAATAAACTAGGTTCATAACTGAAAATAAGTCTTAATGGAATGTCAATTGAGAAGCAATATATTACCTTCCATTTATTTTTATGTGAATGGAATTTAACCTAATTTATAAGTGGTTTAAGAGTGTTATTAACTTATTAAATAACTATATTCATGTTTATAGTATCATATATTATCTTATTTAATATCTTATTACCTATTTGATAACATTCTTTCATTATTTTTACTATTTTAGGTGTTAATTACCAAGTTTGTCAAGAATATTTTAACATGATAATTGTTGTTCCTATAATGGTTTCATCATCTAAATAATGTAAACCATGAGTTAAATATCATATATATCCGGTATATCTGTATTTATAATAATACATAATATTTGGAGATAATAAATGGAATGCACTGTTCATGGAGATGGTAAGTCCTACGTACGCATGAATGGTACTTTCATTTCTTTACCATGTTAAAATAATGACAATTAAATGATATATATATATATATGTGTGTGTGTGTGTGTGTGTGTATGTATTATAATTATATTATCATATAAATTTCATATATTTTATGTATTTTATTAAATAAATTCTTTATACATTTCATGTATATCATGAACGAATCACATTACTTTGAGAAGGTGGTAGTCCAAACTTCCACAAATGATGTTAACGTGTTCACAAAAAATAAAAGTCATAACGTTATGTGTTATAAAATAATTAAATAAATATAAATACATTATAAATATCATATATATCATATATAAATTTATTTTACATCATAATTTCAGACCATTATAGGTGATAAAGGAAAAACAAACTTTGTTTCGTGAGGCGGTAGTTCATTGTACACATAAACGGTAAGTTTGTTACCTATTAGATGGAAGTGTTTGTAAGTTTAGATCAAACCATTAAGAAAAAAATATCACTATATTTATGATACTTTTTTTAATTATGGAATAAGGATAATTGAAATAGTGGAGAATGGAAATAAACTAAACAACTGAGGAAAGATGTTACCTCTTAATCGGGTAACTCCTTTTGTTTTGCACCAAAGGGCTTCCACAGATGAATTTTTGACCAATTTTAGACTTCTAAAATTATGGTAGGTATGTTGAGGAGATATTTGGGAAGATATTATTCATGTAATGTTGGTTTTACAGGTGTTAAGAAGTGGGATTCTTGAGTACCTTTTTATAGTGGATGAGTGGAACTCTTGTAAATTTTGGAAAAGGGAATTCCACCCACATTTTTTCCATTAAACGTGGATCCCATAAGCGACCCAATTATATATAAGTGTGTATAGTGTGTAAATATGTCCATAAAATAGATTTTGGACAAGTTTCTATGTCATTTTATCCCTTATGTTTATGGTTTATTCCCTTATTAAGATTAATTTAACTTTAATCATTGTAATTATTTTTAATTACCTTCACTAATATTTTTGGTAAAAAACTAAATTTAACGTATTAGAAATTATAAATTATTATTATTCAAAACATTTAATCCATTTTTTCAAATTAAAATCACATAAGTGGTAGCAATTAAATTTAATTTAATCCCGTAGATGAGACAATAATGCAGGTTTTTAAAGTAAAAACATCCAAAAGTTTTCAAAGTTTTTATATCCAATTTCATAGTGAAATTGATTAAAATTACCTAAATTTGATTAATATAAAAATAAATTATATAATTTTACTTTAAAAAAATAAAATATAATTTAACACAATAAATGAATTAGATTAAAATATAGTTTTTATTTAAAATTCGGTATTTTTCACTATTCTTTAAAAATGGAACTTCATAGAAAAATATGAAAAATTCACCCTAAGCTGATTTTTTTTGTTTCTATTTAAAATATAAAGTTTATTTTGACATATAATATTTATAAAAGTTCCAAAAATTGGATTTAAAATGGGTTTTCCATTAAAAGGTGGTAAAAGTGAATTTATAAAAATATATGTTTTTATATGTAATATTGGGTTTGTTCTTACCTTATACTTATCAAATATATTGGATGAATATAAAAAATATTTTATGGAATATAAAATATCTATATATATGTATATTACATTAATATCACTCACCAATTTTAACTAATTTAATTTATTATGACAAATCATTTTTGTGAGCATAAATATAGTTTTCTATAAATACATTCCCTTTATATTCAATTGGTTATTATGTTCATTACCAATTAATTTGTAACCAATTGATTCATTGTATGTTTGTGTAAACCATATATTTTCATAAGTTATTTTATATTATTCATAACCACTAATTTAACGACTAGGTTATATATTATTATGTTAGATAATAATATTTTATTAATATAGTATTGTTTGGTAAAACTCCATCTTAGGTGTGACGCAAGCCATTGAAGAAACGTGTTGTTTCATGAAATGTATGCTAACTCAGTGCCACGTGCATTGATAGCCATAAAATATATTAAATATATTTAAAATGGAAAATATATTATAAATTATTGGGATATTATATCTACTTACGTGCTTTGTGTTGTGTGTCATACACGTTATTGAATACAATGTTCCTACATTATATTTTTTGGGAATTACATTAGCACTACACTCATTATTAGTATGATAAATTGAAATTCAATCCATACCCAGAATAGTAATGAAATCCAAAAGTGTAAATACAAAAATAATTATAGGTAAAACTTTCTCAGTAAATGACATGAATATTATTATAATTTATTTTAACCTTATTACTTCCCCCAAGTGTTTTTACCAAAAGATTTGGATTTATTTTTTAAGGTAAAATTTCTAATTTACCATTAATGTTTATTAAATGAAAGAATATTTAAACCATGAATCAAATACTATATTAGAAAAATATGAATAAATAAAAAAATTTCCTAACACCACTTCAATAGATGGTCTAACATCTTATGAAGTAGTCGCAAAAGATTTAACCTCACCAGTATTCTTATGATCTTGATAGCATCCATCCTTCATTATTATCTTCAGAAAATTACTAACATAATGAACCATATCAATACAATTATAAAATCATCAGGTAAAATTTTCAATATTTTTCTAATCATTGTTGTGATATTTTTATTTACAGTAATGAGCCACGTGTCCAAACTGACCACATCTGAAACACTTTACGGTATTCAGAAGACATTTTCTAGGGTGATTTTTACAACAATTATCAGAAGTTGAAAATTTAATTTTATTAACTTTAAATTTATTTTATGGATTCATACTTATTACCTATAATATATAAACTATTTATTATTCTATTCATGGAATATTTGATCATAATAAAAATCTGTTTCCACATTCTTAAAACATCAAACAAGCTTTTCCTAACTTTTAAATTCATGAGAAGCTGATTTTATTTGATATCTTGGCTTCAATCCTCAGTAAAACCAATTAATTTTTTCTCTCAATATTATGAATACAATTTATTGTGTACCTTTTCAATTAGTTTTAGTTTAATTCATAAACTTCCACAAATATTCCTACTTACACATAAATTCAAATAATTTATTTTTTATCCTAAGTTAAATATTCATAAGAAAATATTTCTCAAGGAAAAAAATTTTAAATTCATCTCATTTCCTAGAATCAGCCTATTCAATTTCCCTTGTATTCATCACCATCAACCAACCCTGATCAAATTCACCTCTAAAATGTTAAATATATATAATTACCTTTTGATGATATGAATAATCCATGACATGTAATTTATTTTAAAAATATTTAATCCATCCATCAACTACTATCGGGTCAGAATATCCATTGAATGTTAGAGGGTGTTGCTTCATGAAATGATCTATTATAGACATATTCCACTAAAGATAATTTTTTTGTTCTCTAACATAGATTCCACCACCATTAATATCATATTTAAACTAATCCATCATATTATCAAAATAATTTTCTCCAATTCAAACTATTCCAGGTTGTTGATTTTGAAGGATATTATCCTTTTTTGTGCCTTCCTACTTCAATATCCATGTTTCTTATATGGATTTCCATTGTGAATAGTTGAATATTGATTGAAGAAACATGGTAATATTCAAATTCTATATCATTTCAATATAACCGTAAATTATAATCTCTTAAAGTAGTTCTATTAATATCATCCTAAAATATAAAGTAATCTAAACCTTTCCTTTGATACCATATTTAATAACCAGATCCTTATTCAATCGAAAATTTAATTTTTAACAAAAATTTATTTTATTTCATTACCAAGGGTATTTTTAGGTTTAAATTTCTATATAATTAGTTCATAAGTATTACATAACAAACTTATTCATTATAAAGTGGTCACTTACATTATATGTCCATTTTTTCACAATATATTACTTTTAAAAAGAAACATGTTTTATTTTAATGAAGAATATTCAAAAATTTAAACTTGACTTTATAATTATTCTTATTCATACTTAATCCCTGTTAAAAATTTTGAAAACATGGTATGAGCACAAAAAGATCAGTAAGGTACATATCCAGAGAATAAAAAAACTCATTAGTCTATTTCAAAACCATGAGATCATATTAGAGAGTTTTTCTTTAACAAAATAAGCATTGAGCACACAAAAATAATTTACCCAAAAATTAATTTAGTTATATTTCCTAAAGTTTCTTATAAAACAATTTATAAGAAAATATAAAAGTAAAATCATTATCATGAGTGTTTCTTATAAAACATGACAACCATTGAAAAAACTTTTATTAAAAACAAACATTTTACCCTTAAAAGGTATAATAATTCCTTTCAATAAAGGATCACTATCTTACCTTGTAAAATAAAAATATTTCCATGAAACATAATTTTAAAGAATAGAAAATCTATGTAGGTGACTTGGAACATAATCTTTATAAAATCCTTACCAAAAACCTTACTAAGGGAATAACTTACTCCGTTAATTCCAACATAATTCTCTATAGAACATAATCCATACCTAATGAATTAGAAAGTTATATCAGGCTCACCCATCATCATAAAAAATTTAAAAGAACTATAATCAACATTAAACACATAAAATCTTTAATTTCCAAAAAAATATCAAATATTATTCCATTTAACATATATTTAAAATCACTTTTGAGATGTATATAAAAATAAGGATAAAAATATTTTTTATTTCAAAAATATTTAAAAAAATCCAAGAAGAATGGAAATAGGGTTTTATTTTGAAAAACCATAAAATTTAGAAGAGTTTTCTTCTTGAATATAAAAATTCACCTCGGTTGGAAATTATGATCATGTTGTATACATTAAAAAAATAGATTCTGTTCCAACTTTTGTAAAAATATCAAAAATATCCTGTTTGGAAAATGTTAAAAATATAAATTTTTAAATATTTTTAGAGAAATTAAAGTATGTCTTAAAATGTATTTGAACATAAATTTCAGTATAACATACTTGAAATATTTTTAACAAGATGTATATGGATGAAAAATTAAGAAAAAAATGTAAACTTCTAAAATAATGTTTTATAAAAAAATCATTAGTCTCAAGTATGACTTGTCACATACATTATTTATCTTCATAAATAATAAATTTGTTTTAATTATTTAATTTATTAATAATATTTTTCTTATAAAATATCATTTTATAATTCCTTTTATTTTACTTATTACCATGTCATTCTTAATCACATAATTTATTAATTTTACTTTATATGTTTTGAGGAAGTTTAGTTCATAAGTGAAAAATGAATTTGGTGGGTTTACATTGATAAAATGGATCATGATTATATATATATTGAAATATTAATCATTCAATAATTATCAATTTTATACATTTTTTACACTTTCAGAACCAACCATGTAATGTGGTTGAAAATAATTAATTATATTTCTACATGGAGACGGTAGTCCATACATACGCATGATATTTGTTTCCATTTTCAATGAATGTGAGGGAAATAGGGTGATTTCCATTTTATATTTACAGAATTATGATTATATGATAAATATTATATTATATTATTTATATTAATTTTTATATAAGGATCATGTTTGGTGTTGATGAAAAATAAAATACATTTGTTCGTGAGGCGGTGGCCTGCACGTACACACAAGCAATGATTTTATTTTTAATTGAATTGTAAAGAAATAATTTGTATATTTATTTAAAAATTAAAAATTAAATTTATATCATATATATCAAATTAATTAATTTGGATCAATTATTATGACCAACTATAAGAGTTGGTGATTAAAAATCAAATACAGTGTCTCATGAGGCAGTAGTTCGCGCGTATGCACTAGTGATGTTTTTATTTTTTTAATAGATATATAATTTAATTAAAATGAGTTATAACATAAACATAATAACATTTCATTATAAGTTAGATACTTATGTTATTACATCATAATTGATAGCAGAGGTTTGATGGGGGTAAAAGAAGAAATAAGAAGTGAACACTTGGTTAAGAACTATACCTCTCATTTGGAATACCTCCTTATGTTTATATCTAGAGACATACTTGGGTAGTATTCTGATCAAATCATGACCTATAATATATGAGGAGCGATGTTATAAAATTATTTGGATAGGGATTTTCTGAGCTAAGATGCTCTCGAAGTGTGGAGAAGAGAAGGGAGTGGGTGTCCTTTCATTAGTGAGGGAGAGGGAATGCTAGGAATTTTTCAATATATTAATATATATTAGTGTTTTAATCAAGACAAATATATACAAAATGGAAATTTTTTTCAAGAAGATATAATATAGGGTCAAAAGTGACTTATTTACTAAAGTTACTATTCATAATAACAAAAAATAATCGTTACCTCATTAAAAAATTTGTACAAGACAATTATAAATAATGGGTCCATTTAATTAAATTAAAGTTATATAAATTGAGGAAATTAACTTAAAAATAAACACAATAATTTAAAGGAAACCAATTTTCCTTTAAAATTATTTTTTAAGTACAAAAATGTTTTTATACCAAATTAAACTATAATATTTTTCCCAATGACATTGATTTAAATTTTTATAATCAAAATGAACTAATTAATTTTTAAAATAAATCCAAAAATTGAATTTCAATTTTTAAAAACTTGAAAATAAAATAAAATTTTATAAAAAAACATTAGTATTTTCTACTATTTACCCACAAATAAAGTTTTCCTGAAAAATTACCAAAAAATCACTCTAAGCTAATTCTAACTCACTAACATAAAAAATGTTATCCTTTTTGTTAGATTTAAATTCTAAAATTTAGATATTATGTTTTTAAATAAAATCATATAATACATACAAACAAATTTCTTATTAATAAAACTATTACCTTTTTATTAAAAAAATACTTAATAATATTATAATGAATTTACTTTCATATAATCTAACTAATAAATATTAATAAGGCATTAAATTTATTTTCTATTAACATTAATTTGGTTGTTACACAAGATTTTTACAAAAAATCCAATTATGACTTATATAGAAATAATATAAATTAGTTTCATTAAAAGATATATTATTATTTAGAAACAATTTTTGAATTTTTTTGTAAAGGAGGGGTGTTTGAATTATTTATATTTCTTATTTCATAGTTCACCCATGTGATATTATTTCTCTATTTTATCAAGAAATGCATACATGTGAATTTTTTTATTGAAGGATGATATATAGTTGGAATTTAATTTTTTTATGTACCTTATTTTAAATTATTTAAATATATTTTAAAACAATGAAATTTCATGGTAATAATATGGTAACATTTGAAGATCTATAAACACAAGTATAATCACTATGTGATATTATACATTTCCAAATTTTCCCCCAGTTTAGATTATGCATTGGTTAGGATGGAATTTTTTATGATAATGATTTGGATAGTTCCATATGATATTTCTCACAATTTTAAATTCTACACTTATCTGAAGTCCTATCCCGGGTTCCATATGCCAGTTCTCTGAGTTGATCTGCCACGTGACCTTAGTCACACCTCCCCGTATGCCATAGGTTGCCGACTAGTAGTGACAGTTTGTTATCGATCAATGGGAGATTATACCCTATTTATTAGAGTAATACCACAACTAAAAATAATCAACAATAATAGAATCACATATCACCATAACCTGGATAAATACTATTATCAAATAACTCGAAATACAATATCTAAACTAAAAAATAGTTATGTCATAGTATGTTCTAAGTTTCAAAATGAAAACGCAAAAGTAAAGACACTAACAACTCTCAAGAGAGTCCTGAACCAAATCTAGTTCCCTCTTCCATGATCTATCCCAAATCAGCAATATAACATATGGCATTTTCCCTTATCTTATTCAACAAACATGATGTTTATTTAGGTACCAATTAGACAGAAATAGTAGGGTGTGAGTACAACTTAGTAGGCCACCACCAATAGCATCTAAAACAATATCCAGTCTATTTCAGTGTATGTAGATGTTAAAAGAATAAATAAATGAAAAAAATTAAATATTTTATACTTATTAAATTAATATTTATTAAACCACATAACACTCAGGTTCCTGAGGACACTTGAACTCTCAATACCTACTACGGCCCATGCCAGAGTCTGAACTATCCCTAAGGGATATCATGTATCAAAATACCATTTTTAACATTCATCATCACAATTCATATGTAAATTAAATTGTTACCATTCACCATTTTAAGTTATATATGAATTCCATTGAAACCATTTATCATTTCAAATCACATATGAATGACATTGTTACCATTCATAATTTAAAGTCACATATGAATGTCATTGTTACCATTAATCATTCCATTTAACAAATTAATTACATTGTTACCATTCATCATTTTAATTCATAAATGAATTACATTCTTACCATTTATCATTTCAAGTCACATATGATTTTCACTGTTACCAATCATCATTTAATTTCTGACATGAATTCCATTGCTACCGTTTATCATTTCAATTCACAAATGAATTCCATTGTTACCATTAATCATTTAATTTCACATAATTCCTTTGATTAATTTAACAATTAATTAATCCAATTCAATCAATCACATAAACACAACAATATCTATTAATTAATTTAAAAATTAATTATTCATATTCAATGATATAAAAATATCCATAATCAATTCAATAATTATTTATTTTAAATAAAAAAATCCCAATATCCACATAATTAATTCAGTGAGTAATTATTTCAATTAAAAATTCCAATATCCCCACAATAAATTCAATAATTAATTATTTCAATTTAGAAATCCCAATATCCCCACAATTAGTTCTATACGTAATTATTTCAATTCAAAGATCTTAATATCCCCCATTTCATAATCCTATAATTAGTTAATTTACAAAATTAATTAATTCAATGTAAAAAAATAAATTTCTAATCAACTAATAGAAATTATACAATTACATACACATAATTGAAATCAATACATTGAGATTTGAATAATACACCACCTACCTCAAAAAGGGTGAAGAAATATTGCCAATAGAAATCAGAAATTGAGCATAATAACCCTGATCATGATGATGAATGATATATTGAACCAAAACATATAAAAAATATCAAATCAATCAAGATACATTAAAAAATGATCTAAATTTAAAACCATTACAGCATCTGGTAAAACAACCCTCTTTTATCTTGAAATACTAATGGGATATATATATATATATATCTAATCAGGATGAAAACACATTCCCATGTGGTGAATATATTAAATATGAGATTCAAATCATGAAGAACAGAGGTTGTAAGGGCTTGTAATCCATCCAAGGGCCTCTAAAAATGAGAGGAATCTATTATTTCTAATTTGGGTTTTATTTGAGGTTAAAATTGGGTTTCAGGTATTTTTAAAACTAATTTTGTGGTTAATTAAAAAGACGTGCATGGTTTTCCAGGTAGGGCTTCACGGTTTTCCAAACTGTTCACTTAAATTGTGCACCTCATCGAGGTGGGGTTCGTGGTTTCTCTTAATAAGGAACATAGTTTGACAAATCTTTTGACATCCTTGTGATCCCACTCTGTAAGGGTTTTCAAGGTTTTCTAGGCCAGGATGCATAGTTTGGGATAATCGTGTGACAACTGTGTGCATTCCCTCCTCCTTCCAAAATACACAATTTTTACCTAAACCCACCCCAAGGTAATACACAAAAGAAATTAATCTAAACAAGAAAAAATTGTACCTATAAATGAGCGTAATACATCTCCAGAAAGGGTTGAGATCTTACATTCTCCCCACCTTATAACATCTCATACTTGATATATACTCCCAAGAATCTCTAAGATTCCAAGTCAAAAAGATCAGTCCACTAAACTTATGTATCTTTTTCTCTCTCTCCCATTTTTCCTCCTTTACACGTCCATGTTTCCACAATACATGAACTAATGACATAGTCTTTCACCACAAAACATTATCACTGTGATCCAAATTTTGTATCGGATGATCCTCAAAGGACGCATCTATCTCAAGCTCAACATTATCCACATCGATCTCATGATAAGGGTCAGGGTGATACCATCAAAGTTGTGAAACATGAAAATTTTCATGCATAGCACTTTATCTCTATTTAAGATCTAATCAGTACACCACAAGACTGATTCTCTCCATGACCTCAAATGGTCCAATAAACCTAGGCACCAACTTTCCTTGCCTCTATATCTTGTGGTGACCTAATCTAGGAAACACTCAAAGGAATACATGATCAACCTATGTAGACACTAGTGGTCATCAATGATTATCATCATATGACTTTTGTCTACTCTGAGCCATATCCACATGTTTCTGAATTAGTTGTACCTGCTCTGATGTCTCCTACAAGAGACATGGTCTCAAAAACTTCAACTCACCCACCTCCATCTTGCTAGAGGTGATCTGTATATCCTACCAAAAAAATCCATGTATGGTTCCATCAAAATAGTCTATTGATAACTATTGTTATAGTAAAACTCCATAAAATATTGGTGCTTCTCCAAAGGCCCAACAAAGTCTATGAAATTCACTCACATCATATCCTTGATCACCTATAAAGTATTCTATGATATACCATCTATCAATAGGTGGAAAGTCATACTCAATAGAACCTATGTACCAAGAACCTTATGCAATCCCTTCCAAAAGTTAGAAGTAAAAATTAAATCATGGTCTGAAACTATTGTCCATGTAACCCCATCCAGTTGGACTATATATAAAACATAAAGTTCTCCAAACTAATCCACTAAGAATGTCTTATTTATTGGTAAGAAATGTTCTACCTTTGTTTGTTTTTCCACAATCATCCAGATAACTTCATTCTTCCAAGGCATCCCCAAGAGACCCACTAAAATTTCCACAGTCACATTATTCCACTTCTATTCCAAAATGGGAAATAGTTGTAGTAAACCATCATGTCATTGATTCTCATCCTTCACCTATTGGAAGGTGTAACATTGTGTCATGAACCCTATTATAACCTTTTTCAATCCTATCCACCAAAATTATCATCATAGTTCATGGTACATTTTCGTCACATGTGGATTTACCACACACTTCAAGGAATAAAACTCTTGCATTATCGCCACCTGCATACTTATAGGCACAATAACTCAATTCCTCATATAGAAGATATCGTCCTCATCTATTCTCTAATTGGAAGGTGACTCCCAACCTTCAAGGATTTACCTCAAGGTCAGAAACTCTAGATCCTCATACTATATATCACTAATCCATCTCAAAAATGAATACTCTACTAAAAATGATATGAGATTCATATGCTCCTGACTCTCTTGAACCACCACATGCATCTCAACGAGTAAGGTCATCATCTTCCACTCAGTACTAGACTCTTGAACTGCCTGAGTCTAAGTTTTACTCCTTAAATTATCAAAAACATTGTTTCCATTCATGGTCATATATTATAAATCAAAGTCAAATGAATGCATATATTAAACCCATCTACACTGACAAATATTCAAATCTCATTGGGATAAGATATACATTAATATTTTTTGATCAATATACACATAAAACTTCTCACCCAACAGATAATATCTCCAATACTTCAAATCATAAACCACTATAGCTAACTCGAAGTTGGGCATAGAGTAGTTCTATTCATGAGGCCTTAACTGACAAGACCCATATGCCACAACTCAATCTCCCTACATCAATACTACTCCAAGACCTATACTAGAAGTCTCACAAAACACCATAAAATACTCTGCTAGATTAGGTTGGATCAAGATCAGTGTGGATTCCAAGCGCTTCTTTAACATCTGGAATTCATTCTTTCATATTTCTGACCACTCAAAATTTATCCCATTTTTTGTAAAACCTAAAAGAGGAACTGACAATCAGGAAAATTCCAAGACAAATCTCTGATAATATCCATTGAATCCTAGAAATATATGGATATAGAAAACATTATCAGGCTACTCCCAAGATAAAACTACTTAAACCTTCTTTGGGTCCACTGACACACCTTCCTCCAAGATGATGTGGCCCAATAAATGTACTCGATCAATCCAAAACTAATACTTATATAGCATGGAATATAACCGATTCTCTATTGATATACTCAAGATTATGTCAAGATGTTTGGCATGATCATCATGAGTCTTGGAGTACACAAATATATCATCAGTAACTATTGCAAAAATTTTATCTAGGTACGAATGGAATATTCTGCTCATCAAGAAATTAAACATTGCCAGTGTGTTCGTCAACCCAAATGGAATTACTAATAACTCATAAAGGACATACCTACTTCTAAAACCAGTCTTTTATATATCATAAGTTCAAACTCTCAACCGATGATACCCTAATATCATGTCAAACTTGGAGAATACACAATCTCCACTCAACTAGTCAGAAAGATCATTATTTCACAGAGGAGGACACTATTTCTTCAATTTCATTTGGTACAACTTCAGTAATCAACACATAACCACAGAGTCTTGTCATCCTTCTTTGAAACAAAAACTAGAGAACCCTAATAATACATACTTATATGAATAAATCCCTTATCCTCTAACTCTTCTAAGTAATTCTTGTGCTCCGAAATATTTTTTGGTGCAATTCTGTATGGTGGAATAGAAACTAGATCATCCCCTAACATGAGCTCAATCGTAATTTCCATATCTCCCTCAGGTGGAAGACCTAATAAGTCTTTAGAAAAAAATCAGGAAACTACTCCACTAATGGTGGAAAGGAACCATGATTCACTCCTCTATCATCCAAAAAAATACTAGTTACATGGGTGGTAATATCCCCCCAGTTACTAGTGAATTATCACTACACGGCCTGCCTTGATATCCCATTCTCCATGGTGAATATTCATGTCACCCTCATGAGACATAAACATCACCCTCCTACAGTAACAATCTATGTGGCCTTGGTATTCTATTAACTAGTACATACCTAAAATTAGGTCAAATCATGTCATGTCAAGAACGTAATTTTCCCAAATAAAATGATACTCTCTAACCTCGAGAGAACACCCCTTATACAAATAGATGTCTCTCGACTATACTCCCAATGGTGTATCTATCATCAACTCCCCCACTCACGAACTCCACCACCAACCTAAAAACATTCACAATTTGTGTAGAAATAAAATAATTTGAGGCACTGGTATCAAATAAATAACTATCTATACAGTAATCTATAAGAATATTACCTTTTGCTATCAACAGTTCATCATCACTATCCACAAGTATAGTCATAATTGCATGTTATTTTAATACCCATATTCCTTGTGATGTAGTCTGAACTCCCTAAACCATACCAATATACTGATATGGGTGCTCTTACTTATAATCACCTCACACTTAGCCTCTACTGCCTTGTCCAGTAGAAATCCAGCTACCAGACTAATATGGTGCAAAAGATCCCATTCTCACACTCTGGTTTTGTCTAGATCCTGAATCACCACCCGTATGTCATGGGTTCTAATAGAACTTCTATATATGTCCCATCCTTCCATGATATTGGCACTCTACTGGTGGTTGGGGATAGTTTCTACAATAGTGGACATGCCTACCACACAGGTGAAAAATAATACAGGTAAGTTCTTGTGTGTTTGACCCTTCCCCTGGCCACTCTTCCTGCTATCCCACTAGTTAACATTCTCATGGTGATGATTCCTTCCCTCAAAAGACATACCTTTTGATCATCTAGTAGCAACTATATGTGCGTCACTGGAAGCCTTCTTCAGGTTCTTCTCAATTATGAGATCCTGATACACCGCCTTAGAAAACTTACTTAACCGAAAGAGGTTTACTTGATACTTAATATCACATTTAAGCTCAACCTGGAAATGCCTCATTATAAATGTATCATCCCATGCCAGTGTTGTAGAAAAGCGAAGCAGTTATATGAATTGACTAGCATAATACATCATAGACGTTCTCCCCTGAGTCAACCACATGAATTGAACTGCTTTATCATACTTTAGAATTTCTAGATATAAGTACTCTAGAAAATTCTCCAAGAAGTCCTTCCACGCTATCATGTATGCCTGCCATATCCTGGATGAACATCCCACCAATTCTTTATTGATTCTCGCAACATGTAAGCATCCAACTTGACCATATTCTCGTCAAGAGTCTCTATGTTGTCAAGTATAGTCTGAATTGACTCAACCTATAACTCATATTCCTTATTTATTCCCTCTACATCAAAATTTAGAGGGTGGTGAAAAAAAAATACCTCGTCCGATCAGACAGACTCTTCACAACCTAACCTATGTCTCTCTCCATAAATAGTTGGAATTATGAAATGTTCTCTTTGAACTGATCCCCTAATTCCTCACCTAGAATAATTGGTGCCACATGTTCTACCACTAGAGTATCATCTACATCCATATCTTCATTTCATCTTCTCAAAAACCATCGTCATAGAGGCATATTTCTACAATTCCAAGCATATGTCTCAAGACACATAACATCAATTTAACACATTTACATAAGAGGAGAACACAATAAGGAACAATGATTATTTTTCCCCAACCCAACCACATAGTCCAAACTGAGGTGTTATCACTAACCTTAAACGTCCTACATCTAGGTCATTGTTAATAAAGGGTAAACTCGTTCACATTTTCAAGTCTCATTAGACAGCCATTTATTCATATTTTACATCATTTTACCAATTCAAAATTCATATTAGGCACCATTTTTAATTCAATTACATAAGTAAGGAAAAAAATTCAAGTTCAAAAACTTACCAAAAACCCATTTTCCTATACATGACTAAAATGATGAATGTCACAAAATAATACTTAGTGCATATAATGATGCATACATACTCAAATCTCATTCCATTTCAGGCCATGATTCAATTATCATAAAATCTCAAAAAAAATTAAATCACACAAGTGAATCACTCGAGGTGAAATAACATATGACTATGACATCACACAACAATAATAGCAATCCCAACCTAGGTACTTGGTTTTTTCCATGTACATGGTTTTTCAACTCCCATTCACAAGCTTATGTCCAAGGATTGAATCTTTCTATTATCCTATCTAAATTTTCCATATATCAAGAAAAAATAAAAGAAAATGAAATATGGTCTCTGATACCACTATGTGACATCCCAACGAGGGTACCTCGATCCGGTCTACCACATAACCTCAGGCATGCCTCCCCATACACAATAGCCTACCGACTAGCAGTTAGGGTATGTTATCGATCATTGGGTGACTATACCCTCTTTATCAGTGTAATACCATATCCAAAAATAATAAATAATAAAAGAATCACATATCACCCAAACATGGATAAATAATGGTATTACACAACTGGAAATACAATATCAAAACGGAATAGTAGAAATTCCATAGTATGCTCCAAGTGTCAAAATACAAACCCAAAATTAAAGACACTGAAAATTCCTAAGAGGGACTCAAACTATATCTAGTTCCCCCATCCATGATCCATCCCAAATCATCCATTTGACGTAGAGCCTTTTCCCTTATCCTATCCTAAAAATATAAAGTTTATTCAAGTACCGATCATGGAGCTCGAGTAAGGTGTGAGTAAAACTCAGTAGGTGTAACACCTGAGACTTTTATAGGAAATATTTTGTTTTTATGTTATATAATTCATCAAAAGAATATTTCACTACACACAACACTATCTTGGATTTCTTTACACGCAACCGCGACCTTTCGCGATAGCTTGCGTCGTACGCAATATCGAGTTTCACTAAACAACGATATGCTATTAAAATATTATTAAAACTAGCCGTTAGGAATAGTAATACCCACTTTTTGGAATTTTTTAAATTTCATCTTTTAAAATGGACTTCACGTTTGGATTCGGAATATCGAAATTAGCCTAGGGTGAAATTTTGGTATTGTTTTGAAAACTTTCAATTTTGGATGAATAATGAAAACACTGGGTTACTATTTAAAAACCGACTTTTTAAATAATTATTTATTTTATTTAAATTTATTTTAGGTCAAAATTTACCGCTTCTGTGAGTGTAATTTTGAAAATCAGAGAGACACGATTAATATCAAGGACTAAAATGTGGTTCAATGAGATGAAAATAATTTTTCATGAATCATAATTTTTTACTTTTTTTTACCACGGTTAAAAGTAAATTGGATAATTAAGGGTAAAAATGATATTATTATTACCCTAAAACATGTCCTAATTCTATTGTATAAGTTTAATTCGACCTACAACAACCTTATGAATAAAATATGACCATTTAGGCCCACTTGGATTAGATTAGGACATTTAATATTAATTTATTTAAAGAAGGGTTAAAATAGTTAAAATAAAAGTTTAATAAGTAAATCATTTTTAATATAGGGTTATACATAAGAACAATCTGACTATAAATATTTATTATAAAGATAAAAAGATTTCATACATAATGTTATTTTATTTGTAATTTTTAGACTTTAAATAATTTAATTTATTTATGACATGATGATGATGCATTAATTATATTATTAATGAAATATTGACATAATTAATGTTATAAATACCCAAATAAATGTAATTTGAGACTTTTTATGAATTCCAATAATTTTATATGTTAATATGACATGTTAGTATTTTTTAAATTAACTCTTTTCGAACTGATATTTCTTTTATGATTTTCACAAAAATCAATTACCAAATAGTGTCAAAATTGACATAAAATAGTTTTAAAACAAATATTATATTATTAATTGTTATTTTATTCCTAAAAATCTATGTTTCGGAAAAATGACTTAGATAAGGTTATATATATTAATAATAAACAACTTGGGGTTCTTTTGTCTTGTTATAGTATGTTTATTAACCTTATAGTGTAAGAAAACAAGAAGACACGGTAAAAGTTAAATTATCTAACTTAAAGTTAAATCTAAATGATAAGGTTAAAATAGATACCAAAACTTGTCTAAATTATATTGGATGAGAGTATTTCGACCCATCCCAACCTTAGATTCGAAATAAATTAATTTTGAGCTATTAAAAACCGAATATGACTTTATAATAAAATAATATTTTTAGCTTTTCCAAAGGTGCCCCTCTCCTCCCTTATAAAAGGGCACCTCCTCCCTCTCTTCCTCACACCACTTTGAGCCTTCAAGCTCGGCCAACCCCTACCAAATTCTCTTCTAAACTTCCCTATAAACATCCTAGATGTCATGGTCTTCTTGAAAGACCAATTTTAGTGCCCTAAGAGGAGGTCTCAAAGAGGCACTTCAAAGAATAGGTAATGTCTGTTACCGATTCTTTCACCTTTATTTCTTCTTCCACTTCTTCTTCTTTAGTTGTTTCATTATGAAGTAATAACATCATTATCACTAATATAATGATATGTTATTATAATTATCAAACAACCCTATTTCACCATCTATCCATCCTACAGAAAACGAAATCACCGCGCGTGCGTACGTACGGAATACCGTCTCCATGCCGTGGTGTAATCTATTTTCCACCACCACATTACTTGGATGAGTATTATGGTGTAAATAATAACTATATATTATTATTGTAAAGTTATATTGATTCTGAAATAGTATACATACACTCCAATAAAATTCCACGATCATGGGAACAATATCATCACTCGTGCGTACGTACAGAATACCGTCTCCACGATGTGATGCGACTTGTTCTACATGATTTTCATTGCATAATGATTACATAAATTAATTGAGTGAATAAATATGATATGTATTACACTAATAACATTCTGTAAATGAGGTATCTATAACCTAAAAAGAGGAATAAGAATTTATTCGACAAAACACGCATAAGAACAAAAAGCAATAAACACCCGAATAACAAGTAACAATGAAATATTACTAATAAGAAGCTAATAATATGACCATATATGATATAATAAAAATAATTATTATTCTAGAATAATTAAATTAAATTATTTAAATCATTATACAGGAGGTTCAGACACTTACGAAGCAAATCAGACCTAAGGTAAGGGAAAATCTCACAATCTCAATTTTATCCGAGATTGTTTATACTTCAGAATTTACTGGGAAATATTTATCATCCACATCCATGTTTCCTAAATATGTAATATTATTTCCATCCACATAAAATTTTTAAATCCAATTTTACCCTTCGGTGAGTTTTTAGTAAAAGATATGAAAGGAATCTTTTGTCGTTTTTCGTACGAGGTACTTTTTGACTTTTCCGAAAAAAGTACGAGAAGATTTTTTTTAACTTATATGGCATGAATGGATTTTTAAAACATTATTTCCAAGAAGATTACTTTACAAGATTTCATGTTTATTTTTAATCAACTTATTTTAGTTTAAAATTTTATGACATGTTAAGAAAGGAAAAATGGTTTTGAAGTAGAAAGGTTATTTTCCTCAAGAATGGAGTTCAAGTGTTTTATCAAAATTATTTTCCATATAAGATAATGTAGGGTTATATTTCTATCCCTATTATTACATTGATTTGATTATGTTGTGATGGAATTATTTTTATGAATTCCTTTATCTTATATGAATTTTTTTATGATGTCACGATGTTTAAGAATCCCATTTTTATTACATGGGTTATGCAATGATGTATGATTTATGATTTTGGGGCACAAATAAGAATGGTATCATTATGAGATTGGTGGGACCTATATATACCTCCAATTCATTGGGTAAATATTTATTTCTCATGATATAGACATGGATGGAACGGCAGGTTAATCCAGTTTAGTTAAATTGGACTGAAACAAGGAGTGAACTCGGTTCAGAAATGGACTTTGTCCGCTAAGATAGTCTTGGAAATGAGTCTTGACTACTAAAAAATGATTCTCTATGATTATGTGTGTATACCACAATGTTTCATGTTTTATGTTATGATTATTGGTATTACATTTCATTACTATGATATATCCCATGTTATGAAATTATTATTTCTTTTACAGGTTAAGATTTTAAAAATGTTATGTTCTTATGAATATGATGTGATTTGTTTTTCTTTTGTTTACCCTTATTGATCATTTGAGCTCACCCATTTGTATGTTTTATTTTCCCCAGGTCAGGAAGAAGGATATTAAGTCGGATATGCCAGAAAGGGACTCTAGATATGATGAAATAAATGGCAGACAACATAGATGATTTATGAACCAGTTGTTTATGTTTCCCAGTTTCTAAAGACACTATACCTATATGGTCCTTTCATGGTTTTGTTATATGTTGTAATAATTATGCCTCAATTTTGAAGTAATAACCACGTATGTAAAGTATGGTTCGTTATAGTTGGTATCGGAGGAAAGGTATAGTCAACCATTGGAAACTATGATGTGAAAGCCTTAGTAAGAAACCTAAGGATATGTCTAAGCATAGAACACAATCTTAGTGTTTTAGAAATGTCCATGAACAACCTATGATAGGACCTTAAGTGTAAAATTTTATTCTTGATTATGTGTTTTTCTATTATAATTAGTGTTGCTCACACTATTCTTCTTGGTTTTAGTCAATGGATGGAACCCAAAGGAACTGTGTTAATGCGGAATGTGACGGGCGATGAAATGATTGTCCCCCTGAGCAACCAAACGTTATGGGAACTGGAATGAAAAATCTAGTAGTCATGCTCACACAACTTTATCAAGCTATGAATCATGATGGACTTCCAAATGAGCAAAGGAAGGAGAAATATTCTGTTGAATCCTTCATGAGGAAGCGTCCACCTTCATTCAGCTGGTCTTCTGATCCATTAGTGGTTGAACAGTGGATCAGTACCACTAAAAAGATATTTTCAGTTCTTCAATGTTCTGAACATGATAAAGTCATCTTAGCAATATATCATTTGGAAGGTGATTCTGATCAATGGTGGAATCTTAGTAAGAATACGAGGAAAAGGGATGAAATTGAGTCCATGGAATAGGATGAGTTCAAGAACTTATTTTTCAATAAGTACTTCCCTCGTATTCTTCGAACAAAGATGGAGAAGGAGTTTCTTGAACTGAAGCAAAAGGATGATGAATCTGTTGGTACCTACGAAGAAAATTTTACAAGACTTGCAAGGTACGCTTCTGGTATTATAATCCAACCTGAGAGTAAGATCGATCGATTCTTTAGTGGCTTAAAACCAATTCTTTGAAGGGCGTTATCCATAAGGGACTTCAATAGCTATGAGGAAATTGTTCGATGTGCTCTCAAGGTTGAGATGGAGATTAGAGTAACCCATCAGTCATATGGGTTTGATAAGAAGAGGAAAATGGAATTCAAAGGAAAATCTAAAGAGCACACTGAAAAGAAGATGAGTTTTCCCTTATGCTCAAAGTGTGGAAAGAAACATGGAGGGAGTTGTCTTAAAGGGAAAAGTAAATGTTTAAAATGTATAAAGTAAGGTCATCGGGCATTTGAATGCCGCAATTATGGGAAGAAGATGTCTAGTGATGTGAACAAAGAAAAGTCTACACTAAGTGCACCTCCTACACTTCAATGTTACAAGTGCAAGGAAATGGGGCATTATGACAATCAATTCCCAAATCCAAGGGTTTTTTATGATGATCGACGTCAACAAACTCTTAAGGATAAAGACAAAGGAAAGTCACATGCAATTTCTATCAGTGATGTGGAGTACGATAACGAAGTGGTGAAAGGTACACTTACCATCCACTCTAAAGTAGAAAATTTTTTATTTGATTTTGGATCCACCCACTCTTTTATTTCTGAATAATTTGCTAAGGGTATCACCATATTACCTCAACAATTAGATGTTGAGTTAGCTGTGACAACCTCTAATGGCACAAAAGTCGCATAAAAAGTTTATAATTCTTCTCCGATTGAAGTTTGTGGGAAAGTGCTTCCTGCAAATCTTGTGATCCTTACTATAATGGAATTTGATGTGATTCTTGTCATGAATTGGCTCTCTCTATATGGAGAACATGTCAATTTCTAAAGAAGGGAAGTCACATTTCATATTCCATATCAATCTATGATCATCTATCGATGAAAGGATGAACATAACCTTCCAGTGGAAATTTATTCCATCTTATGGGTCTTAATTCCACTAAATGAGTGTTATTTATCTCAAATGGTTGGAGAGAAACTCATGATTAAGAATATGCCCATTGTACGGGAGTTTGATGATGTCTTTCTAGAGGAATTGGCGGGTCGTCCACCAAATTGTGAAGTTGAGTTTTCAATAGAACTCATACCGGGTGCTTTGCCTATTTCGAAGACACCTTATAGAATGGCCCCAATTGAGTTGCAGGAATTGAAGAAGCAACTACAAGAGAATCTTGATAAGGGATTCATACGCCCTAGTGCGTCACCTTGGGGAGCACCTATTCTGTTTTTTAAGAAGAAAGATGGATCAATGAGACTCTGCATTGATTATTGAGAACTTAACAAGATCACTATCAAGAACAAATATCCTCTCCCGTGCATTGATGACTTATTTGACCAACTACGCGGAGCTCAATAATTTTCCAAGATTGATCTTCATTATGGGTATCAACAATTAAGGGTCAAAAGGGAGGATATACAAAATATGGTTTTCTGTACAAGGTATGGACACTATGAATTTATATTAATTCCATTTGGTCTTACTAATTCCCCTGCTATCTTCATGGATCTGATGAATAGAGTCTTTAGAGACTATCTTGATCAGTTTGTGGTAGTCTTTATAGACGATATTCTTGTCTATTCAAAGATCAAGGAAGAACATGAAGATCACTTGGGAATTGTATTGAAGACCTTGAGAAAGGAGAAGCTTTATGAAAAATTTACCAAGTGTGATTTTTGGCTTCAAAAAGTTTCATTTTTGGGTAACATAATCTCAAAAGAGGGGTTATCTGTAGATCCAGCAAAAACAGAGGTTATCAAAAGATGGTCGATACCAACAACAGTATCTGAGATCCAAAGTTTTCTTGGTGTGGATGGATATTATTGAAGTTTTGTGAAATATTTTTCATGATTATCAAATCCACTCACCAAGTTGACTCGGAAAGGAGTTAAGTTTGTTTGGATGGAGGAATGTGAAGATAATTTCAAGGAGTTGAAATGAAGGTTATCCAGTGCACCTGTACTCACACTTCCTTGTAGTGGAGAAAGGTTTGTGATCTACAGTGATGCATCCAAGAAGGTACTGGGGTGTGTTCTTATGCAAAATGATATGGTGATAGCTTATTCCTCACGATAGTTGAAAATCCATGAGCAAAATTACCCAACTCATGATTTGGAGTTAGCTGCAATAATATTTGCATTAAATATTTGGAGGCATTATCTTTATGGTGAAAGGTGTGACATTTATACTGATCATAAAAGTTTAAAGTATATTTTCACACAAAAGGAGCTGAATATGCGCCAAAGAATATGGTTGGAGCTGATTAAGGATTACGACTGCTCAATTCATTACCACCCTGGGAAAGCAAACATGGTGGCAGATGCATTAAGTCGACAAGACCATGCTAGCTTATCCATGATGAGGATCACAAAAGATCCAACATTTATGGATTTACAAGGGATGGATCTTGGAATTATAATAGAAGGGGAAAATTGTATCTTTCTCAATTGAATGTTCAACCATCTATACATGTGAAGATTAAAGAGGCACAGAAAGAAGATATAGAGTTACAAAAGAAGGTGAGAAATGTTCCTGAATTCAACCTTGATTGTGATGGGATAATAAAGTTCAGGAATCGGTTTTGTGTTCCTCCCATCCCATAATTAAAGAAGGAGCTTCTGGATGAGGCTCATAGTTCTTCATTATCTATTCATCCTGGAAGCACGAAGATATATAGGGACCTGAAAGAGTAATTCTGGTGGGATGGAATGAAAATAGATGTTGTTGAATATGTCTCTCGATGCTTGGTTTGTCAGCAAGGTAAAGCTGAGAGACAAAAATCTAAGTGGATGTTACAACCATTACCCATACCTGAATGGAAATGGGAAAACATCACTATGGACTTTGTCACTGAACTTCCTAAAACATCCAAAAATAATAATGCTATCTGGGTCATAGTTGATCGTCTTACAAAGTTTGCACACTTCATTGCTATTAGAGAGGATTTATCTCTGGATCAGCTTGCCAGGATATATGTAAAGGAAGTGGTAAGATTGCATGAAGTACCACTTTCTATTATATCTGATCAGGGTACGAGGTTTACCTCAAAGTTCTGGTGAAGTCTTCTGTATACTCTGGATACAAAGTTGAGTTTCAGCACTGCTTATCATCCTCAAACAGACGGTCAGTCTGAGAGGACAATTCAAACTCTAGAAGATATGTTGAGAGCTTGCTCTATGGATTTTAAAGGTGGTTGGGATCAACACCTACCTTTGGTGGATTTTTTTTATAATAATAGCTTTAACTCCATTTTTCAGATGGCTCCTTATAAATCTCTCTATGGAAAGAAATGCAGGACTCCAACTTGTTGGGATGAAGTTGGAGAAAGAAAACTATTAGGACCTGATATTGTTGATGAGATGGCAGAAAAGGTCAGATCTATTCAACAACACATTAGAGCTGCTCAGAGTCGACATAAAAGTTATGCCGACAACCGAAGAAAAGACCTAGAGTTTGAAGTGGGTGATAAATTTTTCTTACGAATATCTCCTTGGAAGAAATTAATGAGATTTGGAAAGAAGGGAAAGTTGAGCCCTAGGTATATCGGTCCTTTCGAAATACTGGATCGTGTTGGGAAGGTAGATTACCAATTGAAGCTTCCACCGAATCTCTCTCAAGTTCACGATGTGTTCCATGTATCTCTCCTGAGAAAGTACATGCCTGATCCTTCACATTTACTCAGCTCAGAATTTGTACCACTGGAGCAAGATCTTTCTTATGAAGAACAGCCGATAGAGATTCTGGATCATAGCGAAAAAGTCCTACGGAATAACACCACTCGCTTGGTAAAAGTTTTATGGAGGAACCACTAATTATAAGAAGCTACATGGGAGCTTGAGGATATTATGAGGGAGAGGTATCCTCATCTGTTTGTTACAAAGTGACGAATTTCGAGGGTGAAATTAATTTTAAGGGGGGTAGAATGTAACACCTGAGACTTTTATGAGAAATATTTTGTTTCTATGTTATATAAATCATCAAAAGAATATTTCACTACACACAACACTAGCTTGGCTTGCTTTACACGCAATCTCAACCTTCCTCGATAGCTTGCATCGTACGCAATACTGAGTTTCACTAAACAACGATATGCCATTAAAAAATTATTAAAACTAGCCGTTATGAATAGTAATACCCACTTTTTATAATTTTGTAAATTTCATCTTTCAAAATGGACTTTATTTGGATTCATAATATTGAAATTATCCTAGGGTGAAATTTTGGTATTTTTCGGAAAACTTTCAATTTTGGATGAATAGTGAAAACATTGGGTTACTATTTAAAAACCGACTTTTTAAATAATTATTTATTTTATTTAAATTTATTTTAGGTCAAAATTTATACATAATACATTTATAAGTTCAATTTAATTCATTGGAGTCATTTTATAGTAATTTTATATATATAAATATTTTATTGAACTTTTCACCGTCTTTTACCCACCTCCTAGGATAATTTCCAAATTCACATAAAACTTAATTTTACTGCTTCTGTGAGTGGAATTTTGAAAATACGAGACAAACGGTTAATATCAAGGACTAAAATTTGTTTCAATGAGATGAAAATATTTTTTGTTGAATAGAAACTTTTTACTTTTTTTTACCACGGTTAAAAGTAAATAGGGTAATTAAGGGTAAAAATGATATTATTATTACCCTAAAACATGTCCTATTCTATTGGATAAGTGAAATTTTATCAAAAACAACCTTAGGAATACAATATGACCATTTAGTCCCACTTGGATTAGATTGGGACATTTAATATTAATTTATTTAAAGAAGGGTTAAAATAGTTAAAATCAAAGTTTAATAAGTTAATAATTTTTAATATAGGGTTATACGTAAGATAAATTTGACTATAAATATTAATTATAAATCTAAAAATATTTCCAACATAATGGTAGTTTATTTTTAATTTTTATACTTTAAATAATTTAATTTATTTATGACACAATGATGATGCAGTAATTATATTATTAATGAAATATTGACATAATTGATGTTATAAATACCCAAATAAATGTAATTTGAGACTTTTTATTAATTAAAATAATTTTATATGTTAATATGACATGTTAGTATTTATTTAATTAAATTTTTTTGAACTAAGAGTTCTATTATAATTTTCACAAAAATCAATTACCAAATAGTGTCAAAATTAATATAAAATAGTTTTCAAAACAAATATTATATTATTAATAGTTATTTTATTTCTAAAAAACTATGGTTAGGACAAATAACTTATATATGGTTATATATATTAATAATAAAAAACTTGGGGTTCTTTTGGCTTGTTATAGTAAGTTTATTAACCTTATAGTGAAAGAAAACAAGAAGACACGGTAAAAGTTAAATTATATAACTTAAAGTTAAATCTAAATGATAATGTTAAAATAGATACCAAAACTTGTCTAAATTATATTGGATGAGAGGATTTAGACCCATACCCACCTTATATTAGAAATAAATTAATTTGTAGTTATTAAAAACCGAATATGACTTTATAATAAAATAATATTTTTTGTTTTTCCAAAGGTTCCCCTCTCCTCCCTTATAAAAGGGCACCTCCTCCCTCTCTTCCTCACACAACTTTGAGCCTTCAAGATCAGAAAAAACCTGAAATATTCTCTTCTACACTTCCATAGAAACATCCTAGAGGTCCTGGTATTCTTCAAAGACCAATTTTAGTTCCCTAAAAGGAGGTCTCAAAGAGGCGCTTCAAAGAAGAGGTAATGTCCGTTACCGATTCTTTCAACTTTATTTCTTCTTCCACTTATTCTTATTTAGTGGTTTCATTATGAAGTAATAACATCAGTATCACTCATATATTTATATGTTATTATAAGTATCAAAAAACCCTATTTCACCCTCTATCCATCCTACGGAAAATGAAATCACCACGCGTGCGTACGTATGGAATACCGTCTTCACGTCGTGGTGTAATCTATTTTCCACCACCACCTTACTTGGATGGGTATAATGGTGTAAATAATTTCTATATATGATTATTGTAAAGTTATATTGATTCTAAAATATTATACATACACTCCAATACAATTCCACGATCATGGGAACGATATCATCGCTTGTGCGTACGTACGGAATATCGTCTCCACGATGTGATGCGACTCGTTCTACATGATTTTCATTGCGTAATGATTACATAAATGAATTGAGTGAATAAATATGATATGTATTACACTAATAAAATTCTGGAAATTAGGTATCTATAACCTAAAAATAAGAATGATAATTTATTCGACAAAACACGCATAAGAACAAAAAGAAATAAACACCCGAATAACAAGTAACAATGAAATATTACTAATAAGAAGCAAAGAATATGACCATATATGATATCATAAAAATAATTGTGCTTCTGTAATAAGTAAATGACATTATTTAAATCATTATACAGGAGTTTCAGACACTTATGAGGAAAATCAGACCTAAGGTAAAGGAAAATATCACAATCTCATTTTTATCTGAGATTGTTTATACTTCAGAATTTACTGGGGAATATTTATCATCCACATCCATGTTTCCTCAATATGTAATATTATTTCCATCCACCTACAATTTTTAAATACAATTTTACCCTTCGGTGAGTTTTTTGTAAAATATATGAAAGGAATGTTTTGTCGTTTTTCATACGAGATACTTTTTCACTTTTTCGACAAAAGTATGAGAAGAATTTTTTTTAACTTATACGGCATGAATGGATTTTTAAAAAATTATTTCCAAGAATATTCCTTTACAAGTTTTCATGTTTATTTTTAATCAACATATTTTATTTTAAAATTGTATGACATGTTAAGAAAGGAAAAAAAAATTGAAGTAGAAAGGATATTTTCCTCAAGAATGGAGTTCAAGTGTTTTATCAAAATTATTTTCCATCTAAGATAATGTAGGGTTCTGTTTCTATCCCTATTATTACATTGATTTGATTATGTAGTGATGGAATTATTTTAATTAATTCCTTTATCTTATATGAATTGTTTTATGATGTCACGATGTTTAAGAATCCCATTTTTATTACATGGGTTATGCAATGTTGTATGATTTATGCTTTTGTGGCACACATAAGAATGGTATCATCATGAGATGGGTGGGACCTATATATCCCTCCAATGCATTGGGTAAATATTTATATCTCATGAGATAGACATGGTTGGAATGGTAGGTTAATCCGGTTCAGTTAAACAGGACTGAAACGAGGAGTGAACTCAGTTCAGAAATGGACTTTGTCCGCTAAGATAGTCTTGGCAATGAGTCTTGAGTACTATGAAATGATTCTCTATGATTATGTGTGTATGCCACAAAGTTTCATGTTTTAAGTTATGATTATTGGGATTAAATTTCACTACTATGATATATCCCATGTTATGAAATTATGATTTCCTTTGCAGGTTATGATTTCCAAAATGTTATGTTCTTATGAGTATGATATGATTGGTTTTTTTTGTTTACCCTTACTGAGCATTTGAACTCACCCTTTTATATGTTTTCTTTTCCCCAGGTCAGGAAGAAGGATATTAAGTAGGATATTCCAAAAATGGACTCTAGATATGATGAAATAAATGGGAGACAACATAGATGATTTATGAACCAGTTGTTTATGTTTCACAGTTTCTAAAGACACTATACCTATACGGTCCTTTCATGGTTTTGTTATATGTTGTAATAATTATGCTTCTATATAACCATGTATGTAAATTATGGGTCGTTATAGTAGGCCACCACCAACAGAATCTAAAATAATATCAAGTCTATAACAGTGTATGAATTTGTATAAAGAATAAATAAAAGAAATAAAGTAAATAGTTTACACATACTCAATTACTCTTTATTTAACCACATAACAATCGGGTTCTTGAGGACACTCGAACTCTCAATACCTACTTTAGATCATGTTATAGTGTAAACTATCCCCATGGAATATCATATATATTAATTCCATTGTTACCATTAAAAGTCTCAATTCATATTTTAATGACACTGTTACCATTCACCATTTGAAGTCATATATTAATTCCATTGTTACTATTCATCATTTTAAGTCACATATGATTGTCATTGATACCATTCATCATTTAATTTCATACATGAATTCCATTGTTACCATTCATCATTTCAATTCAAAAATGAATGTCATTCTTACCATTCATCATTTAAAGTCATATATGAATGGAATTATTACCATTCATCATTTCATTTCACTCATAAATTTCACTACTTCCATTCTTCAATTCAATTCCCAAATGAATTCCAGGGTTAGAATTCATCATTTCATTTCACATCATTCTATTAATTAATTCAACAATTAATTAATCCACTTCAATCAATCACATAAAAACAATATCTATTAATTAATTCAAAAATTAATTAATCCTATTCAAATATCTCAATATCTTCATAATTAATTATTTCAAAACAACAATCCTAATATCCCTCATAATTATTTCAATTAAAAAACCCCCAATATCCCTATAATTAATTCAATAATTAATTATTTAAATTCAACAATCCCAATATCCCCATAATTAATTCAACAATTGATTATTTTAATTCAACAATCCCAATATCCTCATAATTAATTCAATAATTAATTATTTCAACTCAATAATCCCAATATCCCCATTTTCATAATCCAATAATTAATTACATTAAAAAATTAATTAACTCAATGAAAGAAACTCAATTTATAATAAACCAATATCAATTCTACAATTACATATATTTAATTGAAATCATGACTTCAGGATTTGAATAATATACCACCTACCTCAAAATTAATGAAGAACACTCACCAATATAAATCCCCAATTGAGCGAAATAACCCAAATGATGACGATGAATGAGATATTGAACCAAAACCTAGAAAAAATATCAAATGGATCAAGATCCATCAAACATAGATCTAGATCTAAAACCTTTCCAAAAATGGGTAAAAAATCCCTATTTTATCCAAAAGAGGAGTAAGAGAGCAAGAGAGAGAGATTTAATTAGGAAGAAACCACATACTCAGGTGGTGTAGATCTTTAATATAAACATAAAATCGTGAATAAAAAAGTTTTTAAGGGCATGGAATACATATTAGAGCCTAAAAATGATAGGAATATATTATTTCAATGTTGGAGTTGGTTTGTGGTTAAAATGATGGTTTGGTTAATTTTAAAACTAATGTTAGGGTTGATTAAAAAATCATGCACAGTTTTCTATGAAGGGGAGCATAGTTTTCCAACCCATGCGCCTAAAACGTTCACCTCATTTGGGGGTTCACAATTTATTCTAATAGGGTGAATGGTTTGAAAAACCATTCGTCATCCACGAAATCCCTCTCTATGAGGTGTTGTACGGTTTGTTGGGCTAGGGTGCATGGTTAGGTAAAATCATATTCCAACCATGTACATCCCCTCCTCCTTCCTAAATTCTCAATTTTCACCCAAACACGCCTCAAGGTAAAACCCAAAAAAATGTAATCTACACATGGAAAAAGGGTACCTATAAAAAAGTTCAAGACATCTCCAGAAAAGGTCAGGATCTTACAATAGACTAGTGACTTCACCACTAATTTTTATTTTTCTTAGTCTAGTGATTTATGTTAAGATGTTTTGGAAACTCAATATGACGATCCTAGATTTCCCATACCATAAGCCCTGTGAAATCTGCCATAATTACATAACATGAACCAAAGTCTATAATGATTTCTATTTATGTTTTCTATTTTTTCAACAAATGTATATGAATATTTTTTATTCATATATTATTTTTTATAGAAATAGAGATTGTGTATTAATAATTGTATTTAAAGCTATCTTGAAATGGTTTATTTTATAAATTTTATACATAGAGGATGTGGTGGAATATAAATGGGAATGTTTTCTCACACATTATGTATACACTTTTTTTCTATGGAGACTTGTCTGTATCAGATATAATGTAAATCATTGATTTGAGATACAAATTCTTAATCTCTTTTGTTCAGTGATGGAAGATATTACAAGTGGAGGGAGTTCTATTATTACATGGATATGGATAGTGTTGGATGACCATTTTGGAAGTATTTTGGTAATCAATGTGTATTCAAACTTATTAGTTTTCTATCCAATTGTTCCACTTATTTTTTTAATATAATTTCGTTATAATTATAAAAATTATAGATTTATATAACTTACCTTTGGTTAGGGTTTATGTTTATTTTGAAGTTATTATGTTTGGTGGTTATTAAGGTATTGTTTTATACCATTTCATTTTTGGTTATACTCTTATTTTAAAACTTTTTATTTCATGTGTGCGACATCTCTAATATATAGAGTGGACACTTTAGGTTCCCAGGATAAACCCAATTTATAATGTTATATTTTTATGGGAAAACCCATTCCCAAAGTATAGGTTATGGATTTAAAACTTGTTACCACTCCATGGTGATCAAGAATGTGATTTTTTATTTATCAAGGGCTGACATCGGTGTGAACAAAATATAGACTGAGTTGGTTCAATGTTGGTTCCATGTAACACTTTAAAATGAAAACCAAATAATCATATATTAGGAATAAAGGGTGAATATCAAGGAAATAAAGATAAAAAATGAGATTTCACAATAAAAAAATATCATAAAGAAGAACAAATAGAGGTATCAAAGTACATGAGCTCTATATGGATCTATGATTCTTATTTTCCTCTTGTGTTTTTTAAATCATTCATATCAATTGATTTTAACAATTATCAATATTTGGTACTTTATAGAGAGTCAAGAATTTGACTATTATGAATTATAAATCTTGGAGAAAACATGGATTATTTTATGATAGCTGTTATTTCATCCATTATATTTGACATGAAGATTTTTCGTTTACTTCTAAACATATAAAAATGTGATCATTGGAAGAAATGTTGAGTTGGGAAAAATATAGTCATTGTCCTAGTCATTGTAATTTTTTTGTGGAATAATACACCCACCAATTTAAAATGATGTAAATATCTATATAGAACTTCAACTTTATAAATTGTAGTTTAGATTATGAATTTCATTCCATAAAAGTCATTTTTTCCACTTTTGTTTCATCTATATAGATTATTCATTAATTTCCTTAGTGTGATGTTTGTATATTCCTAGATAGATGTTTCCTAGTATGTTTTAGTCCATTCCCTTTATCTGTTATACCATGTATCTATCATTTATTCATTCTTATGTGTATATTACTAAAAACACTTAAGTAGAGAATATTTGTATATGGAAGTTGACCCAACAAAAACATGCCTGGAAATGAATTATTTTGTAATAACAAGAAAATTATTAATTTTTCCTTTACACCATAATTTTTTTTTACGGTCTTCAACATAAGAAATTAATTGAAAGATACACTTTCTTGAGTGAAAACATTGAATATTCAATACATGGGCATCATCATTTCCTCCAATTTTATGATAATTAAAAAATTATGTTTTTATAAATTCATTGAAACAAGGGAATAAATAACTGACATTTGATTTTTTTATCTTGAGATAAATCCAAGTAGTTCTGGTACAATCATAAACTAAATTCTAAAAGTGATATCAATCAAGATATTTACTAGAAAGGGGAACCCTAACATCTATAAGAATATCACCACTAAAAAATGGGTAATGGAAGCACCATCTTTTATTGGTGCTAATAAAAAATTGATGATAAAGGAACCCTTTATTGGCGCTAAATTTTTTGAACTGATGAAGAAGCACTTTATCAGCACTTTTTTCTTAACGCTTATAAAGAGTACGCTTTATAAGTGCTAAAAAGGTGCTGATAATGAATTCATTTATCAGCGCTTTTTTGGAACTAATAAAACCATAGACCCATATTTTATAAAATCCGGTGCACAGTATCATCTATTTATCATGCCCTCAAGCCCTCGTGGTGTTGTACCCCTATGAAAATTCCACTCCCCCGTGATCTTCTCTTTGTCAGAGCTCCACCGCTAACCCTACTCCTTCTCCTCCCCCTCAAACCCCTTCCACCGATCCTTATCCCCGCAAACCCAACTTCATCCTATCTACTGGACTCCCTGCGAACCTTCTCCTCCATTTCTCAAAGGTGGCGTCTCCTCCCGTGCACCTCCCCCTCACGGTCACGCCTTCCCCTCCCGACATAGCGCAGAAGGCTCCCTAACCGCTCGACGCTTCTTCTCTCCCAACATCGTGTGTGCGATCTACTCTAGGTAAGTCTCCCACTTCTCCTTTTAGGTTTATTTTTTGTGGATAGTTTTTGTGAGAGTAGTTTTCATTAGGGTGATGTTTTTATTCCTCCCCATGATCACCACCCTTTGATTAGATGCTAACTAACATAGAGTGATAACAATCTATGTCACGATATAACACACGTAGTGGATTATTATACTTGGTTAGCAGATGATTTGAACTAAATTATGAATTTTTTATGATTCCCCATGGGTCCTTATGATGTTTGGAACTAGAATTTATTTTTCACCAAGTGTCATATATATGAGGGTTTGATATTCTTGTGCAACCTCAAGATAGACCTTATTATACATGAATATTCTATTAATGTTAAGTGTTTTCCTCATCCTTCTTGTGGGTTTATCTATACTGGGAAAGTGGTATTCTTATAAACCCCTTCAGGAAAAAGAAGATTTTTGATATTACCTGTCTCGTTATTAATTGGTTACACTTTGTGTGTGTCATGATGTGTCGGTGATTGTGTTTATGGGGAAGGTTCAATTTATGATAGTGATTAGGATCCCTCAAATATAGAAAGTGTATCCAACCCTATGGATGTTAAGTTATATTTCCCTTAGTTAGTGAGAATGGCTTTATGTGATGTGTGCAAGAAGAATACTTTTCTTCCCTATGAATATCCAGGAATTTTGGAATGATTCATAAGGGAGACTTATGGTTAACTCTTGGTAAGGATATAGTGTGTGCATCAACCCATATACCAGAGATGATGAGTGTCTTTGTGAAGTTATAGTGTTCTAAATTGAATCTCTCCTTGAGACGGTTCATAGTGGAGCCTATAATCCATTTAGGTTCATTTATTATTAAACCATGATTCATGGAGTGGCCTCCAGTCTTCATGCACTAGGTCCATAGAAGATGAGGAGATCAAAGTAGTGCATCCATGGAAAGGTGAATGGTATTCTTTGGAAAAGGACTTTGGGTTTATATGGTGGTATAAACATGTGAAAAGTTTTACTTGGGTGATAAATTCTTTTTAGGTTTTTGGGATATTTCTTAACGTAGATCAATGGTAAATTACAAACATCTTTCTTTTATGTTAATGATAGTTTAAGGGTGGTGTCAACTTAGTGAACCTCTATGACCATTTTTTTTTCTAGGTGCTAGTCTAGAAGGTTTTTTCTTGAAAATGGGGAGACACCATGCACTTCATTGGGAAAATAGTGATTCTTATCTAATACCTATTATGGTTATCAAGATTTTTATTTTGAATGGAGAAAGCTCTAGTAAAGAACTACCCTTGGTGTGTCAGGCCAAGTGATTTTGGTTAAGTACACCTACACTATGGAGAACCTGATTACGTGATGGGGGATGAATTTATTCTCAAGAGATTGTAAATGTATTTCACTTGGTTGGATTGTATTTCATCTCTTTTTATTAAATACATTAATTTATATTGATCAATTCATAGACCAACCTCTAGTGGTTTTGGGGAATTCAACATGTAATACTAAGATTTGGATGGTTATATTAGTGTTCTATTATTATGCCTATGGTTTGTTTTGATATCATAATCTTTTAAGGTAGTGATCTTATAGGATGTAGGGTTAGCAGCACCCACCCATAGTAGGTGTGTGATGCAAGTCTCATCTTAAGAGGCACTTTCATTCATAGGTACCTCAAGGATATCCCACTACTCCAAGGAATTTAATATGATTTTTATGGGTATAGACATATCACATTGTATTTTATTAGCATTCATGCTACAGTTAGAGAGGAAATCGACGAATAGCCTAGGTAGAGGAAGGAACTATAGAAAGGAGGTATGTACAACACTAAAGTGATGGACTAGATTGGGGAGAAGCATGATGTGGATGGAACTTTGGTTTTATTATACTAATATTACCCCTAAGTATACCACTCCTATATTGGGAAGTTAGTGGTTAGAATCTCGTATAGTTGTAGTCACTAGAGTCTTTTTACCAGGAGGCCCGAGGAGTGTTTGGAGCTATGATCTATGTTCATTATACTTTTCTTGTAGTACTATTAGAAATATATACAAGATAATATTTTTCCTAGTTTTTTCAATTATTTTATAGGTATATGGTAGGCGTTGGTAGAGCCTGAGGGAGAGTTATTGCATATTCTTTAGATGTTCATGATCGAATTTATGTTCACTAACCTTAATTTTCTATTTCTTATATTAATTTGGGTAAAAAACCTATTATATTTCGTTTATAAAATATATCTTTTTATCTCATGTTATTATATTATAATTACTGAATTTATGTAATCTAAATTAACTATTCAACCACTTTTTCAGATAATGACATCTACACGTTCTAGTGCTCCTAACCTCGAGGCTGAACAAGTCTCTCAAGTTGTTGCTTCTACTGCTGCGGCTACTACGGCGGCTGCTCACAATGCAGAGCAACAAAAAGTTTTTGAACCTATTGTTTCTCTTAGTGTTAAGGTCCAACAACCATCTGCACATGGTGTTTCTATCATTTTAGATGAACATATATATGATGTTGATATCGATGAAATGGTCGGGGATAAAGGACCGATATCACAGAAAACACAGGTGCGTCGTAGTTTGACAGTGTTATCCAAAGTTCTTAAGGGGAAAAGAAAAGTAATCAAATTTTATATTGGATGGAATTCACAAGGACAACATGTGAATCCCAACAAGGCTATGTTTAGTATTTACATCGGAATTATCACTCGGAAACACGTGCTGATTGACATAGATTCATGGCACCATGTTGTGTCTGGGAAGAAGGTTGTGATCTGGGAAGAAATTACGGTAAAATTATGATATTATTTATTTAATTTACTAGCATATGAAATAATGAAACAATGTCTTAATCTTCTCAATCTCTTGCAGTGTACATTTGTAGTAGATGATTCACACAAGAATTATGTACTATGGATTACAGGAAGGTGTCATCGAGTTTTTCACACTATTTTAACAAAATGTCACCTGAAAGATTCCAAAGGTAAAATAAACCCTCACCCTCCCCTTGTCTACACTCACCTGATATCCCAAGAATCATGGGATTCATTTATTGGTCATCGTGGGGATGAGAAGTTTTAGGTGCATTATGGCTTATAATATGTTGTTTGAGTATACATGTATTCATCACTTTGATTTTCAAGATTTCATTTATGAAACAACAACTCAGCACTAAAAATAATAAAAGTGTATCAAAACCAACATACCCCAATCGTAAAGCATGGATGGGGTATACTTCACTATAAAAGAAATTTGTGTGTATTCTAAATTTACAGAAATATTGTTAGGTTCCAAGAAACAACATCATAATTATCTTTCTATATTTATATGTAGATTGATGAGTCTAAAACCAAAGACACTTTCATCCCATGTCATCTACTATGGAAGGTGGCACGTGTGAATAAGAAAGGGAATATCATATATTAAAACACAAAAAAGGTGTGGGAAATATTTGTAAGTATGACGCGATAAAAATATATGCTTTAAATTTCTATTACATAAAAATAATAAGTTATTTTCTTATATCTGACAATCACATGAATCAGCTACTCCTGTAGCGGATGAAAACATATTATCGACGGCTTTGAAGTGGCCAAAACAATACGGTCATGTCAGAGGTGCAGAGTTTGGGGTGACAACCAGAGTATATTATGAGAAAAAACAAACGAATGATAGAGATGAAAAAATGAAACAAATGAGCGAAAGACTAGAAACTCATAAAGAACAATTTAAATGGAATGAAGAGTTACTAGAAACTTTTATGGGTGGGAAGAAAGGAAAAGACACAACTCAGGAAGAACCAGAGCGTAAACATCCCCCCCACCATCTTTGAGGCAAGCCATTCCCCTCAAAGAAATGTATTAGCTGTGGTAATCAATATTCTAATAATTTTTCCATTGAAATGTGAATCAGAAACACACTGATACTTTTCTTGTACAGATATTCTACTGGGTGATAATGAATATGATTTATATATGTCAACACCCACCTATCACCTTGTAGTGAGGGCTATGGTGTTCAACATCCCAGAGGAAAAGCTGCATAATAGACCACTTCTGAGAGATCATCTCAAAGTGATGATTACTGTAGCTCATGATCCAAATACGTAGATACTTATTCCACTTGATGAAGATAATATTCATATGGTCAAAAAGTCTATTGGGACATTCATTTCATGGTCGTCACAACTTTTAAGAGTACATGTTGACAAATAGGTATTTATTTGCATTTTTTCAAGATAAACCTTTAACAATTAATGAAAAAGGGTTCTGAACCAATGAATGTTATTATAGATGGAGAAAGGGAAGGGGTGACAAGAAACATCGGCTCAAAGGAATCTAAAGGATCGACCAACCGATCCCAAAGAGCTACTGAAAGCACAATTACACCACCTATTCTATATCCACATTTACTAGAATTAAAGACTCATGTGGATACGAAGCTAAGAGGTGGTAGTAGTCATATAGTTGGTTTTGAAAAGAATATATACGGAGAGGAAATTCATGATTTCATTGCTGGTGAAAATGTAAATGAGATCCTTGAATATGGTTGGCTAGGTGTCACAGTTGTAAATTTATATATGAGGTATGTTTTCATGAATTGATTTTCTAAAAGCTGATATCATGTGAAAATTATGACTAAATGCATTTTATATTATTGACAGACTTATATACGAAACATAGTTGAAGTAATTTTCCCATGATCCAAAATTCGGACTCATTATTCTTCATACCACATCAACACAACTAATGAAATTAGAGCAATCAAAAAATGATGAAATAGTGAACGGCTTGCTGAAAACATTTGAAAGCAAGATTACGGATTACAGACTCTTCCTAAAACCAACCATATAAGGGTAAAAATCTACGATTAAAGCATATCAATTATATTTTGACTTCTTTTATTACTTATTCCTTTTTTTAGGCAAAATTGGATGCTAATTGCGGTGAACTTGGATACTTTAAATATTTATTTTCTGGATTCAATGAAAGGATATCCAACAAACCGACCACACATGATGGAGTCTGTGAATCTATAAGACACTACATGCCACAGTTTAGGTCTAAACATCAAGTAATATAATTTATATTATCTTCTACTAAGGATTATATTATGATAGGTCGATGTATCATTATCGTCTAAAAAATAATGAGGACAGGGGATAAGCATAATGAGGCGAGAAAGTACTACGTCTGGACAAATATTAGGGTATATATAATAAAATTTCACTATCCAAACACATATCAACACAGGTTGCTTTTCTAGAAATGATCACTTTCTTTTTAGTGTCCAAAAAACAAACGATAATGATTGCGGTTATTATGTTTGTAAATTTATGAAAGAGATCATTTTTCATCAACAAACTAGCATCCCTAAAGAGGTATTTTCAAAAAAAAATACTATTTCATTTAAATTATTATTTATTTATTTATTTATTTGGGAGTACTACTATGACTGTCAAAAATCCTCATACTCACAAGATGATATATATTTTTTTATAAATGAGTGGGTTGTATAACTGATGGAAGATTGTACACAAATAGCATGGAGATCTAACTTGGGGACATGTACAATTGGCGATCATTTTTTAGAGGGGTAAAGGGGATCAAAAGATGAAACATTTATGTATGTAAAATGTTTGTAGGAAAAATTTAATTGTTATTACATAAAACATCCTTTCTACAATGATTCATTTTATCATTTTAACAGATGAAATGCACCATCAACATGCAAGAATGATGAACCACTTTTCTTTGGTATTTGGATAAGAAAAACCAATAAAATCTACAAAATACCTTCATATCTGATCAAATGAATTCAGATTGTGTTGATACATTCAAGGAAATATTTATTTGTCATTTTTGATATGTATGAGTAAACCCCGCCTCAATATAAGGCACGGTATGGCCGATATCACTCAAAGTGTCTCTCTTTTGTTTAAAATGGACAGAATATTAAGTGAAAACAACAACTGACCTATGGAAATCCAACCAAATGCATTCTAATTGAGTTTATAATTTAGTGGAATGATCCATGGGTCATTTTTTACATGTACGAGTCAACCCCGCTTCAATATGAGGCATGGTGTAGCTGCTATCACTCAAAGTTTCTCTTTTTGTTTAAAATGGACAGAATTTTAATTGAAAACAACAAATGATGTACCAAAATCCGACCAAACACATTATTATTGTGTTGATACTTTAGTGGAATGATCCATGGTTCATTTGTGACGTTTACGAGTCAACCCTGTCTCAATTCGACGCACGGTGTGGCCGATATCACTCAAAGTGTCTCTCTTTTGTTTAAAATGGACAGAATTTTAAGTGAAAACAACAACTGACATACAGAAATCTGACCAAATGCATTAATATTGTGCTGATACTTTAGGGGAAATATCCATGGGTAATTTTTGACATGTACAAGTCAACCTCGCCTCAATACAAGGCACGTTGTAGCTAGTATCACTCAAAGCATCTCTTTTGTTTAAAATGGACATAATTTTAAGCGAAAACAATAAATGACCTACGAAAATCCAACCAAATGAATTTTTATTGTGTTGATAATTTAGGGGAATGATCCATGGATCATTTTTAACGTGTATGATAAAACCTTACCTCAATCCAAGTCATGGTATGGCCGGTATAACTCAAAGTGTCTCTCTTTTGTTTAAAATGGACAGGATTTTAAGTGAAAAAAACAACTAACGTACGGAAATATGACCAAACGCATTCGTATTGTGTTGATACTTTAGGGTGAAAATCCATGGGTAATTATTGACATGAACGAGTCATACCCACCTCAGTAAAATTCATTGTCTGGCCGGTATCACTCAAAGTCTCTCTTTTGTTTAAAATGGATAGATTTTTAAGTGAAAACAACAACTGAAATACGGAAATCCAACCAAAGGAATTCAAATTTTGTTAATACTTTAGGGGAACGATTCATGGGTCATTTATGACATGTACGAGTCAAACCTGCCTCAATAGGAGGCATGGTGTGGCCGGTATCACTCAAAGTGTCTCTATTTTGTTTAAAATGGACAAAATTTTAAGTGAAAACAAAAACTCACGTACGAAAATCTAACCAAACGTATTCGGATTGTGTTGATACTTTATGGGAACGGTCTATGGGTCATTTGTGACGTGTAAGATTCAACACCACCTCAATATGAGTCACATTTTGTCCAGTATCACTCAAAGTTTCTCTTTTGTTTAAAATGGATAGTATTTTAAGTGAAAACAACAACTGATGTACAGAAATCCGATCAAACGCATTCAGATTGAGTGGATACTTTAGGGTAACAATCCATGGGTCATTTGTGATGTGTAAGAGTCAAACCTGCCTCAATATGAGGCACGGTGTGTCTGATATCACTCAAAGTGTCTCTCTTTTGTTTAAAATGGACACCCCAACCCCCTGGACGCCCCCAACCCCCTGGACACCCCCACCCTATGTACGCCCCCAACCCTCATAGACACCACCCCACCACCTGGACACCCCCCCCCCCACCACCACCACCCCTTGGACACCCCCAACCCCATGGAAAGCCACATGAAACCCCCTGGACACCACCCCACCCCCTTGGATAGCCCCACCAACCCCTGGACCCCACCCCCTGGACACAACCCCACCGTCTGGACACCCCCACCCCTCTAGACACCCCCCCCCCACCCCCTGGACACCACTCCACCCCCTGGACACCCCACTAGACACCCACCAACCCCCTCGACAGCACCCCCACCCCTCCTAGACACCACCCCACCACCTAGACACCCCCACCCCCTTGGATAGGCACCCCCACCCCCTAGATACCACCCCACCCCCCTTCGACAGCCCCACCAACCACATGGACCCCCCCACCCCCCCACGGACACCACCCCACCCCCTAGACACCATCCCACCCCTCTGAACACCCCCACCCCTAGAAAGACCCCCCAACCCCCTGGAACCCCCCCCCCCCCCGGACACACCCATGGACACCCCCCCCCCACCACCTCCCCCTGGACACCCCCACCCACTCTGGACACCCACCAACCCCCTGGATGCCACCCCATGCATCCTAGACACCACCCCACCACCTGGAAACCCCCCCCCCCCTACACACACCCACACTCCCCAAGACACCCCCACCCCCTTGGACAGTTACCCCACCCCCTGGACACCACCCCACCCCCCTTGAACAACCCCACCAACCCCCTAGACCTCCCCCACCCCAATGGACACCACCCCACCCCACCCCCCCCCCCCCCCTTGGACATCCCCACCCCACCCCCAGGACACCACCCCACCCTCTGGATACCCCCACCCCTCTAGACACCCCCACCACTGGAAATCCCCCCAACCCCTTGGACACTACGCCACGCCCCTGGAAACCCCCATGGACAACCCCCCCCCCCCCCCAGACACCCACCCAGAAACCCCCACCCCCTTGGATAGCCACCCCCACCCCCCTGAACACCACTTAACCCCCCTTGGGCAGCACCACCAACCCCCTAGACCCTCCCACCCCTAGGACACCACCCTACGCCCTGGACACCCCCACCCCTAGAAATCCACCCCACCCAACACCCTAGACACCCCCCTGGACACCCACCCCCCCCCCCCCAGACACCCAACAATCCCCCTGGACCCCCCCCCCCTCCTCGACACAACCCCACAACCTGGACACCCCCCCCCCCACCCCCACCCCCTGGACAACCCCACCCCCATGGACAGCCCCCACAACCCCCTGGACACCACCCCACCATTCTTGGACAACCCTATCCCCCCAGACACCCTCAACCACCTAGACACCCCCACCCCCGGACACCCCACCCCCCTGGACACCCCATACCCCCCTTGGACGACCACCCCAAACCCTTGAACATCCCCCAACCCCATGAATTATAATTTGAATTCTTTATGTATTTAATTAACTTATGAATTATGTGTTGACGGTGTATGGGTATAATTGTTTAAATTACATTATGAATTATGTGTTAATTTTGTATGGGTATACTTGTTGAAATGCTAATTTTTTTGTAGGTCTTGTTTGGGTGTGTTGCTGCATAATTTTATATTACAGCAGGCAGTGCATTTATCAGTTCTTTTTAGCACTGATAAAGGCAGCCTTTATCAGCGCTAAAAAGGTGCTGATAAAGAGACATTTTATCAGTGCTCTTTTAGCACTAATAAATGTATCCTTTATCAGTTCCATTTTATCACTGATAAAGACCCCCCCCCCTTATCATCACTAAGCTTTACAGTACTTTTTTAGCGCCGTTAAAGCCTATTTTGAGTGCTGATAAAGCCTGTTTTTGTAGTAGTGTATGTTCAAAATTGATTTATTTATTTTTTTATAAACAGAAAAAAGGATTAATTTTCTATTTAACTTTAAGAAAAATAGTAAAACCTTATTACTATAATAATTAACTATAGGATAAATATTTTTATCATAAATAACGATAGTATGATGAATATATCCTAATAAAAATCAAACATAAAATACAAAAGGAATAAACAAAATGGATAATATTTTATCAATATGATTTATCAATGGATGAAGAATATTGAGATTGGATTAGGAAACCATATTTTTTAGTCAATCCAATCATCATCCATGGTCAATATAGAAAAACCCTGTATTTTCATATATTAAAATTTCATCATTTTTTTCATAATACTTAGTACATTACACAATAGTTTCCCCAATAGAGTATTAGTATAGTTCCTTTGGAAACATGGAAATATAAATGGTAGTACATAAGTGAGATTCATTATCTCCTACTAGGTTATTCATGACTATCACCCTTCATAGACACATCATACATTCTAAACATCTTCATAACGTTGGAAAAGGAAATATAAAAATGAGTGAGCTCAGATTCTCAAAAAGGGTAAAAAGGATATATGTAAGTGTAAACATGTGCATGAGGGTATGATAATGTGATCATGACATTAGAATATCATACCCTACATAAAAAATATAATAAACATGAATCATGGCATGAATATTTTATGTTTATAAGACAAGAATCCTAATGAAATCAAGAGCATAATCCATGAAATCATAACATTGGAATAAGTCATGGAATTATGGCAAACACATAAGCATAAAAAATGATTTCCATAATAGTCAAGGCATTACTACCAAGGACATATTAGTAGTATTGGTTCACTCTCCATACCATCATGGTAGTCATTGTTAACTCCCATGACCTTCTTAGTAGTAAACGTTCACTCCCAAGACTATCTTAGAAGACAAAGTCCTTTATTGAACAAAGTTCACTCCCCATTACAATAATTTCTATCTCATGAGATATAAATCTTTACCCAATGCATTAGAGAGAGATATTGGTCACAAAAATATCATAATGAAATCATATATATGTTTGGAACAATATCATAAATAGTCATATCATAACCCATGAAATGTAATGGATATCATAAATATGTAATCATAACATAACTGGTGGAAAATCGATAAGTTTCATAATCGTTTCATCAAAGAATAACCCATGAAAAGAAGCGGCTTTAAAAATCATATAACCCATATAAGTGAAATGGTTTTTATAAACATATAACCAGTGAAAGAGAAATGGGATTCATAAAAATATAACCCATGAAAGAGAAATGGGATTCATAAACAAAAATCCATCAAAACATAAACCATTCATAGAAATAATATAAATGGAACCTTTGGATCATTTCTCTATAAAGGAAGTAGTAACACAAACAAATGTCATATTAGATGGGAAATAATTTTGAAACATATTTTAATGAAATTTATTAAGGAAAATTTCCTCTCTTATTTGAAAATTTATTTCTAAAATATCAAACCTTTTTTAAATCCTTTTTCTTTGAAAATTTATTTTAAAACATATAAATAAATATTTGAAAATATTTTGAAAACATATAAATGAATCATGAAAACATTTTGTAAATGATTTTATTTAAAAATATCTTTGAAAACTTATAACAGAAGCTCTAAAATCATAGAAAATTTTAAATCCTTTTTCCGTGAAAATGATCTTAAAAGAACACTTTAAAACATTTTTGAAGAATGTTTCAGAAAACATGTTTTTTTATAACACAAATTTCTAATCAAAAAGAGAAATAAGGTCATATTTTATTAAAACATTTTGTTAAATATTTTAAGTACCAAAGAATGTAAAAATGGTACCAATACATGAATATATCAGTAATAACTATAGGATAATAAAATAGTAAGTGTTTTTGAGATACGGATCATAATATTTCATCAATAGAAGCATCAACATCAACAATATCAATAAATGATGAGATTGTTACAATAAACTCTTACCACTTGGTAACTTTGAATCATACTCATCATTTAAGAAAATTAAATTACATGAATCTTAAAATATCATGAAAATAATGATATTCATTATATAAAATGTCAAATATAAATATATACACCTCATAAAAGAATATAGGTGCATAACAAAACATGTGTCTCAAAGAAGGAAAATTGAGACAAAATTAATTAAATGAATTGGTAACTTTTGAAACATCAAACCCAAGAAATATATATCATAAAATAAATATGTAAACAACCATATAGTTATGGATAATATTCCTATAATATATTCATGGGTATTATATACACCAAAAAAATTAAAGAGCGGTGAATAAGGAATAAATCTCAATGAAATAAAAGTGAGATGAGAAAACCCTTACCTTATGTATTGGCTCTCATCATACTCATAAAAACCTCCTATTTAATAAATATAATTTTATTATAAATATATTAAAGAACCATATTTTATTAGATAATACCATATATTATTTTATTATGACTTTATATTACCCATTTATTAACAATTCCATGTTAATGTTACACTTCGGGAAATATCCGCTTCTTTCGTACAAGTTTAGGTTGTTATTCTTTATCATATTACATAGATCATTATTTAATTATTTATAGAATGTAAAAATTATTTAAATATCATATATATTCAGTATTTAAATATTTATAATAATTTATAAAATATAGAAATATGAAATGGAATACACCGTTCATAGAGACTGTAAGCCGTACAAATGCATGAATGTTGTTTTCATTTTGTTGTCGTATTGAAGGTAATAAAGTAAATGAAATATATTCATGTATATATATATATATATTAAACTTAATGTAGAATTATTATTTCATATATATCATATAAGTTCACTAAACTCATCATTAATACATTCCATGTAAAGTGTGAACGAATCACATCGCTTTGAGAAAGCGGTAATCCACACGTCCACATATAAAGTTCTCATATTTACACAAAATAGAAAGAATAAAGGTATATTTTATATTATAATTAAACAAGTATAAATAAATCATAAATATCATATATAAAATATAAAAATAGATATTCTATCATAATTCCCAACCAGGAGAGGTGGTAAAGGAAAACGAACAACATCGTTTTGTGAGGTGGTAGTTCACCGATCACAAAAATGGAAAGTTCATTACCCATTAGATGAAAGTGTGTGTATGTTTAGGTAAAACCCTAAAAAAGTCTAAGTGTATTTAGGATATTTATTTTATTATACACTTATGTAATAAGAATATGTGAGGTGGTGGAGAATGAAAATAAAACAAAGGAGCTTGAGGAAGGATGTTGTCTCTTCTTTGGGTAAATCCTCTTGGTTTGCACCAAATCGATTCCTTGGATGGATTTATGGTCCAAGGGAGGATTATATAATGAATTTATGGGATTTTTGAGGATATATGGGAGATTTTGGCCGATGAAAATGTCTTGATATGTGTGAATAAGTGAGGGGGTGGGTGCCATTTTATAATAGTGGAGTGGAAATCTTGTAGATATGAAAAGGTAAACACAATTGAAAGATATCTCATACATCATGTGCCCAAAATAATTTTTAAAATTTGATAAAGATGAAAATTTGTTGAAATATTTCCATACAATGGTATTCTACATGTTTCTGGGTCATTTTTCCCCTTAAGATTAAAGTTTAACCATAAATTAACTAATTTTCTTACCTTAATCATTGTAATTAATTTTAATCACTTTCACTGATATTTTTGGTCAAAAACTAAGTTTTATTTATTATAAATTAAAAATTTTGATTATTACAAGTATTTAATCAATTTTTCAAAATTATAATTGTATAATTTCCTTAAAATAATTAAAAATTAATCTTGTAGATGTGTCATGACAGCAGGTTTTTAAGGTTACAAGTTTGAAGAGTTTTTATATCTGATTCCAATGTGAAATTGGTTGCAATGAAATAAATTGTATTAATTGATGTAAAATTGATATAATTAATCTTCAAAATAAAATTAAGATATAATTTAACTATATAAATAAATAAAAATAAAAATAAAATTTGAATTAAAATTCAGTATTTTTCGCTATTCTTCCAAAAGTGAAGGTTTTCAGAAAATTCTAAAAAAATTTACCCTAAGAAAATTTTGACATTCTAAATTCAAAAATTATTTTTTTATCAAATTCATTTTCTAAAAGTGTCTAAAATCAATTTAATTATTATTAATAGAAGGACATAAATGGCAGTTCTTTTGGGAAAATGGTATTTTTAATCATATGAAGGCATTACCAAAAATTATATATTTTGTTATCAATATATTTTATTTATATAATATAATTATAAATAATATTTAAAATGGATTTATTACTATTTCTATTGCTAATTTGAATGACTAGGTTATAACTATCTTTTTTAAATAATTATAATAATAAATTGATGTTACGTAGAAACTCATTGTTGCGTCTAGCGCGAGCTAAGATTAAGTTGCATGTATTGAAAGATTATATTGGTTTTTTTTATAACCAAATATTGAATTAGTGTATCATACAATGCAAGACATCAAATAAAAATAATTTATTTGAAAAAAATGTTCATAAAAACTCAGGTTGTTACATTATTCCCCCCTTAAAATGTATTTCTCCCTCAAAATTCATCATTATGATTCAAAAAAATGATGATACTTATACTTCATCATATCCTCAAGTTCCCACATATATTCCTCTAACTTGTGGATTCTCTACAAAACATTGACCAGCTGAGTGTCCTTATTTCGTAGAACTTTCTATATGCAATCCATAATTTCAATTTTTTGTTCCTGTTAGGTACCGAGACATGCAGTGGAAGCCCGTGGGCCAGAAAATTAAAAAATTTCACATCACAGAAGCGACGTTACGAAATTGAATCTGGTGAGCTATCCTGGTATGGTCCGAGGACCATGCGTTGATTTTTCAGAGCACAAAAAGTAAATTGAACATGTACCTAGTTCAGATCAAACGTGTGCTAGTCCGCTACAGGACGCCGGTGATCATTGCTCGAAGACTCCAATGTCAAAGACCTCTAGATCGTCCACACACGCCTCTTGAATCTTCTTGCGCATCATTTGTCGAGATCTAGGTGCTAGATTGGATCTTCAATTCTCACTTCAGCGCAGCAATGATCACCGCAAGGTAAGAAACATAGATCTGAGATGGATGAACTTGAAGATATTCCTTCACTTGAGAGACTCTCTCTCTCTAGATTCCAGTAGGATAGAGAAGCTCTCAATCTCAACACATGAAGAGTTACATGAGAATATCCACTCTCTTACTTATGTAGGTAATGTTGAAAAATCATGGTGTGCGCTTCCAGCCCCTGTGTAATAATCGTCTTCTACATAAGTGTTATAAATAATTATTTATGACAAATAAAATTATGCCACAAATCATATTTATAATTTATCACTTACTCATAATATATATATATATATATATATATTAAATATATTATGTGATAAACATGAGTCTTTAACTCGACTCACACCTCCTGTTAATATTAAACAAACCTAGGATATTAACATCAATTTGAATAATATTAAAACTTGTATTTACTAATCACTTGTAAATACATATTATAAATAAATTAAACATATTATTCTAATATTGAATAATAGTAAATAATTTATTTATTACTTGGTGATCCATAGAAATTGGATAATACTCGGACCCTTTTGTGGGGCCCACCAAGTTATACATTCCTATTCACATAATAGGGAAGATTCTCAAAGCACTATTGTGTGTGACCCTCTAGGTCCTTATCTCAATAGCAGTGAATAATATCCACTGACCAAAAGCGGGGTCTAGAAACCCATTGAGGCCCCTATAGAGAAAAGGTAATGTCAGAGAAACGACTACCTTCCTACGAACATGGTATGTGTAATATAATCTCATCATCATCGATATCTCAATAAAGAAGAATGCACACTAGTGTCATCATCCTTTATATTGCTTTATTTTATTTTTTGATTTTTCTGGATGGTCTTACCTTCCACTACCATGGCCATGGATTTGATAAAGGTGCAACCATCCTAATCAACAAGGCCCGAGATATCTCTTCCTAAACTCAGAAGCAACAAATCTTTTCTCGAAAATTCAATCAATTCCATGACATTAATGACGTACCCGATACAAACTACCTCGCCATGAATTTGTCTCCATGGTTTTTACCTTGAATCAAATGCACGTAATTAAATGACATTCATTGATAATGACCTCATGTTTGGAGACTATTACACATGTCCGTAGATAGGAACGAGAAATGACAACTGAAACATGTGGTGTTCCTATAATGTGGGTATGTCCTCATGATCACAACTCCTAGAGATCATCAAGTGTGAACTTCATGAGATGAAGTCTCAATGCTTATGAGCCCCCAACAACTGATGGTCACACATCATCTATGTCCTTTCATAATGATGTAATTAAACCATAGGACATTAATTTAGGATTATTATCATAGTATCTTGGGGTTCTCATTATAGCCTAGGATTAGTTATACCCCCCCTCATACGACATGTAATCTAATGAAATTTCCTTAAACAAAGTGGATGCAGAAGTATCTACACTATTATGGAAAGATAAACACATATATTATAACAAACTGCATACATGTAGTGATAGTAAAATTACAATACAAGTTGGGTCTAGGGAACCCACTTTCAACACTCCCACTTGCTCTAGAGCCAACTGCTAATAGGTTTCAATCCGCTAGCTCTCACATGAGAATCATGCTTCTACTGAGAAATGGCTTTAGTCAGGGGGTCTGCCACATTTCCCTCTATGGATACTATTCTAACTATGACTTCAACTCTTTGAGTAAAATTCCTCAAGATATGAAACTTCTGAAGAATATGCTTTGTCCTCTAGTGAGACCTAGGCTCGTTGGAAAGCTGCACTATTGTAGTATTATCACAATATAATGGAATAGGGTCTACACTACTAGGCACAACACCAATGTCTGAGATAAATTGTGTATCTAGACTGCTTCCTTTTCTACATTGGAAGCTCTAATATATTCAGACTCTCCTCTAGAATCGACTACCACATATTTCTTCGAGCTTCTCCAGCTCACTACACCACCATTCAAGCAAAAGATGTATCCTGACTAAGATTTCATATCATCATGATCTATCAGGAAACTAGCCTCATTTTATCCCCTCACAACTAGTTCCTCATCTCTTCCATACACCATGAACATACACTTAGTATGCCTCAAGTACATTAGGATATTTTTAACAGCTATCCAATGAAGCTCTTCGGGGTTGTCTTGATATCTACCCACCATGATTAAAGAAAAGGCGACATCAAACCTAGTATATATCATGGCATACATGATAGAACCCACTGTTGAGGTATAATGGAATCTACTCATTCTTTAAATTTCCTCTCGTGTTTGAGGACACATTTTCATGGAGAGATTTATACTATGTGACATAGATAACAATACTCTCTTGGATTGTTCCATATTGTACCTTTTAAGTACCATGTCAATATATGTACATTGACTTAGCCCAAGCAGCCTTTGAGATATATCTCGATATATCTTAATCCTTAGAATGTATGTTGCTTCACCTAAGTCTTTCATAGAGAATCATTCATTTAACCAAGTCTTAACTGACTGTAATACTTGCACCTCATTTCCCATAATTAATATGTCATCAACATATAATACTTGGAAAACGATTACATTCCCTTTAATATTTTTATATACATAAGTCTCTCTTTCATTTTTGAAAAAACCAAAATCTCTTATGGCCTCATAAAAATGAACATTCCATGATCTTGATGCATGCTTCAATCCATAAATGGATCTCTTCAGCTTGCATACTTTATTGGAATTCTTTGACATGACAAACCCTTCGGTTTGAGTCATATATATGTCTGCAACCAACTTCCCATTTAGAAAAGCAGTTTTGACATCCATTTTCCAAATTTCATAATCATGAAAGTCTATTACTGCAATCAATATTTTTATGTATTTAAGCATTGCTACTTGTGAGAAGTTTTCATCATAGTCAATGCCTTGACATTGCCTGAAAGCCTTTGCAACCAGTCTTGCTTTAAATGTATTAACCTCACCATCCATGTTCAGCTTCTTCTTTAATACCCATTTTCTTCTAAAGGGATTTACATCATCTAGAGGGTCTACAAAAATCCAAACTTGATTTTGGTACATAGACTCCATCTCAGAATTCATGGATTCTTTACATTTAGCAACTTCTTGGCCTAATACTACTTCCTTGTAGGTTAGAGGTTCATCATCCTCAAGGAATAAGGTGACACCTAACTCGGTGACAAGAAAACCATAACACTCTAGTTCTCTAACCTCTCGTGTAGACCTACGCAGTGTCTGTGTCTCAGGAACAACTTCTTCTTCCACATGTTCTTATGGAGATTGTTCCTCCGCCAACTCTTGTGCATCTGGAGCATTAACTTCATAGAAGCCAATATTTCTCCCAGTATTTCCAATATAAATGTGTTCCCTTTCTAGAAATGTGGAATATCTTGCCAAAATTACTTTTGTATCTAATGGGATATATAGGTAATATCGTCTATTTTCCTTTTGATAACCTATAAATATTCATTTAGTGCTTCTGGATGCTAATTTTTCACTAGTTAAAGTCTTGAAAAATGCCTCACACCCCCACACACATATGTGTGTCAGACTGGGTTTCATTCCATTTCATAACTGATATAGAATCCCATATGCAGCTTTAGTTGGTACTTGGTTAAGGGTATATGCTGTTGTCTGCAAGGTGTATCCCCAAAAGGATAATGGAAGGGTTAGATGACTCAGAATTAATCTCACCATGTCAAGCATGGTCATATTCCTCCTTTCACTAACACCATTCCATTGTGGTGTATAAGGATGAGTGAGTTGGGTTACTATCCCATACTCCTTCAAGTGATCAATGAAATCTTGGTTAAGATATTCTCTACCTCAGTCTGAGAAAAGTGATTTTATCTTCTTAGCAAGTTGGTTTTATACTGAATTTTGGTATTCCTTAAAAAAACTAAAGGAATCTAAATTATACCGCATTAAGTAGATATATCCATACCTACTATATTCGTCAGTAAAAGTAATGAAGTATAAAAAACCACCCCTTGACTCTACTAGAAATGGACCACATACATCTGTATGTATTAATTCCAATACCGCATTGGCTCTTTATCCCTTTCCTGAGAAAGTTTCTTTTATCATCTTTCCTTGTAAACACTCTTGACATACATTTAAGGGTTCTAACTATAATGAGTCTAGATACCCTTATTCATGTAATCTTCGTAATCAGTTCCCGTTTACATGACCAAGTCTGTAGTGCCATAGGCGGGTGATATTTGAGTCATGTTTGTTGTTTTTGTCATTGATTTCTATTACTAAGTTCTCTAGTTTCATCATATATAAACCATTGTTAAGATATTCCATACCATAACATATGTTATCCCTATAAAAGAGACAACATTTATTTCCAAACTTGAAATAAAAACCCATAGTGTCTTGACTCGACACAGAGATAATGTTTCTGGTAACAGAAGGTACATAATAGCAATTGTTTAAAACTAGAACCAAACCAGTTGGTAAGGTTAAGTGATAGTCTCCCACTTCCAAGGCTGCTAGACTTCCACCATTTGTATCTCGAAGATCCAGTTGACATTTTTCAATATTCTTGAACCTACTTGGTTCCTGTATATGAATACTATTGTGTGAGCCACATGCCGTATCCAATACCCAACTTTTAGATAAAGATATATTGCATTCAATGACAAAAATACCTGAAGTAAAAGCATCAGTTTTCTTCTTCCTACCAGCTCTGCAATTCTTCTTCCAGTGGCCTTTCTTGCCACATCCAAAAAAGATAGCTTCCTCCTCATCACTTTGCCTCTGAATATTTGGCTTCTTTGCAGGACGATGCATTGGTGTATTTGGCCTTGACTTGGCCTTAGACCCCTTTGCCTTGCCCTTGTTTTTCTTGTTCACCATAAGGATAGTTGAATTGGTGTTTTTCATGTCCTTATCAGCTTTCTAAACTAAAGCCAAAATATCCAGGAGCGACTTTTTCATATCATTCATATTATAATTCACAATTAAAGTCGAGAAGCTTGATGGTAAAGAGGCAAGAATGAGATATCTCAATAAACAAGAATGCACACTATTGTCATCATCCTTTATATTAATTTATTTTATTTGTTGATTTTTCTGGACGGTATTACCTTCCACTACCATGAAAATGGATTTGATAAAGGTGCAACCATCCTAATCAACAATCCATAAGAGATCTCTTCCTAAACTCGGAAGCAACAAGTCTTTTCTCAATAATTCAATCAATTCCATGCCATTAATGACGTACCTGATACAAACTACCTCGCCATGAATTTGTCTCCATGGTTTTTTCCTTGTATCAAATGTACATAATTAAATGACATTCATTGATAATTATCTCAAGTCTAGAGTCCATTACACATGTCCATAGATAGGAACGACCAATGACACCTGAAACATGTGGTCTTCCTATAATGTGGGTATGTCCTCATGATCACAACTCCTAGAGATCATCAAGTTAGAACTTCATGAGATGAAGTCTGATGTTGTTAATATTTTCATGACTTATTATATACTCACTTTACTGAATTTATATTAAATGTGCATAATTTGTGTGAAATATTAATGTTTTAATATTAAGTATACTTTTTGATCATTTTAGAAGTAGTCCAATTGATTCGGTTTACCATTTTATTTATAAATCTCACACTACTGATCCGAATTGTGTGGTTCTTGTTTTGTAGGATTCCTAATTAAATATAAAACATTTCATTAGAAGGTATCATGGGCTAATTCTACCATTTGAAGGATCACATTTACCACACAAAATAACCTACAGAATCTGTGAACAAACTGGACCATCCTTGAAGATTGATTTACTGGGCTCAATCCAGAAGTCCAAAAACATTAACTCTCCAACATAATTCTAGGGACACTACATGTCATCTTGGATAAAAATTCAAGTCCCAAATCCAAGAACAAGGGGCCCAAATGAAGCATTGAAGTCCATCCCACCATTCTGGACGAGAAATAAAATTAGTATAGTATTCATGACATATCTAATTATGTAAGAATCAAATAGAGCTGATAGCTTTCATTGTGAAATAGCAGATATAGGTGGCCGACTTTTTTGAATAAGTCATCCGGATTTGAAGGCATCTTCTTGTTCCAAAATCCATTCACATTTGGCCATCGAAAAAGCATGGATAGAAATGGATAGTTTACCTTAGTTTAATAAAACCGCCATAACTTTGGCTCCACTTGTCCAAATGCCTCCAAATGTTGAAATTAGTCCGCCAACTTTATTATATAAAACTTTGAAGAAGGGGATATTTGGATATTCGGATGTCTGAATAGCCAACTTGGTGATGCAAGTGGAAGGACAGATTGGGAATGAAAACAGTCCACTCCTTGGGCTATAAATACTCTCCCATTATCTCCTTGAGAGGGGTTGGAATTTTAGAAGAGAGAAGAACATATTTTCATGACCAAAGACTTTCCAAATTCTTGGGAGGATCTTCCATACTCAGTTTTTCACTTGAGATACATTTCCTCCTCTCTTTGTTTTCACTTAGTTTCGTGTTTTTTGTTTTTGTAATTTTATAAGTCCTTTCTTTTGAAATTCTATTTTAATGCAAGTTTCTTCTTCAATATCTCTTATTCTCATTCACCTTATGTAGTTTAATATTTATGTTCTTAAAATGTTTTAAATTCAGTTGAATCCCCTTCCCTTCTTTTTCTTCCTCATTCAATCGAAAATCCATTTTTAATTATCATCACTGTTCGTGTGTGTGTGTGTGTTCAATGCAAAAATATTTTCTAATCCATTTCTTTTTCTTTTATTCTTAATTTATCATAAAAATTATTATAACCAGAATATTAAAAACCCAAATGGATGAGGAAATATCTCATTGGGTGAGTTATAATTTAGGGATGTTAAGTGATTGACAGTATTTTCTCGATGTGTATTTGTTAATTTAACATTGTGTATATTGTACTTAATATGTCATGGATTAATGACATATTTTGTTTAGCAGGTGGTTTCCATGGATTATTGGAACCACAAATACACTACCATAAATATATACTGATTGATAATATAATCATAATTAAGTTATGTCTTGTATTAAAGCTTTAACACTTAGGAATTCTAATCGACGTCAACTTGTGAAGTGGGTGTTAATTTAAATGCAATATAAAGCAAAGATCAAGGATATCACAAGATTAACTACCTAATGATGAACTCACCCCAATATTTATCAATTTGTTAAATCAATTATATACAATAAATAATTTCAATTAAGCTCTGCAAACAAACCCCCCTAATCAAAATACAATCAACTAAAAACAAACGACTAGTACGAAGTACCATCGCCGAGGATTCGACCCGAGTGCTGCTATACAAATTAGCAGAGCACCAGAACCTTGACCGGTCGATAGGAGACAATTGGCCATGCATTTCAAATGGGTCCGTTTCCAGGGATGGCGCTTTAATTATTTTTTGGTTTCTGGTAATTGTAATAAAAAACCCCAAAAAAATTTAAAAAAAATTGAAAAAAAACACTAAGAAAACCCCGTCTTCTCATAAAAATCATAAACGGAAAAAATAAAAAGAAAAAATCATCTTCCTCTTTACTCCAAAATCTCTCTGAATTCCCCGTAGCCTTCCAAACAATCCCTCGGATTTGTTTGACCCTGAAATTGAGCAAACACTTCGCCAACTTAGGAGGAACATAAGAGATAATCAAATAATTCAAGAACCAGTCCTTGTCCAACTAGTTGAATTAGAAATGTCCAATCCTAGGGAAAAAACCCTTAAAGAACATGATGCCCCTGATATGAATTACCAACCTCTTGGTATTCAATATCCCAACAAAGAATCTGACTTCGAACTCAAATCAGGTTTGATTCATCTTCTCCCTCATTTCCACGGGCTAGCCGATGAGGATCCACATCTCCACCTTAAAGAGTTCCAAGTGGTGTGCTCTACCATGAAGCCTCAAGGGGTTTTTGAAGAACCAATCAAACTCTAAGCATTCCCTTTCTCCATAGCTGACACTGCTAAGTCCTGGATCTACTACCTTTCTCCTGGTTCCATAACCACATGGAATGACATGAAGTGACACTTCTTAGAGAAATTATTTCCTGCTTCTCGTGCTGCTTCTATCCGAAAAAAAAATAAGTGGTATCTGTCAATTCCCAAGTTAATCACTCCATGAGTACTGGGAGAGGTTCAAAAAGATTGTGGAAACCTTCCCACATCACCAAATCCTTGACCAACTCTTGATCCAATACTTCTATTAGGGGTTATTGGTTATGGATATAACTCCCATAGATGCCTCAAGTGGTGGTGCTCTTGTTGATAAAACTCCTGCAGAAGATAGAGATCTCATAAGTAACATGGCTGCAAACACACTACAATTCCATACTCGAGAACATGATCAAGTTAAACAAGCCCAAGATAATCAATCAATTGATCCGAACAAGATGACCGAGTGGATGAGTGAACTTACAGGTCTTGTACGACAGCTAGCTGTTGCCACCAAATCCCCAACCGCGTCTTCTCCACAATCAATGTTTCCTGGACCTATCAAAAACTGTGGAATCTAAAAATCTCCATCTCATCCAACTAACACATTTCCATAACTTCAAGAGGATCAATTCGATTCATCTGGACCAAGGGATCTCAATGCAGCATATGCTCAGCGGAACACCAATCCTCAACTATCAGGTCATTTTGTTAGAAACTTTAACCAACCTCACTCTGAGCCCTTCTCTTCTTCCTATAACTAAGTCCTTAGGTATGGTAATCCCATATATCACACCCCTCAATTCCCTCTTCAAAACCCAAACCAATTCCAATATGGTCAAGGTGGTGGTAACTTCCATCAACCTTATCCTTGTGTTCCTCAACCTCAAAGGAACAATCCTCCTCCTGGATTCCATTATCCTAGTGAGCCTTCCCAATTCCAAAACTAATACAATCGATTTCCCAAGAACCAAAATCAAGGCAATCCCAACTAGGGACAAGCCTCTTATTCAAAAAAACCATGGGAAAGTGCAGTGGAAGATCTTTCCTCCTTCACCTGTTCTAGCCTTAAAAACATTGAAACTCAAATAGTTCAACTTGCATCACACCTGAGCCAGCAACAACAATAAAATTCTTCCTAACTCCCAGCTCAACCATTACCCAACCCCAAGGGTAATGTAAGTGAAATTTCACTTAGATCATGAAATCACATTGCTATGCCTCAAGATAAGTCCTCTAGACCTCCTTTGAATGTTGACCTAGAAAATGAAAAGAAAAAGAAACTTGAAAAAGAACCTGAAACCATTCTCTCACCTCCTTCAATTCCACTTAGGAACCAAATTCCATTTCCTCAAGCTATTTCTAAACCAAGGAAGTCCTTTGAACCTGATCCTAAAATGCTCGACATGTTTAGACATGTTGAAGTCAACATTACCCTCTTAGATGCCATAAAAAAAATTCCTAAGTATGCCAAGTTTCTTAAGGAATTGTGCACCCACAAGAGGCAACTTAGGACCTTTGAAATGTTTCCACCCAGCAGTCTATTCCCATAAAGTCCAAAGATCCAGGGACATTTACAGTCTCATGCCAAATTGGAATTTCCAACTTTGATGATGCACTCATAGAACTAGGAGCCTCAATTAATGTCATGCCCAAATCCATCTTCTCCAACCTTGGTCTCGATCCCTTACATCCAACAGGTGTTGTCATTCAGTTAGCCAATCGAAGCATAGACAGTCCTGAGGAAATAATTGAGAATGTCCTTGTCCGAGTAAATGATCTTATCTTCCCGGCTGATTTCTATGTTCTTGACATGGAAGGTGAGAATAACTCTTCTCGATCTCCCCTAATTCTAGGAATACCATTCCTCATGATTGTGAGAACCAAGATTGATGTCCATTCAGGCATCTTATCCATGGAATTCGGTGACCAACTGGTCAAGTTCAACATTTTCCAAGCCATGTGATACCCATCTGAGGATCACTCTACATTCTCAATCCATGCTTATGAGGAAACTTCTAAGAGTCAATCGAACCTCAATCAACCATGTTCGTTATGTTCTAATGATAAAGGATCATGTGAAATCGGCACCATGATTAACAAAGTCATAAATGGTGAAGTTGATGTGGACCTCTCATTCATAGACTCCATAAATCTAGAGGAACTTGAAAACTCTCTTGAATCCCACATCAACTCTGATCTCTACTACTCCACCTTGGATAGTATTAAAGAAAATGAATCTGAAGCAACTGAAGTCTCTGCATCCATTCCTGAGATGTCTAACCCACAAATGAGAGATGATACTGATCTAAAACCTCTTCCTGAACACTTGAAATATGCATTCCTCTTCCATGATCACTCATATCCTGTCATTATCTCTACCACACTTACTGAAACCGAGGAGTGAAAACTTGTTCAAGTGTTAGAGGAAAACAAAAAAGCCTTAGGTTGGACCCTACATGACATACCAGGAATCAACCCTTCCCTTTGCATGCATCACATTCATCTTGAAGAATCATCCAAACCAATTAGACAACCAAAAAGAAGACTCAATCCACTCATCCTTGCGGTAGTTATGGAAGAGATCACCAAGCTTCTTCAAACTGGTATTATCTACCCAATTTCTGATAGTGAATGGGTTAGTCCAATTTAGGTTGTACCAAAGAAGGGTGGGATAATTGTTGTCACAAATGAACATGGGGAGGTAGTCACAACTCGAGTGAAGAACAAATGGCGTGTATGCATCGATTATCGAAAATTGAATGCTAAAACACGAAAATATCACTACCCTCTTCCATTCCTTGATCAAATACTAGAAAGATTAGCTGAAAAGTCACACTATTGCTTTCTTGATGGATACATCGTCTATTTTCAAATCCCAATCTCACCTCAGGACCAAGAAAAGACTACTTTCACATGCCCCTTTGGAACATGTGCATATAGAAGAATGCCTTTTGGCCTTTGCAATGATTCGACAACATTCTAGAGATGTATGATGAGTATCTTTTCAGAATTCATTGAACACTGCATGGATGTCTTCATGGATGACTTCACCATTTATGGTGAGTCATTTGAATCTTGTTTGAATTCACTCTCTCTAGTCCTCCAAAAGTGTGTAAAGTGTAACCTTGTGTTAAATTTTGAAAAATGTCACTTAATGGTTGAAAATGGGATTGTTCTAGGGCATATAATTTCAAAAGATGGTATTGAAGTCGATCCTATCAAAATTAAAGTGGTCCAATCACTTCCTGAACCCAATTCTGTTCGAGACATCCGTTCATTCCTCGGTCATGCCGGTTTCTATTGGAGATTCATCCATAACTTCAGTAAGATTGCCCTCCCACTCACTAGGTTACTCCAAAATTATGTCACTTTCCATTTCGATGAGTTTTTCAAGAGAGCATTTGTTGAACTCAAAACTTCTCTTACATCTTCTCCAATAATCCAACCCCCATATTGGTCCTTACCCTTTGAGTTGATGTGTGATGCTTCTGATAGAGCTGTTGGAGCTGTTCTTGGTCAAAGAAGAGAAAAACTTCCTCATGTCATATATTATGCCTCAAAAACATTGGATGAAACTCAATCTCACTACACTGTCACTGAAAAAGAACTTTTAGCAGTTTTTTTTCCTTTGATAAATTCCGACCCTATCTCTTAGGTGCCAAAATCATAATCTTCACAGACCATTCTTCTATAAAGTTCTTACTCAAGAAAAGTGATTCCAAACCGAGGCTAATAAGATGGATCATAATGCTCCAAGAGTATGACATTGAAATCAAAGATAGACCAGGAAAAGAAAACCCTATTACTGATCACTTGAGTAGAATTTCTAATTCTTCTCAATTTGAAATCATCGATCCTGAATTCCCCAATGAACACCTTTCATCTCTCACTCCAGAAATACCATGGTATGCCCAAATTGTAAATTACTTGGTTTCTGGTGTTTTTCCTGAAAATGTTTCAAAAGAACAAAAAATTAAATTGAAAAGTGATTCAAAATACTATTTTTGGGAAGAAAATAAACTTTGGAAAACTGGGGCTGACATGGTAATAATGAGATGTGTTGATGAAAATGAACATTCTTCCATATTATAATTCTGTCACTCACTTCCCGGAGGTGGACACTTTGGACCACAAAGGACCTCCCGAAAGGTCCTAGACTCTGGATTCTTCTGGCCTTTGCTCTTCAATGACTCACATGAGTTCTGTCAATCATGTCCAACTTGTCAAAAGTTCGGAACAATCTCCAAAAAAATGAAATGCCCCAAAATACCTTAATCTTTTGTGAAATATTCGATGTTTGGGGTATCGATTTCATTGGACCATTTCTCCCTTCCAATGGATTCTCATACATCATTCTTGCGGTTGATTATGTTTCTAGGTGGGTCGAGGCCAAACCCACTAGAAAGGATGATTCGCATACTATTAGTGAGTTCCTAAAGACAAACATCTTCCATAGATTTGGCACACCTCGTGCCTTGATAAGTGACTTAGGAACCCATTTTTGTAATAAAACCATGGAATCTCTTTTGAAAAATAATGGGGTTGTTCATAAAACATCAATTGCATATCACCCCCCCAAAAAATGGCATGGATGAACTTTTTAATAGAGAAGTGAAAAGAGTGCTTGAGATAATTGTAAAACCCACCAGAAAAGACTGGCCTGAAAGACTTGGTGAAGCACTTTGGGCTTATCGAACTGCCTATAAAACACCCATTGGGATGTCTCCTTTTAGGAATGTTTTTGGTAAAGCATGTCATCTACCAGTTGAAATCCAACATAATTCTTTTTGGGCTGTGAAAAACTGTAATTTTGATTGTGAAAAATCCGGTGGAGAAAGAATGTTGCAATTGGCTGAACTGGAGGAGCTTCGACTTGAATCCTATGAGAATTCCAATTTGTACAAAGAGAAGGCTAAGGTACTCCATGACAAACACATCCTGAGAAAGGTATTTCATGAAGGTGAAAAGGTAATTCTCCTCAATTCTCGATTTCGGCTTCACCCAGGTAAGCTTAATTCTCGTTGGGAAGGTCCTTTTGTTATTACTAATGTTTACCCATTTGGTGCAGTGCAAGTCCAAGACCCCTCTTTCAAAAGGACATTCACGATTAATGGACATCGGTTAAAGAATCACCATGAGAGTATGTACAATCCTGGATCATCACTGACTTCCACTGGATCCCCAACTTCTCTAGCCGACCTACCACTAGATGAAGATGGCGACCCGCCCAACCCAACCTAGGGGCAACTCTTTCCCTTTAAATCTCTATCTATCTCTTCCTCTCTCTAACTCTTTCTTCTTCTTCCTCTCTCTTTTATTTTTTTTACCACTTTATTCATCAAACCCTTTATTTTTCTCTTTATTTTGTGGGTGTGTATTTTATAAAAACCTTAAAAACTAAAAAAAAGAACACAATCACTTAAAAAAATACAAAGAAAAGAGTCATGTTTACTCACCATACAATTTTAAAAAAATTTCCAACCATTTTGGAGAGTTAATAGACATGTTTTCATCTCAAAAATTTTGCGTTTTCATCATGAATTTGGATAAATAATTTTGTGTCAAAATTAACAAATTTTGAATGCTCATTTTTTTGATTTGGAAAATGATTTTCCCGAACCGTGAGGAACAAAATTTGATTTCATGCCAAGGCCACATATGGCCATCTTTTCAAAATGTGTGTTTCACCCCCATTAGTGAGTCTTGAGTTTTTGGACCTTCGAGTTGAATTTCTGTAACGACCCAATATTTTTGAGTAGTATATTAACTTACTCTTATTTATTTAATAAGATGTTAATGATTAATGCAGAAAGAGGAGTCGATGGCTTCATCCAGTAGACTCAACCCTTACGAAGCCCACTTATCAGAGCTTGGGAAGGAGGTAGCATCTGTGGGCTTCGCTTTGGACCAAGCCCAAGCCGAGCTCCAGCGTGTCAAGCTTGAACGAAAACGCTTGCAGGAGAAGTTCAAGTTAGTGGAGATTGCTACTAGGGAAATGTTATCTGAGACTCCCTCAGATTCTCTCACCATAGCACACCTTACACTTAGGTCTTATGCCAGTGTTATAAGGGGCTATGTGATGAGACCCTAGTTTCCTTGTGTAATCCTTTCAGGTGAATAAATTGAGATTTCTTCCTTTAGTGATGTTTGTGAAATTTCAAATGTCTAGATAATTTTAGAGTGTATTTTGTTGATGAATTTCGAAAAAGGGATATTTTGAAATATTTATGTAAACCCTAAATAACTAATGATGTGTAATGATTTTCAAAAAATGGTCTTCTACAAAAGTGTTCATTAAGGAATTTGGAGTCTAATAAGATCAACTTAATTTTTTATGAATATTAAATTATGAATAGTGATTTTACGCTTAGGATTAGTAATATGACCAAATGGATTAGTAATTTCACTCAAAGAAAGTTTTAATATAATTTAGACACCTAGATTAAGTAATGTGATTCAATAAAATGGTTAAATAACGGTTTCATAAATTATTATTCAAGTATTAGTTTTTCAGATGAATAGTGTTTTTTAATTAAAAATTTAATTAAAAATAATTAGAAAATTATTTTTATGAAAAGGACTTTATTTTTGAACTCAGAGCATCGATATTATGTTAAGGTAATTTTTGGGGATTTTTCTGAAAAAAAATGAATTTTCGATGAATAGTGTTTTTATTTAAAAATTAAATTAAAAATATTTAGAAAATTATTTTTATAAAATGGATTTCATTTTTGAAATCAGAGCATTGATATTTGGTTAAGGTGAAATTTTGGGGTTATTCTGAGAAAGTTGAATTTTCAGTGAATAGTAAAAATACAGTTTTAGGGTTTCAGTATGTTTAATGACATCATAATGGTGTCATGATGATGTCATGAGATCCTTTGAGGGTTGGCCGGCCAAGGGTGATGAATTATTGTTTTGGGGGCCCCATGTGGCCTAACTCCATGATAAATGCCAAGGGAGAGCACATGGGTTTGAGAAAAGCACATGTGAGGTGTCCCTTGGCCATTAATGCTTTGTCCCCTCACTTTCCCTATAAATACCCACCCTTTCCTCCCTTAGTTTTCACTCCCAACTCTCCCCCAACTAAGTTCTGGTCTTCTTACCTTCCAAAGAGTCCTCCCAAGGTGCCCCCAAGCCCTCAAGGTCCAATCCTTTGAGTTTCAAGAGTCACATTTTAAGGTAAGGGATCCGACCCCTCTCTTTCTTTTCAAGTAATCTCTTTTATGTCATTTCGTTTATACTCCATGTTCTTATGTTGGAGGATGTTCTTTTATCCTACTGCCTATTTCATGTTCATATGATGAGAGACCCCCCTTGCTCTCATCAATTCGTTTTAAGAATGTTTAAGTGACGCCGTTAGGCTGCCGAATTTTTAAGGGATTCTCTCACCCTTCTCATTTTTTTTCAAGTTCGATTTTCATGTCAAGTCTTTCAAGTTCCTTTTTATTATGTTGGGGTATGATCTCTATATCAATCATACTGATCTCTTATGATCATATGATGAGGGACCCTTTTTTTGATCTTGTCAAATCATTTTCTTTTGAAGTTAAGTGACGTCGTAAGGCTGCCGAATTTTCATAAGAGAAATCTAATCTTTTTCCTTCCATGTTTTTCATTTCAAATGGTATGTCCCTAAAATTTCATTACCATGTCCATATGTCCTTCTTATTCTTTCACCCTACTGTTTTATGGATCATTTATGAGTGGGTGACCCATGTCCCCTCTCATTTCAATGTTTTCTAAAACCCCGAAACTTAGCCGTTATGCTGCAGAATTTTCCCCTCAAAATGCCTCTCTCTTTTCTCAAAAATTATTTTATGTTATAAAGTGAATACTCAAAGATCTTATTTCTACAAGGGTATTCACATATATATCAAAATGTTCCATTTTAAATTCTGGGATTTACATACATGAGACCCGCTTTCCCTTTCCGTGGGTTTAAAGTGACGTAAAGATCATGTCTTTAAAGCAGTTTTTTAAAACGTTATGATTATGAAATGAAACCCATTTATTTTATGCTATGTGGGTTATTTATGAAATGTTTGATGATGATATATGTGGCTCACATGATAATAAAGGCAAATTTAAGGGTGCGCCCTGATAGCGCTCCAATGCATTGGGTAATGATGTAACCACTAGAGATTACAATTTTCACGATACCTTGGTGAATAACCTTGGTAATTTTCAAATGACACCTTGGGGATGGACCTTGGTGATATGTTCATGATTGTCTATGTTAAATGATGTAGCCACATCTTCAAGTTATGAAAAATGTTATTTTTATTATGAAATGCCTCATGATTTCTTTCTCATGCCTTAAAGTTCTTTTCATGTCCTTATTGAAGTATCTCATGTTCACATGTAAAATGTTCCTCTTATTTCCCTTACTGGGCCTTCTGCTCACCCTTTCTTTTGATGTATGTCCCCAGGTTATGAGATGCAGTAATGAACCTAGAATGAACTTAAGGAGACGCCTTTCAAGTGTTTAAGAAGAATTTTTTATGTTGTTTTCATGTATTATGTTCCTGGTTTCCAAGACACTAGACCTTAAAGATCCTCAGTTTTGTGTAATGTAATGAAAGTTTATGTTATAAAATGGCGGGATGCCATAGTTGGTATCAAAGGATGGTTTAGTTATTTGTGGAAATTAGGATATAAAAACTTTAGGAAGAACCCTATAGAAAAGTGTAAATATAGGAAAACTTCCTGGTATTTTGGTAAGTATTAAGTAAGTGGTCTATCAAACAAATACATCCCTGTCTGGATACGAGCAGGTAGAGGCGGCTCTGGCACAGATGTACATAGGGGTAAAACCCGAAAACACCGCTTTGAGCTAGACTCGAACGGGAACTGGTGCACGATAACGGGCCTTGCTGCACTCTTGGTTACGACACTCCCGGGGGATATGTTTGGTTAATCACATGCTTTTTATGAATCATTATGAAGGAATTATAGAGAACTATAATTGTCTAAGCACGAAGTCTTAGTTAAAAGATTCATAAATGAAATAAGTTTCTCACTAAGGTTTTATTCTTTTAGAAAATGGCGGGCAATAGGAGAAACAGTGCCGATGGTGACCGCAATGCACCATGTGCTGACGGCCCTCCGATGGAAGCCGGAATGGAAAAATTCATGCGAATGATGAACCAACTGACTCAAGTTATGAGTAATAACTTGAATCAAGCTGAGAGGCCGACCTCACCACGAAGGGAACAACTTTCTGTTGAGTCCTTCATGCGTCAACGACCGCCAACATTCAGTGGATCTACTGACCCATTGGTTGCGGAACAATGGATAAGCTCCATTGAAAAGATCTTTTCTGTACTTCATTGTTCGGAACAAGAAAAAGTCACCCTTGCTGTTTACCGCCTAGAGGTAGAAGCTGATCAGTGGTGGTCACTGATCAAAAACACGAAGCCACGAGGAGAGATGGAAGCTATAGAGTGGGAAGAATTTCGGGGGATTTTCTTTAACAAGTATTTCCCTCGTTCCATGAGAACGAAAATGGAGAAAGAGTTTCTCGAGCTGAAGCAGAAGGAGAACGAATCTGTCGGAAGCTATGAGATGAACTTCACAAGGCTTTCCCGTTATACCTCAAGCTTTGTCATGGACCCTAATGGGAAGGTTGATAGATTCTTTGGCGGACTACGACCACATCTGCAGAAGAATCTAGCCAACAGGGACTACGATAGCTATGAAGAAATAGTTCGAAGTGCTATGAAAGTTGAACTAGAGTTTGGGGAGACACAGTGGTCTCACAAATCTAATGAGAAGAAGATAACTCTAGAACCGAGCCTGGGAAGAAGTTTTGATCAGGAAAGAGGTGGAAAGCATATGCAACATGCCACATGCAATAAATGTGGGAAGAAGCATCCGGGGAACTGCTTGATCGGAAGTGGCAAGTGCTATAGGTGTGGAAAAGAAGGCCATATTTCTCGGAATTATCGTGGTGATGTGAAGCCTCAACTTCCCAACACTAACGACAGAGGAAAGATGGTTCTGGCCCTACCCGAAGTCACATGCTTCAAGTGTGGACAGCTTGGGCACTTTGCTAATCAATGTCCAAATCCGAGGGCGGTGTAGGGGAATCACCATCAACCTCAGCAGAGGCCCAGGGAGCAAGGTCGTTCTTTCGCTATCACAACAACTGAAGTTGAAGTTCCGAATGATGTGGTAGCAGGTACTCTTGTTGTCCTCTCAAAACTAGCAAGTGCTTTATTTGATTCTGGTTCTACGCATTCCTTTATTTCTTCCAAGTTTGCAAAGAATATAGAATCAATCCCCGAATTGCTTGAGGTAGAGTTGTCAGTCAAGACTCTAAGTGGGATTATCCATGCATCAACAGTGTTTAGAGACTCTAGTGTTTACTTTGGTGAGCACAATATTATCGCAAATCTAGTAGTCATTCCCATGATGGAATTCGACATTATACTAGGGATGGATTGGCTCTCAAAGTATAATGCTAAGATCAAATGCAGAAGTAAGGAAATCTCAGTAGTCTTGAATGAACGACCTACAGTTATCTTCCGAGGAGAGATATCCCGAACTGATCCCTATCTAGAAGCACCTCCTATAGCTTTCTTTATGGAGTTAATCGGTGATGAGGAATAAGGGAAAGGGAGCATACAAATTGAAGATGTTCCGATTGTTCAGGAATACATGGATGTATTTTCTGAGGAGTTGCCTGGACCTCCCCCAGAAAGAGAGGTAGAGTTCTCCATTGAACTCGTACCTGGGTCTCAACCGATATCAAAGACTCCGTATAGAATGGCAAATGTGGAGCTAGAAGAGCTAAAGAAACAACTCCAAGACTTGTTGTAGAAGGGGTTTATCCGACCGAGTGTGTCTCCTTGGGGAGCACCAGTTCTCTTTGTGAAGAAGAAGGATGGATCAATGCGGCTATGCATTGATTATAGAGAACTGAACGGGATCACAGTGAAGAACAGATACCCTCTTCCAAGAATTGATGATTTATTTGACCAACTTCGTGGGGCTCAATTCTTCTCTAAGATTGACCTTCGATCTGGTTATCATCAACTGAGGGTGAAGAAGGAAGATATTCCAAAGACTGCCTTCCGATCAAGATATGGGCATTATGAGTTTACTGTTATGCCCTTCGGCTTGACTAATGCTCCTGCTATTTTCATGGATTTGATTAATATAGTCTTTAAGGACTACCTTGATAACTTTGTGGTAGTTTTTATTGATGATATTTTGATATATTCAAAAAGTCGTGAGGAGCATGAAGATCATCTGAGGGTTGTTTTGAAAACTCTACGGAAGGAGAGGCTCTTTTGGAAGTTCAGCAAGTGTGAGTTTTGGTTACAACAAGTGGCTTTCTTGGGGCACATCGTAACCAATGAAGGAATCTCGGTTGACCCTGCAAAGACAATGGTTGTGGAGGAGTGGCCTCAACCCACAACAGTAACTGAGATTCGTAGTTTCCTTGGCTTAGCGGGATATTATAGGAGGTTTGTGAAAAACTTTTCACGGCTTTCTAATCCACTAACTAAGTTGACTCGAAAAGGGGTTAAGTTCATCTGGACAAAGGAATGTGAGGAAAGTTTCCAAGAGCTGAAGAAGAGATTGGTTACTGCACCTCTGTTAACACTACCCTCTATCGGAGAAGGATTCGTTATTTTTAGCGATGCATCTCTGAAAGGGCTTGGGTGCGTCCTCATGCAAAATGACAAAGTAATTGCTTATGCATCTCGACAGTTGAAGATTCATGAGAAGAATTATCCTACACATGATCTAGAGCTGGCGGCAGTTGTTTTTGCTCTAAAGATATGGAGGCACTATCTTTATGGGGAGAAATGTGATATATACACTGACCACCAAAGTCTAAAGTATATTTTCACAAAGAAAGAATTGAACATGAGACAAAGGAGATGGTTGGAGCTTATTAAAGACTATGATTGTTCAATTCATTATCACCCTGGAAGAGCAAACAAAGTCGCGGATGCGTTAAGCAGGAAAGATCCTGTTGTTCTGGCAACAATGAGAATCCTGGGAGATCCCTTGATTAAAGATCTAGTAAAACTGGACATGGTAATTATAAGGAAAGGGACATCATCAACCCTATCCCAAATGATTTCTCAACCTTCATTACTAGAGAAGATCAAGAAGGCTCAAAAAGAAGATCCTTTGCTGCAGGAGAAGTTCGAGGCTGTAAAGGATGGGAAGTTCCCTGATTTCAATATTGATCAAGAAGGTGTATTGAAATTTCGTACAAGACTATGTGTTCCATCTATTCCGGAGATAAAGAAAGAACTGATGGATGAAGCTCATAGCTCTACTTTCTCTATACATCCGGGAAGCACTAAGATGTATAGAGACCTTCGTGATCATTATTGGTGGGATAACATGAAGAGGGAGATTGCCGATTACACTACAAGGTGCCTGGTGTGTCAGCAAGTAAAGGCAGAAAGACAACTTCCTAAGGGGGTATTACAACCGCTACCCATACCAGTATGGAAGTGGGATAATATCACCATGGACTTTGTAACTGGTCTCCCAAAAACATCCAAAGGAAACAATGCGATATGGGTTATTGTGGACCGTCTCACCAAGACAGCCCATTTTATCTCTATTCGGGAAGATTTATCTCTGGATCAGCTTGCCAAGATATACGTGAAGGAAGTGGTAAGGTTGCATGGGGTTCCACTATCCATCGTATCTGATCGTGACCCAAGATTCACATCAAAATTCTGGAGAAGTCTTCAGCATGCTCTGAATACTGAATTGAATTTTAGTACGGCCTACCATCCTCAAACTGATGGCCAATCTGAAAGGACTATTCAGACACTCGAAGACATGTTGAGATTATGCTCAATGGAATTTAAAGGTGGATGGGATCAACACCTCCCATTAGTGGAGTTCTCCTATAACAACAGCTCCCATGCGAGTATTCAGATGGCACCCTATGAAGCTCTGTATGGAAAGCGGTGTAGAACTCCTACTTGTTGGGATGAAACTGGTGAGAGAAAGCTTCTTGGGCCTGATCTCGTGCAAGAGATGACAGAACAGGTTCATGCCATCCAACAACACATAAAGGCTGCTCAGAGTCGGCAGAAGAGCTATGCTGACAATCGTCGAAGGGACTTGGAGTTTGGTGTTGGTGACAAAGTCTTCCTTCGAATTTCTCCATGGAAGAGAGTCATGCGGTTTGGGAAGAAAGGGAAGCTCAGCCCTAGGTACATTAGCCCCTATGAAATCCTTGATCGCATAGGAGCAGTGGCCTATCGTCTAGCACTTCCACCGAACCTAGCTCAAGTTCATGATGTCTTCCATGTATCTCTCTTGAGGAAGTACATACCCGACCCTTCGCATGTACTGAACCCAGAGGTGGCAACTTGAACATGACCTCTCTTATGAGGAGCAGCCAGTGGAGATCTTGGACCGTAGAGACAAGGTTCTACGAAACAAGACTACCCACCTTGTGAAAGTGTTATGGAGGAATCATAAGTATGAAGAAGCGACTTGGGAGCCTGCGGAAACGATGAAGCAAAAGTACCCTCACCTTTTCGACTAGGCCTCAAGTATAAATTTCGGGGACGAAATTTCTTAAGGGGGGAAGAATGTAACGACCCAATATTTTTGAGTAGTATATTAACTTACTCTTATTTATTTAATAAGATGTTAATGATTAATGCAGAAAGAGGAGTCGATGGCTTCATCCAGTAGACTCAACCCTTACGAAGCCCACTTATCAGAGCTAGGGAAGGAGGTAGCATCTGTGGGCTTCGCTTTGGACCAAGCCCAAGCCGAGCTCCAGCGTGTCAAGCTTGAACGAAAACGCTTGCAGGAGAAGTTCAAGTTAGTGGAGATTGCTACTAGGGCAATGTTATCTGAGACTCCCTCAGATTCTCTCACCATAGCACACCTTACACTTAGGTCTTATGCCAGTGTTATAAGGGGCTATGTGATGAGACCCTAGTTTCCTTGTGTAATCCTTTCGGGTGAATAAATTGAGATTTCTTCCTTTAGTGATGTTTGTGAAATTTCAAATGTCTAGATAATTTTAGAGTGTATTTTATTTATGAATTTCGAAAAAGGGATATTTTGAAATATTTATGTAAACCCTAAATAACTAATGATGTGTAATGATTTTCAAAAAATGGTCTTCTACAAAAGTGTTCATTAAGGAATTTGGATTCTAATAAGATCAACTTAATTTTTGATGAATAGTAAATTATGAATAGTGATTTTACGCTTAGGATTAGTAATATGACCAAATGGATTAGTAATTTCACTCAAAGAAAGTTTTAATATAATTTAGACACCTAGATTAAGTAATGTGATTCAGTAAAATGGTTAAATAACGGTTTCATAAATTATTATTCAAGTATTAGTTTTTCAGATGAATAGTGTTTTTTAATTAAAAATTTAATTAAAAATAATTAGAAAATTATTTTTATGAAAAGGACTTTATTTTTGAACTCAGAGCATCGATATTATGTTAAGGTAATTTTTGGGGATTTTTCTGAAAAAAAATGAATTTTCGATGAATAGTGTTTTTTATTTAAAAATTAAATTAAAAATATTTAGAAAATTATTTTTATAAAATGGATTTCATTTTTGAAATCAGAGCATTGATATTTGGTTAAGGTGAAATTTTGGGGTTATTCTGAGAAAGTTGAATTTTCAGTGAATAGTAAAAATACAGTTTTAGGGTTTCGGTATGTTTAATGACATCATAATGGTGTCATGATGATGTCATGAGATCTTTTGAGGGTTTTCCGGCCAAGGGTGATGAATTATTGTTTTTGGGGCCCCATGTGGCCTAACTCCATGATAAATGCCAAGGGAGAGCACATGGGTTTGAGAAAAGCACATGTGAGGTGTCCCTTGGCCATTAATGCTTTGTCCCCTCACTTTCCCTATAAATACCCACCCTTTCCTCCCTTAGTTTTCACTCCCAACTCTCCCCCAACGAAGTTCTGGTCTTCTTACCTTCCAAAGAGTCCTCCCAAGGTGCCCCCAAGCCCTCAAGGTCCAATCCTTTGAGTTTCAAGAGTCACATTTTAAGGTAAGGGATCCGACCCCTCTCTTTCTTTTCAAGTAATCTCTTTTATGTCATTTCGTTTATACTCCATGTTCTTATGTTGGAGGATGTTCTTTTATCCTACTGCCTATTTCATGTTCATATGATGAGAGACCCCCCTTGATCTCATCAATTCGTTTTAAGAATGTTTAAGTGACGCCGTTAGGCTGCCGAATTTTTAAGGGATTCTCTCACCCTTCTCATTTTTTTTTTCAAGTTCGATTTTCATGTCAAGTCTTTCAAGTTCCTTTTTATTATGTTGGGGTATGACTTCTATATCAATCATACTGATCTCTTATGATCATATGATGAGGGACCCTTTTTTTGATCTTGTCAAATCATTTTCTTTTGAAGTTAAGTGACGCCGTAAGGCTGCCGAATTTTCATAAGAGAAATCTAATCTTTTTCCTTCCATGTTTTTCATTTCAAATGGTATGTCCCTAAAATTTCATTACCATGTCCATATGTCCTTCTTATTCTTTCACCCTACTGTTTTATGGATCATTTATGAGTGGGTGACCCATGTCCCCTCTCATTTCAATGTTTTCTAAAACCCCGAAACTTAGCCGTTATGCTGCAGAATTTTCCCCTCAAAATGCCTCTCTCTTTTCTCAAAAATTATTTTATGTTATAAAGTGAATACTCAAAGATCTTATTTCTACAAGGGTATTCACATATATATCAAACTGTTCCATTTTAAATTCTGGGATTTACATACATGAGACCCGCTTTCCCTTTCCGTGGGTTTAAAGTGACGTAAAGATCATGTCTTTAAAGCAGTTTTTTAAAACGTTATGATTATGAAATGAAACCCATTTATTTTATGCTATGTGGGTTATTTATGAAATTTTTGATGATGATATATGTGGCTCACATGATAATAAAGTCAAATTTAAGGGTGCGCCCTGATAGCGCTCCAATGCATTGGGTAATGATGTAACCACTAGAGATTACAATTTTCACGATACCTTGGTGAATAACCTTGGTAATTTTCAAATGACACCTTGGGGATGGACCTTGGTGATATGTTCATGATTTTCTATGTTAAATGATGTAGCCACATCTTCAAGTTATGAAAAATGTTATTTTTATTATGAAATGCCTCATGATTTCTTTCTCATGCCTTAAAGTTCTTTTCATGTCCTTATTGAAGTATCTCAAGTTCACATGTAAAATGTTCCTCTTATTTCCCTTACTGGGCCTTCTGCTCACCCTTTCTTTTGATGTATGTCCCCAGGTTATGAGATGTAGTAATGAACCTAGAATGAACTTAAGGAGACGCCTTTCAAGTGTTTAAGAAGAATGTTTTATGTTGTTTTCATGTATTATGTTCCTGGTTTCCAAGACACTAGACCTTAAAGATCCTCAGTTTTGTGTATTGTAATGAAAGTTTATGTTATAAAATGGCGGGATGCCATAATTTCCTTCCTTAGTGTGCATTAATATGATAGAGGCATTTTCTAAACCACATGAGAATCACAATAGCCAAATAGCCTCCTATTTCCCTTACATTAATCCTTCTTTTGAAAGCCCCTTCGAGCCTATGAAATCATTTTCTTTGATAGCCACATTATAATCCCAATACCTTTTCCCACCCAATATCTACATGGATTTTCATTGCATATTTTTTTTTAAATTTAAGTGTTGGGGGAATGGATTTCATTGTTTGGGTACCCTATTATTGATTTTCAATGAGGTATCATCTTCTTGAGGGAAAGAATCCATTTTAGTGTGGGGGATAGGTTGTCATTCAGTGTGTTTTGGGGAATGTAATTTACTTCCATTTATGTAATTTTGTAAATGTTTTTGACAAGTGTTCAAAAAAAATCAAAAATGATGATAAAAAATCAAAAAAAAAAACAAAAATGGGTTGTGTCTTGGGTAGGTCAAAAATCACTCTTTCTCAACCTTTGATCTTGTTATAAATATTACAATTAGTTTCGTGAGGAGATCAAACATGGGTTGGGATATGAGTGTGAGGTCTGTTTCAAGGTCAACTTTCAAAAAAACAAAGAAAAAAAAAGAAAAAAAAAATAACACTTGCATTATATTCCTATATCATTGGGAGAAGTTTTGTGGTTTGTAAATATTTCATCTTCTCATCCCCTTCATATTTTCTTCCTCTATTGTGTCTTTATTCACACAATCATTCCCTTGTAAATATGTGTTTTCATTTCCTTCCATGTTTTATTTCAAAAAAAATGGGCATTGCTTTTTCTATGATGGTGTTTTACCCATCTTCTTCTCTCTTTGACATTATATTCCTACCATCCATAGCCACAGAAAAACCCCTTAAAAAGACCTCTTGATTCTTGTGCACTTTTTATAGGGATTGTAAGCTAAGAGCTCTTTCAAACTCTAGGATTTTTTCTTTTGCTTGGTGAAAGAGTGAACCTCCACAAATAAACTTTATCATATTTAGAGGTGTGAGTTTTGAGTGTCCACATTTTCCATTTATAAATTTGAGCATGAAAAAATGAATTTGTTTTGGAACATTGTTTCTGTAACAACTTGTTGTGGAATTAAAAATGGATGAGTGAAATAGTATAAACCTCCCCTTATTGGAGAAAACAAAATTTTAATATTTGTTGGTGAGTGAAAATGATTTTGTTATGTTTTTATATTTGTTGAACATGAGCACATGCACAATACTAAGTGTGGGGGAGTTTATGTTGTTAATATTTTCATGTATTATTATATAATTCCTTTACTGAATTTATATGAAATGTGCATAATTTGTGTGAAATATTAATGTTTTAATATTAAGTATAATTTTTGAGCATTTTTAGAAGTAGTCCAATTGAGTCAGTTTACCATTTCATTTATAAATATCACCCTACTGATCCAAATTTTGTGGTTAATATTTTTTATGATTCCTAATTCAATATAAAACATTTCATTAGAAGGGATAATGGGCCAATTCTACCATTTGAAGGATCACATTTACCACACAAGATGACCTACAGAATCTGTGAACAAACTGGACCAGAATTGAAGATTGATTTACTGGGCTCAATCTAGAAGTCCAAAAACATTAACTCTACACCATAATTCAGGGACACTACATGTCATCTTGGATAAAAGTTTCAAGTCCCAAATCTAAGTACAAGGGGCCCAAATAAAGTTTTGAAGTCCAGCCCACCATTCTGGCCGAGAAATAAAATAAGTATAGTATTCATGACATATCTCGTGATTTAAGAATCAAATCGAGCTGAGATTTTTCAGTGTAAAATATCAGATATAGGCGGACGACTTTGTTGAATAAGGCATTCGGATTTTAAGGCATCTTCCTTTCCAAAATCCATTTCAATTTTGGCCATTGAAAAAGTATGGATAGAAATGGACAGTTTACCTTGTTTTAATAAAACCACCATAACTTTGGCTCCACTTGTCCAAATTCCTCCAAATATTTACAGTAGTCGGCCAACATTATTATATAAAACTTTTAATAAGGTGATATTTGGATATTCAGATGTCTTAATAGCCAACTTGGTGATTCAAGTGGAAGGACAGATGGGGAATGAAAACAGTCCACTCCTTGGGCTATAAATACTCTCCCCTTCTCTTCTTGAGAGGGGTTGGCATTTTAGAAGAGATGAGAACATATTGGCATGACCAAAGTCTTGCCAAAGGATTGGTAGTATCTTCCATACTCAAGGTTTCACTTGACAGACCTTTCCTCCTCTCTTTGTTTTCACTTAATTTCGTGTTCTTCGTTTTTGTAATTTTGTAAGTCCTTTATTTTGTAATTCTGTTTTAATGCAAGTTTCTTCTTAAATATCTATTATTCTAATCCACCTTATGTATTTTAATATTTATGTTCTTAAAATAGTTTAAATTCAGTTGAATACCCTTCCCTTATTTTTCTTCCTCATTCAATCGAAAATCCATTTTTAATTATCATCACTGTTCATGTGTGTGTGTGTGTTCGACACAAAAATCTTTTCTAATCCCTTTATTTTTCTTCTATTATTAATTTATCATCATAATTATTATAACTAGAATATTAAAAAACCAAATGTATGAGTAAATATCTCATTGGGGTGAGTTATAATTTAGGGATGTTAAGTGATTGAGGTTATTTGCTCGATGTGTATTCGTTAATTTAACATTGTGTATATTGGACTTAATATGTCATGGATTAATGACATATTTTGTTTACCATGTGGTTTCCATGGATTATTGGAACCAAAAATACACTACCATAAACATGTACTGATTGATATTATAATCATAATAAAGTTAAGGCTTGGATTAAAGATTTAACACTTAGGAATTCTAATCGACAACAACTTGTGAAGTGGGTGTTAATTTAAATGAAATATAAAGCAAAGCTCAAGGATATCACAAGATTAACTACCTAATGATGAACTCACCCCAATATTTATCAATTTGTTAAATCAATTATATACAATCAATCATTTCAATTAAGCTCTTCAAACAAACCCCCTAATCAAAATACAATCAAATAAAAACAAATGATTATTACAAAGTACCATCACCGAGGATTCTACCCGAGTGTTTCTATACATATTAGCAGAGCACCGGAACCTTGACCAGTCGATAGGCGACAATTGGTCGTTCATTTCAAAGTCTCAATGCTTATGAACCCCCAACAACTGATGGTCACACATCATCTATGTCCTTTCATAATGATGTAATTGAACCATAGGAAATTACTTTAAGATTACTATCATAGTATCTTGGGGTTCTCATTATAGCATGGGATCTACTATAGCCCCTTCATACGACATGTAATCTAAGGAAATTTCCATAAACAAAGTTGATGTAGAATTATCTAAACTATTATGGAAAGATAAACACATGTACTATAACAAACTGCATACATGTAGTGGTAGTAAAATTAAAATACAAGTTGGGTCTAGGGCACCCGCTTTCAGCACTCCCACTTTCACTAGAGCCAACTGCTAACAGGTTTCCATCTACTAGCTCTCACATGAGAATCATGCTTCTGTTGAGAAATGGATTTAGTCAGGCGGTCTTCCATGTTTTCCTCTATGGATACTATGCTAACTATGACTTCAACTCTTTGAGTAAAATCCCTCAAGATATGAAACTTCTGAAGAATATTCTTTGTCCTTTGGTGATACTTGGGCTCCTCGGAAAGCACCACTACAGTAGTATTATCACAATATACTGGAATAGGGTCTGCACTTCTAGGAACAACACCAATGTCTAAGATAAAACTGTGTATCTAGACTGCTTCCTTTGCTACATCAGAAGCTACAATATATTCTAACTCTGCTATAGAATCGACAACCACAGCTTGCGTCGAGATTCTCCAGCTCACTACACCACCATTCAGGAAAGATATATAGCCTGATTATGATTTCATATCATCATGATCTGTCAAGAAACTAGCTTCAGTGTATCCCATCACAACTAGTTCCTCATCTTCTCCATACACCAAGAACATAACCTTAGTATGCCTCAAGTACTTTAAGATAGTTTTAACAGTTATCCAATGCAGCTCTTCGGGATTGTCTTGATATCTAACCACCATGATTAAAGGAAATGCGACATCAAACCTAGTACATAGCATTACATACATGATAGAACCCTCTCTTGAGGTATAATGGAATCTACTCATTCTTTCAATTTCCTCCTGTGTTTGAGGACACATTTTCTTGGAGAGATTTATACCAAGTGACATAGGTAACAATCCTCTCTTGGATTGTTCCATATTTTACCTTTTAAGTTCCTTGTTAATATATGTACTTTGACTTAGCCCAAGCAGCCTTTGAGATCAATCTTGATAGATCTTAATCTCTTGAATGTAGGCTGATTCACCTAAGTCTTTCATAGGGAAGCATTCATTTAACCAAGTCTTAACTGACTGTAATACTTTCACCTCATTTCCCATAATTAATATGTCATCAACATATAATAATTGGAAAACGATGGCATTCCCTTCAACCTTTTTATAGACATAAGTCTCACTTTCATTTTTTACAAAACCAAAATCTCTTTTGGCCTCATCAAAATGAAAATTGAATGATCTTGATGCCTACTTCAATCCATAAATGTATCTCTGCAGTTTGCATACTTTATTGGCATTCTTTGACTTGAAAAACCCTTCGGGTTGAGTCATATATATGTCTTCAACCAACTTCCCATTTAGAAAATTTGTTTTGACATCCACTTTCCAAATTTCATAATCATGAAATTCTATTACTGCAAACAATATTCTGATGTATTTAAGCATTCCTACTGGTGAGAAGTTTTCATCATTGTCAATGCCTTGACGTTTCCTGAAAGCCTTTGCAACCAGTATTGATTTAAAGGTATTAACCTCACCATCCATTTATAGCTTCTTCTTGAATACCCATTTTCTTCCAATGGGATTTACATCATCTAGAGGGTCTACAAAAATCCAAACTTGATTTTTGTACATGGACTCCATCAGAATTCATGGATTCTTTCCATTTAGCAACTTATTGGCCTTCTACTGCTTCCTTGTAGGTTAAAGGTTCATCATCCTCAAGTTATAGGTGCCACCTGACTAGGTCACAAGAAAACCATAACGCTCTGGTTCTCTAACCTCTCGTGTAGACCTATGCAGTGTCTGTGTCTCAGGAACAACTTCTTCTTCCACTTGTTCTTGTGGAGATTGTTCCTCCACCAACTCTTTTGCATTTGGAGCACTAACTTCATCAAAGCCAATATTTCTCCCACTATTTCCAATATAAATGTGTTCCTTTCTAGAAATGTGGCATATGTTTCCACAATGACTTTTTTATCTAATGGGATATATATATATATATAATATCCTCTAGTTTCCTTTGGATAACCTATAAATATGCACTTAGTGCTTCTGGATGATGATTTTTCACTTGTTAAAGTCTCGACAAATGCCTCTCACCCCAACACACATATGTGTGTCAGACTAGGTTTCTTTCCATTCCATAACTGATATGGAATCCCATATGCAGCTTCAGTTGGTACTCGGTTAAGGGTATATGTTGTTGTCTGCAAGGCGTATCCCCAAAAGGATAATAGAAGGGTTGCATGACTCATCATTGATCTGACCATGTCAAGCATGGTCATATTACTCCTTTCACTAACACCATTCCACTATGGTGTATAAGGATGAGTGAGTTGGGTTACTATCCCACACTCCTTCAAGTGATCAATGAAAGCTTGGTTAATATATTCTCTACCTCAGTCTGAGAAAAGTACTTTTATCTTCTTAGCAAGTTGGTTTTATACTGCATTATGGTATTCCTTAAAAAACAAAAGGAATTTGACTTATACCACATTAAGTAGATATATCCATACCTACTATAGTCATCAATAAAAGTAATGAAGTATAAAAAAACACCCCTTGCCTCTACTAGAAATGGACCACACACATCCGTATGTATTAATTCCAGTACCGCATTGGTTCTTTCTCCCTTTCCTGAGAAAGTTTCTTTTGTCATATTTCCTTGTAAACCAGATTGACATACATTTAGGGGTTCTAAACATAATGAGTCTAGATACCCTTCTTCATGTAATCTTTGTAATCACTTCTCATTTACATGACCAAGCCTGAAGTTCCATAGGTGGGTGATATTTGAGTCATATTGGTTTTGTTTTTTCATTGATTTCCATTACTAAGTTCTCTAGTTCCAGCTTATATAAACCATTGTTAAGATATGCCATACCATAACATATGCTATCCCTATAAAAGAGACAACATTTATTTCCAAACTTGAAATAAAAACCCATAGTGTCTAGACTCAACACAAAGATAATGTTTCTGGTAACATAAGGTACATAATAGAAATTGTTTAAAACTAGAACCAAACCTGTTGGTAAGGTTAAGTGATAGTCTCCCACTGTCAAGGATGCTAGACTTGCACCATTTGCAGCTCGGATGTCCAGTTGACCTTTTGAAATATTCTTGAACTTACTTGGTTCGTGTATATGAATACTAATGTGTGAGACACGTGCCATATCAAATACCCAACATTTAGATAAAGATATATTGCATTCAATGACAAAAATACCTGAAGTAAAAGCATCAGTTTGCTTCTTCTTCCCAGCTCTGCAATTCTTCTTCCCATGGCCTTTCTTTCCACATCCAAAGTAGACAACTTCTTGCTCATTACTTTTCCATTGAATCTTTGTCTTTTTTTCAGGATGATGCATTGGTGTATTTGGCCTTGACATAGCTTTAGACCCCTTTTCCTTGCCTTTTTTTCTAGTTCACCATAAGGACAAATGAATTGGTATTTTTCATATCCTTTTCATCTTGGAGAACTAAATCCAAAAGGTGCGGGAGTGACTCTTTCATATCATTCATATTATAATTGACAATAAAAGTCAAGAAGCTTGATGGTAAAGAGGCAATAATGAGATCCACTTATATTTCTTGGTTCAGTTTGAACCAAAGGGCTTCAAGCCTCTCAATTTACCCAATCATCTTGAGTAAGTGAGGACCGTCTTGGTTCCCTTCTTCTAGCCTTCACTTATAAAGCGCACTTGATATCTCATAGCTTTCTTGCCTGGCCCTCTTCTGATATAGTTCTTGGAGATGTGAAAAGCATATTGTAGTCATCCTCATCCTCATGCATTTTGTTCAATTGGATTGATGTGGATGACAACATGATTCATTATACATCAAGCGCATCGTCTACATGCTTTCTCCATTTATCTTTTTCCATCTTGATTTCTCCATGAGGTGGCTTAGTAGTAATTGGGGATTTCATCACATATAACATCCTTTATTGGCATAGTACTATACACAAGCGTCGGTTCCACTCCTAGAAGTTATTGCCGGTTAAGATATTTTATTTATCCAAGATCAATCGTAGTGATAAAGTACTTGTGGTGTTAGTGATTTCCATTTTAAATCTACAATAGATAAACATTTAGAAATTAGTACTTTGTCTTGATTATCTTTTGACATTTATGATTAATAAATTATTATATCATTTTAATGTCTCCCACAATTTTAGCGAACCTTAATAGCCCTCTCTATTAGATTTCGAATACTCCATCTCTTGAGTATTTTAGTGGAAAAGATCCTCGAAACCTCCCTCGTAGTCTACAAGCTATGGCTATGCCACTACTTAGAGGGTTTCAAGGTAGTCACTAGACTGGCCAACCAATTGACTTTTGGTTCCTTGTGTTGAATTCCTAGCCTTTTGGAATCCGAAGATGATTCCCTCAACATCTTGCCTCTAAATTGATAGCAAGTTAGCTATAGATAAACCTTTACTAATCAATTTAGTTAAGTCGACCTAGTTCTCTTATGAAATGCCTCGGTAGTAAGAGGCACTCTCAACTATGGCTGATGAGCACCCCAAACAGTCAATTTTGTTTAGATGTGAGAAACGGAAGGCGTTTGGACTTAATATCTCTTGGAGGGATTTTAATATTTATTGATGAGTAATCCTTTTTCTATCTATATGTTCAATCTATATTGTATCTCTCACAATTGAACATTCAATATAAATAAATTCATCAATTCTTTATGAATTTTTTATCTTGTTTACTATTCTATGTGATCAAGCAATAATCATGACCTTGCATAAAATAATAAACAATGTATAAATTAAATCGTGAAATCCGACTGGTCTTGAGAATTCTATAAAAATCAATCCATAATGGATCGATCTTGACCTAGGGGCATTCATACCTAAGTCAAAAACTAACTCACATCGCAGTCATCCCCAGTGAAATGTGCTCAACTATCATCTAGTTTACTTCCTCGACATGGTGGGTTCTGCATCTTGGATCATCATCATTTAATTACAAATATAATCGCTCGCGGGCGAGGGGGTCTAGGGGTACTAAATACATCTAGTGCAATTGACACGCAGGCCCTTATACATCTTTGAAATTAAAAGGACGATTCTCAAACTGTCATTCTTCTAATTAATTATTACAATCATCGAATGCATTGAATAAATAAATAAATAAACACCATACATACATAGTTCGGTTGCTTTCTCAAGACCAGTCGGTAAATATAAAGCGTGATTAAAATTAAACTACAATAAAATTCAAATAGTATATGGGTACTTATAAATTAAATGAATTTGAATAAATTCGATTAATTTATTTTTATCAATTCGAACTATTTAATTTAATTTCAATTCTAAAATTAAATTAAACTATAAATTTAATTTTAAATATAAATTCAATTAAATTATTAATTTAATTTTAATTCTAAAATTAAATTAAACTATTAATTTAATTTTAATTCTAATTAAATTAATGTTTTGGATTAAATTAAATTTAAACCCCAAACTAATTCTAATTAATTTAATTTAAATCACTAAATTCATTAAAATTAATTTAAGATGGGGTTACCTCTAGCCGGGGAGGAGTCTGGCAGGACCGCGAACCGTCGCGAGTATCTTACTAGAGCAGTACCAAATCATGACGCGACCGCGGTGTGACTGTAGCGTGACCGTGGCATGATTGCGGCGTGTCTTCCCAGTCAAGTAGAACTCACGGCAGCAGCGTTTTCTGGCCAACAGCGAAGGGAGCGAGAGGAGGCCATGCAATTCTTTGGCCAGCCGTAAATGTGGTCGCCCGCTACTCCGGCTAGCCATAGAGGCGGCAGCCCGGTCTGGCAGGGCCTGGACCGGCGCCGAACCGGTCCGTTGCGTCCTGGACCAGCTGTAGCCTGGTCCGCCGCGGCCAGGTCCGCTGGCTGGTGAGCCGAAGGTGGTCTAGTTGGGGCGCGGCAAGCAGCTGCATAGGGCGGGGTCCGAGCGAGGCGACGAGCATCCGGGGTGGCTCAGGGAGGCTGGTTCGGAGTGGTAGGGAGCCGTGTAGGGTGGGGTCTGAGCAAGGTGTTGACCAGATGTGGTGCATCGGTCCGTGCAAGGCTCGACTTGTGTGAGATAGAGGGGCGGTCAGGGTTCAGGTACCTAGTAGCGCAAGTAGTAGGGTGGCATAGGGCGGAGGTCCTACGGCCAGGGAGGCCACCGCTAGGGTTTTCTCCCTCAAGGGGAGGCGCGCCCAGTGTAAAGAAGAATACCCTCGTTGGTTCTTCTAATTTTTTTTTAATTTGTATTTAGTAAAACATTACACCTCCCTTTCCCCATTTTCTTATGAAACTAAAAGAGGAAGGCCCATTTGGAGGTATTGGTCCCGAAATTATTATTATTTTAAATAAATCAAGATTTTAATTGACCCCAAGTCTTGAAATAATTTTTTATTTGAGAAAAATAAATATATTATATTATAATATTATTTTATGTATCTCCTAAAAATTAATTTACCGGATTAGTTCTGACTACCGGATTCTGGCCATAGTGTGGCCAGATTTTGGTATTTTTGATGAACGTATTAATAAAATTAAAACGCTTTCTTCTCAAAATTTAATCTGAAGAAAATTTAAACTGACTAGTCGATCCAATTAAAATTTTCAATTGTCCATAACTAGGAAAATCGAAAACGGATCGGGATGCAGTCAGTTGCATTGGAACCGATTTAATCCACGTACTTAAATTTTTTGTAATTTAATTTTTTCTTTTGACTCTAAAAAATCCTGAGTCCCTCTGATACCACTGTTAGGTACCAGGACGCCCAGCGGAAGCCAGTGGGTCGAAAAATTAAAAAAATTCACATCACCAGAGAGACATTACGATATCGACTCTAGTGAGCTATCCCAGTATGGTCTGAGGACCACACGTTGATTTTTTAGAGCACAAAAAGTAAATTTATCATGTACCTAGTTCAGATCAGATGTGTGCTAGTCCGTCACAGGATGCTGGAGATCGTTTCTCAAATACTCCAACATCGAATCCCTCTAGATCATCCACACATGCCTCTCGAATCTACTTGTGCACAATTCATCGAGATCTAGGTGCTAGCGTGTATCTTCAACGCTCACTTCAACGCAGCAAAAATCACCACAAGGTAAGAAACTTCGATCCGAGATGGATGAACTTGAATATCTTCCTTCTCTTGAGATAATCTCCCTCTAGATTCCAAGAGGAGAAAGAAGCTCTCAATCTCTACACATGAATAGTTACATGGGAAGAGCATCTCTCTTACTTATATAAGGAATGTTTAAGAAATGAAGTGTGTTCTCTCGGCCCCTGTGTAATAAACGTCTTCTATATAAGTGTTATAAATAATTATTTATGAAAAATAAAATTATACCACAAATAATATTTAAAATTTATCACTTACTAGTAATATATATATATATATATATATATATATTAAATGATAAACTTGTGTCTTTAACTCGACTCACACCTCCTGTTAATATTAAACGAACCTAGGATATTAACATCCATTCGAATAATATTAATACTTGTATTTACTAATCACTTGTAAATACTTGTTATAAATAAATTCAACATATTATTCCATGCTTGAATAATAATAAATAATTTATTTATTACTTGGTGATCCATATAACATCAATAGTACTCGGACCCTTTGGTGGGGCCCACCAATTTCTACATTCCTATTCACAGAATAGGGAAGATTCTCAAAGCGCTATTGTATGTGACCCTCTAAGTCCTTATCTTAATAGCAGTGAATAATATCCACTGACCAAGAGCGGGGTTTAACAACCCATCGAGGCCCCTATAGAGATAAGGTAAAGTCAGAGCAATGACTACCTTCCAATGAACACAGTCTGTGTAATATAATCTCTTTGTCATCGATATCTCAATAAAGTAGAATGCACACTAGTGTCATCATCCTTTATCTTGATTTATTTTATTTGTTGATTTGTCCAAATAGTGTTACCTTCCACTTCCATGGCCATGGATTTAATGAAGGTGTAACCATCCTAATCAAACATGCCCTAGATACATCTTCTTGAACTCGGTAGCGACAAATCCTTTCTCGGTCATTCAATCAATGACATGTCATTAATGACGTACCCGATACAAACTACCTCACCACGAATTTGTCGCCATGGTTTTTGCCTTGCATCAAATGTACGTAATTAAATGACATTCATTGATAATGATCTCGAGTCTGGATACCATTACACATGTCCATAGATAGGAATGGCCAATGACACCTAAAACATGTGGTGTTCTTATTATGAGGGTCTTTCCTCATGATCTAAACTACTAGAGATCATCAAGTGCGAACTTCGTGAGATGAAGTCTCAATGCTTATGATCCCCCAGCACCTGATGGTCACACATCAACTGTGTCCTTTCATAATGATGTAACTGGACCATAGTACATTACTTTAAGATTACTGTCATGGTATCTTGAGGTTCTCCTTATAGCCTAAGATCTGTTATACCCCCTTGATAAGACATGTAATCTAAGAAAATTTCCATAAAAAAAGTTGATGCATAAGTATCTACACTATTATGGAAAGATAAACACATGTATTATAAAAAACTTCATACATTTAGTGGTAATCAAAGTACAATACATGTTGGGTCTAGGTCACCCACTTTCAACAGTTCCGGATATGAAAGATCATGCTCCTGCATTATGACCTCTGAGTTTAGTACATGAGAAGGGTCATGTGTTTACTTACTCAGGAGAGATACATGGAACACATCATGTAATTGAGTGAGATCTAGAGGAAGTGTCAAGAGATTAGTTACAGTCCTGATATGATCAAGAATTTCCAAGGTATTGATATGCCTAGGGATTAGTTTCCCTTTCTTTCTGAATCTTATAACCATATTTCGGGGAGATGTTTGTAGAAACCATCTTTCCAACTTCAAATTCTAGATCACACCAATATTTATAAGCATAACGTTTCTACCGACTTTGAGCTATCTTGATATGTTATTGAATAGATCTAACCTTCTCTTTCATTTCTTTATATATCTCATGTCCCAATAGATTTATTTATCCAACTTCATCTTAGAACATTGGAGCTCTACATTTATTCCCATAAAGGGGTTCATAAGGATCCATCTAAATGCTTTAGTGAAATCTATTGCTGTAAGAAAACTCAAATAGAGGAAGGTCATGATCCCAACCAACTTTGAAATCCAAAGAATAAGATATCAACATGTCATATAGGGTTTGAATTATTCTTTCACACAAACCATCTTTCTGAGGATGATAATAAGTGTTGAAACTCAATTCTGTATCAAGTTCTTGTTGAATACTGTTGACTCCTACCATATAGACATCGAAAATATCAAAGAGGAATAAATACATGAATATGGGTATTATTTTCCCTACAAAAGAAAAGGAATATGGGGATGTTCAATACCTATGGATCACATGTACATCTGAAGGGATCATGATTCTGTTACAATTTCAAGGTCACACATAAGGCTCCAAGCATGGTGCATAACCCACAGTAAGTCCCATGGAGTCCCCCTCGACAAACATTCCTGCTCTCATGAAGTCTCTTCAGACAACTAAATGAGTGCCCTCGGGTCACGTGGTTTGTCATTGGAAAGTTCCTCACAAACCACCTGAAATAATTTGAAAATAAAGAGGGATGATATTAAAATTTGGAGAACCTAGTGGTCATGAATCTCACATGCCATATCATCATTGGGAAGAATAAAATCCCTTGGTGAAATATAGAAAAACTCAAAATACCTCTAAAGCTTTGTAGGATAAAATGAAGGAGATGATGGGGAGGAGGCGAGAGGAGTTCGCAGTCGCTAAGGAAATGTGACATGATCCCCGAGTGATATGCAAGATTACACAAGACCTCATAATCATATCCACCTCATATCATGAAATCCCTTTGGTTTTTTAGCCCCGCTGCATAGAAGTCCCCAAGTGTATCCAAGAAAACCCTTTAGCACTCTAAGTATAGACAGATAGACCTATCAACTACATGCTTTTCCACACTTAATATGACCCATATTGTTCAGGTGATACATCACTGAAAAATCAAGCACAAATCTTAGTCATTGTTCATGACAACGTATGTAATCCCTAAACTTTTTGAAATAAAACAAAGTAGATATAAAGGGAGAAGGCGATAGGTGTTTTTGGTCATTAAAGGACATGAGACATGCCCTTGGCTACCCACAAGAAGTCGTGAGTCATCGGTGACGCATCTGACTCGCTTCACGATAGCCCTTTGGCATGTCATCCTCACCATACGAAGTGCCCTATGTAACTTTGCAGTAGTATAAGGATGAAAAAATATATTTTTCCAGGGAATTCTTGCACACCCCCATGTGACCCATATTTTCCACACGACGCATCACCAAAAAAATTGAGAAAATATCCTTGACTACACACATGAAATATTGCATGTCTCCCAACCTTTATCACATGAAACAAAAAGAATCGAAAGGGAGGAGGTGAGAGGTGTTTTCAGTCTCTTAAAATAATGTGATGCACCCGGTGCACTCGTAGTGTGGTCCTGCAAGACCCCCAAAAACCATTCTTATCCCGTGAGAATCCGAGACAATTAAACCCAATTCTTGAGAATGACTTTTGATAGGCACTTGGATCTTGAGAAGGATCTTAGGCATGTCAACATGACAACATCAAAGTCCTTTGACACATCTGAATGATCAAACAATTCTTCATTAATTGGAAATAATATGATGAAGGAAGTGTCGGTGGAAGAGGCTCTTGATCACTAAAAACTAGGTGACACACTCGGAGAATTCCACAGTAGAGACTCGTGACGATGCTTAGAACTATACACCTTAGCTGACTCCAGCCTTGAATCATGCTAGATATGCCTCACAAAGAACTAGAAAACCAGGGTGGTGATGCCTATAAATTCGCCACTCCAACATGAAGAACGGTTTGGACTCTGAGAATCTGGATGTTGGACTCTGAGACTCTAGATGATTTGACTCTCATCCTATATAGATTTCTTGTAGTACCCCAAACACTTCAAGGTATGTTTCTCTTAAATAAATTTTAGTTATAGCCTATATTTCATGAATCACTAAGACTTTATGGAACAAAACATGGTTACTTAAAAGAGATATCCATAACCTAGTGAAGTAAAAATAATTTTTTCACTTCTATGATGTGAATTTCAAAAATCTGACATACATGGTGGCGATCAGTAAGTTATTTGGAGTCCGATAAAGAAAAATCATTTTTTTGTGAATAGTAGCTACCCTTATGAATAGTAACATACCATTATGAATATTAACTTACCCTTATTAAAATTAATATGACTCTTATGAATGGTATCCATACCATTGAGTGTATAAATGAATTTAGGCACCTTAAAATTGAAGATGAAAATTTTAAGTGTTTATATTTTCCGATTAAATAATGACTTTAATTAACTATTTAATTAATCATATTCAGGAAATTATTTTTGAAAAATGGACTTCGTTTCTAGATTCTACACATTGAAAAACTGTTAGGGTGATTTTTTGGGATTTTTCTGAAATAATTAAATTTTTTATGAATAGTAAAACCCGATAATTCACAACAAATGGTAAATAATGGATTAATTGAGTCATCGATGATGATCTGCTAATGTAATCCCAATTGATTCGGATTCAAATGCATATATTACTGTTCTTGGTCATGGAATACTCACTATTGTTTTTCTTGAGTGGAAATAATAAATTAATGATTATAATATTAAGAAAACTCATGTCTCCTCCACTATAAAACCCCCCCTTCACTCCCTCTTCTCTTCACTCCTCTCAAGCCTTGTGCCTTGCCAATATTCTTCCCAAATCTCTCCCCAAGATCATCCCCCACTTCCAAAATCTCCTAGACTCTTCAAAATACAAAAACCTCTCCCCTTAAAAGGTTCTCAAAGGAGGAAGTCTCAAGAGGTAAATTCCTCTTTCAAATTCCATCAATTCTTTTAAGTTCTTTTCTTTTTGTTTATTTCCTCACCATAATAGTATGATAAATCAAGTAACATACATGTACTGGAATTTTTTAATTATAATGGTATACTTCATTACCTTCTCTCCTTTCCACCACCATTTATTTGAAAGAAATGAAAGCACGGTTTGAGATGTGCTAATTTAGCACATTCAAGGACAACGGTTTATCAATTTCTATTATAATCTTTAATTATGGTCATGAAACCATTTGTATTATGGTTGAACAAGATTATTATATATGTAATATATCCTATTTTTAGTTTTGTAATCCTTTTGTACAAATGGTATTAAGTTATAAAGAAAAACATGTTCATTGTAATCAGACCCACCATTTAGCCAAAATAGTTGTCACTAAGGTTATATATATAATAATTTGACTTCACTCTAAGTAACCAAATGAATTTAAAACCATTTAATATTCTGTATGTTCACTAATAGAATATAACTTCATTTATTTAGAACCACATCTATCTTATATGTTTATCCGAACTTGAATATAAGTAAATTGATCATTTAAAACCAAGTAAACAAACGAGCCCAAACAATGAGATTGAACCTTATAACCAATCAAAAAGGCCTTGAATGAACTAAAAAAGGGTTATAATAAATCATTTACATATAGAATAGGTTCTTGAATTATGAATTAATAAGCCTAATTTGTTTATTCAGGTCTTAAATAATAATTCAAGAACACCTTCAAGCATAAGGTAAGGGATCCTCTCTTTCACTTTTGTTCAAGAATCTCCCCTATGTTGTGCCCTTTTATTTTTAATTACTATTGACGGGGTATGTTTTTGCACCTCCCCCATACTTCCCTTGTGACATATAAAAAAATTAATACCCATTTACCCCCGATTAAGCCCTCACAATAACACTTGTTACCATGCCAAAATGTTTGTAAGTGGTTTCTCATCTAACCTTCATTTCTGTGAGATTTTCATTGTTCTCCACTTATATATTATATGTGGTATATGTGTTCTGAAGTTTGATATATAATAACATGATTCTCTTTATATTCATGTTATTCAATGATTCATTTGAGTTTTATTAAGTTCTGGTCATATGATGTGACCGTTTACATTGGGGTAAGAGTCTTTGTCTCAACTACTATTTTGTTGTGACTAACTTTGTATTATGCACCTAATAATACTTAGGTGGTGTACATACTTCCCATTTGAGATCAAATTTCATTTGAAAATTATATTTATATTAAATATCAATAATATCATATCATGGATATGTTTTTTGTCTAAACCGTAAAGAATTTTACATAGAGTGTTTATTTGGAAAGTTATTTTAATATTGATGAATCCATATACTCTACCATATACGGATATTGAAAAGGAATATTGCTACTGTATTGAGTCAATTTATAAATAATTATTTGGACATGCAGTGGAAGGTGGGGCCCTCTATAGCCCCTCGATCAATCGGTAGGTCTCATTAGACAAATCTGTTGGCAATAAACCCTTCGAGTTTGTTTCCAAAAATAAGGCAGGTTTCTACCCATAGAACTAAACCATTTTTACGATATTATGGTTTCATGTTCCAAATACATGACATCCAATTAATAAGAGTTATCTTTATTCATTATTATTTATCATTATTATCCATGAGTTTTTCACTATGATAAAATCTATGGATGCAGTTTCATTCTCAGTTTATTAATGGCATTAGTTTTTCATTTATTCACTATGCCATATTGATTATGTCAAATTGATTGTGATTCACTTATTATTTTAATCATAATTCTTCTATTTACAACCCTTACTGAGCAGTTGAGCTCACCCCTTTCATTATTTACCTTCAACAAGTGATGAAGAGAAGGTCATTTATTGAGTTCATGTGGTTGCAGCTTTTAGTTTTGTTATGTATTGTATCTTGTAACCTTTTTCAATGTAATTTGTGTTACATCTATGTGTCTAGTTTCTTCAATAATACTAAATGGATCTCTCCTTTGGGATTTTTCATTCCTTATAACCATGAAAATATCACAAGTAATGCACCAGATCCAGCCTACAGGGGTAGGAGTGATACAATTGGTATCAGAGGAAGTTTAATAGAAAACTTGGAAACTAGAGTAGGAAATGTATAGTAGGGAAAAAATACCAGAGGTAGTATTTTAGGATAAACATTCAAGAATGCCATGGTATTTTGGTAAGGAATAGACTATGTGAATATTTTATGTAATAAGTTCCTGTCTGGATAAAAGCAGGTAGAGGTGGCTCTGGCACATATGTATCTAGGGGTAAAACCCGAAAACACTGCTTTGAGTTAGACTCGAACAGGAACTGGTGCATGAAAATGGGCCTTTCTGCACTCTTGGATATGACACTCTTGGGGGATATGCTTAGGATAATTCAAATTTTCTTTACAAGTCATTTTTAAGGAGTTTAACGTAGATTTTTTCTTAGAGAAACCATGTTTATATGATTATCTATGCATAGAATTTCAATCTATGTTGAGTGATTTTCTATTTGAGATTCTTAAACTAATAGAGTGTATCCCATTATTTAGAAATGGTGTCAAATGGAATAAGGGGAATCAATACTCATGGGATAGGTAGGGATCTCCCTACTGAGCAAGTCAACACAGTCAATGTTGGAGTAGATCAGATCATGACTATATTGGGACAACTTACTCAGGTTGTAACAAATAACCATTCCACACCTGTGTTGGATCATTTCATGTGAAAAAATCCCCCATCTTTTAGTGGGACTACTAACCCAGTGGTTTCTGGGCAATGGATCAATTCCCTTGAAAAGATATTCATGGAATTAAGATGAAATGAAAATGAAAAGGTAGTATTGGCAGTATATTATCTCAAGGGTGACGTTGATCAATCATGGTCCTTGATTCAGAATACCATGGAGGAAGACGAAATATAATATATGGAATGGAGGACTTTTAAGGAAATATTCTTTGAAAAATATTTCCCTCATGAGCAATTAACAGAAATGAAGAGGAAATTCCTTAGCTTAAAACAATGGGAAGAAGACAGTGTTATAGATTATGAGGCTACTTTCACAAGGCTGGACAGGTATTCCATAGATTACGTACGTGACTCGGTAGACAAGATTGTTCATTTCTTTGAAGGTCTTAAGCCAAGTCTTCAAAGGTCACCGGCTTCTCAATAATTTTCATCATATGATGAAATTGTATCAAGTTGCATCAAAACAGAGTGTGAATTTTCTAGATCAAATCTTTTCAAAGGAAACCAAGATAAGAAGCGGTACTCTGATAACAAAGGAAAAGGAGAAGCACCAAAGAAGAGCAAGGGAACAAAGCTATTCCCATTATGTGAGAATTGTGGAAAGAATCATCTCGTGAAATGCTTTAAAGACATGGGAGTCTGCTATAACTGTGGAGAAAAGGTTCATCGATCTGATGAATGCAAGGGGAAGAAACAATTAAATGATATTCAATGCTAAAATTGCAGAGAGATGGGACACTATGCAAATGAGTGTCCTAAGTGCCAAGGAAACATGCCTCAGAAAAAGCCAAGAGAACAAGGGAGAGACTATGCGATTACAACTGCGGAGATTGATGTTCCTAATGATGTGGTGGTAGGTACTTTAATTGTTTCCTTAAACTTAGCCAACACTTGATTTGATTCTGGATCATCGCATTCATTTATATCTTCCCAGTTTTTCGAGAAAATTAGATTTGTCTAATTTGATTTAATAAAGGAGTTGTCAGTCAAAACTCCCAGGGGATGTATTATTGAAACAAAGGCATGTCGAATAGTCCCCCTCCAAACACCAAAACGTTCTTTAGTTTCAAACCGTATCATCTAACTGATGACTGAATTTGATATAATTCTAGGTATGGATTGGCTGTCAAATTATGATGTAAATATTTATTATAAGAAGAAGGAAGTTACAAATTTTAAAAATGGTGTAGAATCCCTTGTCTTTGGGGCAGAAAGTTCGTCACCTGATTCTTATCTAGAACCGCCCCCAGTAGCTCTACTGAATGCAATACTTGGAGAGGAAGTTAAAAAAATATCTCGAGGCGAGTAAAGAAATATTCAAATTGAAGATGTGAACATAGAGAAAGAATACATTGATGTACTTCCATAGTATTTACCTGGACATCCTCCAGAGATAGAAGTTGAGTTCTCTATTGATTTAATTCCCATTTAAAGAACTATATCAAAGACTCCCTATAGAATGGCTACTGTGGAATTAATGGAGCTAAATAAACAAATTGAGGATTTTAGTGAAAATGATTTATTCGACCTAGTGTTTATCCATAGGGAGCCCCTGTCCTCTTTGACAAGAAGAAAGATGGATCTATGGGGATTTACATTGATTACAGGGAAATCAATGCTATTACAATAAAGAATAAGTATCCTCTACCCTAGATTGATGATTTATTTGATCAACTTAATGGAGATCAATAATTTTCTAAGATTGACCTTCAATCTGGATATCATCAGTTGTGTGTAAGGAAGGAAGATATTTCTAAGACAGCATTTTGGACCAGGTATGGGCATTTCGAGTTTACAGTAATGCCTTTTGGACTGAAAAATGCACCCTCTATTTTCATGGATTTAATGAATAGAGTTTTCAAGAAATATCTTGACAACTTTATTGTGGTATTCATCAATGATATCCTCATATACTCAAAAATGTATGAAGACCGTGAGAGTCACTTGTGGGTCATTCTGCAAACTCTTAGAAGCAACAAATTATATGGGAAGTTTAGAAAATGCGAATTTTGGCTTCAATTAGTTTCTTTTTTAGGAAATATTGTCTCTAAGGATAGAATCCTAGTTTATCCTATGAAGACAAATTCAATCCAAGATTGGCCCACACCAACAAACATAACTAAGATACGCAGTTTTATTGGATTATCAGGTTACTATCGGTGTTTCGTTCAGAATTTTTCCCGATTGGCTAACCCGCTAACCAAGCTCACATGTAAAGGAGTTAAGTTTGTGTGGACAAAAGAAAGTACAAAATTCTTTGAAGAATTGAAAAGAAGATTGGTAAATGCTCTAATTTTGACTCTTCCATCTGGAAGTGGAAGATTTTTAATATACATCGATGCATCAAAGAATGGACTGGGTTGTGTCCTTAAGAAAAATGATAAAGTTATTGCTTATACATCAATACAGTTGAAGACTCATGAGAAAAATTATCCAACTCATGATCTTGATTTAGCAGCCATAATATTTTCACTGAAAATATGGAGGCATTATCTCTATAGAGATAGGTATGAAATTTATACAGACCACAAGAGTTTGAAATAAATATTCACACAAAAAGAACTCAACATGAGGAAAAGTAGATGGCTTGAGTTACTCAAAGATTATGATTATTCAATACACTACCACTTGGGAAAGGAGAATAAGGTGGAAGATGCATTAATCAGGAAAGATCATGGACTTCTGACTCAAATGAGGATTTGGATAGATCCTATATTTTTGGATCTACTATAGATGTATATGGGAATTGTTATGGATAGGGAAACATCTTTACTATTTCATATGATTGATAAACCATATTTATTAGATAAGATAAAAAGCTCTCAATATGATGATGAGAACCTACACAAGAAAATTAATGATGTCAAGGATGGTAGACTGACTGACTTCGTGTATGAAGAAGGAGTTATGAAATTTGGGAATAGGTTATGGGTTCCATCAGTACCTGAGCTAAAAATGGAACTATTAGATGATCATCATAGCTCAAATTTCTCTATACACATAGATAGGATCATGATGTATGGAGATCTGAAGGAATATTTCTGGTGGGATAATATGAAGTGGGAAATTACTGACTACGTGTCAAGATGCCTAGTTTGTCAACAAGTGAAGTCAGAGAGACAACATCCCAAAGGAGTGATGAAACCTCTACCTATTACTATGTGGAAGTGGTATAACATTACGATGGATTTTTTCACTGGACTACCAAGGACAACTAGAAGGAATGATGCAATATTGGTAATTGTTGATCAGCTCACAAAATCAGTACATTTTCTTCCTATAAGAGAGGATTTTCCACTTGAGCACTTGGCGAGACTTTATATTAATGAAGTTTTAAGACTTCTTGGTGCACTTATATCGATTGTGTCTGATCGAGATCCCTAGTTTACATCAAAATTATGGAAAATTCTCCCGAAGGTTTTGAATACTAGGCTTCATATGAGTACTGCTTATCACCCCCAAACTGATGGATAGTCTAAAAGGATTATTCAAACTCTAGAAGACATGTTGAGCTCATGATCTCTTGACTTCCAAGGTATGTGGGATCAATACTTGCCTTTCGTGGAATTTTCCTACAACAATAGTTTACATTCTAGTATTCAAATGGCTCCATATAGAGCATTGTATAGAAAGAGATTTCAAACTCCAACTTGTTGGGATGAAGTTGGTGAGAGGAAACTTATAGGCCGAGAACTTATTAAAGAGACCATGAAAAAGGTGAAGACAATACAAGCCCATATTAAAGCAGCCCAAAGTAGGCAGAAGAGTTATGCTGACAACTGGATAAAGGACTTGGAATTTCAAGTGGGAGATCTTTTATTTTTTAAATTATCTCCATGGAAGGGTGTCTTAAGGATTGGTAAGAAAGGTAAACTGAGCCCCGGGTATATCGGACCATTTGAAATTCTAGAAATAATTGGAGCAGTAGCTTACCATTTAGCAATGCCGCCAAATCTATCCAAAGTCCATGATGTTTTCCATGTGTCATTATTGAAGAAATACATGCCAGACCCAACGCATGTACTCACGTATGAAGAAATTGAACTGGAACCTGATTTTTCATACTGCGAAAAGCCTATCGGGATTATTGACACAAGAGAGAAGGTATTGAGAAATCATACAAATCGTCTAGTAAAGGTTCTTTGGAAAAACTGGAATATAGAGGAAACAACATGGGAACCTGAGGATGTTTTGAAGAAGAATCACCCACATATTTTTGGAGAGTTTCATACATAAAATTTTGAGGATGAAATTTTCTGAAGGATGGAATAATGTAGTATCCCAAACACTTCATGGAATGTTTCTCTTAAATACATTCTAATTATAGAATATATTTCATGAATCGTTGAGCCTTTATGGAACAAAACATGGTTACTTAAAGTAGATATCCATAACCTAGTGAATTAAACCTAATTTTGTCACTTCTATGATGTGAATTTCAAAAATCTGACATACATGGTTGCGATCAGTACGTTATTTGGAGTCCGATAAAGAAAAATAAATTTTCAGTGAATAGTAACATACCCTTATGAATAGTAACCTAACCTTATGAATATTAACTTACCCTTATGAATAGTAATATGAATTTTATGAATGGTATCCATACCATTGAGTTTATAAATGAATTTAGGCACCTTAAAATTGAAGATGAAAATTTTAACTGTTTATATTTTTCGATTAAATATTGACTTTAATTAAATATTTAATTAATCATATTTAGAAAATTATTTTTGAAAAATGGAATTCATTTTTTTATTTTACACATCGAAAAATGGTTATGGTGAATTTTTGGGATTTTTCTGAAATACAAAAAATTTTGATGAATAGTAAAATCTGATAATTCACAATAAATGCTAAATAATGGATTAATTGAGTCGTCGATGATGATCAGATTATGTAAGCCCAATATATTTGTATTAACCTGCATATATTAGTTTTCTTAGTCATATAATACTCACTATTGGTTTTCTTGAGAGGAAATAATAAATTAATGATTATAATATTAAGAAAACTCCTCTCTCCTCCACTATAAAAACCCCCATTCACTCCCTCTTCACTTCACTCCTCTCAAGCCTTGTGTCTTGCCAATATTCTACCCAAATATATCCCCAAGATCCTCCCCCATTTCCAAAATCTCCTAGCCTTTCAAAATACCAAAACATCTCCTCTTAAGAGGTTCTCAAAGGAGGAAGTCTCAAGAGGTAAATTCCTCTTTCCAATTCCTTCAATTCTTTTAAGTTATTTTCTTTTTGTTTCTTTCCTCGCCATAATAGTATGATAAATCTAGTAACATACATTTACTATAATTTTTTCATGCTAATGGTATATTTCATTACCTTCTCTCCTTTCCCCCATCATTTATTTGAACGAAATGAAAGCACAATTTGAGATGTACTAATTTAGCACATTCAAGGACAACGGTTTATCAATTTCTATTATAATATTTAATTATGGTCAGGAAACCATTTTTTTATGGTTGAAACAGATTATTATATTTGTAATATATCCTTTTTTTTTCTTTAATCCTTTTGTATAAATGGTATTAAGTTATAAAGCAAAACATGTTCATTGTAATCAAACCCACCATTTAGCCAAAATGGTTGTCACTAAAGTTATATATATATAATAATTCAACTTCACTCTAAGTAACCAAATTGAATTTAAAACTATTTAATATTATATATGTTCACTAATAGAATATAACTTTATTTCTGGACAACCACCTCCTTCTTATATATTTATCCGAACTTGAATATACGTGAACTGATCATTTAAAACCAAGTAAACAAACGAGCCCAAACAATGAAATTAAACCTTATAACTAATCAAAAAGGCATTTAATTAACTAAAAAGGGTTATAATAAATCATTTAAATATATAAGAGATTATTTAATTATGAATTAGTAAGACAAATTTGTTTATTCAGGTCTTAAAAAACAAGTCAAGAACACTTCCAAGCATAAGGTAAGGGATCCTCTCTCTCACTTTTGTTCAAGAATATCCCCTATGTTGTGCCCTTTTATTTTTAATTCCTAATGATGGGGTATGTTTTTCCACATCCCCCATACTACCCTTGTGACATAAAAATAATGTAGTGCCCATTTACCTCTCATTAAGCCCTCGCAATAACACTCATTACCATGCTAAAATGTTTGTAAGTGGTTTCTCATCTCACTTTCATTTCTGTGAGATTTTCATTGTTCACCACTTATCACTTGTATGTGGTATATGTGTACTAAAATTTGATATATAATAACATGATTCTATTTATATTCATTTTTTTCAATGATTCATTTGAGGTTTATTAAGTTATGGTCATATGATGTGACCATTTACATTGTGGTAAGAGTCTTTGTCTCAACTACTATTTTGTTGTGACTAACATTGTATTGTGCACCTAATAATCCTTATGTGGTGTACCAACTACCAATTTGAGATCACCTTTCATTTGAAAATTATATCTATATTAAATATCCATAATCTCATATCATGGATTTTTTTTTGTCTAAACCGTATACCATTTTACATACGGTGTTTATTAGGAAAGTTATTTTAATATTGATGAATCTGTATACTCTACCCCATAAAGATATTGAAAAGTCATATTTCTATTGTATTGAATCATTGTATAAAGAATGATATGGACATACAGTGGTGGGTGGGGCCATCTATAGCTCCTCTATGCATCAATAGGTCTCATGAGACCGATCAGTTGGTGACAAACACTTTGAGTTTGTTTCCAAAAATAAGACAGGTTTCTACCCATAGAAATAAACCGTTTTTACGGTATTATGGTTTCATGTCCCAGATACATGAATTCCAATTAATAATAATTCTCTTTATTCATAATCAGTTATCATTATTATCCATGAGGTTTTCACTATGACAAAATCTATGGATGCAGTTTTATTCTCAGTTTATTAATGGCATTAGTTTTTCATTTATTCACTATGCCATATTGATTATGCCAAATTGATTGTGATTCACTTATTATAGTACTCATGATTCTTCTATTTTCAACCCTTAATGAGAATTTTAGCTCACCCCTTTCATTTTTTACCTTCAACATGTGATGAAGAGATGGTCATTTATTGATTTCATGTGGTTGTAGCTTCTAGTTTTGTTATGTATTGTATCTTGTAATGTTTTTCAATTTAATTTGTGTTACATCTATGTATCTAGTTTCTTCAAGACTACTAAACTGATCATTCCTTAGAGATTTTTCATTCCTTATAACCATGAAAATATCACAAGTAATTCACCGTCTCTATCCTAGAGGGGTCGGGGTGTTACATTTCTCGAAGTAACTGATCATGTGGATAGAAAATTTTTATCAAGTAATACACCAGCAGACAGTTAGGGAAATCATGTGCCAAACATATGGTGCTTTTCCTGATCATTCATATATCATGCGATGGAATTTTGGAAAGACTTGTGAAGAACATATCGCATGTATTATAGATCACGCGAGACTCAAAGGAACTGGTACTGAATAAAACTGAGGCCTTCACAATGCAAGTGTTAGAACTAAGATTAAAAGTGGAAGACTTAAGAAAAATACATGCTCACGACACCCTCCATATGTGTCAGTACAGGTCATGTGATAGATCCCAGGACATGCCAACTGGGTCATACGACACCCTCTAGATAAGAAGGGCGGGTCAATAGGGCAACCCCAGTGTGTAAGCCCTGACATAAAGGGAACTATAGTGACTCGGATTCCTACCATATCTAGGATACGTAGGCTACCTATCCCTAAGGTTTGATCCCTATATTGATCATCCCGGGAAATACTAGCATCTAAGTCCCTTATTCAAGTTAATGAAACTGATCATTTTATATTCCTTGTTTCTTACAATGATCATGGATCACATGGGCTTAGGGAGTATCAATGTTCATATCATCTTCAATATAAAATCCCAAAATGGTACAGGGAATACGTAGTGTATAATCCCCAACATAAACTGAACTACTATGACATTGATTCCCACCATAACCAAGAAACATAGAATTCCTTCCTAAGGCTCGAGCTCAAATAAAACACCCCTTTCAGTATAAGTCCTTCCACGACTCTAAAGTTTCAACTAATAGGTCTCAATTAGTATGAGGGGATGATCACCCTATCTTGTCCATCAGTAGACTGAGAAACCCACAAAGCTATGATGACTCCAATTCCTTTTTTAACCATGATACATAAGATGTCCCTCCGAGACCTAAGTCCCATTATAAATCATCTCAATAAAATCACATCACATAATCCCTACATCATGAGACATGAAGTGATCATTTTCAATCCCTTGTTTCTCACACCGATAATGGCTCACATGAGCTTAGGGATTCATGATAATCATATCATTTGCACTATGAGTCTCTATAATGACATGGACAACCATGAGAACTATGATGACTCTAATTCGCACTATACTTAGGATATTAGGGACACCCCCTTAAGGTTTGAGCTCAAATATTTGGTGTCTCAGTTCCTGAACATATATTCTCACCGCATTACATTAAAATCCACAGGTCGAATGAACTATGTGGGTTTTGATTCCTGCAATAATTAGGATATATAGGACACCTCATAATGCCTCAATCCCCTCCTAGGAATATTAAATGCCTCCTTATATGAAATTATTCTCTAAAACACTTCGTTATATGGTTTGAGTATATAAGAAACATCCCATTACAAGAAAATGATGAAGAAACATAGATACCTACAGATGGATTCACCAAAGAGATCTCAATCATCTGTATAAGAAATAAAATTAACCTATAGTCGTTTTTTAGGGTAACCAGTCACATATAAGGATTAGGAAGAGATTCACAAACATATCTAAAATCTATAAGAGAGTCCCAAAGTAGGAAATAATTTCTCCCAAAATGGTGTGATGATCCTGACCTCCCATCCTCTCGACCAATGAAAGTCCCCAAGAGTCAATGGGCCTAAAACCCCAAATGACCACCATCCTTTGGAAATTAGGTCCATACCTAGCTATTGATTAGGGATCCATTGGGAGTTTCTAAGGAAGAATAAATAGATGGTAAACCCAATGCGTTCAATTGAGTGAGGCCCTAAATTATCCCTCAATCAAACCATCAAGGGGATCTCATCCCACTTCCACTTCAAATCCCAACAAAACAAAAATGGTGAACCTGACATGAATCTCTCCAATAACAAACAATTAGGTTAAAATTCGTCAATCCAGGTAGCTTTCTCCTCATATGAAAACAACATTCATAGGCTTTATTTTAATCTCTTAGGAAACTTTGTTTTGATAACCATATATACAAACAAAGTAGTATGACTAGCATAAATTGGGATTCTTGTAATTCCATCCTCGCATTCGAAAGTCCACATGAGTAAAATGGATGATAAGGGAATACATGAAAATTTTGTTAATATTTAATATCTGATTGATCATTTTCATGCATGTTATATAGAACTGATAAGTATCATTGTTACTTATTGTCTGAGTGATTGTAGGTACTTATATCATCGAAAGACTCCCAACCTGAGGAAATTTCTTCATCAACCAACATTTTCTCTAGTAACTCATCTGTTGTTGAGACCCCTATGGGTCTCAAAGCAGTATCACCTAGTAGATATCTCCATCAATAGGTGTTGAATATGATGGTCCATAAGTACCAACAACATGGTACAATCCCGACCATGGAAGATACTCATGAGATTCTATAAGCACCTTAGACGATGAATCTACATTTCCCGAAAAAGGTATCTTATAAGCCAGAATCCCTCTTCGCTACAACCAACCACTCTAAGAGCTTATCCTGGGAGTGTGAAAACTTCCACCTTACATATCTGATGAAGGTGGAATAATAGGACGAATATGGATCCCTTTCAGTTCAGGTTACACTAAGGAGGGAACCTACCGACCATCATCACCAACACCGCACTGTCGATACCCATCTGTCATCTACTGAGTGTGCCACCTGATGCACAATAGACTTCAATTACCATGAATGGGCTACCAAGAACACTCTTCAAAGTAGGGAGGCATTGGATATCTAGGAGAGGACTCATTTCCCCGCACCTAGTGATGATTCTTTTCGGCATACTCTGGTAGGAACTTGTAATAAAGATGATATCTCTGCTAGATCTAGAAAACTCTATGGGAATATTCCCACTGTAAGAACCCGTTTTTTTCTATAAAAAACTTTGTAATATTCTTGATGTTATTCCAGAGCAGCGCCTTCAGACGGCGTGAGATTCTGAGCCCCGGTGTGGCCGGAATTAAATTTTCAGTGCATTCACACTGGGCACGCCAAATAAATGGGATAACTCCTAAACGGTGATTCGGATCAGAAATTTGAGTCTACATATGGGTCATAAATGGTGTGCTTACCCTAGTAAATACATAAAACATGTTTTCGTGGGACGTTGGGACCCCTCGCCTGTTACCAGAACATTAAACAGATAATTAAAATAATTAATTTATTCGTTTAATGGATTAACTCAAGTATCTCTTAAATAGTTGCTCGGATGGGAAAACTGAGGGCACCGTTGAGTTTATAACGTGCCTTTTACCCTAGGAGGAGTGTAACTTTCATGGGCGTGGGCCTTCTGTGAAAGATGGCCCCAGGGGTGTTTTCGTAATTTAGCAGCCTCGGTCGTTAAATTTTATAAATTTTGAACGGGGCCTCATATTGAAATTATGAGACCTCCTTTGTGCTCGGGAGGTGGTGTTTACCCTAGAGTAGGCTTAACCATGACCCCGTCGAGAGTTTTGGATGCGGGTTAAATTAGGGGTTTAAATTAATTAAAATTTTATTTAATTATTTTTTTATTTAAACCCTTCTTCTCACCTTCCCCTCCCTTGTTCTCCCCTGGAGAAACCCCCTCAACCTCAACCCTTCCCTCTCAAAATATTCTTCTTTCCTTTACCTCCAATCAAGGCAGAAGCAATGACGGCGAAGCACGGATCGACTGAGAAGCTTCGGGTCGCGCCCTGCAAGGTAGGAGTTCTTCGTTTCAAATTTTGTTTCTGAACCCCTCTTTGAATCCCATTTATAGTGTCGTTATGCTGTCGGATTGTTGAGTGAAGGTTGTGGTTGCGAAGAGGCTGATCCAAGCTCCCTAATGCACTTTTTAGATTTAAAATCTGAGTCCCGACGTGTTCAAAAATGTCCGGCGATGTTCGTGGGTTTTTGAAGTTCTCGACAGTTTCCTTTTTTTTCCGGTGAGCTCAGGCAGTGGCAGGGGGCTCCCAACGCAGCGGTGGGCTCCCAGCGCAGCGGCGGGCTCCCAGCGTGGCGGCGTGGCCGGTCTTCAGCGGAGGTGGTCGGGGCTCGCGGTTGAGCGGAGCTGGCAGTTGCGGGGAGGGCGTCGGCCGGGCGAGCGACATCGGCAAGCTGGGGTGAGCGACGTGGTTGGTGAGGCGGTGATCTCGAGGGAGCAACACCCACAGCGTGTGGGTCTTCTTTGACGCAGCGCGAGGAGAGGTGACTGGCCAGGGTGGTCGGTCCATTTAAAAAAAACCGGACCCGGGCAGGGTCCAGTGGTTTGGAGGTGGGTCGCGACCAGCGGACCGCGGCGAACTGGACCGGACCCGCGGCTGGGCTATAGGCCGGTGGTCTGGAGTGGGTCGGTCGGGGTGGACCGGCCCAGCTAGGCCCCCCTTGCATTTGGGGGGCTGTATCTCCTAAACGGCGCGTCTGTTTGATGTGCCGTCTATGGCTGTAGGACCGTATCGACGAGGTGAACTTTTTGAGATGGTCGTGGGAATTTTTAATTCCCGAGACGAAGGGTTCGGTGGCACGACGCGTGTGTTATGTAAGTTTTTTATTTTTCGAGAGTTCTTGTTTTGAGCAGCACAGACGCATCCGATGTCCGTTTTGAGCATCGACAGTGGCGTTATGACCCTGGCATTCAGACGGAGTTTTCCAGGGAGGTTTCGAGTGTTGAAACCGGAGTTGAGGTGTGGGCCCCATGACCTGTCTTTCGAGTCGTGCACAAATTTTTGTAACTTTTCATCGGACGTCCATTCGAGGCATGTGCGCAGTCATTTTGTGGGTGTTTTTCCAAGGGAATTTCAATGGCGCAATCCGCCCGCTTTAATTCAGCACACTTGTGTGGGCCCCGCGATTGCCATTTTGGGAGTTGATGGTGATTTCCATCTTTATCACCGGGTGTCCGTTTTAGACAAGTGAATATTCCATCTTGTGTACTTTTCTGAGAGGATTGCAACGGTGCAATCCGTTGGCAGCACTTCAGGACCAGGATGCAGGTCCCACGCAACACCGCTCATGTTCGGTATGTCGGAACGCATCTTTTTCTCCGGATATCCGTTCCACTCAAGTGATCAGTCTTTTTGACGTATTTTCCCGAGGGGATCGCAATGTTGCGATGCGCCCGACTATTTTCAGGGTCGAGGCTCGAGACCACGGGACGTCGTTCGGCCATAAGGCGGTGTTGGAGAATTTTACGTTGGATATCCGTTAGAGGCGAGTGAATAGTCTATCTCGTGTGTTTTTTCGCAAGGATTACAACTACGTGATCTGTTTGGATGTGTGAAGTCTCTTTCAAGTTCTCATTTAATGTGGAAGCATGAAAGGTGCTCTGGTGGCGGTTTTTCTTACTGTGTTTGGAAGCGAAACCTTGGTGCGTGATCGTGTTCACTTTCGTGTGAGTGGAGTTGATGTTTGAATAGATGTGGTTGGCTGTGTTGGAGCCATGGAGGAAGAAGGTTGGCGAATTACATTTTCTCCCTTCGCATGGATGTTAGGTGTCGTTTGCATGATAGCCTTTGGTCTAGAGATGTGGTATACTCTGGGAGTATACGGGAATGCTTGGAGGTACATGATGTAGTATGTGCCTAAGAACGTTTGTGCTTGTTTGGGAGATGAGCTAGGGCCGCACGTCATGTGGGCCCCATGTGTGTCGTGTTCTAATTTAAGTACCTTTGACCTCTTGCGACATAGAGGGTCCTCCTATTCAAGATGGTTTAGACCAATAGGGTTGAGTGTTTTCCCCTGGTTTTTTTCTGGAGTTGTGTGGTTGCGCGATACCCACAACGAGTTCTGTTGGCCAGTGTTGTACCATCCAATAGGGATGGCCAGAGCAGTTCTGGGTTTACCCTCTAGTAGAGACTGGGTAGTGGGTTGCCCGTTGACTTCTTAGGGTCTACCCTCCAGTAGAGACTCGGCAGTGGGTCACCCGACACTCTTAGGGTCTACCCTCCAGCAGAGACTGGGCAGTGGGTCACCCGACACTCTTAGGGTCTACCCTCCAGCAGAGACTGGGCAGTGGGTCACCCGACACTCTTAGGGTCTACCCTCCACCAGAGGCTGGGCAGTGGGTCACCCAGCACTCTTAGGTTCTACCCTCCAGCAGAGACTGGGCAGTTGGTCACACGTCGACTTATTCCAGGTCTACCCTCCAGTTGGGCTAGGCAGTGGGTCGCATATCAACTTTTTCCAGGTCTACCCTCCAGCTGGGCTGGGCAGTCGGTCCCCTGTTGACTTATTCCAGGTCTACCCTCTAGCTGGGCTGGGAAGTGGGTCACCCGATATCTTATTATGAATTACCCTCCAGCAGGGCTGGGTAGTGGGTCACCAGTTGGCTTTTCAGACTGTTTTTTATACTAGGCTAGTCGGTGGCTTCTCTGTGACCACCGGAGAGGGACCCTTGTTTGTACGGGTCAGTGATGTGATAGCTTTGACTTTGAGCAGACCTCTCGACTATGTGAAAGTGAAGAGGTGTGGTTTGAATTAACCCAGAACTCTCAAGTACGAGGGGCACATTCCCCACTGAGACGCGTCCTTGTGACGCGACCTAAAACCGTGTGGGCGAGTCAGTGCCGCCCAAAGATGATAGTGTTGAGGTGTGGTGATTTGAGCCCCTTGTCCTGCAGTTTGGGTCAGATGTGTGGGATGTCATGCATCGATGATGGTTACTTCTGGGACTGATGGCAACTCACTTTCTTGGGCTGAGCTACGGGATGGAGATCCCCTTATGATCTTGTTCGGGCTTCTTGTTTGAGTATATGGCTATGTATATACCTTGTTCCAGTACCCACTCCTTCAGTTTTGTATACTCACCTTCCAGGATAGGAGAAGATGCGTGGGGTATGCCACGTGCTTTCCGTGTCTAGATTCTCGTGGTTGGACGAGTCTACTCTCCTCCTATAGGTAGCGAAGACTTGATGATAAGTTCATCTTCTCACCGTTTCCAGCTCCTTGTGTCTAGACAAGTCTACCTCCTTTCTCTTGTTGGGTTCATCTGGACTCACTACTATACTCTTTACTGCACTCTCGGTTGTTTCTTCCTCGAGCCTTCGGGGTATCCAATTGAGTATTTTTATACTCACCCCTAATTGGGATTTTCCCGCACTTGGTGTGCCCTTGCAGACGACGGACAGGATGGTTGTGACTTCAGTGGAGCTTAGTAGTTCAGAATCTTGGACCACGTGTGGTGGTAGTGGTCGAGTTTCAGGTGTGGGACCCTCACAAATGTTTATTTTTGTTTACCTTTTGATGGGTTGTGGCACTTTTCTGGTTGCGTGCGTGTTTTTCCCCTTTTTGTTTCAGTGTACCTTCATCTTTCACTTTGTACTATTTAGAGGTCGATTCACTTGTGTGGTTGTTTAAAGCAGTTAGTACTTTACTTTTCTTTTTTACTCTGCACTTTTTCTTTGAGTGTGGTGTGTGTGTGTGTACAGGTACATAAGAAAAGGCCTCCCCGAGTTGTTTAGCCTTCGGTGCTTATCGCCAGCCCCTGGTCTATAGAGGCAGGCTTGGGGAAGTTGCGGCTCGAGCCTGGGTAGGTTCGGGTCATGAAAAAGTGGTATCAGAGGTGGGTCGTTCCTTGGGACGTTGTTCGGATGTCCCTAAAAAGGAATTGGTTTGGATTTAGGGCAACAATGTTAACGTGTCTTGAGAGCGGCTCTCAGGACAAGGAGTCCAGTGATGGTGCGGTGGCCGACGTATCCATTCACCAGGACCCTGATAACCATCTTGTCGACTCAGCATGCTGAGACACTCGTTGCATGGAAAATCGGTTTGTGCATCATATAGGATTGAGCCTTTGACGATCATTCTTGAGTCAGCTCCCCATTTTCATTACTGTTATATACACATATGCTCATTTGACCACGACACTCCATGATAACATTCAGGATGTCTCTGTGAAGACATCCAGCAAGGATACCAGCTTTGGTTTGTGACGATGACCATGTGAGCTACGAGGCCTCAGTCCAGGACCCATCATGTGAGTCCCTTTCTCCGGGTGGGCCAGTAGCATTACCCCCACCTGGTGACCAGCAGACAGCTTCAGCAGAGAAGACTGAGCTTGAACGTAGGTTGAGCGCGCTCCACGAGTTCCAGTAGTAGATACCGCTGAGGTTCGGTGGTGAGCCAGACCCTCAGGCAGCATAGGTTTGGCTCGAGATAGTGGTTCACCTTTTTAGGCTTGTGCAGACGCCGACAGATCCTATGGTGGCTTTGGCCACCAACCTTTTCCGTGGAGCATCTTGGCGTTGGTGGAGTCTGGTGACTCAGTTTCTTGATGAGTCATCGCTTTCGTGGGGTGAATTTTATTTTTTGTTTCGTGAGGAGTTTTTCCCCTCCTTCTTACTCTCGATTCGGATTCTGTAGCTCTTGTAGTTTCAGCAGGGAGGGATGTCGGTGGCCGAGTACGCGGCCAGTTTCACAGACTGTGCACGCTTTTACCCGGACTTGTTCCATGACGGAAACTTTCGAGCATGGAAGTTTGGCAGGGTCTCTACCGAGAGATTCGTGCTATCATTGTACCCTTGGGCATTCACACTTATGTCGGGGTTCTAGAGCAGTCGCTGGTGACAGAGAGCTTCATTTCTCCTTCTATAGTTGGTGGGGGTAGCAAGCACGATGGAGCCGAGAAGTCTACCGTAGCTAGCGGGTGTCAGCAAGCAGGAATTCGACGCCGGTGGATTTCTGATAACCGGACTCAGGGTCGTAGTCGTACACCACAGTTGCACCAGAGGGAACCAGTGCATCCCAGAGAGCGTCGGTGTTATGTTTGTGATGGGTGAGGTCACTTGGCACGGGACTGCCTGACCAGGCGCGCTGAGAACATCGGGTAGGAAGCAGGTGCACCATCGTAGCGGAGGCAGCGCCGTGATCGGAGTAGTGCCCTGAGAGGTGGTGCTAGCAGAGTGAGAGGAGCTGGTAGTGGGTGATGACTTTACGAGGTCTTCTCATCACCACTAGGCGGTCTATGTTAGGATTCGGGAGCTAAAATTTGGGACCACGGACAACCGCGAGCTTTGGATGTCTATGATCCTGCAGTGCATGAGGTGATAAAAGGTATGCTCTACAGCTTTTCTACTTTTTTTAGTATAATTGTGAGACTCTATGTGTGAAATGCTTTTCTCCCTACTCCTTGTTTGAGGTGTTACCGGGGTGGCGTGGGGAGTCGATGTAACCCTGTGTTGGTAGAGTAGAAGGCATGGAACCTTCCTATTTAGTTGATAGTGTCGACTCCATCGCTCTCCGAGTGTGTAAGAGAGTCTTGGTTGAGAGACATCGACTGTGAAACCTCATATGACCATATATCCTTAGGTGTTTCACCATATGGATATTCTGAAGGAGGGAATCACCGGGCTTTGTCCCAAGCCCAAACGGTGATTCCAGTCACGGCGTGTGACGTAAAGGTTCGATCGGGGAGGTGGGCTACCCTCAAGGTCCTTCGGACCATTTGAGAATCTTCAAAGGGATGGCAAGGTTCCCTACTGCCTTTCCCTAACCCCAAAGTCTGGAGTGGGTGCATGACGTCTCATGCGTGGCTTGCCCGAGAAGATGTGTGCATGCTCCTATGCACGTCATCGGAAAGGGACGACCTCACGTGACCATATCAACCCCTTGGGTTAGTGTACGTTGATGTGAGACTGTGACAGAGTTATTCTGGGTACGGGAGAGCCAGGTGTGGGCTTAGTACCCAAAGTTGTTCCCTGTTTTTTCTTTTTGGAGACGAAAATCTTGAAGGAGATAATGATTTAAGAACCCGGTTTTTTTCTATAAAAGACATTGGAATATTATTGATGTTATTCCAGAGCAGTGCCTTCAGACGGCGTGTGATTCCGAGCCCCGATGTGGCCGGAATTAAATTTTCAGTGCGTTCACACTGGACATGACAAATAAATAGGATAACTCCTAAACGGTGATCCAGATCAGAAATCTGAGTATACAGATGGGTCTAAAATAGGTTTTTTACCCAAGGAATGACATAAAACATGTTGGCGCGGGACTTTGGGACCCCTCTCCCTTTACCGGAACATTAAACAGATAATTAAAATAATTAATTTATTCATTTAATGGCTTCACTCAAGTATCTATTAAACGGTTTCTCAGATGGGAAAACCAAGGGCACTGTTGAGTTAGGAGCATGCCTTTTACCCTAGGAGGGGTGTAACTTTCGCGGGCGTGGGCCTTCTGTGAAAGATGGCCCCAGGGGCGTTTTCGAAATTTAGCGGTCTCGGTCGTTAAATTTTATAACTTTTTAGCGGGGCCACAGATTGAAATTTCGAGATCTCCGTTGTGCTTTAGAGGTGGTGTTTATCCTAGGGGAGGCTTAACCTCAACCTCGTCGAGAGTTTCAGATGCGGGTTAAATTAGGGGTTTAAATTAATTTTAATTTTAATTAATTCTTTTTTTTATTTAAACCCTTTTTCTCCCCTTCCCCTCCCTTGTTCTCCCCTGGAGAAACCCCCTCACCCTCAACCCTTCCCTATCAACCTCCTCCTCCTCCCCCTTCCTCTGATCAAGGCGGAAGCAATGGCAGTGAAGTGTGGATCGACCGAGAAGCTTCGGGTTGCGCCCTGCAAGGTAGGAGTTCTTCATTTCAAATTTTGTTTCTGAACCCCTCTTTGAATCCCATTTATAGTGTCTTTATGCTGTCGGATTGTTGAGAGAAGGTTGTGGTTGTGAAGAGGCTGATCCGAGCTCCCCAACACACTTTTAGGATTTAAAATCCGAGTCCTAAAGTGTTCGTAAACATCTGGCTAAGTTCACGGGTTTTTGAAGTTTCTGGTGGTTTTCTTTTTTTTTTTCCGACGAGCTCAGGCAGTGGCGGTGGGCTCCCAGCACGGCGGCGGGCTCCCAGTGTGGCGGCGCGACCGGTCTTCATCGGAGGTGGACGGGGCTCGTGTTTGAGCAGAGTAGGCGGTTGCAAGGAGGGCGCCGGTCGGGCGAGTGGTGTCGACGAGCTGGGGCACGCGACGCGGTCAGTGACGCGGTGATCTCGGGGGAGCAAGACCCGCAGCGTGCGGATCTTCTTTGACGCGGCGCGAGTAGAGGAGACCGACCAAGGTGGCCGGTCCGTTTAAAAAAAAATTGGACCCGAGGCAGGGTCTGGTGGTTTGAAGGCGGACCGCGGCTAGTGAGCCGCGACGAACTGGACTGAACACATGGCTGGGCCATGGGCCGGTGGTCTAGAGTGGGCCGGCCAGGGTGGATCGGCCGGACTAGGCCCCCTTGCATTTGGGGGGTTGTATCTCCTAAACGGCGCGTCTGTTTGACGCGCCGTCTACAGCTGTAGGACCATATCGATGAGGAAAACCTTTTTAGATGGTCTCAGGAATTTTTAATTCTCGAGACGAAGGGTTCAGTGGCATGATGCTTGCGTTAAGTAAATTTGGAGTTTTCCGGGAGTTCTTGTTTTGAGCGGCGCGGACGCATCCGATGTCCGTTTTGAGCACCGTCAGTGGCGTTGTGACCCTGGCGTTGAGGCGGAGTTTTCCAAGGAGGTTTAGAGTGGTGAAATAAGAGTTGAGGTGCGGGCCCCATGGCCCGTCTTTCGAGCTGTATGCAGATTTTTGTAACTTTTCATCGGACATCTGTTCGAGGCGTGCGAGCAGTCATTTTTGGGTGTTTTTCCGAGGGCATTGCAATGGCGCAATCCGCCCGCTTTAATTCAGCACACTGGTGCGGGGCCTATGAGGGCTGTTTTGGGAGTTGGCGGTGATTTCCAGCTTTATCACCGGGTGTCTGTTTTGGACAAGTGAATAGTCCATCTTGTGTACTTTTCCAAGAGGATCACAACGGTGCGATCCGTTGGCAGTGCTTCGGGACCGGGATGCGAGTCCCACGCAGCACCGCTCATGTTCGGTTTGTCGGGATGCATCTTTTTTTCTAGATATTCGTTCCACTCAAGTGAGCAGTCTTTTTGATGTGTTTTCCTGAGGGTATCGTAGTGGTACGATGCGCTCGACTATTTTCGGGGCTGAGGCTCGGGACCACGGGACGTCGTTCGGGCGTGAGGCGGTGTTGGCAACTTTTCGGTCGGATATCCGCTGGAGGTGAGTGAATAGTCTATCTCGTGTGTTTTTTCATGAGGATTACAACGGTGTGATCAGTTTGGATGTGAGGAGTCTCTTTTGAGGTCTCATTTAATGTGGAAGAATGAAAGGTGCTCCAGTGGTGATTTTTCTTGCTGTGTTCGGAAGCGAATTCTTGGCGCGTGATCGCGTTCACTCCCGTGTGAGTGGAGTTGATGTTTGAAGAGATGTGGTTGGCCATGCTGGATATGTGGAGGAAGCAGGTTTTCGAATTACATTTTCGCCCTTCGTGTGGACGTTGGGTGTCATGTGAATGATAGCCTTTGGGCTAGATATGTGGTATACTCTGGAGTATATAGGAATGCTTGGAGGTACATGATGTAGTATGTGCCTGAGAACACTTGTGCTTGGTTGGGAGATTAGCTGGGTCCACACGTTGTGTGGGCCCCGTGTGTGTGTTGTGTTCTACTTTATGTACCTTTAACCTCTCGCGACATAGAGGGTCCTCCTGTTCATTATGGTTTAGACCAACAGGGTTGAGTGGTTTCCCCTGGTTTAGTTCTGTAGTTGGGTGGTTGCGCGATACCCACCCTGAGTTTTGTTGGCCAGTGTTGTACCATCCAGTAGGAGACTGGGTAGTGGGTTGCTCATCGACTTCTTAGGGTTTACCTTCCAGCAGAGACTGGGCAGTGGGTCACCCGACACTCTTAGGGTCAACCCTCCAACAGAGATTGGGAAGTGGGTCACCCGACACTCTTAGGGTCTACCCTCCAGCAGAGACTGGGCAGTGGGTCACCCTGTACTCTTAGGGTATACCCTCCAACAGAGACTGGGCACTGGGTCACCTGGCATTCTTAGGGTCTACCCTCTTGCAGATACTGGGTAGTGGGTCACCTGTCGAATTCTTCCAGGTCTACCCTCCTACTGGGCTGGGAAGTGGGTCGCATGTCAACTTATTCCAGGTCTACCCTCTAGGTCTACTCTCCAGCTGGGCTATGTAGTGGGTCGCCTGTTGACTTATTCTAGGTCTACCCTCCAGCAGGGCTGGGCAGTGGGTTGTCTGATGATGTATTAGGGTTTACCCTCCAGCAGGGTTGGGCAGTGGTTCACCCGATATCTTATTATGAATTACTCTCTAGCAGGGCTGGGTAGTGGGTCACCTATTGGCTTTTCAGACTGTCCTTCATACTAGGCTAGTTTGTGGCTTATCTGTGACCACCGGAGTGGGACCCTTGTTTGTACGGGTGAGTGATGTGACAGCTTTGACTTTGAGCAGACCTCTTGACTGTATGAAAATGATGAGGAGTGGTTTGACTTTACTCGGAACTCTCAAGTATGATGGGCACTTTCACCACCGAGACGCGTCCTTGTGATGCGACCTAAAACCATGTGGGTGAGTCAGTGCCGCCCAAAGCGGATAGTGTCGAGGTGCGGTGATTTGAGCCCCTTATCCTGCAGTTTGGGGAAGACGTGTGGGATGCTGGGCATCGATGATGGTTACTTTTGGGACTAATGGCGACTCACTTTCTTGGGCTGAGCTACGGGATAGAGATCCCCTTACGATCTTGTTAGGGCTTCTTTTTTGAGCATATGGATATGTATATACCTTGTTCCAGTACCCACTCCTTGGGTTTTGGATTCTCTCTTTCCAGGAGAGGCGAAGACGCGCGGGGTATGCCACGTGCTTTCTGTGTCTAGCTTCTCGTGGTTGGATGAGTCTACTCTCCTGCTATAGGTAGCGAAGACTCGATGAGAAGTTCTTCTTCTCACCGTTTCTAGCTCCTTATGTCTGGATGAGTCTACCTCCTTTCTCTTGTTGGGTTGAGCTGGACTCTCTACTGTACTCTTTACTGTACTTTCGGTTGTTGCTCCCTCGAGCCTTTGGGGTATCCTACTGAGTATTTTTATACTCACCCCTGCTTTGGCTTTTCCCGCACTTGGTGTGCCCTTGTTAACGACAGATAGGTTGGTCGTGACTTCAAAGGATCTTAGGAGTTTGGGAGCTTGGAACGCGTGCAGTGGTTGTAGTTGGGTTCCAAGTGTGGGACCCTCCCAGCTATTTGTTTTTGTTTACCTGTTTACGGGTTGTGGAACTTTTCTGGTTGGGCGCGTGTTTTGACCCTTTTCGTTTCATTTTACATTCATCTTTCACTTTGTACTGTTTAGAGGTCGATGCACTCTTTTGGTTTTTTAAAGCAGTTGGTACTTTACTTTTCTTTTTTACTCTGCACTTTTTAATTGAGTGTACTGTGTGTGTGTGTACAGGTACTCAAGAAAAGTCATCCCCGAGTTGTTTAGCCTTCGGCGCTTGTTGCCATCCCCTGGCCTATGGAGGCGGGCTTGGGGTAGTTGCGGCTCGAACGTGGGTAGGGTCGGGTCGTGACACCCGCAGCAACCATGGGGGAGGCTCATACTCCCACAACCATGCATGAATCCCATCAACATACTCTGATGATACAAAGAGTAAAGAAGTGGGAACATATCCCCAATTCGATCGAAGATATATTTCAATAGATAATGGAGATAGATAATATTTAGGTTTATATCCCTACACACATGTTGCAAAAATTCCAATTTATTTTATCTGTAGCTGAATATCTCTAACAGCATATTCTGAAAATGTTATAGATAAAGGGATAGGTGCATAATATTATCCCTATCCATGACAACTAAGCAATATGATCATTGAGAACAAGTGGTTGTACCGGAGAAAGCACATGTTCTTTATCCCACTGAGGAGGATTATCAGAATTTTCTAATAAAGGGAGAGACATCGGACTAGCCACATAATCCCATTCTAACTGGGGCTCACTAGGTGAGAGCGGCACACACCTCAGGACAAGGGAACACGCCAGTCCAAAAACTATAGAGGCATATCCCAAAGGCCCAGGATCGGTCTCACACCCCCATTATGACTGGGGTTCACCTTGTGAGAGGGGAACAAGCCTTAGGACAAACTCATATTCTTGTTGAAGAAAGTCCAAAAGCATGCTCCAAAGGCCTAGGATCGGGCATAAATCCCTGTTCTGGATGAGGAACCAAATGATAATTGCTCAAGCCTTGAGAAAGTATCTTATTCATGTTATAGAATATACCTATCATACTCCAACAAATCACGGAAGCAAGGTGCATATCTCTACTTATGCTGATGAACGACTACACCAGCATGATTACAAGGTAACACAAGAGCAGACTCAAATTCCTTCTCCCATTCTGGGGGTCTGTCGGCATATTCTGATAGGGAATTCATATTTGGACCATTATCATATTCATGTTCCAAATGGGGATCACCAGTTGATAGAATTACACTCCTTGAGGCAGGCTCATATTCCTGCCAAGAAAGACCAACGTCATATCCTGGAGGCTCAAGATCAGGCCCATAATCTTCTCTTCACTGAGTTTTGCCAAGTCAGAACGGTACACGTCTTAGGACTGGATCATATCCCTGTCAATAAATATACAAATTATTGGAATATTCCAACAACTTCTTAGTAGTGGGATCATAATCCCACAGCACCTGGCAGTTATATGCAGGTTCTAGAAACTGTCACACAGTAGTCTAATATCCTTGTACAATCAAAAATATCAGGTTTTCATATTCCAACCATGATGTAGAACATGGCCCATGATCCTAATATTCTCAATTTCAGTGCCATTGGGGTTGTTCAAGACATATTATTAAGACCAAAAGGGTTTGTAGACTCTTATATAGAATTGTAAATATAATTTTTTCATTACCATGATATTCCTCCTCATGGTAGTGTGGATATGGATCACAGGGACTCTAGTCCTGACATACACCATGGTCAACCTCCCCACGGAGATATCACCCATGGTCAAGGAAATCCTCTCTTTGTCCAAACACCTACGTATAGAGAGGTGAACCAAACTCATACACCTTCATATATTTGGTTCTCAAAACACTAGGGTCAAATTTATATGGTTTCCCACCAACATCTAGAAACACTCTACTCCCATCAGAAGGTGACCATTAGAGCCATATTCTATGGTCTGACCAGATGAAAGCATGTAATTATAATGAGGAGGAGGAGAAAATCAACATATAGAGAGATTTATCTAGAAACAACCTCCCCATAATGTTCTAGAACCTCACTACTTCCAACTACAAGATCCAAAATTAGCTTAAAAAGGGGTATATTCCTTATTTATAGTAAAATATGAGGGCTACTCATCAGTTACTGAAGTATTGATATCTCCCTTATCCAGGATTGGAGTTTCACCTTCAAAAAATCAAGATAATATATTTCCATCTCAACCAAGATGCTATCTCCATGGCCCAGGATCCAAAATGAGAAAAGCAGAGTGCAAATCTGCAATATGCTTCCCACCATTTCGTCACAACGCTTCAATAGCTGATCTTTGAAACCTTTTTCTGGAATCCATATTTGAGGATGGTGAAAGTATGAATTGTTACACTTTTACAATCCCCTAAAATAATATATCCCTTTAGATATATCATCCTACAATGTTATATCCTCTGGTGAAATAATGAGATCAGGTAATGCTCAGGATAGTTGTTCACTGCAATAGAATTTCCCTATTCCAATAGTTCCTAGACACCATGTATGGGGAGAGAGGATAGCCAACATGAATTAAAATTATTCCCCTCAAGATAATAGGAGTAAATTCAAAAAATATAAATTGAAGTTGTTATGACCTGGATAACTTCCCTTAAGGAATAATTCTCACCATGGGATTCCATTACACCCAACTCCCATGTGAGCACAGCTGTGACACATCACCCAGACTATAGTAGAAGCTACCATAGTAGTCGTCCAAGAGTGGACTCTTCCCCCTAGGCTAGGATAATATCTACCACCACCTCCACCCCTCGGATCTTCAATCCCTGATAGGATTCAATACATACCCTCGACAGCTGTAGGAGAACCCCATCCCACTAGTCTAGGGGAATTTATATCTCAATCATCATCACCAGGTTTATTATCCCCTAAGAGGACTATGGAGACATTAGTAATGATTCCAGATCACCCCCACCCCACTAGGCTGGGGTAATTTATATCTTAATATCTGTCCTAGGAATCATCAAGTCCCCGACTACAGCTATTGGATCCTCAACAACAGGACTAATCAATAACAATGGCATCCCAAATTGACCCCCACCCCATAAGGATGGGGGTATTTTCATCATCATCACCACAGAGACAATTAGTATCCTCCAGGTTGGGAGGAAGAAATCAATGGTCAGCATACGACCTATTCCTCCCACCACAATATAAACCTCTGTTAGTTGGGGCTCACTCATCAATCATGACTAGAAACTCCCTCATAGTAATTGTTCATATTCCGATATTGGAGGAGCATATAGAAAAGGAAATCAGACCCTGCCAGGGTCACAAGCCAAAATAGATCAACATGGCCAAGGGTTCGAATAACAACCCTGACAAAAGCTTTGTAGATTCAACTTGTTGCGTAGAAAATAATAGCACAAACACCATTTCTCGATATATCTCTGTGAATTCCATCACTTTTAATATGACAGAAGTTGATCAAGATGAAAATTTATAGGTCCGTAACACAAAACATGTACCCCATGATTAGGGTGATTTAGACGCACCAAATGATATTGCACGCACCCAAATCCAAATAAGGATTCAAAATTTGGCACTACTGAACAACAAGTTTCCGTATCCCAAGTGGAATATTGGAAAAGAAAAGGAAAATATAAAACTACATCTCAGTTTCCATCAATAGAGGAACAGTTCCCATAATATGAGAGTGAAATTCAAGCTCTCTGGAAACTAAATGTGGAGTTACTTATGGGAAATATTTCTTCTAGATATCATCTCCATATAGAGATGAATATTTTCCCTCCCATAGATGATCCACAAGAAGGAGCGGTATCTGAGCATCATATTATCTCCAGATCTAGATATCTAATCTACATAAATGAGGAAGAAAAAATTGATCAGGACTTCCCTCTATTGCGGTGAAAACCTCTCCCTCGATAAGGTAATCATTCATTCATAGGATAAATTTTGTATCAATAGGAGTTGAAATCAAGACCACCTCATCATCCCCTACCAACTCCCTGTGTATGGGAGGTGGATCAAATAGTAGTTCCCTCAAAGTTACCATTATTGAATCCCTGACTACTCAAATAGAAGCCATAGAACGGTGGCACGCACCTGTGAAGCCAGAAAATAAGCCATATCCCGAATGGATGGATGATACTCCACCTCCACCCAACCTCAGAAACCCCACCTTTTCGACCTTTAATGGTGCATGTGAACCTGAACAACATCTCAAACACTTCTTATCTTGATATGGAATGATGATGGGACCTGAAGATCAAAAAGAAGAAAAAAACTGATGTGTTTCTTGTAGACTCTAATAGGGCCAGACTTTGTTTGGTATAGTAGTCTACCATTGGGATCTATTACGGGATGGGAAGACCCACACAGTCAGTTCCTTTATCAGTTCAGTTCAACAATATGGAAAATGACGATCATCAGCATAATGAACTGCAAACAGCGCAATAATTAGAGGGTTTATAATTTCATACCAAGGTGGAAAGATTTAACTGATTCACTCATCATCCTCATCTCATAAGAACAAATACTAGAAATGTTTTCTGAAAATATTAGGGATGATTTGAAGACACCCCTAATCACCATGAAATATCCAGGAAGGTTCCGAGAGTTTACTAAAAATCCACAACATCTTGAAGAGGCTACTCAGCGAACTCGATCCATGTCTCAACTCAATTCCATATCACAGGGGAAGAACACAAGAAGATAATAATGTTTAGTTGTTCCTCTCAAGCCCGCATCAGTGCCCATCCAAGAACCTATGAAATTCCAGAACCGCACAACACCTCCTGTCGAGCGGCGGCCACCAGAGAATCACCCTTGGCCAGAAGAACAGACAAATCAGTGTCACCCAGGATTTGAGGAATCGATGAATAAAATATACTCCTAAAATGAACAATTCCTCGGTTATTTAATGGAATCCATTGATAATAATCTACTCACACTCCCACAAACCAAGAGGCCTGATGAAGTCATCCTCACCGGCCATCCCGATTACTTCCCTTTCTATAGAAGGTTGTGTCATAATATTTAGAATTATTTCATCTTCAGGGAAAGACTTAAAGGCATGGTCAAATCTAGAAAGGTGAAGTTAAAAAATTCCCCAGAGCATGTGGTTTGTGTAACCATCGCATATTCAAAAGAAGATAACGGTTGGCAGAAAGTCCCTGCTAGGTGAGAGCAAAAGGTTTGACAACTAGATCACTCAGAAAATAGTTGATTGAGCTAATACCTCTCTGAAATAATAGTTTAAAAAACTCATGATATCTCCACCACCCAAAAAAGTAGGAATAATATGTGCCTCCCATGGGTGGGTGTGACCACCAGAAGTGGGAAGAGAAAGACGAGGAAGAAACATATTCTAGTCTAAAGAAAACCCTAACTCTTATATATTTCTTCCCAGAAACATTTTCAGCATGGGCACCACCCGACCAGATGGAATCCTCATATGATGAAGAGATCATATTTGGTTCTATAAATACAATATACATGAAAAAACACCTTCTTTGGTGATGATTATGCCTCTTGAATACAGTTTCTCAATGTATAACTAGGGAACGAGAGACTGCATGTACTGAAGTCAAGGATACATAGGACAGAATGGGTGTGGTCAGACTCAATATTCATTTCATATTATCATGGATTATATATATGAATCCAAGACTCATGGGAAATAACTCAAGCAAGACAAATGATGCATGAAGTTACCTCATATCCCTCCAACAATCACCCGGATCCGATTTTCTTGCATGACCGTTTAGTGGTGGTTCAATCTGATTAACCCAGGTAACAGGGACGTTAAACACAACCTATGCCACTAGAAGCATATACTCCCTCAACCATCACACAAACTCCAGGTCCATCAACATCAGATGATCCAGCCCTTGAATCACATACATTGGAGCAGCACCACGTTGGGAATCTCTAACCTCTGACACAAAGGTACGATGTTCTGAAATATCTATCTACAGTCCCAACCAATCTCTCAATCCTTGATGCACATCTTCATTCAAAATAACTCAAGGATTCACTTGTTGAATCCCTCTAAAGCCCATAGGAATCTGAGATAGAAGTTGCATACGCTGAGGTCTATTGAGTGGAGACTATGTCCTTATAATTTCATGTTTCCATATCATTCACCGATCAAGATCATGAGAAGACTATCCAAGGGAACATCAGACCATTATACATTTTGAGTACACTCAATAATGTTAATTTCCAAAGGGTTCTTATAGATAATAGATCTGTGATCAATCTAATCCCAGTTCAAACCCTTCAATGCTTGGGGTATACTAAAGGGGACTTATCGCCTACAAAGCTAACCATTCAAGGATATGATAATTGTTAGTAAAGGCCTTTTAGTAAGAACAAGATCAAGTACCAATTTTGGGAACTCACATCTGAGGTCGAGCTCATGGTTATCCAACAAGACACTATATGTAATGTCCTACTTTTAAGGCCCTAGATCCATAGCCACATGGTGGTACTATTGATATTCCATCAATGCCTAAACTACCCCATAAATGGAAAGGTATATATACTACATAGATAAAGCATCCCCTTTAAGACTTGTGGAGTCACATATTCTGAAGAATATTTCTACAAAAAAAGGATGTAAGCAGCCAATGGTGGATGATGATATACAGGTTGCAGCTCACAACAGATTAGGGACATCCCCTGTGAATCCATGGAGAATTCTTGATGATGATTATTTTCTCCCCATAAACATGGTCGAATTGGTAGATCTAGTCCTAGAGGCCCAATCCTCACCTTTCCTTAGTAACAAAAACTAGGTCTGGCATCTCTCTATAATAACTCAGATAGAAAGGGATGATGATGTCTCTTCTAATTGCCTCACTCTCCCTAATATTGATGGAGAGGCCCCCAGATTTCCATCTTCACCGGAATACATCTCCACAGACTTGTAGATGGATGAGGATGATCTCTGGAATTCCCCTCTAGAATTCGAGGAAGGTGTCTCTACCACTATAGATGATATAAAGAAGATAAATCTGGGAACAAAAGAAGACTTGAGGCATAATCTGATCAGTGCTATTATACGCCTTGAAGATAATAAGATGTAAATTTCATTTTTTAATCATCACCAATATGTTTTCAAATGGAATTATACAAAAAAATCCCAGAATCAATCCAAATGTGGCTAGACACCATCTCAGACTGTTCAATGAGCATCAACAATTCAAGTAGGAAGCCAAGAGAATGCACCCCTCTCATACCATCAATGTAGAGGACGAAGTTTAAAAATTGATCAAAGCCAACTTCATCAGAGAAGTGTGATACCTAAGGTGGATTCCAAAAATATTCCACATCAAGAAGAATAATGGGAATATTAGGGTCTTCATTGACTTCAGAGACCTTAACATACACTACTCGAAAGATGAATTCCCATTACCAATCACATAACTCTTGATCGATTCAACTACTGGCTTACAAACCCTTTCCTTTATGGATGGTTACTTGGGGTACAATCAGATCAAGATGAACCCAAGGATGAAGAAGCCACTACCTTCAGAGCACCTCAAGGGATCATCTACTATCAGGTCATTCCCTTTGGATTAAAGAATGTCGGCGTCACATATTAGTGCACCATGCATCCCATCTAAAATCCATTCTTGGGAAGGATATCCAAATGTTATGTCAACAACTTGGTGGTCAAATACTGATTGCAATGTGATCACTTCAAAGATCTTCAAACATTATTTGATGATATGTGACAATGCAGTCTAAAGATGAATCTACTAAAGTGCAATTTCGGGGTAAAATCAGCAAAATTTCTCAGCTTTGTGGTATGCCACCATGGAATTGAACTAGACTCAGATAAGAGAAGTGTTATTTTAGAAATGTTACCCCAGTAAATCTCGAATAACTGAGGAACGATTCAAAGCCAACCTAGATGGAAAATATCTCCCCTTCACCAAGCTAATAAATAAGGGAGTCACCTACCAATGGAATGATTATTTCCATAAAGCCTTTAAAAGTATCAATCAATACTTGCTACACCCACTGGTTCAGATTCCTCTGGTGGAAGGGAGACCACTCATCTAATATGTGGATTCCATGGAATGCTCATTGGGAACCATCCTTAGGCAGAAAAAATGATGAAATATGTAATAATAGTCTCTATTACCTTAGTCATACCATGCTCGGTACTGAGACATGATATTATGATGTTGAAAAGAACTTTATTGCACTCATCTTTGTAGTGAAAAGATGAGGCGCTCCATGAAGCACCATAAAGTCCATTTGGTCTCTTATATTGATGTAGTCAAGTACATCCTAGGCTTCCCCATGTTGACTGGGTGTTTGGATCGATGGTCAGTAATTCTGTAGAAATATGATATTTAGTTCATATCTCAGAAGTCAGTGAAAGGAAAAGCCCTGGCTGATTTCCTTACAGCACATCCTACTTCATAAAGTACACCAGAATTCACCGAACTCAAAGATGAAGAGGTATTTTATGCCCATGAAACTCTCTAGGGATGATATATGTACTTTGATGGTGCCTCCATGAGTCTATTTGGCACAAGAATGGAAAACCAAAAGCTCAATTGGGTTGGTCTAAGGATTGTGTTTGTCTCACCAGACAAAACAGTTTTCACCTGCTCTTTATCACTGTTCGAAGGCTACAAAAATAATTAGGCTGAGTACCAAGACCTCATCCATGGATTGGAACTATCTCTACAGCTCAACATAGCCAACCTGAATATCAAAGGGTACTTGGAACTAGTGATAAATCTAATAAATGGTGAATATGCCATTAAAAACGAAAATTTGGTCCCCTCAATGCCTATGTTAGTGGACTGATGGAAGAATTCCCCTTTGATTCTACCTTGCATTATATTCCCCAATCATAGAATTCTCATACCGACACACTAGCTAATGAAACCGCTGTCCTTGGAAACCCTGATCAGGAGGAAGAAACTTTCTATATCACTCATATAAGAATGGTATCATAGATCATCATATGTGATATGGAAGAGATCAATTATGTAAACACTACCCTAGAGTATGATGAACCAATTAACACCCCTATATGGATGCAACCTATAATCGGTTATCATTGAGACGAGACTCTCCTGACAGATCATACAGGAAGGGAATAGATTCAGCACTAGGCACAAAACTTCACTCTACAGGATGGTACAAATGATAAAAATTACTCTAAAATGTGTCTTTGATGGAATTCTCCAGATGTGAATAATAGAACAACAGGTTCTCACCATAATGGAGGAAGTCCGTGCAGGCTCTTGTGGTACCCATCAATCTGGAACCAGACTCTCCCAACAGATCTAGAGGTTAGGATACTACTAGAAAACCATGATATAGGATTTCATGGAATTCACAAGGAAATTTAATGTGTGCTATATTCATGCGAACTTCATCCATCAACTCCCTAAATTGATACATAAAGCTAAATATTCCTAGCCATATTCTATTTAGGGGATGGACGTTAGGGGCCATATCCCCTAGAAACAGCTAAATAGTTCAAGTACATCCTCACTACTACCGACTTTTTTTCCAAATTGGTTGAGTGAATACCCCTAAAATAATTTTAGACAAAGAATATCATCAACTTAATGAATTCCCATATCATCACTAGGTTCAAAGTACCTCACACAATATTGACGAACAACAACACCAATTTTTGTTCCACGGAGTTGAAGAAGCTTTACCATGAGTACAACATCGAGTCCAATCAATCATCTCACAATCATGAAATTTCAAATGGATAGATAGAGGCCTTCAATAAGACTCTATCGAATATACTCCAGAAGATGGTGAACATGGATAAGAAGTCTTGGTCAGAAAAAATCCTCCATGCTTTATGGGACAACCATACCACCACACGTACTACTATATAATAAATTCCATACTAATTAGTGTACGCGAACAAGGTAGTGTTACCCATAGAGTTCCTTCTTCCCTCCCTCCAAATATCCATTTGTAGACAACTCTTAGATGATAAAAAAACTCAAAAGTAGATGGATGAGTTGGAATAGATAGATGTGAAGAGGTTTTACACATTGCACACTCTATAAATTCATCAGAACCAGATTGAATGAGCCTTTAATAAAAAATTTCACCTTTGTTCACTCCTTTAATGATAATTAGTGTTGGTTATCAGAACCCCAATGATACTATGAAAGAATCCCCTAAAATTAGATCCCAAATAAGAAGAATCTTACATCATACATAAGGTCCATCATAGTAGATCCTACTCATTGGCCCCAAAGGATTGGGGCATGTCACACCACCCACCAATGTAATATTTCTCAAGAAATGCTTCACATAGATGTTTCCATGAGGGCTTCCACATCGGTGTAAGTCCCATAATTCATCCTGGGAACATGATGTTATACTGTAAAAGTTCATCTTGGCAGAAAGGTGTTAAACTGCATGGCATCCTTTGTCCTAACCACAAGATGTTAAACTATATGGATTCCGTCCTTTCTGCAAGAACTTAAATTGCACAGTTTTCTAAGAAATATGCACATCTTTATTCTTGTCATCACAGGATTCATAGTGATGCCCAAACTTCTATTTTTGGGTTCAGCCGTAGGATTTTTTTTCCTTTTGTGATGGGTGATCTAGTGTCCTAATCACACGACATTAAACTGAATGGACCCAGAAATCCCCCCATCGTTATGGGTGGACCAATTTCTTCACTGCATGACATAAAAATGCATGGATCAATGATATTTATCCCCATTCACATAGAGTATCCTACATCATTTCTGCATGATGTTAAACTACACGGTTCTTCCAAAACTACATACAGATTGATTCTCATTTCCCATGATATATGTATGGAAGCCTTGATCATTATCTTGGTCTATCCACTACACATTTCACAATACCACATTCCTTAATGGGGCCCTTATCACTCTTTGTTTCTCACACTGAGCATAGCTCATGTTGTCTTGGGAATTATGTAAAATGCATCCCCACACAAACAAGTCATATCAGCCTCGATAGGCTTTATTCCTCACCACAAGATGCTAAACTGCATGGTTATCAAGAACTACATGTGTTTTAATTCTAATTTTCAAGAGATAAGTTCTGATACCCAGTATCCATCCTTGGGCCCAACTGAAACATCTCTATTTATTTACATTGGTCTGAATTCACCCTCACCGCATGATTTTAAACTACATGGAATTTTCAGAACTACATGTTGTTTGATTCTTATTATCATGAGATATGTAGTGGTTCTCATACTTCCACCCTTGGATCCAACCCCAATGTTCCCATCAATTCATGATGGCTCACCTTCGTCCTCACCGTCTGAATTTAAACTATGTGGAACATAAATAACTACATGTGGCTCAATTCTCATCCTCATGAGATATGTAGTGACACCCAAGTCCCTATATTTGGGTTCAAACACAACACTACCACTTTTAACATCGGTCCACATTATTCCTCACCAAAAGATGTTAAACTACATGAAAGTATGTCCTTACCACATGATGGTAAACTACATGGAATTACATCCTTACCACAAAACATTAAACTACATGGAAGTACATCTTTATTACATGATGTTAAACTGTATGGAAGTACATCCTTACTAGATGATGTTAAACAAAATGGAAGTACATCCTTACCGCATGACATTAAACTAAATGGAAGTATGTCCTTACTGTGTGATGATAAACTACATGGAAAATTTCCTTACCACGTGATGTTAAACGACATGGAAAAATTTCCCCACTACATGACAATAAACTATGCATATCATCTCCCATATTTTATCCTTCATAAAAGGTCCACGGGTGACTTACCTCAGTCAACCAGAGTATGGGGTGGTTCTACTATCTTTCAATAGCACCATAAATCCATATACTAGACCTCATGCCTCATTCATCTCAGGTTTCCATAATCTTCCATGGACCTTGGAAAAGATATCAATCTTCAAGGTCCCTTTTATTGATTTTGCATACATTCCCTAGGCTCCAACATGTGCACCTATGGTCTTCAACCAGATGTGTCACTCATAGAAATGAAAATCCAATTCTTGCGATCACTAACATCATTGCGACATCACTCAACACCTCACTATGTATTAACTACTTCCAGTATGGTTTTCCCATATCATTACTCATAACATGAAAAACTCGAGTTGTGATTTAAAATATTTCCATCCCATGCTCTAGAAGATGTTGGAGTACTCTTGACCTTGTATATCCTTATTAAGATCTCTTGTATCATCCTCCATAGTAGTTATATGTCATTCATGACCTTAAACAGCCTGCATTTTTGTCAAAGTTGTATGACCTTATAATCAAGCACAAAATGGTCCAAATATCAAGACCTTAAACTACTATTGAAAGAGACACAAAACTTATCAGCTTGAAAACCCAAAATAGGCGACCTAAGAAAAAAATTAGTCTCTATCCACTAAAATATCCATCCTCAAAATTTTAGAAAAAAATAGGGTGCAAACATAAAATGCATAAAGCTCATGGGGTATACCTTATAGCCCTAGTAAAAGCCAAGTTATGATCGCTGGAACCACTGGTCCGAGAAAAAGTTAGAGCGAAGTTTTTCACATATCCTCTATATGGGAATGTGTTCACTCGGAGGTGGAACAAATTTTAGGGTACTAAAACCCTCTTTGGAGTTTACACTTTCCTTAAATCACACATCATGAGTTGGGGTGTCTTGAATCACCATAACCTTCCATGGCCCTTGGAAAGGATATCCGGCTTCAAGGACCCTTTTCTTGACTATGAATACATGCCCATGGATCCTATATATGTGCCTATGTTTGTCAACCAAATGTGTCACTCTGAGAAAGTACATTCCAAATCTTATGAGCCATGATATCATCACGGAAACACTCAACACCCCAGTGTGTCTGAACCACTCCATGTATGACCGTCCCATATATTTCTCCTAACTCGATCACTCCAGATCATGTTTTTCAATCCCCACACCAAACTATCCAAGAGGATTCAATATCCTCATCATTATGTCACCCTATTTCATACCATTTCTCAAGTATGGACTATGACACTTCATTTTCTAACCTTTAGTGGCCCACACTTCATGATTCTAAACCACAAGTTGTAAGGGTCGATCTTCTCATTAATAGATAAACTATCCAAGGATTCTAGAATCCTTCCTAGATAGATTTCTTCCCATACCCAATTTCATTATCTAAACATTTAAGTTTTTGAAAATATTTCATAGCTCTTGAAAAGAAGTGGAGATCATCTTTTTTCTTGGCATGCTATCGACGCATAAGGGCTCTGACTCGCCAACTGAAGTCATCTTCTCCTTGTCATAAAAGAGCTTCAATCCTTACGATACTTAGCAAAACTGTGGTAGAACTTAACATTCCAAAATATCATGGGACATACCCAAAATGTCTACACCATATCATATTCATGGACTCAAACATTCGGGTTATGATTTACACCATTCATACTCTAATTATCACGGTAGTCCTAGTAACCCTAGAATTCCAACTCCACCAATGTTATCTTTATGAATCATCCATAGCTCTGGGAAAGCATAACCAGCTTCAAGGGCCCTTTTCTTAAATATGCATATATGACCATGGATCTTGGATATGGGCCTATGGATGTCAACCAAATGTGTCACTCTGAAAAGGGAAATTTTGAACCTCATGAGCCTTGGAAACACCACAATAGAACCTAGCACCTCATAGTGTTTTAGGTCATTCCCGGTATGTCTGTACCATATCCCTTGATCACATAGAAGGTCCGAGCTAAAAGACCCTAAACTAAAGAAATGTGAGGTCCAAGATAAAATACCATAAAATAAATAAATATGAGGTCTGAGATAAAAGACCATAAACTAATTCCATATGATATCTGAGTGAAAAGGCCTTAAACTAAAGCAATTGAAGGTACGAGCTAAAGGACCCTAAACTAAAGCAGTATTAGGTCTGAGCTAAAAGATTATAATATAAATCATGATAGTAGTTTAGTCTGAAGGAGCTTGAAAGTCCCTCCATATGGCCTTGAACATCAATCCATTCTCTTCAATCTGAAAAAATATAAAGCATTCACCCTCTAGGACACATCTCATACCCATGTGATCCCTCTGCAGATTAAGCAATCTCAAGATAACTAGAATAGACTACCAATGAAGGATATCATGTGAGTGGTAACTCATGAGAATCTCAAAAAAGGAATTTTTTAGAATTTTTATGTTCAATTCTAGGTATTCATGTTCATTCAATATAATGCATAGGAAGAAAACTATATGATATTCTAAAATGTTCAAAAAACTCATTCATTAATAGTATGAAAAAGGAGGTAGGAATATCCACATTTGGAAGTCTCTCTGAAGCATCCTAAAAAACAAACAGAGTTCAGTACAAAATATTAGTCATGAAAAAATATTATCAGCAGCACTAGAAATATTGGAGAGGTTCTGGCGAGAAGCATTGATGGAGCATTGGAGTGCCATTCTCCCTGCTTCTTCCACTTCTCCCTTAGGATGGAGAGATTCAACCAGAGTAGTTTTCTATTCAATCCTACTCTAAGAAGTGGACAATAAGGTTTATTATTCCAAAATGTTGTACCTGAAATGAGAAATCATATCCTCATATCTCCTTATTTTCACTATCGAAGCATTCATCTAATCTTTCAGTTCAGACAACAAATGACAAACCTACTCTAGTTACCCCACTATCTCCCTCATTTTCTTAAAAAATGAAGCCTCATTAAAAAAATCATGTAGGTTTATTTCATTTTTATCCAAGACTCTTCGATTCAAGATGATATACTACATGATTTCATACAAAGGCTATTGATCCAAACTATCTACCCCTAATCATGAAATAACTTGAAAAGGTCCCCTTGGTTGTAGAATATTTCCAAGGGGGTCTCAGTAATCAAGATGAGAATGTGTTCCCATATCATCTTGAAATGTTATTGAAACTTAGAATATAATTAGGTGGAAATAGTGGAAGGATGGTCAATGATTCAAATAAATGCTGAAATAGGAGAGGAATCCCCATATACCTCTTTATTAACAGGTGTATCGATCATAGCCTGTGCCAGGGCACTAATCTCCACAATAGAATATGATCCACTATCTGGATGACCATCATTAGAGAAATGTTCCTTCCTTGACACCTCACCTAGGTCTTAAATCAATTCAATTGACACCATAGATAAACGATTTGGTGACGCAAGAGGTATATCCACATGAAGGATCAGCTAACCAAACACACTATTAGGATTATCCATCACCCAATCCTGAGCATAATCCTAGGTAAGGGAAGTGAAATAATTATTGGGTATAATCAAAATATTATCCCCAGTGTCTTCATGCAACATTGTCTTCCATAATTGGTAGATAATCCCAAGATTTTGTTCCCCTCGAATGATGACCGAAGGAATGGGAGAAACTCTCTACATACAGCTAAACTACCAAGAGAATCAGTATGGTGTGTATGGATCATAGATAATCAGATCATCCACCCTAACTATTAGGACCCCATCCCAAAGGGATGTCATATAGGATCTTCCATCAAGGTAACCACTACCATCATCTACAATCGGACCTCTCAGTGCACATAAGGTAGTAAAGTCAAAACTATCAGATTGTAATAGTTCACCTCTAACCTTAGTAGGGTTTAGGAACATAGCCACAACCCTAAATATATTCAGAAATATGAGATAGTGGTGGGTTTGGGGTTTCATAGAATAATTTTAATACTCATAATAGTTGAAGTACACCCCTATCTAGCCAAACAAGAACTAGAGAGGACCATTGATCCAGTATGGGGTGTTGCCTTATTGAATGTGGCCTAGTATTTGATAGAGGCATGTGAGGACCAGTACTACCAAGATAAGATGTCTCCCTTATTCAAGTCATGATACCATTACCAAATTACTAACATGGATTCCTGAGAATGCATCCCCAATTGAGAAAAGCCAGTCATTTAGAAACATAGTAAGAAAACATACCAAACTAATATCTGAAGAAAATTTTGGCTTCACCCTATAACCCCATGATATGTAGTCTCCAGCTTCCAGAATGGCTCAATATGAGCTAGAACCATCACAAAAATTTTGGGAAGGGCACTGATGGGGGCGAATAACATTTTTTCTAACCCTTTCTCCACACTAAAAAATAATTATCCAGTTTGTGAAGGAAATTATTGAGTGAACTGCCATCTCTCTCTCAAATTTATTCTCCACAATAATAATAATATTCCCCACCAAAACTATAGTTTATAAAGGATCTTCCCCGACATCTACAGCGAGGAAGAATTCATCATCCATCTCTCTAAGAGGAGGAATACCTCCTAGCTAATGAATCTCTTATAAACAGATACTTGCCTCACCGTGGGGAAGATGGAATGTATTGGTCCCAAGAAACCAATAGATAATAATTTCATGAAAATGTTTGGGATGTTTTTAGATGATAAATTTATAGATTCATATGGATTCATAAAGGTGAACACTATATAGGTCGTCAGTAAACTCCAAACATCCTTTTCGGACCCAGAAAGGCCACGCCCACTCATCGGAGAAATTTCCACCAAGATAGAGATCCAACTACGAATACCATCCACCACCATAAGTTTCCAGAGAATATGATAATATAATTTAATATCTCTGAGAAATATTTTTCTTAGAAAATTCACGGCCATCCGGACATAGAGGGGATTTGGCCAATACAGAATCCAAACCTTGAGATTGGGATATAATTAGCCAACCATCCTCAATAATCATCATATGGTGATAATGGATCTTTGGTTGGATGTGTATGATGAACCTTGATGAGAACCAAAATCCATATAAAAATAAGTAAGTGGAACATGCTAGAAAAATAAAATATAAAATCTTATCGAAAATGGAGGCATGAAAGTTCCAGTGACACCATGCACATCTCATGATTCAATGTGGGATTTGTGGACCACATAAAGGGTTCGTGGAATGCTTATCCACCAAAAGATTCTTGAGTCACATAACCCTCATAAGGCATCACAAGAAACACATGACCCCCCTAGAGACATGCAGTTGTGTGACTTGAACATTGTCACTAAATCCACAAATGCTTGATTTATCAGGCAGTAGATCTCACGAAGACCTTGAGGTGACCATAACCCTTATATCTGAAGTCTAAGAAATTAACAAAGAGTATTCCGTGAATGGGTGGAAAAGTGCCTGAGTAGAAAATAGTTTCACACAAGATCTTTGGAAAAATGGACTCATGAAAAAGGCTTGTGGACAGGGCTTGTGATCATGTTTCATGGCAGGGTCTTGTGATGGAATAAAAAGTTGGAGTGATATGGAGAAAGGGTGTCCAGTGGAATAATTTCTCTCCACCTCCCCCCCCCCCACAAATTGTAAGTTGTTTTTTGGAATTAAAAATGATGTTTGGAAGACCAAACTTTACCTGAAGCACCATTCTGTGACACCGCCAAAGACTCTAGCGGGAATTAGTTTTCCAAAGAACCAAGTCCTTGTACCCTAAAATGTCTCTCCTAAGGGGGTCATTTGCTGACACTGGCCACATGGTCATTGGAAAAATCACAAACTAATAAATACTTATATATGGGTATTATTTCACTACAAAACCAATGGAATAAGAGGATGGTTGATACATGTGGATCACATGATTATCTTAAGGGATCGCGATAATATAACCTTTTAAAGGTCACATAAAGGCTATGAAAATGGCATATAACCCAAGGGAAGTCTCATAGATCCCCCATTGAAAAACCTTCCTACTCTCACGAAGGCTCCCTAGAAAACCAAATGAGTGCCCCCAGGCCACATGGTTTTTCATCGAAAATATCCTAACAAACCACCTGAAATCCTTCAAAAATAAGGAGGGGTAATATTCAAAGGTAGAGACCCCCATTGGTCATGAAGCTAATGCACCATATCATCATGGGGAAAAATAAAATCCCATTGGGACATCTAGTAAAACTCAAAATACCTTCTATCCTCTATAGGATAAAACAAAAAAGATAATAGGGAGGAAGTGATAGGTGCTCGCGGTCGCTAAAGGACATGTGACATGCTCCTAAGGTGATATGCGAGACACCAAAAGACCTCGACATCATGTTTGCCTCATCTTATGAAATCCCTTTGTCTTGTCATCCCTACCACATGGAATTACTTGAGTATATATAGTAATCCCCTTTTCTTATCTAATGATAGATGGATAGACTTTTCCACTACATGCTTGCGCACAATCCATATGACCCATATTATTCAGGCGAGAAGTCACTGAAAAATTGACCAAAAATATTAGACATTTCTCATGAAAAATAACATAATCCATGAACTTTTTAAAATAAAACAAATGAGATAGAAATGGAGGATGCGAGAGGTGTTCGTGGTCACTAAAGGACATGTGATGTGCCCCTGGCGACCCAAAAAAAGCCACGAGTCTTGAGTGATGCATCCACCTCACCTCGCGAGAGCCCTTGAGATTTTCATCCTTTCCATTCAAATCTTCCCAAGTAACTCTATGGTTCTATAAGGATAAATAAATAGATTTTTTCATGGAATGATCGTATACCCCCATGTGACCCAAATTGGTCACACGACGCATCACCAAAAAATAGAGAAAATATCCTCAACAACACACATGTAATCTCTCATTATTCCCAACCTTTGTCACATGAAACAAATGGGATTGAAAGGGAGGATGCAAGAGGTATTTTCGATCACTAAATTAAATAATATTCACCTAGAACGTCTTTATCATGGTCTCATGAGACCCCTAGACAAACTATCTGTATCCCGTAAGACTCCAAGACAAGTCACCTGAAGTATTGAAAACACCTTTCTAAAGGCACTTAGATCTTACAAAGGCTCTTAAGCATGTCAATATTACAACATCGAAGTAATTCAACACATCCTCACAATAAAATAAGTTTTATTCAATTAATAATAATCTGAGTAAGAAAGTGATAGTGGAAGAGACTCGCAATCAACGAAAATTAAGTGACACACTCGAAGCGGTCCATGGTAGAGACTTGAGAGGACTTCTAGTGCTAGATCCCTTCACTAACTCCATCCCGGAATCATGAAAGATACACCACATAAAGCGACGGACAACCAGGGTGGATATTCTTATAAATTCACCACTCCAAAATAAAGAATGATTTGGACTTTGAGACTCTGGACATTGGACTCTGAGACTTTGGACTCTGAGACTTTGAAAAATTCGACTCTCAACCTCTTCAGATTTCTCAAAGAATTCAATCATGAAACTAGAAAATTTCCTTCAGGTAATACACTGGTAGAGAGCTGAAGAAATCATGTTCCACACATGAGGTTCTTCATGTGATTATTTATAGATCACATGAATAACTTCTGGAAAGACTTGTGAAGAACATACCACATATATTCCAAAGCATGCAAGACTCAAAGGAATTGGTACTGAATAAACCTAAGGCCTTCGCAAAGTAAGGGTTAGAACCAAGATTAAAAATGGAAAACTTAAGTGAAATACATCCTCACTGTCCCTCGTGAGCTCTATGTGAGTCACCCAAATATGAACTCCATCACCATAACATGTCACCTAGATCTCTCAACACTCCTCCAGTGTGTCGTATGGGGCACACAAAATACTCCATATATGTCAGAGTGAGTCACACTATTTACTTCATGGACACTTATTTGATCTTTCCAAACCCTCTAGGCCTGTCACTCATGACTTGTGACATACTTCGAACCCATCTTCTAACTCATATAATGGTGCTTCCTCATATCAGCTAAGTCTCGCAAAAGAATCTGGAAATGATAACCAAGCTCCCGCAACACCCATTAGGAAAGTTTTCTAAGATTCACAATGCCCTAAAGACATGTCATCCATGTCTTTCAATGTCTCCCAGAGGTGTCATCCAAGATACGCGACACCCCTCAGACTATTCAATAATAAATATTGTTAAACCCTTCATATGTGTCAATACAGGTCATGTGATGGCTCCTAGGACATGCCAAATGGGTCATACGATGCCCTCCATACAAGAAGGCCATGTTAATAGGTCATCCTCAGTGTGTAAGCCCCAACATAAAGGGAAATATAGTAACTCTGATTCCTATCATATCCCAGATACATAGGATACCTCTCCCTAATGTTCAAGCCCTATATTTATCATCCCGAGATATCCTAGAATCTAAGTCCCTTATTCAACACAATGACATTGATCATTTTCTATACCTTGTTTCTCACAATAATCTTGGACCACATGAGCTTAGGGAGTAACAATGATCATATCATTTTCACTATGAACCCCCAAAATGGTACAAGGGAACCTCATTTTGTAATCCCCAACATAAACTGAACTACGATGAATCTGATTCCTTCCATAACCAGGATAGTTAAGACTTATTCCTAAGGTCCAAGCTCAAATAAAACACCCATTTTGATATAAGTCCTTCCATGACTATGGAATATCAACCAGTGGGACTCAATTAGTCCAAGGAGATTATCACCATATCCCATACATCAGCGGACTGAGAAACCCACTAAGATATGATGACTATAATTACTTCCATAACTAGGACACGTAAGACATCTCTTTGAGACCAGATTCTTGTGATAAATCATCTCAAGGCAGTCCCAATGCATAATCCATGCATCATGAGTAATTAAGTGATCATTTAATATCCCTTATTTCTCACACCGATCATGGATCACATGAGATTAGGGATTTGTAATAACCATATCATCTTCATTATGAGTCTATATAATGAAAATGGAAACCTTGAGAACTATGAAAACTCTAATTCTCACAATACATGGGATACATAGGACACCCCATTACGGTTCGATCACAAATATTTGGTGTCTCGGTACCCAAACATATGTCCTCAACACATGACATTAAGATGCATAGTATTAATGAACTATGTGGGTTTTCATTCTTGTAAAAATCAAGATACATAGGACACCTCGTAATGGATCAATCCCCTCCTCAGAATATTAACCACCTATTTATATGGAATCATTCTCTGAAGTACTTGGTTATATGGTTTCAGTATAAAAAAACTACCTATTACCAAAAAATGATAAAGAACCTTAGATACATACAGATGGATTCACAAAATAGATCCCAGTCTTCTGAATAATAAAGATAATTATCATATAGCCATTATGTTAGGGTAACAGGTCCTATATCTAGATTAGAAAGAGATTCAAGAACATTTATTAAATCTATAATAGAGTCCTAGATAATGAAATAATTCCCCTCAAAAGAGTATGATGATCCTAACCTCTCATCCTCTAAACCAATGTGAGTCCCCAAGATTAGATTGGCCTAAAACCCTAGATGAATTCTAGCCTTTGGAAAGAACATACATACCCAACTCTGGATGAGGAAACCATTGGGATTTTCTAGGGAAGAAAAAATAGATGGTAAACCCAATGTGTGTGATTGAGTGAGGCCCTAAAATTTCCCTCAATAAAACCATCAAGGGGATCTCATCCCAAATTCGTATCAAATCCCAATGAAATAAAGAATCCTCCAAATCTTTTAGGTAAACCATGGATCCTGATTAGATAAAATGGAGTGTGGTACTCCATGATACCTTACCACTTCCTTAATGTATATCCTGGAAAGTTGATCCTGAGAGAAGTCTTCTATAAAAGCAATGAAGTTTGTTGACTTAGTAAGGTGATTGAATACAACCCATATAGCATTAAAACATTTTGAGGTTTTGGGTATTCCAACAACAAAATCCAAAGTGATGTTCTCCCATTTCCATTCTGGTATGGGAAATGGATATAACATACTCTTAGATGTTTTTCTTTTAGCCTTAACTTGACATCATACCAAGACCCATGATACAAACTTTGTGATATCCCTCTTTATTCCACCCCACCAGAAGTATTCTTTCAAATATATATACATATTTATACTTCTAGGATGAATAGAGAGTGAAGAACTATGAGATACCTCTAATAGATCCTTCTTTAAATCTGGTATGGAAGGAATGAATACATGATTCTTGAACCTTATCATTCCATCCCGATCAAGGTTATACTCTGTAATATTCATCACCATATTTTGTAGCTCTAAATATTCCTTCTATGCCTCTTTAATATTCACTATTATAGAGGGTTGAACATTTAATTGAGAAAGATAAGATTTTTCCCCTTCCTTCAAGATTTCCAGATTCATTCTTTGAAAATCCATAAATATTGGATCTTTTTTAATACTCACTATGGATAATCTAGCATGCTCATTTCAACTCAAATCATTGACCATCTTGTTCACTTTCCCAAGTTGTTAATGTATTGAACAGTCATAATACTTTATCAGCTCGAACCTTATTATATGGATCATGTTAAACTCCTTGTATGTGAATATATAATTCAGAATTTTATGGTCTTTATATATATCACTTTTTTATGAATAAAAATAATTCATCGACATCTTTAAGGAAAAAAAATTACTACTACTAAATCCAAATCATGATTTGGGTAATTTTTCTCCTGAATCTTCAACTATCATGATGCATAGGATATAACCATATTATTTTTCATAAGAATGAATCATGATACATTCTTGTAAGCATATCTATAAATTACAGACTATTCTCCACTATAGGGTAATGTAAGAATAGGTGTGTTGACTAACCTTCTCTTCATTTCCTTAACATTTTCCTCACAATCATCTGTCTAGAGGAACTTGGAACCCTTTCGAGTTCACCTGGTCAAAGGATTAGATAGTCATGAGAAATTATCCAATTTTTTTTGATAATATCCATCTAAAAAAGAAAAGTGTACATCTTAGTCAATGTGGTTGGTTTATTCCAACATTCAATAGCCTCCATCTTGGATAGATCTACTGAAATTCCATCTCTTGAGATTATGTGACCCAAAAATGAAACATTTTCCTTCCAAAATTTACACTTTTTAAATTTTTCATACATCTTCTCCTTCCTTAGGGTCATTAGTAAATTCTAAAGTGGTATTCATGTTATTCCTTTATCTTTTAATATATAATAATATAATCTAAAAATACTACAAAAAAACTTTTTTAGGTATTCTATAAATACTCTATTCGTCAAGTCCATGAAGATAACAGGGGAATTAGTAAGACCAAAAGGCATCACTATATATTCATTGTGTCCATGACTTGTCTATAACACCTTATTGGGTATATCCTACTTCTTGACCCTCAATTGATGATATCCATAACAAATTTAAATCTTGGAAAAGTATTGATCTCTATGTTTTTTATCAAACAATTCATCAATATGAGGAAGAGGATACTTCTTCTTGATCATGATCTTGTTAAACTCCCAATAATAATTGTAGAGTCACATTGATTCATATTTATTTTTTAGAAAAATGATAGGTGAACCCCAAAGTGACACACTTGTCCAAATGAATCCCTTATAAAGGTTTTCTTGCAGTTTCTTCTTCAATTCAGGCAACTAAATTGGGACCATTCAATATGAAGTCTTTTAAATTGTAGTAGAACTAGGTATGAGATTTATTGAGAACTCAGTATCATGTTTTGGTTAAAGGATAGTAAACTATTATATAAATACATCCACAAAGTCCCAAACAATAGGAATATCATCAATGTAAATTTTATCCTAAACCATTTGAGATAAATATCATTTATGAATGGGAATTAAGACCCATACAATAAATATAATCTCTATAGGAAGTTCATACTTATCATCCCATTAATAGACGATCATAGGTTGCTTTGAAATTTCAAAAATAACTTCCCTGACTTAAAAATTAATGTGGTATTTATGAAGAGTAATCCAATACATGTCTAGTATGAAATAAAATTCAACAAATGGGAGAATGAAAAGATTTTTAGGAAGCACATTCCCATAAACATAAACTGGAGAGGAATCATAGACTTAAGATGAAATAATAATACCATTAAGGGTTTACACTGCTAATTACACATCTAATCATTTGGTTAGAATCTTAATACCTATATCAAATTCATTAGATATGAAATAGTGGGAAGATATATAATCTAATAAGACATTAGAAGTTCTAGGTGGATGGTAAGTGTACCTTTCACAACGTCGTTATTGCAGCCCTTGTTAGAAATATGGATTACATGTGATTTCCCCTTATCCCTCAGTTTAAGAGGTTGCTAACTCCAATCATCATAAATATCCCTAATATATAGGAATTGGTTATCATAATTCTCATTATTCTTACACTTTTATCACTAAAGCATAGGAGATGCACTATGTGTAGATTTCTCTCCATTCATACTGTTAGTTGACTCCACCCCATCACTTCAAAAAAAAATTCATGATGTCCATCCTTTACACACTTAAAACATTTATTATACCCCTTAATACAATTTATTCCATCATTCTATGCACACTTAGATCATAAAGGAAAGTTTATCTTCTTCTCTTCATAGTTTTTAGATTTTTCTTTGAACTCCATCTTCCTTTTTTTGTCAAAACCATGAGATTTATACGTAACTATAACATCCATTTAAAACATGATTTTAAAACACATAATATATTCATAGCTACTAAAATATATCATGGATAACTCCCTTTTGTGACTTCTCTTTAATCTACTAAAGAAACTATCAACTTTACTTTTGGATTGGATGATAATACCAGAAACGTACCTCGTAAGCCTTGTGAAATTAGCTATGTAGGTACCAAAAGATTGATAATCCTTTTAATTTAACTAAAAAAACTATTTATTTATATTTGTACAAATAATATGAGGAAATTAATTACTGAAAAAAAAATTATTGAACTCATCCCAATCCATGTATTCAATTTTATCTTGTTTGCTTGTATTCTTGATTAGAGTACACCAGCAGTCCACTTCACCTTTTAACTAATAAATAGACAGAATGACTTTCTCATGTTTCGAACACTAGATATTAGAGAATATATTTCCAATGGTTCTAATACATTACTCTTTAACAAGTGGGTCAAAAAACGCACTGAACGAAGGTGGCCATTTCCCTATGAAGGACTCAACAAAATGTTGTTCCATCCATTGCTAATTAAAATCTTAGCCTGATTCATAGCTTGAGAAATTTGAGAAAGTATATAAATAATATTTTTAATTCCATATCCCATAACATTTGTATCCTTAGAAGAAAAATCATTTAATTTTCTATCACACTCTTCGTTGAAACAATTCCTTTGGGTTCTATCTTCCATTTAAATCATTCATGATGCTTCATGAAGAGTTTGGGAATTTCCAAAGCATATCCATAGGGAGTGTCAAACTAGGTGTGAAAAAAGAACATTAGAATGAACTAGTTCTCGATCAATTCTAGTTCAATATGGTGTTTTTGGGGTTGTTACCCCACTGTTAATTTTTTCCAGAGCCACATCCACTTGTAGTATCTAGACAGTGATTTATTTTTATGAAATAGATCACTCTATCCTTTACGAAAATTTCAGGACATTTTCCCATACTTTTCCTCATCCTTACACCTATCCTTAGACATTTCCTTAGGGTTATCACTAGTATTTTATCATCCGGGTTTCCATAGGTAAACTAAAAATTTTTCTCTTATACCAACTATAATAACCCTCACTTTTCATATATTAACATTTTATCATTTTTGCAGAATACTTATTACATTACACAACAGAATCCTCAAAACCATATTAGGCAAGTGCCTTTTGAAACATGGAAACATAAAAGCCAATACATGAGTGAGCTATATTATCTCACACTAGGTTCTTCATGAAAATTACCCTTCTCAGACACATCATACATGATACATATAATCGAAACCTAGGTAAATGAAACATAAAAAGGGGTGAGATCAAATGCTCGGTAAGTGTAAACAAAAGAGATGTATAAGTGTAAACATGAACATAAGGGTGTGAGAATGTGATGATGAAATTATAAGATAATTACCTGTATAAAAAAGATCATAAACAAGAAACATGGTATAAATATTGGTAGTTTATAAGACATGAATCATAATGGAATCAAGAGCGTAATCTATGAAATCATAACATAGGAATAAGACATGGAATTGTGGAAGACACATAATCATATAAAATGATATCCATAGTAGTAAAGAAATAACTTCAAAGACCATATTATATGTATGGATTCACTCCCCATACTGTCTTGGTAGTCATGGTTCACTCCCATGACCATATTAGAAGCCAAGGTTCGCTCTCAATACCATATTAGTGGAAAATGTTCTTTACTGAACAGATTTCAAAATCCATTCCAACCATGTATATCTCATGAGATATAAATATTTACCTAATTAATTAGAGGTAGATATACATCCCACCCATATCATAATGAAATCATACATACGTGTTCCACAAGATCATAAAAAAACATATCATAACCCATGAAATGAAATGGGTATCATAAACATATAATCATATCATAACCAATGGAAAATAGATAGGTTTCATAATAATTTCATTAATGAATAACCTATTAAATTATTTGGTTTTAATAAGCATAAAACCCATTAAATAGAAATGGGTTTCATAAACATATAACTTGTGAACGATAAATGGGTTTCATAAACATATAACTTGTGAGAAATGGGTTTCATAAACATCATATCATCAAAACATAAACCATCCACAGAAATAATATGAATGGAAACTTTGGATAATTTTCCAATAAAGGAATGAGTAACACCAACAGATGTCATATTAGATGGAAAATAATTTTGAAACATCCTTTAAAGACGTTTCTAGAGTAAAATATCCATTTTTATTAGAAATATTGTTTTTAAAATATAAAAAAAAATTGAAAAACTTTTTCTTTGAAAATAGATTTGAAAACTTATAAAGGAATATTTTAAAATCTTTTGAAAATCTTTTTCTTTGAAAACTTACAATGGAATATTTTAAAATATTTTCAAAACCTTTTTCTTTGAAAACTTATAAAGGAAGCTTAAAAACATTTTTCGAAACATTTTTCTTTGAAAATATATTTGAAAACCTATAAAAGAAGCTTTGTGAACCGTAAAATATTTTTTAAATCCTTTTTCCTTGAAAATTATCTTAAAAGAACATTTTTTTAACATTTTTTAATACATTTTTGAAAACATGGTTTTTTTAATAAAATGGATTTCTGATCGAAAAGAGAAATGAGTTCATATTTTCTTAAAAAAATTCTTAATTATCTTAAATACCAAAGAGTGTGAAATAGTAATAATACATGAAGACATCTTTAATAACCATAGGATAAGAAAATTTATGAGTTTTATTTAGATATGGATTATAAAATTTTATCAATGGAACCATAATCGTAAACAATCCTGATAAATGATGATATTTTTGTAATAAACTGTTACCACTTGCTTACTTTGAATCATACTACCCATGTAAGAAAATAAATTTACATGAAGCTTTAAATATCATGAAAATAATTATATTCATTATATAACATTTCAAAACGAAATATATGAACCTTGTAAAATAATATCGGTGCATACAAAACATGTGTCTCAAAGAAGGAAAAATGAGGCAAAATTACTTAAGTGAATTGGTAAATTTTAAAACATCAACCCCATGAAATAGAGATCATAAAATGGATATATAAATATACATGGATTTAAGGATAATATTCATATAATATATTCATGGGAATATTATACACCACAAAAAAATAAATGAGTGGTGAATAAGGCGTGAATCTCACATAAATAAAAGTGAGACGAGAAAAACCTTAGCTTATGTCTTGATTCTCTTCGTACTCATACAAACCTCCTATATAATAAATATAAGTTTATTATAAATATATTATAGAAAAATATTATTATATCTAATATAATATATGATTTTATTTTGAATTAATATTACACTTTTTATTAACAATTTCATTTTATTGTTACGCTTCAGGAATGTCTGCTTTGTTTTTCATACAATTTTAGCTTGTAATTATTGATCCTCTTACATAGATCATTATTTACTTATTTTCATAATGTAAAACATGATTTAAATATAATATATATTCAATATATAAATCTTTATAATAATCTATAAAATATATAAATATGATATGGAATACACTGTTCAAGGAGACAGTAGGTCGTACGTACGCATGAACGTTGTTTTCCGTTTTATTGTCGTATTGAAAGTAATAAAGTATATGAAATATATTTATATAGATATATAGATATATATATATATATATATATATATTATCATTATAGTAGAATTATGTTTTCATATATATTATATAGTTTCACTAAACACATTCTTAATACATTCCATGTAAAGTTTGAACGAATCACATCGCTTTAAGAAGGTGGTAGTCCACACGTCCACAAACGAAGATTATTATTTTCAAAAAATGGAAATCATGATGGTATGTTTTATATAAAAATTATATAAGTATAAATACATCATAAATATCATATATAACATATAAAAATATATTTTCCATCATAATTCCAAGCCATTAGAGGTGGTAAAGGGAAAACAAACAACACTGTTTTGTGATATAGTAGTTCATCATACACAAAAATGGGATGTTTGTTTCCCATTAGATGTAAGTGCTTGTAAATATAGGTAGAAACCATATAATAAAAAATATCAGTATATCTATGATAATTACATAATTATATAATCATGGAATAAGGACATGTGAGGTGGTAGAGAATGAAAATAAAACAAAGGAGCTTGAAAAAGGATGTTACCTCTTCTTTGGGCAACTCCTCTTGGATTACACAAAAGGGATTCCTTGGTTGGATTTTTTCCCAAATGGAATATTCTAGGATGAATTAATGGGAGATGGTAGGATATTTTTTTAGGTATTTTTTAAGACAAAGGGCTTGAGATGTGTGAAGAAATGAGGGGGGTGAGTACCCTTTTATAATGGAGGAGTGGCATTCTTGTAAATATAAAAAGGTAAACACTATTGAGAGGTCTCCCTTACATAATTCACCTCCAATAACTATTAAAATTAGATAAAATATGGTATTTCATCTATATATGTCCATATAATGGCTTTTTTACATGTTTCTAGGTCATTTCTACCCTTATGATTAAATTTTAACCATTAGGTAAACTAATTTTTTTACCTTAATCACTGTAATTAATTTTAATCATGTTCACTACTATTTTTGGTAAAAAAATAAGTTTAACTAATTATAAATTACAAACTATGATTATTCAAAATATATAATACATTTTTCTAAATTCCAATCATAGAGGTGGAAGAAATTAATTTAAAATTAATCCCATTGACGTGTCGCGACAGTAGGTTCTTAAGAGAAAATGTTTACAAGTTTGAAGTGTTTTTACATCTAATTTCTATGTGAAATTAGTTTTGGTGACATAAATTGGATTAATTGATAAAAAATTTATCTAATTAGTTTTTAAAACCAAATTAAAATTTCATTTAACTATATAAATATATTATAAAAAACATTTTTGAATTAAAATTCAGTATTTTTCACTTTCATTCAAAAAATATGTTTTTCAGAAAATTCTCAAAAACTAACCCTAAGATAATTTTGAAATTATGAATTAAAAAATTAATTTTATGTTATCAAATTCATTTTCTAAAAGTGTATAAAATTAATTTCATTATTTTTCATAGAAGAACATAAAAATTAGTTCCTTTGAGAAAATGGTATATTCAATCATATAAAGAATCTACCAAAAATTATATGTTTTATTAATAATATGTTTTATTTATATAAAATAATTAAAAAAATATTTAAAAATTAATTATTATTATTCATATTTCTAAGTTTAATGGATAGGTTATAACTATCTTGTTTAAATAATTATAATAATAGAATGATGCTTTGTAGAAACTCAATGTTGTGTATAGTACAAGTTAAGCCGAAGTTCCATATATCACAAACTTCTCTTGGTTTAGATTATCAAAAAGGTTTTACTTAGTGTATCCTTAAATACAAGACATCAAAGAAAATAAATTTATTCAAAAAAAAGGTTTATACAATCTCAAGGTGCTACACAATGTCATGACAATATTTTCATGCGTTTTTTATTAAGTATAAATGATTTTAGACCCATAATTTGGAGAAAATGTTTTTTTATCATAATTTTTAGTTTATGGGATTATATGAGATAAATAGTTTAAATCTTGAGTTTTAATTGATTATTTGACCCTTTGGAATAGATCCTACATTTATTTCATGATATGATGATTATTATTTTTGGTATTTATAATCTATTCTAAACAACTAAGGAAGTTAAAAGATAATATAGAAAAGTTTAGAAATTATGAAGTACCACACATGAAAATTGATCCACGTGTGAAAATTACACATATGAGAATTCACCCAAGTATGAGAATTTTTAAATGTGAATCCAATCATATATGTGAATACACCCACATAAGGGAATTTGATGGATGATAATTTATCCATGTAAGGGAATTTTTTAACATCATAATATATGTATAATAATTAAATGGATAAAAAATTTTGTTACACCATCATCCACGTATGGAATCAATGGCTACATAAGGAAATATTTCAGCTATATATAAGTCCTATGCAGCTACGAGTGAATATTCAAGAGCAATTAAAACCAAAGCCTTAAGCATACACATAAATACTTATGTATCTATTTAGAGTCTACAGCATGGATTTATGCATGTTGGGTATTTTTCAAGTATAAAATAAGGAAACCAAAAGTTTTTTGGAGAATTGAATAATAAAAGAAATTTAAATCCTCAATAAAGAAGGGGTTTTCAACAATTCAAAAAGAGGATATTCTTGAGGATTGACTGGTGACTTTAAATAATGATATTTTATTCCTATAAAATGATAGGATTGATCACTATAGAATCATGCTCAATGGATAATTTTTCCATTAGACATATACCCATTCTCTTTTGTTTTCTTTTCTTTCTTATTTTTAATCCTTATTAGTATGGAAATATTTTCCATTCCTCTTTATCCTTGGTTTCCAATCACATGGAGGGTTAAATTATGATTAATCGGGGTAAGGGAAGGCTAAACTATTTTATAATAATTGGGTTTATGTTCTTTATAGAATAAAACCCTTTCTTTGTTTTGTTAAAATGGTTCCAATACAAAAAAATTAAGTATTTATTATCAAGTATGATTGTAATTGCTTTTAGATTTTGTTAATGTTTATATTTCATTTTACAATGATCCAATGTCTCCTTATACCAAGTTTTAGTTTATATATGATGAAATAGGCTAGAGATATGTGGTAAATTTATTGGAGATATTCAGTGCATGTCGATGTGGTAGTGGGAACTTTTAGTTGTTTAGAAAAAATAAGACCTGATTGGTAATTTCCAAAGTCAAATATGTGTACCCTCTATAATACTAGCACAAATAGGAAGGAAAGTAGAAAAATATAACATTTTAGTTAACTATATTCTCACTATCACCATCTAGTCATGGTAGATGGGATAATCCATTGTAGAATCTATAACATATTGACCCTAACCATCAACTTGAGAATAAATGAGGTGTCACTAACCTTAAGTGACATACCCCATAAACCAAAGGATGGAAATAAATTCCAAGGGATTACTAAATCATTGTGGTATGGTTTTTCCATTTAAAAAAGAACATCATATTAAGATGATAAAAGAAAAAAACTAAACCAAAACTGTATGATTCTTGAAATTTAAATAATAAAGCAAAAAAATACCAACAACATAAAAGAAGCAACAAAATTGAAATATGAAATCCAATTAAAACTAAAATATATATTAATGTAGAAACATCAATGTGGTATCACTATAATCATCCATGATAAAATATCTATGATCTAATCACCCTCCTGAGAAAGCAGCATCATGATGCTCCATTGGTGAAATAATAGCCTTTTCCTTTACCTGTGTGATGAAAAAAACGTCTCCATATGCACAGAAGTGCATATACAGAGGGTGAGTAATCATACCTAGTAGGAAAATACCAAGATAATTCCCAAATCATTCCATTAGGAAAATAACAAGTTTTCTTGAAGTTAAATATACATATAAAATAGATGATTTAAAAAAACCAAATTAGTTTACCAATGAAATACAACAATTTTAAAAGGATGAACCATTAATTCCATCCTCTTAAAATACCCAATTGAATATAACATGTGCACACACACACATAAATATATATGTATATATATATGCATCTAACCAGGGAATTCATAACTCATGAGAAAAAACCTATCATATCATTCAATTTGTCACTTGGTCATTAATCTAAGGATCGTTGACAATGTTGACCCCTTTAAGAAAACCAAAAAATGAATCTTCCAATGCAATATAAATTCATGTAATTCAATGTGTATGCTAAGGTATCACACTTATTCATTTATTATAAAATCATTTAAATTATTTAATCAAATATATTTCAAGCATTAAATCAAAACCATAATTTAAATCCATGTAACAAAAGGGGGTTTTCCAAAAATTGTTCAAATCAAACATTTAAAATTAAAAAAAGGATTTCCAAAAATAAATCATCAAAACTTTCCTTGAAAATCCAAGAAACAAATTAAAGAAACTAAGCCTTCAAATTATAGTATATTTTTAGGAAAGATAAAATTCACCTACCTCACAATGTATCTCAAGAACATGAAGAATCAAGACTCGGTCTAGTCGATCCATATTTTTTTCTCATTCCTTCAACAAAATCCAAAAGTAATTGTAAAATCATGGCTAATCCAATAGATCTAGGTATTTAACCCTTAATAAAAGGTTCCATTAAGTAGAAAATTTGTAGATATAGGGAGAAACTAATAATGAGAAGTTAATATCAATCTTACCTTAAATATCCTAGATCTAATTCACATTGATTTATTGAAAATGGGATCCATAGGGAAAAGAGTTTCTAAAAATGATTAATTGAAGAATAAGATTTAGGATCATATACCAAGGAATAAATAATGAGAATTTTTTAGTGATAATTAGGATAAAAATTTAATTTTTGGATTTTATTAATGTTATCACAAGGTTATCCCATGCTATTTAAATAACCATGTGCCAACCGTGTGAGTGCTACTGGAAAAAACTTAGGGTTATAATGTTATTCCACATAGTTTGGTGAATAGTGTTCCAATAGTTGAAAATATCTATGTCCTAATAATTCCTAGATCTCATTTTTTGTAGCATGGTTTGTCTAAACCATTCCAAAATCAAGTGTTAAACCTATAACTCCCATATTCCCTTGAATAGTTTCTTAGAGATGCTTTAGATTTTCCCCTAGCCATGATAAAACTATATACCCTTAAAATTACTCTAAAGCATATCAAAACCGTCTAAAAAATCCCAAAACTCAACAAAATATTATATAACTTCAAAATACATAATAAAAATAGTGAATTGCTATAAAATTAGGGTGTTACATTCTCCCCACTTTTGGTATTTTTGTCCCTTGAAAACTAGAGATTGGAAGTGATTTGTAAAATTTTCAACCATTACTCAAACATGAATTTCTCATGTTCTTATGCCTCCTCTTTAATTTCACCATTTTTTCATAATACTAGATCCAATGGAGTACATTTTCTATATAAGAATGTATCTTGTCAGACCAAGATATAAATCGATGCATGAATAAATTTAGCATCTTTTTCAAGATCAACATGTTATCATCAACTTACATAACTAATATCATCCTGGCACTTATTCATTTGAGATACATGAAATACATTATGAACCAAACTAAATTGTAGTGGTAAATCCAACTGATATGAAATATCACCAACTATTTCAAGTATCTCAAAAGGTCCATCATACTGAGGATAAAATTTTCCTTGTTTACCTGATTGATGATTCCCTAACCTTGGAGAGACTTTCATGAAAACATGATATCACACCATAAAAGATAAAGGGTGAGGATGATGATCTAAATAATAAATCTGATGGACTTGGGCCGAAACCATCCATTTTAAAATAATCTAAATATTCTAAGTAGTTTCATGAATATGGATAAGTCTCGATACTAAATTTTCTCTAGTGAAAAACACAAATTTTGGAGAGGGACAAGTATGTCCATACAACGCTTTGAATATATCCATATATATATATCATGATCTGATAAATGTTGTTATAAGAAAACTCTAATAAGGGAAAATGTTCCTCCTGTGAGCCCCCAAAATCCAAAACACAATCTCTGAGCATGTCTTCTAGGGTCTGAATCATTTTTTCCAACTTCCTATCGATATTAGGGTGATATAATGTTCTCATGGTCAATTGGTTACCCAAATATTTCTTAAAACATCACCAAAATAGAGATATAAATTGAGAAACTGGTCTAATATGATTGAAATATGTATTATATGCAATTTTACCACTTCTTGAATGTATATATTTTCCAATTCATCAACCGTATTGGATCCATAGATCTAAATAAAGTTTAATAACATTGTGAGACTATCTAAAATCACCCATATTGAATCATTCTTTCATATAGTTTTTGGTAAACCTGTTAAAATTTCTAGAGTAATGTTATCCCATTTTCATATAATTATATGTAAAGATTTCAAAGTTTTACCTAGTAATTGATTCTTATACATGACCTATAGATAGGTGAGGCATTTGGTCACATAATTAACCACATTTCATTTCATACCTAACCACCAAAAATGGTTTCTCATAGCCTTGGACATCTTTAGGATTCATGGATGAATTTCCCAGTTAGAGTTGTTATTATTATAAATAAGATGTTTTTTACAAGATGGTGGAATGGCTACCTAATATTGAAAATTGATCACTGAGTTTTTTTCATGTTTTCATCCATAAATTGTCTCCCCACTGTTAAGTTTTGATGTAATGGTAAGGAAAATAGGATCTAGTATTTGAGCATCTATAATTTTCTCAACTAAATCAAGTATGAGAGTCATCCAAAATAATACAATGAATTTATTCTTCTTGGTGCAATCCAAATTCATATATTCAATCATACTCATCAATTAACATTAATCAATATCTTTTATATCCATTAGGTTATAAATATTTCATCTTAAATCATGAGTCACATATTTTCATTTACCTATTGTATAAACCAAGTCAAAGTTGAATATTTGAATATATTTCATCCATAATCTTAGTCTTAAGTTAAAATCCCTTTTATGAGAAGATGTGTTTCAAGATTTTATGATCTATTAAAATTTATAGCTTCTCACCAAAGAGACAGTTATGTAATGTTATCAAATAACATACCATCAAATCCAATTCCCAGACATGAGTTGGATAATTATTTTCATGGTTACATAACTGATGTGATCTATAATCTAAGACATGGTCACCTTGCATGATAAAATAACCAATTCCAAAAACATACATTCCAAAATAGACCACATAACCTTTACTAGGATTTCAGAAGAAAAGAATTATTACTAAAGTGGTCTTATATTTAAGTGTCAAAAAGGATTTCTAACTATTATCACTCTAGGGGACTGAAGTACCCTTTTATTTTAGAAATTCTATAAGAGAGGAGAGATGTGATAAGTCACAAATAGAGAAATCATAGTAATTTATAATCCTATAAAGTTATGTATCTAAAAAACATTTTTAAAAGTTTTTAAGAGATGAAAATATAAATATTTTTAGGTTCTATAGATAATAATTTCTCTAAAATTACATGTATATGGAAGAAAACTTATTTTATCTAGAAATTTAATTTAGACAACTTTTCATATAATTGGTGCTCTTTAAATTTAATCAACAAGATATCTAAATATTCTTCATGTTATTTTTTGTTTGAAAATATACTATAATTTCATCCAAAAATACCAAAATGAAGGATTCTAGGCACCTTTGAAATAAATTATTCATCAATTCCATGAAAATTGTTGGAGAATTTGTAAGACCAAAGGGTATGACCAAATATTTATAATGGCTATAATGGCTTCTAAAATTTATTTCCAAAATATTCTATTTCATAAATTGAATTTGGTGAAACCCAGACTATAGATCAATCTTATATAACAATTGGAATCTTTTTAATTGATCAAAAATCATCAATTTGTAGAATAAGATATCTATTTTTTATCATAACATTATTTAGTTTATAATAATAAACATAAAGTCATAACAGACCATATTCCTTCTTTATAAAGAGAACTGAAGTGGGCCAAGGTGATATAATAAATCTTATAAAACCTTTAATTTCCAATTATTCTAAATAGACCTTCAGTTTCCATAATTTTGTTATTTTTATTATATATAATTGATGTGAAAAAGGTTTTTCCCTAGAACGAGTTCAATTAAAATTTACACTTCCCTTTCATGTGGTAAACGAATGAAATTTTGAGGAAATACATCAAGGTATTAGTCCATAATGGTAGGAAATGTTCTATTCTCAATTAATTAATTATTCCTCAAAGTTAACACATCCAATTGATAAGAAATAGTTTCAACCATCATTGTTAACGTCTTTTCTCTTATAGCATTAAAATCTCAATCTTCTTTAAAAATATTCATCATCTCATCAAGAGATGTAAAAATCACTTGTCACACATAAAAATATATATAAACCTTAAAATCAACTAATCAATTAATTCCCATAATTAGGTCAAAAACATATATTTCTAGAATAGAACAATACCAGAAAAACTAAAATCCATCAAAAGTTATAGAAAAATTTTCACACTTATCATTTGCACTCCCACTGCCCAAGAGGTGTCTGGATACTCATAACAAGTCATATAATCTTGATATGAAACCCCATTTGATTAATGACATGTGAAGAAATAAAAGAGTGGGATGTACTAGTATAAAATGGAACCTATATAATATTTAAGTTATGTAGTATGGTACCTCATATAGTTTAATGTCTTAATTGATCCATTGTAATATTCAACTCCAAACCATATAATTATTTATACTCTTCTTATGGTTCCTTTATTCCCTATTATGGTTTCATTTTCTAAGGGGTTAGGGTATTCCTAGAATCACCCTAGATCACTTAGTTATAAGTATAATAAATATTTTGACATGATCACCCATTAGAAGCATGAAATTTATATTACAAATGATAGGTATTCCCATTAACTGACTTTTTAGTGTTAGGGTGATAGCATAAAAGATGTCCCATTTGATTACAGTTGTGCCACACTTTGGATGGTATCATACAATATCACTTTTTATGATATAAGGTTCCAGGTTAGAAACATATGATCTTATTACTACTTCATGGAGGAAAGTTAAATAATTTAGTGGGTTGGTTTTGTGATGATCTACTTACTTGAGAGTAGGAGTCCCTCTTCCATTTATTCCTATCATTCAATTACCCACTTGTAACCATGTAAACGAACATGTTTCCTCCATGAGGGTACCTAGAAATAAAATTTCTTCTATTATTTCTCTATTAACCATTTATATATAATTTGTAATACAGATCAAAAATATCTTATAATTAACTTCTAGGTGTATTCTAGACTCAAATATACATGCTTTCAAGGACTCGCTAACTTCCACTTCTGTATAGAAGAGAATTAAGTTCATAAACATAGTTTAATACTCCATTATTTATAGATTCTCATGATTAATACTAAACAAATATATCATTTAACATATCTTGAATGTGTGTAGGAATTTTTTTTTTTTGATGAATAATTCTTTGAATCTCTCCCATATAAGACCTTGGTTGAGTTTAGAATGGATAGATAAATCCCGCCATTGGTGTGCAAGATATTATATAATCTATAATTATAATTTCCCCTTTATATCAATCATTGTTTCTAGGAAATAAAAGATATGATTCATTATTATAATCCACACTTCTTTATTTTTATGATTTGAATCCCCCTGAAAGATTGTGGATTTTGTTTCTGAAACTAAACAGAATGATCTATATGTTGTGGTTATTCATTCTTATTTCATTTATCAAAATCATAAAATGATTAGGAAATGATTTGAAAAAATTATTGGTCCACTAATGGTTCAAGTATAACCACATTCTCTATGGAATCTTATTTTAGGTCTCTCAGTTGCCTACCTGGTTTCACTTATCTATAGTCAGAACAAAACACAACATGGTCGCCACTTAACTAGTAAACAAAAGGATTATTATAATCAAAATCATCAAAAGAAACAATCATTAAAACCAATTTCCAATAATATTTAAACATAATATGAGAAATTTCATCATAGTGGGGTGTATCATTAGAAAATTCTTGATATGTTTCACTCATCATCTAAACCCATGATGATGAGGTCACGGTACTATTATAGGTATTATAAAACACCTTTATATACCTAGACATCAAGATAACTTGAAGTTTTATATGAAGAGGTCTGATATTTATTTTTATAGTATACATTTCAAGTTCTAAAAATTATGATCTCTTTGATACCATCCTAATATAATAGACTGACCAAATGGATTCCATTTGTAATATCATGACCCTCACTATTGGATTGTAAAGATTCTATATGTCACTAACCTTACGTGACATCCCCCATAGACAAAATGGTGGAAATAAATTTCAAGTGATTACTAAACCATTGGGGGTGATTTTCCATTTTAAATAAACATGACTTATCAAGTCAATAAAAACAATCAAACCAAAACAATATAATATATTAAATATAAACAATACTACTCAAAAATACCAACGACTAATAATATTATAGTAGAGGAAAAAATGAAACAATTCATCTAGAGAAAACTATAAAATACATCATTACATAGAAAAATAAATGTGGCATCACTCCAATCATCCACCAAAAAATATACAAGCTCTAACCACCCTACTAAGAAAGTAGAATCATGATGCTCTACTAGATAAATAAGAAAATTTCCCTTAAATTGTGTCATGATGATTAACATATAAATATGGAACAAAGTGTATATGCAGGAGTGAGTAATCATACGCAGTAGGAAAACTCCAATATACTTTCTAATTCAAACCAATGGGGAATGAATAAGTTAACTCACAAATAAAAATGTGTATAAAACAAATGAGATAAAAACCAAATCTATTTACCAATTAAATACATATAATTTAATTAGCCAAAAAATTACTTCATTCATCTTGGAATACCAAATTCCACATCACAGACACACACATGCATGTATCTAATCAGGATCAATCCTAACTCCTGATTAGAAACCTATCCTACCAGTTAAGTAATTTCTTGGTCATTAATCCAAGATACCCCAACGACACTAACCCCTTAACTAAACCCAACAAAGAATATTCCAATATAATATGAAATTTTTTAATTCTATGTATATGCTAAGGTGTTACACCCATTCATTTATCAATAGTTATTTTAAAATATTTAGTCAAAAATCTTGCATATGGTAAACCAAATCCACAATTTAAAACCATGTAAAAAAAGAGGGTTCCAAAAAACATAAAAATACAATGTTTATAATTCATGAACTAAAAGGGTTTTCTATAAAGAAATCATCCAAATTTTCCTTTAAAATATATTCAAATCATTTAAAAAACTATGAATTGAAATTCTAAGATAATTTGAGAAAATTGATAATCCACCCACCTCAAAACGGATCTCAAAGAACATGAAAAATCAAGATGTGATCTAGCCAATCCAAAATACCTTTCTTATTCCTTAATTAAATCCCAAAAATTAATTTTCAAACCATGACTAATCCAATAGATCTAGAAATAACAACCTAGATCTATGGTTCCATTTAATGGAAATGTTATATTCTAGAGATAAGGGAAGAATAAGGATATGATATAGATCTTACCTTCATTCTTCTAGATTCAACACACTTTGATTCATTAAAAATAGGTTTAGGATGGACGAGAGACACTAAAACTCATAATGCAATAATATGGGTCAAGAACCTCGGCCAATGAAGAAATAACTTGAGTTTTTTGTGATATTTAGGATTAAAATCCACTTTTTGAATGTTATTAGTTTTTTCACATTATTATACCACATGATTTAACAAAACGTGCACAAACCATGTGAGTGTTACTGGAAAAAAACCAGGGTTTCATGATTGTAATGCACAGTCTGGTGAACTGTCTGCCAACCATACAAAATGCATCTGTCCTAAAAAATCCCAATTCATGTGGATTTTCACATGGTTTTTTCAAAATATGTTCCAATCATGAACCTGTCTGATAACTCCCATATTCCCTTTCATAGTATTCTGAATAAGCTTCATGGTTTTCCTTAACTATGCTCAAACCATGCACCTTTAAAAATACTTCCAAACATACCAAAACCATCCAAACACTCCAAAAACTCAATCCATCATTATATAATGTTGAAATATAAAATAAAAAAGGGAATTAACTCAAATATTGGGTGACACAGAATCTACCTCTTAACATCCTATAAAAGTAATATTGGATAATTTTGGGACCAAGATATAATTGTAACAGGTTTAAAAAACCCAACCTACTAACCATTTTATCAATTGTTTTAAAAAATTAGTTTCAATAGCTTTCTAAGTTCTAAAGATCACAAGACCAAGTTAAACCCCATTTTATTTAACCAATTTAAAAGTGAAAAAATCCTTATGTGTTCACTCCTCTCAAGGAGACTATCTAATTATACACTATTAATATATTTAACATGGGTAATAATTTTTTTACTTTCCACAAGATAAGAATCAAACTTAGTTTCATTGTTGAGGAGGCAGTGCCTCAAATTTTATAACTTGACCCTTCAAGTCACAAACTTATAATGACATATAAATTTATTTCTATCCCAAAATAAAAATAAATTTGTATAAAATAATAAACTTGAATTTAAATTCATAATTTGAGGAAGTTTTTCATACAAATTTGAGTAAAACCCCCAATGTTCACTATGAGCCTCAAGAAATGACTGACAGTAAAAACCAAGCTCTCATAGATATTTGTGTTCAAAAAATTTTTGATCAGCATAACCAAAATTATATTCATGAATTATTAAATGTATTTGTATTTAAAATTAGTCTAATACAATGGTTTCCCAAGTTCTATGTTCTTTCAGGATAAGACACCTTCACATTATCAAAACCTGCAATCAGGTAGTATTTATGGGTAGAATAGGTGGCCTGGATAGGGTGTGAGATAAATCTCAGTAGTCCACCACCAATAGTGAATATAAATATACAGTCTTTTTATAAAATATGTAAGTGTGAAGGTATAACAATGTAAATTATTAATTACAACCGTAAATTGGTCGACTCTGGTTCTTGAAAGGAAATCAGGCTGACACTACCTACTTCACCCTGTTCCAAAATAACTCTGAACATGTATCAAGGGATGCAATTCTCGGTAATACATTTATAATGGATTCTATGCCCAATATCCCAATGGTATAAGGGATTCCATTCCCGGTATCATAGTAGTATCATAGGGGTGTAATGCCTGTATAGTATCATAATATAGGGACACCATTCCCAGTATCACAAAATAGGGATGCCATGCCTAGTATCATAGAATAGGGATGCCATGCCCAGTATCAAATTTATATAAGGGTCACTATGCCCATTTATATTTATATAAAGTGGGAAGTATGTCATTCCCATTTGGTATCATAAATTCATAAGGGTCATCATGCTCAATTTGATATAATACATGTTTAAGGTTCATCATACCCATTCATTCTTAATAAGATCCATTGGCATTAATACGATCCAAGGAATAATTCATACCTCATTATTATTTGATAAATAACCATTGGATTTAATATTATCCAAGTTATGATTCATAATTCATTCAAATTTACCATTAATAAGGGTGTGACCATTGTTCAATTTAATTGGGTGACATGGGCTCACCACTCACTTTGTTTCATTTTATTATAATTGGTAAGGTTGTTTTCCATGCCACACCACGACATTTATTCCATATCAATGATATATAAATGGGTCTAAATAATATAATTAGTTTCCAAGAAAGGCAACCAATTTAAGATAGGTTCAATTTAGGGGAAAAGCATGGTGAAATTGGCATGTGGCACAATGGAAAATATTAAAAAACATCAAAACCTGAGGAATTGTTTATAGATCACCTACCTCATACTCATATGAATCTCTTAATCCAATATTATCCTTTATTTCTTCCTAGATCATAAAAAATCTGAAGGTCGGACCAACACCCTGAAAATAGGGAATATGAGCCTACACCTCGATAACTCTATCGAGAGAAAGAAAAATAAAGAACGAATAAAATGGAATTAAGATATTACAGATAGCTATCCAATGAGACAAATGGTTATTGAATAAGATTTTAGATGGTTATTTGGGATAAAAAACTACAAAGGAGCTTTAGGATCTCCAAGAGGGAGAATGGAGGGTGGTGGAATGAGAAAAGTAATACAAATAATAGGTTAAAATTTTCATTAAGGTAATTTTGGTAATTTAACCCAAAATTCCTAGGTCACATTTTTTGGTTGCATGGTTGTCCAAACTTTACACCAAACACATTCCATATTCCATGCTAATGGGGGAACCTACATGGTTAGGCTACATGGTTAGGGAAACCATGCACCAAATGTGTGAATTACCTCTGTTAGAAACTATAAAAATTATACACAGGCATGCAACCCCTGGCGCACAGTTAAAGAAAACTGTTCACCCTTATTTCTCCTCTATCCATCCTCTCATGGTTAGGGATAACTATTTGGCCTGCCCTTCACAATTTCTACTAACCATTCGACCAGTCTGTTTTCAAAAACAGTTGGGTCTTGGGCTCTGAAAAATCCTTGAGAACCCCTCAAAACATTTATGACCTCATTAAGCATCTATATTTGGTCCAAAATAAATAATTGGATCAAAATTAAAAGGATATATACTTAAGATAAAAATAATTTCTTATAGTCTACCCCCCTAAAATAACTCATCCCTGAGTTCACCTTCCAAGGGTGGAAAAACTTCATCTGAGAAAAAATATGTCCATTGAGCATGTACATCAGCCTCATGCTCACAAGTCTCATCATGAACCTATTTTTACAACTATAACACCAATATTAAAGGGACAAACTAAACTTGGAGATCATTTATGTTCTGATCAATGATTCATATAGAATACCACTCAAAGGAAGCATCAACATTAATCTCAATATCCGTTGGATTAAAATTATACGATTGTTCAATATGATATCGACGAAGTAGTGAAACATGGAATACATCATGAATGGCATGGTACCTCTGAGGTAAAATCAATTGATTGGCTACCGACTTGAATCTCAACAAAATCACAGCCTTAAAATCATGGTGACAGCTTATATTGCCTATATATCTATCTATTCCTATGTTTGGGTGATACCTATAAGAATACATGATCCATGACCTCAAACTCTAGAGGTCATATATGGTGATCGACATATGGTTTCTATCTATACTAAATAGTATAAATCTGCTTCCTGGTTAGATGAACCTCCTTTGAAGTCTCCTGAATGAGATGAGGAACTAGTATCACGGCCTCTAACTAGCATAAGGGTGAGCATCACGGCCTACCGTATAGGACCTCATATGGATTCATCTGAATCGACGCGTGATGATTGAAATTGTAGGAGAACTCAAAAATAGGGATATGATTCTCCCATGAACCACCAAAATCAAGGAATCATGCTCGGATCTTGTCCTCTAGAACTTGTATAGTCTATTATGACTTACCATTGGTCTGGGGGTGAAATTTTATGCATAGAAGCACCTACGGACCCATAGCCTTACGAAACCCCTATCAGAACCTCGATGTGAAGTAAGTTTCCCTATCTAAAAAGATAATATGAGAAATATCGTGCAGTCATATAATCTCACAGACATACAATATTTCCATATCATCAACTAATAAAGTATCTTGGATGTAAAGGAGGTGGTCTACCTTCATCAGTTGATCCAGGACTATCCAAACTACATTACTACCTCAAGGCGACCTTGGTAAGCTGACAAAAATAATCCAGCGCAGCGTCCTCCCATTTCGATTCTGAAACCGGTAATGGTTTTAGAAAGCCTATAGGTCAATTGTTCTCTACCTTCACCTGTAGACATGTATAAAACCTAGTGATAAAGCTTGTTATATAATGCTTTATCCCTAACCACCAATATTTTCGGTGCATATCACAATAAATCTTGTAGATACCGAGGTGAACTGCCCATTGAGAAGCGTATGAATCCCGCATCATCTCCTATCTTTTATCTATGGGAACCCATATACTCCCATGTATATGTTGGAAGTTTTCATCATCGATACTTCAATCCGAAGACACCCTCTCATAGGACCAATCCCTTAGGATCTGAAAACTGCATCATCTTCACCTTCTCTAAAATTGAAGATGTCACTGATAGTGATGAAAGTATAGATTTATCATGCTGATCTTTAACTTCTAAATGAATCTTATAATATAGATCTATAAGCTACCATTTTCTACTAGCCTCCTAAACTGAATGTGTTTGAGTCTTCCTTCTCATACCATCGACAACAACATTGCCTTTTCCAAGTGTATAGGCTAGCTAAAAGTCAAGGACTATAGATATTATACCCATAGTTTCTACCTAAAATTTAAGTCTCACTGTGTAAATATATAACTAAGGATATTGGGGTCTGTAAACCCCAAAAAACACTCTCTGAGTAGGTACTACCTCCAATAGTGAAATCCATGTACAACAGCTGCTGACTCGAGATCATGCATCAGGTAATTTATCTCATGAGACCTCAAATATCAAGATCCGTAAGAAAAGACTATATCTTAATACATAAAAATCCTATTGGATTGATGCATGATGAATCAAAATAAACTAAATATATCCTTCACATATTTGGAAAAATCTGGATCAGTGTTGAAGTTAATATCCCTTTCAACTCCTGAAATCCTGACTCATAGAATTCAAACCATAAAAACTTCACACCCTTCCTATTCAATCCTGTAATAAGTAATTTTAAGAATGATATTTCCTATATAAAATTCATGTAGTAACCATTCATCCCCGATAAACTTTGTATCTCAAAGATGTTCTTGGGATTCTTCCATGTAACTATTTTCCTCACCTTATCTGGGTCAACTGGAACTCTTGCTTTAGAGATAATATATCCCAAGAAGTGAACCTTGTCAATCTAGAAGTGACTTTTATTGATCATAGAATAAAGCCAGTTCCTTCTCAATTTATTCAAAGTGATCTTAAGATGAGTATTATGGTCACCCTGAGTATGAGAATACACCAAGATTTTGTGTATACAACAAAAAATAAATCCTTTTAAGGATAGAAAACCATATTCTTCAAATCCATGAGGATGGTAGGAACGTTTTTAGGACTTAACGGTGTCATGAGATACTCATATATGTCATACTGACTATAGAAAACCGTATTTGAAATATCTTAAGTTTTGACTCAAACTTAATGATAGATCGATCTTATTTCAATCTTCAAGAATACCATTTCTCCTCTAAGTAGGTTAAAAATATCATCTATGTGAGGTAAAGGATACCCATTTTTCATTACAGGATGATTTAACTTTCAATAATCCATGAAAATCCTAAGGTTTCTATCTGCATTCTCGAAGAAAATGATCGATGAACCCTGAGGAGAAGTATTGGGCCATATAAAACCTTTTTATTCTAAACCATATTGCAACCTATTGAGCTTATGCAACTCGGTAGTGGTCATTATGTATAGATTAATGGATACTATTACAGATCCAAGTACTATCCCAATAGTAAATTCAACCTCACTCTTAGTAGGAACTCTTAAAAAGTCCTCAGGGAAGACATCCCTAACTCGATCGATTATATGAGGGAAATCAATCTGATGTAGTCCCTAATAATTTATATAAAGTCCAGAAATATGGGCAGTCATTCCACCTATCTCATGATGCACAGGTCTAGCTCTTCTAGCATAGAAATCCCACTAACCTTTTTGAATATATGTACCTCCCTATGGTGATTTAAATGACACCCTATGGCAATAACAGTCTGAATAGGCACGATAGGGAACCAACAAGTCCATTTCAAAAAGGATTTCAAAGCCTTTTATATCAAGGATGTAATGATTCTATGTAAAATAATGGTTTTGTACCTCAAGAGGATAGTCCTTGCACGGAAGTATGCTCTCTGATCATATACCAAAGGCGTATCTAGCATCATTACACCACAAGAGTACTCAACATGAAGTTTCAAACTCTTCACAACAGGAATAGATATGAAATAATGTGATTCACCTATATCGAATAAGTAAGAAACAATATTAGAGGCTACTGGATTTGTAACTCAAATATTATATATAATGTAATCCTCCTCCTATAGTATAGGATGTCCTAAATATATATGGACTAATCCATGGCCCTATGCTACAACCTAACTACATAGAGTGGTTCCACTCTGTTGGCACTAAAAATCCAAAGTCTGGGTACTATGTCCAAAACCCTTTCCTCTTCTTGTATGTCTAGTAGTACTCTAGATACCTATCTAGCGAGGTTATAATGAAACTTCTCCTAAAGTAGGATCTAGAATAGATCCTCTCCCACTCGGTATAGATGGTAAGGTCTTATAGAAATGCTGAAGATGCCCCAATCTGCTACATCTATGACACTCAATGGGGTCTCTAGGACACTGGGGCCTCTTTTACCTAGGCTTCCCATGTTGATGACATACCACATAACTATCTTTGGATGTCAACTAGTTTTCACTACTCGTGAGAGTAGTCTCAAAGCATCACTTACAACCGCTAGTAGAACCACTACTCTATATGGGTTTTGAACTACCCTGGGTCACACTGTCTTCTTCTCCCTAGTTCCACTCGGTGATAAGGGAATGGTTCACTATATCATATATAGTACTGAACAAGAAAATATTTACCTAAGAATGAATAGGGTGCCTCATACCATCCTCAATTTGTCTCACCTTTGCTGGCTCATCAACCTTATAGATAGGTAGGAAGCACGGAATCTCTATAAAAGGAGATGAATAGTCTATAAATATCATCGAACCCTACTACATGTTCATTAAATACCTGAAAAAATCAGACTTCGGGGTATCTAAGAAGAAATAGTCAAATAATATTGACTATAATTCCCTCTATATCCTTTCTTGATACTCAGTAACCTGATTTAGAATAACCCACCAGTATTTGGGGGATCCTCAAATCATGTAACTATCAATTTTCAATCTCCTCTCAGGTGGCTTATCTAGTTTCTTGAATATATACATGAGAGTATTGATCCATAACTCTATATCTCTTGGTCCTCCATCCCCTGAAAATATGGGTGGATGTTGTTACTAGAACTCCTTAATCAACTCTCCCATAGAAAAGGTAGAGCATGAAGCTCCCTAAAACATCTTTAAAAGATGCAGGAGATCTCTTTGAAACTAGGCATCATAACCTACATCAAGAATAAGAAAATGTTTCACATGAGTCACTACAAGAGGTATAACTAGTTTCTTAGGGCCCACCACCTCTTGAGCATGGTCATCACCACCCTCCTGGTGAATAACATGAGGACGTCATGGTGGAATTGGTATACAATTTCTAAACACACACCTCATATTAAATTTGAAAATGGAATAATCCAAAGATACATTAATAGAATAGGTAAAAATACATTATATGTAATAGTCAAACCCCTCTAGTAGATCAAAAAGTTATATCTGGGTGATAGAGACACATATATTTAATAACAAAGACTCTACTTACTTCCCACTACTACAGTCTGGACTAGGTCAAGCTCTGTGTTTTTGAATTTCAATTTGATTTTAACTCATATTTAAATTTTCAATCAATTTAAATGGTTTAAACAAATGTTTCAAAACTTCCAATTCATAAGGTCCCATACAAATTATGAACTCAAATGTGGCATCCATTCAATCCATACCATAACACGTTCTAGTCCATGTGACCAATGGTACATGACTCAACATGCCATAGTTGGCTGCTTAGGGTGTCTTCCATATCTATATAGAAAAACACTATTAGGTTATGGTAGTCACTCTTACTACCAAATATGTTTTATCAATCCCCTAAAATAATCATTATAAAAAAATAATTCTAGTTATATCAATCAAATAACTCAAGGAAATCATATGCAATGCAACTAAAACAATGCTCCTATATGGAATGGAATATACATGGCATGTGAATTACCTATAAGGTACCTAATATGATACAATCTCAATGCTTACTTGCTCTCATCCCATTAGTAAAAGGATTAAAGATATCCATCAATTGTATCATTAATAAATCACAATTTGATTGCATCACCCAATAGTGAAATAAAACCAACTATAATAAGAAAAAAGAAGAAAATGGAAATTTCCATTCAAGGAAATTTGGATTTTCTATATACATGGGCTATGTACTCCAAGGAATAGCTCATTACTGAATCCCAAGAACTTCCTAATCTCTTGTCTACTGTATCAAATAGTATTGTAATAAAATACCTCTGATACCACTTTGTGAAATTCCAAACCCATACGCCACTCAACAGTTTCCCAATCCCAGTTGGCCACATAGCCTCAAGTGCATCTCCCAAAATATCAGAGTCTACCAACTAGCAGTGAGGGTCTTGGGTGTGTATGTGGGGAAACTATGACCTCATTACCAGATTAAAAAAATGGTACAATCAAAATATAAAGAGAGGAAGTGGTATAAAAATGAATAAGAAATGGAAACATATATAAATAACCAATAAATTTATATCAATACTCAAAAGCAGTAACTAGATCATATGGAGTAGATGATAATGCCATGTCTACAAAGAAGGAAAACATGTATACAAGTAACAGAAAGTAGTACTATAAAATATATAAAAAAATAATTCAAAAATTTAAAAATATATCCAAATTCATTAGATCTATCCCGATCATCTTCTACCAACTCCATCCTAAGTCAAGATTGAAGTAACGCATCCATAAGAATGTGATTCTCCTTATATACACCTTCCAGCAAGTAGTCTTACCGGGTACCATAGGTGGCTCGGATAGGGTGTGAGATAAATCTCAATAGGCCACCACCAATGGTGTCTATAAATATCTAGTCTGTGTATACAGTATGGCAGTGTGTAGGTATAATAATGTAAAGTAGTAATAACAACTGTTAAGGGGTTGGATCTAGTTCCTGAAAGGAAACTAGGATGACACTACCTACTTTGCCTCAAGCCAAAATAACTCATAACATTTATCAAGAGACAAGATTATTGGTATCACATATATAAGGGACTCCATGCTATGTATCCTAGTATAATAGGGTACTCCATGCCAGACATCATAGTATTATCAGAAGGGACACAATTCCCAGTATGATAGAATAGGGACGCCATGCCCAGTATCACATTTATATAAGGTTTACCATGCCTATTCATAATTATAAAGGGTATTCATTCCCATTCATATTTATAAAATGAAGGAGGCAGATCATTCTTATTTGGTATAATAAATTCATAAGGTTCATCATGCCCAATTTTATATAATACATGTATAAGGGTTTTCATTCCCATTCTTTATAATTTACAAGGGTTTTCACACCCATTAATTATTAATAAGGTCCATTGGATTTAATATGAGCAATGGAATAATTCCTATCTCATTATCATCTAATAAATAACCATCGTCTTTAATATGATCCAAGTTATGATTCATAATTCATTCGCATTAACCGTTAACAAGGGTGTGATCCTTGTTTAATTTAATTGGGTGATGTGGGATCACCACTCACTTCATTATATTTCATTATAATTAGTAAGGGAATTGGCCATTCCACACTGCCACATTTATTCCATATCAATACGATCTCAAGGGGTCTAAATAATATCATTAATTTCCAATAAAGGAACCCAATTTAAGATAGGTTGAATTTAGGGGCAACACATTGTGAAGATGGCATGCGGCACAATGGAACATATTATAAAACATCAAAACTTGAGGAATAATTTATATACCACCTACCTTGTACTCATATCAATCTCCTTATCCAGTATAATTAATGATTTTAGCATGGATCAGAATAAATTAGAAGAATGGTACAATGCCCTGAAAATAGGGTCTATTAGCATGCACCTCGATAACTCCTTCAAGATAAATATAAATAAATAACTGCTAAAAAGGAATTAAGATCTTACTAATATCTATCCAACGTGATGAACAGGGATCAAATCAAAATTCGGAAGGTGAGACGAGATGAAAAACTAAAAAAGAGATTCAAATGAGCTCAAAGAGAGATACTGGAGGGTGATGTCTGATGGAATGAGAAAAGGCAGAGAAATAGTAGGTTAAGCATTTTATTATGGGAATTTTGGTAATTTTACCAAAAACTCCTGGTTCATATAGTTAGGCCACATGGTTGGCCAACCCATTCACCATATTTTATGCTAAGAGGAGCACCCACATGGTTGAGCCATATAATTATGGAAACCATGTGATAACTATCTGAATCACCTATTCAAAAAATTGCAGCCATTTCGCATGGGCATGCAGACCCTAGCGCATGGTTAGGGAAAACTGTGAACCATGTTTTCTCTTATGTCCAACCCTGCATGGTTAGGGATAATCATGTGGCTATCCTTAAACAGTTTCTAAAAACTATGCATCCAATCTATTTTTTCAAAAATGTTGGGTCCCAAGCTCTATACAAGCCCCGGGCACACCCAAAACATTCATGACCTCATTAGGCATACATATTAGGTCCAAAATAAAGAATTTGATCGAAATAAAAAGTATCTGTACTAGATATAAAAACTAGGTTTGTACAACACCAATAGAAAATTATAATAATTCATATGTTTATTCTCAACTTTGAAACCTAGAGGAGTGAATATAGAAAAAGTTAAGTGGAGTGTATTTTCCTTCTCACTTGAAGGAGTTGTGAAAGAATGGTTGTACAACCTATTATAAGGATAAGTCTATGATTGGTATGATCTTTAAATATGATTCATACAAAGATTATATCCCGCATTCAACAGTAAAAAAATAATAAGGAGATATATATACTATCATATAGGAATTTGAAGAGAGTTTCTATGAGTACTGAGAGAGGTTAAAGAAGCTATGTGATTTCTTTCTCCATCAAGTTATTGAAGAGATAAATTTCCTTATGTTATTATACTAATTCCTAATTGAAAATGATAGAAACCCATTTGATAACTCATCAAGAGAAGACTTAATATAAAAATATTTAGTAAAATATAAATTACTAATTGAAATAATTTCTCAAAAGTCAAAACAATTCGGTACAAGAGGTACTGGAGAAAGATAGATTCATGAGCTAAGGACTTTTGAGTCATCATCTTTACATGAAACAAAACATGAAGAGAAAACTAGTTTGGTGAGACATATGGATCTAAATCAATCAAATTAACAATAAACACCTAATTTATGTGGTTTATACTCATATTATAGTCATTTCATTATCCAATGCATTGAAGTGAAATGCATGTAATATTTAGCAGCATCCTTTCAACAAGGTAATTCCAACAAAATAATAGGGATAAAGAGAGCCTAAATAATTATATTATGTATTTATAAATTAGTATTAATAGGATATACCTCATATAAAAATCAATACTCAAATAATACCTCATTAAAATAACAAAAACAACACTTCCAATACCCACTAGTCTTTCAATAAACAAATAAATAGACTTACAATCAATCAAACAATGATCCCCTTTTTTAGTAAAATAGACCCTATGAGAATCCATATACAAGTGCACAACTAATAGTATTGTAGTTGTAAGAAGCTAGAATGGAAAAATGAGTACTAACATGGAAAAATTGAAGAATCTATTCATCATTTTCATGGACCTTTTCTATAAATACTGAGGGAAATTACCAACCCAAATAGTTCACAACCCAAATGAGAATCCAAGTATGATAAATTCCATAAGTGGAAAGGAAATACACCCCATTTCTACAACTCATCTAGACAAACACCAAACAAGAATTAAAAAGGATTCTAAGTATACTAAACCCAAACAAGAACCACCAAACCATGAAGATCATGTTGTTAAAGATAATAAATACAACCAATCGAAAAATATTTAGAAAATTTCAGGAAAAAACAACAAAAAGAAATAAATAAAGAGAAATAATAGAAGGATGAACCAAAAAATAAGAAATAAGAAATACTACCCCAAAACAAACAAAGTGATAATAAAGACTTACCCCCACTATATCCATCAAGAATAACACGATGGAAATTTTTTTAGGAAGATGTACTCCAAAAATAAATTTTGGAAACTTTATAAAAAATTTAAATCAATATCCCCCTTCTTAAATCCATCAAATAGATTCAAATGTATGATATGTTTAATAAGGTTATTTTTACGAAAAATAAGAGGATTAAAATAAATTATAGTATAAGATTATGAATAAGTGTCCCAATATTGATCACACCTTAGTTACCAATAAAATTTAAAGATCCAGAGAGATTTTATATTCCATAAACCATTGGTTATTTATATTTTTTAGATTCTTTGTGTGATCTTACTATTTAGATAAATGTTATGAATCACTCTATATTTTCATCTTTTCTGATAGTAAATCTGAATCCCACAAAATTTGTGGTCTAACTTTAAAACTTATCTATAATTTTTATAGTAGGAGTGTTGGAATATGTCCTTGTAAAAGTCAAATAGCTTCCATCTCTAACTAATTTCTATGTGCTCAACATCAATTAAGATAAAGAACCAGGTCACTCACCCATCATATTAGGGATAACTTTTTTGATGACATCAAAGACTATCATCAATGTCCATAAAGGAATACTCACCATGGATTTTTGATACAACATGGTACACTTCAAAAATTTTGAATCCATGAGGATTCCTTCAGTTGACCATTCTCTCTTTTCACTATCTCACTTTTAATAGGTTTCATCCTTTGAGGATCTAGGTACATTTCATGAATTTTAGCCTTATATGGAATCCATATGCCTACACATGTTATGATGGGTGCACCCAAATAGTGTTGAAATGAATTAAGTAATATTTATATCTCATGAGATGATATGTATGGGATTATAAAGTAAAACTAATCCATTATAGGAATTTTACACAATGATAGGATGTCTCACCAGTGATCCTTGACTTATTCATATGATGTCATCTATTATGATGTTTCCACAATCCTATGATTCCATGATCTTATGATGCCATGTTCTTTATGTCATACTTCCTTATGATTATTCACGATCCTTTCCATTTATGATATCATGTTATGTCATTTGACTAATATGTTGTGCTACTTTTTCATGATTATTCCCTTATTGGGATTTATATCTCACCCCTTTATTATATATTCCCCAAGTTATCCTATAATATTTTCATATATCAACGGGATGTAGGTGAACATTATGGATTTTAAAATATAGATGTTGTATTTTAAATTTATATTGTTTTTTATGAACTTAGTCACACAAGGATACATGGTTTATGGATACTTGTGTTTTTTTATTTGATATTAATATTAAAAATCAAATAATAATATATGTCAGAGGCCTCAGTCACTATAGTTTGTATCAATGGAAGGTCTGGTAATTTATGGGGATTATTAAAATAATAAAATAGTAAAAACCTTAGGGATGACACTAGGTATATAAAAACATCATGATATTTTGGTAATGTATAGACTGAGTGGTTTCAAATCCATGAAATGTATGTCTATATACTACAAGTGGATGTGGATCTATATATATGTATGTATTACTTATATGTTTATAGTTTCCCAATTTATATTCTTATTAGTTTAAGTATTATCATGAAAAAAAAATTATCTTATTTTAGTTAATGGTTGTAAATAAGAGGAATCTTGCTAATAAAAAATATGATAGGTAATGTGATGATTTCCCAAATGACAAACCTAACATAATGGGATCGAGAACCAAGAACTTTGTAGAAGTACTAGCTCAAACAACTCAAGTTATGAATAATAACTTCAATCATGTGGAACACCCTCATACTCATAATAAATTGAAATTTTGTGGTTGTTAGGATCTAACTTGATTGGATCACTGAGAGGGGGGAGGGGTGAATCAGTAATATTTTTTTCTTTTATGAGTTTCTCCTCTTCAAACTCAACCTCTTGAACCAGTGACAGTTCTTAATCCACTCTTTATAAACTCTCAACCCTTCACTATATACATAAGTGAAAGATAAAGCACAACACATTATATTTACAAGTTTCGGCACCCATTCCTACTCCTTGTCGTGTTTGTTAGACCCCACAACATGGATTCATCCACTAATTCACAAAACATATATACAAAAATAAGTTCTCACAGTGTTCAGATACCACTTCTAGAATCCACTAAAAGATAAAAAATCTCTATCTGATATGATACAATAATAAATACAACACTCTGGTGATCACTTCACATTGATGATCAGTTTACATTTTGATTCCCCTCCTCTATAAAAATATGGATTTATAGATCTGTCTGAGTATTCCTACTTCAAGATCTTCAAATATAATTTAAGAGTATATAATGGTCTTAAAAAATTCTATAGACTATAGAATAATTGTATATTTATAAATTTATGTATACTTAATTCTCCACAATATATGCTTCTTGTGAGATATTTTTCACAAACTTATTTTCCTGTAGTGATTATATCTCAGGAAATGAACATTCTCTCTAGAGAATTTATTCTCTTGTTCTATTCACTGTCAACACTTCTTGTTCTTTCCAAATGATATACCTTATTAAAATTTGAGTATCATGAGTTCTTCACTTAAAAACCATTCATCACTATAATGGGAAATTAAAACCTACCACTAATTCCTCAATAACTCACCATGGTTTGCACCAAAACTACTGTAATAAAACCACAAATATTACCTTATCTATCTTCATGAAGTGTTTCCACCAACTTGAATGATTCATACTCCTCTGAATAATTCATGAATCATGGCCTAAAATATATTAATATGACTACATAATCATTCAGTAACCATTAATACATTACTATAATTAATTCCATGAATTTATCTAGAGTTTCACACATCAGAACCCTATATGACTTGCACCATGGCCTATTGCTGAAACTGTGATCATTTGTATCTCAGCATATTGAAGATCACAAGTGTGGTCCTATTATAAATAGTTATTTTGATATTATGAACCACATTCTGACCATAGGGACCATCACTATAGGTTTGGGGCTAGTTTTTCTATCCATATTTGAATTGTGGGTCCTCACCTTTGACCACAGATTTCTACATCACACTACACCCACTTTGGGAATCCTCGTTCCACACAGGTTAACATCACAATCACAATAGATTTCACCATGAGCATGGTCAAGCCTGTTTTTCATCCACAACATCCTTGTCACATAACTCCCTAACCATGACATTCACAATACCCATTTTGGGGATATCCATGTTTCACAGGTGAACCATGTGTTCCCCCACAAGGACCACCAAAGGTGCGGTCTCTATCCATATTCCTATTTTAGGGCTCATCATATTACCACACCTTATTCAATTGGCATGTCATTCTCCTAGAATATTCTCCAATTTCACTATGTCGTCATCTTGGGTGTATCCTTATTTATGTTGGGTAGTCTTGAACACAACATTCCTTGACCTAAGTCATGGTCTTCCTCAACCTTATCTAATATTCATAAACCTTATTTTTTCATCTCTACTATTATATTCAATCATATTATATTAAAATTTTTATTTTCATATAATCTAACATGCATAAATGATATTCGAACACTCATATTTAATCCACACTATCAACAAATCCAATAAAATCCTTTATGATTCCTAAAAATATCCCCCTTTTTATTTTATTTTTTGAAAATACTCATCTCCAACTTCCTCATATATTCAAAAACCTAAATCACCTTATTGAAAATTCAATTAAAAGTTCAACAAAAGGGGGTCTTCTTAAACTTTTCTTCTTATGAATCTTATACACTCTTTTTTATCTCTAAAGATATGTGTGAAATCACATGGTTCCTTAGAAAAGATCCTTTGATCAATCCACTCTATGTCTATGTGGAAAAAACTGGTGTAGAAAAATAAGAGGTATATAATCAAGGAAAACTAAGCTATCCATAAAAATCATAATGTGATAAAATTATTAGAAAAATATATATATTTTTCATCATGTGGATGATGGAAGACAATTTAACATGAATTTCATTCATACATCTCAACGCACCATCAAGATAGTTCAAGTGCCTGAAATATAGCTTCCAATTTATCTTACCTAAAGATCAACCAAAAATAACCCTTGAAAAATATATTGATCATATTCATAATAATAAAGTGAAAGTGTGGTTTTTCATACCTCGTTATAAATTTCTCTATATTGTACATAAATTATATATTTGAAAACTTTATCCTAAAAGGTACTCCCCCTAAAGGGATGCGCTCATATCATCTTTATCATGGATAAGTAATCAATGTTCGTCTCATCATATTTTCTATATAAAAATTATAGCCTCAAGGATATCCTTCATTTACCTATATGTTATCACAAGATATACTAAAGATTAAGGGAATAATGAGGGGCCTATTTGTTCTTAAAGGAAAAACCTTAGGTTAAGAGCCTCCTATCAACCAAGGTTATTCCTTCATTACAATATCAACATAATTTTTATGTGAAGAAATTTTAGTCACTTAAGGATCCAAGAAATCATTACTTCTTTAGTATTGAATTGAGTTCAAAACAATCCCATTTTATTCACATATTTTAAACTTATTCAACTTATCACTAGTGGATTTTTTCTCAAAGACCTTATCTTATTCTATCAACACCACTTTATTTATTTGATTTTTCATTTTTATACTCTCACTAAAACTTCCTATTTTTTCTTTAATCTTCCTAGGTAAATACTTTTTAAACCAACAAGAGTAATATTTATGTCTTTACCTTTCAAAAACAATCAAAATGCCTTGAATTGTAATCTACTCAAATGATTATAGAATTATTTAGAATTATGTTGACATTATCTTATTTTATATTTATTTTTATTAGGGATTTTTATTTTCTTATCACACTCTTTTCCTTCTCTTGTGTGGAGGATTTCATCTCAATATTATTAGATTCAGTCTGACCACATGAGCCGTTAGAGACAAAAGTTCTATTTTTAGAATAAATCAGTATAGGCTTACCTTGTTCTTTTAATCTAACATCACGAGAATATTATTCTCTAATTTTAATAAATTTTTTAAATATATCTATCCTTGTTTAAATAATTTTGTGCTACAAAACAAATATAATTTTTTTATTAACTCTTATTTTGTTTCAATAAATTTCTCCTTAAGATCACATATCATCTTGTCTTGTTAATTAATCTTCAACCTATGGATTTTTATTTCTTAATCATGGGATGAATCCCTATTTATCAACTCCACTTTTTCTATATTAAAAATCCCTTTCCCATTTTTACCAAACTCACCCATTTGAGTATCCATTTCCTTATTATGATTTTCTATATTTTCTTGTCTTTATTAGGTTGTAGAATCTGCTCAAGACAATATTCTAACTTATCTTTAAGTTCCCACTCAAGTTACATTATTTATTCTCCTTCATCATCATTTCTTGATGAATGTAAACATTTCTATACATTACAAAAAATAGAATTTCATTATTTTAATTGTGAGATGATCCATCATCCTTTCTAAATAAACTTATTCTTTTGGTGATGGATTTCCCCCATTACTTAACATTTTTATTACTTTAAGGGATTTTTTATTCCTCATTTGATTTATCTTACTCAACCTACTTCTTTAGGAAAACATTTCAATATGAAGAAATATTATTACAAATAAAGCATCTAATAAATTATTTAAATTTTCCCTCCATTTTCCCTTCTATAATATCATTGAAAACAATGTGAGAATATAATTGAGATCTTCATCATCTTATAAATCATTTATGTATTCAAATTTATTAATTTTTACTTTGATCATATATTTTCTCATGGATTCAAAGGTAAATTCTACCATCTCATGCTTCTTGAAATTATCTTCCTTCCATATTTCATATGAAATAATAATATTATGTAGCATATCCAATGAGAAATATTTTTGATCTTCTATAGATTATACTTTTAGAACAAAATGATCTAAAAAGTTCATCATAATATTATGTTTCACCCCCAAAAGTATTATGTGGGATGGAATGGTGTTGTGTAGTATTTTTGGAAAAATATTTACATCAAACACAGACTTGTGTCCCATTTAGGAATTTTCCAATTGGTTTTATTTGGGGAACTAGAAAAACCCAACGGTTCTATATCCATGATGGACCTACTTTCCAAAGGTATAAACTCATTGGGGTGTTTTTCCAATGATACTTAAGAACTCACATTAGCCAATATGATGGGATTTGAGACCCATCACGCCCTTTGGGGGGGTTTCCAACTCTGGGAATCTCTTATATATTTAAGACATGTTCGTGAATACTTAATTTATTCTCAGGTATGATGTGGTTTACCATTAAATTAACAATCAATTATTATCAGGTATGGAATTTAGAATCATCTGTATGTATATGAGGTTCTTCATAAATAGATATATTTGAATTTATCTAAGGTTCTCCATCAATGGTATCCTTTTATGTACTAATTAGATATATTTTGGTCATAATTATGATGGTGCTGATTTTTAGCCACACAGTGGGGCACTCTGAAGTTTATTTTAATCAAGGGAAGCATGAGTTGTTTTTTTTTTGGGATTGGACCCCTGAATGATATTTTTACGTATCCTTGTCAAAGGAATCAGAACCCATATATTTCAATTCCACTTAATGGGGTACATCATACCTTTTGAGGTCATGTGATAAGGACTGAACCATGAAATTTCATGTCATTTGGTAAGGAAATATAAGTGGAAGGTTCCTAGACAAAATTTGGTGTGGGACTTATGCTAAAGAGGTCCGAAGAACCTTGAAGGGATATGGATTCCAAGGTTGAAAAAGACTCTACTAGGAATAAATCCAAGAGGGAATAGGGTTTATTTGGGTGTTGGGTTTGGACCTCAGGGAGGCTTCCTACATATCCCATTTGGACAAGAATCAAAGCCCATGTAGTTTATTTGTTATAACCCACACCTATAGAGGCCCTTAGGTTTGTCTTATAGGGGAGTGTATCCCTTTCAGAGGATTGAGTTTGGGCTTATTTCTGAATAGGATTCCCTTTGAAATGATTTAGTATATTTTTTGGTCTTACAACTAATAGGAGGCCCATTTGGTGATTTCATGGTGACATAGTTAGGACTTATACCAATTAAGAGGCCCATAATTTTTCGGGGCCTAAAACATGGAATGATTCCCAATGGTTAGGGATTGTACAGATTCCATGATCACTATCAGCTTATAATCCCACATGATTCATGATCAGTGTGATAAAAAAGAGGAAGAGGTGGATTTTGGGAGCCACGTAATTTTCTCTATCCACTAATGTATGAGATCAAAACTTAAAGGGATAGGGAAATAAAGAATAATTTGGTTCCCATTCCCACTTTTCATTCTACCTTAGGCCCAAATGGAGAGATATAGGAATTTTATATACTCATATACTCTTTTTCTTGGTATCTCGTATAGTCATGTATGATGATATATCTAGATATGAACCAAGGGTATGGAAAAGGAGGAAGGTGTGAAGCAAGAGAGGTCCTGCAAGAAAGGATATGGGCTTACTCTTGGAGGGATGACCTAAAATTGGTTCAAGGGGAAGAGAGTAGGATATCATTCCTTGTTAAAGGGAAATATAAAGTTTTATCCTCACCCTCCCCCTAGAACTGTAGGATCTGGATCTTATAGAAAACTAGGGAAGGATATTTTCTTAACCCTATTATCTGAGACTGGGAGTTCACTGACACTACCCCCAAGGTTGAGGTCCTCATGGCCAAAGGAATGTATACTCACATTCACTTCGAGGATGCTCGTTGTGAGGGAAAATTTTGAGATAACTCTAACTAAAATAATTCATACCCAAATGGGAGACATGTTGGTGGGCCTCTTTCCATGGTTTTTCATGACAGAAGGCTTTGGTGGAGGTTTTAATTTGGTCCCTCACAGAAAAGGGATCTAAAGGAAGAGTGTCCCTTTTATTGGTGGCTTGGAAGAGGGCCTAAGAAATGGATCATGCAAGGTAGATGTCGGGTAATCCTAGGGGCTTTAACACAAGGTATTCTTGTGTGTCCTAAGAGTGCTTCATGATGGTTAGGCCTGTGTGAGCTGAAGGTAATTTGGGCGATGGACCACCTAGGAAACAAAACTTGTATGATGCTTTTCTCAAGGATTTAAGGGTCTCCATGGGTGTTCTCATTAGTATCTCATGCAAGTCCCTAGTAAGGTAAGGGACCTCATACTAGTGTTTTTCAATCATAGGGGGAAAGGGTTCCTCATGCATGTGTTCTTTATTTTAGACCCTAGTAGGACTTTTGTTCCACTATCCCCCCCCCCCACCACCACCACTAGTTCCCTCTTCTTCATGTTTTGTAAGGATTCCTGGAAGGTTTCTAAGGACCTAGGTAGAAGACTAGTGTGATAAATCCATCGTCTGTTCTTCAATATTTTTCATCCATGAAAATGTAGAGCCTCAAATAAGGAACCCTAGGCAAAGATTATGGCTCATGTAGGTATGTCTCATAGGTTTTTGTGCAGGTTTGTCACACAGGTTGATGCGCAGGTACCCTATGCATCGATGTTGTTTTATGGGACCTTTTTGGAGTACCTTTGAAATAGTGTGAGATCCTTATCTTTATTTTCTTCTCTTATTTTCTTATCCTTAAGGTATTTTTATTTTACACCCTTTAATCCATGTGAAAAAACAGAGTGTCAAAAAAATACCCCCTCATGATTGGATCTGATCAAAAGAAGTGGGTCTAGTCCTAAGGTAAAGGGATGAAAAGGTCTCATGGGTCATGGAGGTCATCCGCACAGGTCACATGTACAATTCATATGCATCTGTTGATCATGTAGGAAGGGTGAACATGCAATTTCCAAACTAGGGATATAATATGTATAAATAGAGATGTCGGTCTTAGTGGATGATCCTCGGGATTCCGTAACTCCAGTATCATTGGGCTAGTATTATGTGCAGACCTTCCACATAATCTTATTTAATATATCACCTTTTGTTCAGACAAGGTATGCACCTACTTGTGTGATATGTATGTTTGGGAGAGTGACCTATGAAATGAATCTTGGGTAACAGACCTTCATGAGGGCAGTTGCACAGGTACCCTTCGTGAGACCATGATTTTTCCAAATTTCCACATTTTTACAACTTTTTTGAAATGGAAATCTTGGTCCTTATTTTTAGGTTCAACTTCTTCTTAGAAGACTAGAGTTTCTAATTAACAAGATTGAAATAACATTAAAGAGAAGTTAAAAGTTGTAGGTCCTAACTATTATGACATACATGATGCTAATATAATAGATCTGGAGGGTGTCTGAAGTAGTATCATCATGAGTATCCTGAGAGTAACTATCTTCCACTTTATGACCTTGTTCATCTGAAAAAGGTATTTATACTGGAGTTGAATAATTACACTTCTCTTTCCTAGTTTCAAGACTATAGAAACTTCACTACTACTAACATATCATGTTTTGGTATGTACACTAATACTAGGACATCATCCATAGAATGTGTCATGCATCATAGACAATGTTCTCTAGATGTAAAGACACACACACCTAAATTTAATCCACACTATTACCCATCTGTCTTCTATGATTCCAAGACAGACCAATTAAAGGGTGAGAGGGAAGACTGGGATATCCTCTTGGGAGGGGGTGTTAGACTAGAGTGGATGTGGTCATAAAGTGTGTACCATAACATTATTGAATTTTCAACCAAGTTGAAAGAAGTGGTTATATATGAAGCCATATGGGTAACCCAGACATATGTATACAATAACTCTGAATTCATCTCTAAGATACTAAGTCGATGGATCCATCATAAAAACTATTTTTACTAGGTTCACAGAGAAGTTGGTATCATCCATTGGGATATCTAAAAGATCTCTAAGGATTTTATCCTTAGAGAGAAGTATGGAAAGTTCATCCTTCTAAGAGAGATGTGGGATGACAGTAAAAGGATTCCAATTCTGGTTCATGAGCTGTTGGAGATAACTCATAATATTAAAAAGGAAGACCCCTTCTCGTGGGGGGTATCCATCCTAAAGCATGGATGAGTGATTTCCTAGAGTTAACGAGTAAATTCTCCACTTTAAAATGCCTTATCTGGTGTCCCAAGATGGAGAAGATGGGAGAACTTGGTAAATTCTGGCCCACTTTGGAAAAGGGGGAGTATAACCAATAGGGGTATAAACCCAAGTCCAACATACCTACAAAGACACATTTTGCAAGATTTTTATCCAGGTGGCTAAGTGTCTACCTATTGAATTTATGTGACTCTAATGGTGGTGTGAGGCTAGGTACAATCTTCATTGTAGTCAAGATAGCATATAAGAAGAACATTGGGCTAGCAATCCCTATCTGGGTGAAGATTCGCCGATGCCTACTAAATATTCATGTGGGGAAGTCCGATTTCTGAATTTAAGGTCTATTATAGGTGTTGTGGGGATGGTTTGAATCCCACTTTAGATCCTATGCCATTCTAACTGGGGTTTAGATTCCTAGGGGCCATTTTTGATGATTCTTTCAAGTCATTTCTGGTATTCAACCTTTTTTCCTAAAGCTGAGCGAGACCTTGATGATGTTGAATATAAAAACCCTACTCTTTATTACACTTTAAATAATGATTCATTATATAAAATTAAACTTAATACAACACAGAATACTGATAATTCTAGAATATTTAGGAAATAGGTATATTACATAACAAATTATAACATTGGATATAGAAACATTATTGAAAACTTCTTTGACATTATCATAATTTTCCATTGAACATAAAACTGCATGGGATAACCTAGGGACATGCATAAGAAAGGGGTGGGCTATAAATCCCAGTAAGGGAATAAAAAACATGACATGAATAAGATAATATATGTTATATAATAGGCATATCAATTTGGATTAAAAGGAACATGAATAATAAGCCATGATACAGCATGATAATCATAATATGGGAAATGTGGTAACATCTTAAAACACTTCATCATAAACATAGGTTAAGGATAACTTCCAAGACATGATAATGGAAAAATTACCATAAAGGAATCAGGTTCACCTCCTATCCCAATATGATGTATCATGATACTAAATATTACCCAATTCATTGAATCACTATCTAATTCCATTCACCCCCGTCACAATCATTTCAATCTCATGCTTAAGTGTGCCACATAGATCATGCAACATGGATTCATTTTTCATCATATATTATTTCATGGTTCAGGATTATAGAATATATATAATTAATTCCCCAAAAAACAAGTCTAAGTTTATAATGGTGAAAACCCTTAGTAGGAATTGGGTATGGGTATTCCCTATACATTGTTTTTGGCATGGATTCCCACAGTGAAATTTTGGTAGCATAATGGAAGCATATAAATGTTCATGGGAGGGATAAATGAGACTGAAAGTGGTCTATCATCATTTATAAATCATATTTTTAATATGGTATATGTGGAAAAACACACACCAACATTAGGGGTTAAAAATAAAAGGGCATAAAATAAAGAATATTCTTGAATAAAGGGGAGAAAGAGAGGATCATTTACAAAATTTCGGCAGCATAACGAAATCACATAAAAATCATAAAATGGATTGATGAGAGAGTAAGGGGTATATTATCATTTTAACATAAATTTTACATTAAGGAGGATATGGAATAACATGTCCCATAATAAGTAAATGAAGATAAAAAGAATTAGGTAAAGAAGATACTTTAACAAATAGGATAAAGGAAAATATCCCTTACTTGAGTGTGAGAATCTAAAAGATTGAAAAGGGGATTATTGAGAGATTTGGTTGCTTTTAGAGGATTCCAGAGAGGTATGGGTAGAGTAAGGATGTGCTAAAATGATGTTTAGTTAAGAGAAATGGGTGCTTGGGTGGGTTTATATAGGAAACTATAGGGAAATTTTTTTATATTTTACAAACTTAGGTTTACTGCTTTTTTATGACGGTTTACTACTTTCTGATTTTCATATTTTGAAATGGTTGTTTCAGTGGTGGTAGTGTTGAGTCTATGCGGTTTTTTTTGGCATGTTGGTATGTTTTGAATTTTGAAACAGGTTGCAGCAGACGGTAAGGCGCAGTGCATGGTTGTGTTTTTATTTTGAAATTTGTCTCTATAATGGGTGTTATGAGGTTGTGTCTGGATGCTGGGGGAATGGTTCTGTTGGTTCCCACTTACCCTTAAAAGTGGATTTTCAATAAAATTAAAAAATGGATTGTGGACAAACTTAGGTTTTGGACTCTATATAAGAAAATAAAAAAACCACAAACTCTCCCATGTTTTTTACCATGGTTTCTACTAAATAGTGGAGGTTTAATTATTTTAATAGTAAAATGTTTGAACTTATTAAAATAATACCCCTTCTTATGTGGAGGTGAGTCACACTCTTAAAGAAATGAATTTAAAATCTTAAAATATAATATAAGTTTTGGAGGATTCATAAAGGATTTAAAAAATTGATCAAATAAACATAAAATAAAACTATTTTCAGGGGAAAACATATATTTGTTCAACAATACCCATTATAGTATTTATTACATCATTATGATTTCATAATACACATTGTATATTTATACAGTATTTAATTTTTACCCAAAAATTCGACTTTCTCTAAAAATTATAAAAAAATAACCATTGGATATTTTTGATTTTCTGATTCAGAAAAAAATAATCATTTTATCTAAATAATTTTCTAAATAATTGAAATTTTACTTTTAAAATAAGAGTTTATATTTATTGAGAAATACTGGGTTTTTTTGATAATAAAAGTTTTTGAACCTTTATAAAAAGTATATTTGACTTCATAAAAATTATATGACCATTTATATTTAATAAACATTATTTAATAATAATATCTTATTAAAATATTATTTATATAAAAAATCCATTAATTCATCAAAAATAAATTCCTTAATTGAATTTTAATATTTCTCAAAAATACTAATCGTGTTTGGTAGTATCAAAATAAAAAACATTTATAAAGTAATAATTATATGATGAAAATATATTCATTATTATATACAAAATAATGTACATAATAATTTTTCTAGGGTATCAATACATATCCATTTATTACTTCAGAAAATTCCCTAAGAGTAAGGTGTGCGACTATGAGATTTTTTGGGGTGGTTCGGCGCACATGGTTTGGGTCATGATCTCGATGGTCGTGAACTTTTACTACAAATGTTTTTTTCTCATGTTTAAGTTGTTGGATCTCAACTTGGGCTTGGTCAAGGGAAAATCTCATAGATTTTATCTCCCTTAAAAACTCTGATAAATGGGTTTTATAGTATGCAATCCTGTTATTTTAGGTCATCACTTCCTTTATCTGAGTCAATTCAATTTGTTAAAATACTATATTTATACTAATCATGTGATCACTATTCAATGGCTATATTAACAATGGTAAAGATACTTAATGGTATTTTAAATCCACTTGGATATAAATGAGTGCATGTGTTTTCTATAACCATATTACATAATAATACATTTAATTAAATCAAAAGGGAAATTTTATTTATAACAATTCAGGTCATTACACTAAACCTATTCAGGGAGTTTAATTTTTTCCCATATAGAGACCCTTCTACTAGGATATATACTTATTATGGAAAAGTTGGTGATGAGCTAAGATCGTACATGATGGCCTTTAGGGATGTAATTTTGGATAATAATATTGATAGATAGATTATATGTGATGCCTATTATTTATATAGGTTTTCACACCAATTCATGTGCTTTCAATAGATAACCATATCTCCTTCAGTGTGTGTTTGGTCAGAAAAGAAACCAATGGTAGGCCAACATCTATGGATTCTTACAAATATATAGATAACTAAAATAGTAATTAACCTACCTTCAGTGGGTGCATCCATTAGATTGATCTCTTGGTATATAGAGGCCTATATTTAATTATATCCCCAAGGAGTTTTGATAGAATATATCCCCTGATTTGGGGTTGTAACAACTTCTGGCCATGGAAAGAGAGGTAGAAAGGCTCCTCCCCCTCCAGAAATTTTTCATCTCCCTTAAAGGGTGCTTCTTCCTCTTTGGAGGGTACAGATGATGAGGTCCCATATTTTCCCAAACAGTCTCGTGCATAGTTCAATCCATCAATTAAGATCAAAAGGGATACAACATGTGAGGTTGGGATTTGGTGGTTTGTCCATCATCATCAAGAGGAGACCCAGGTTCCATTTTACCATCCTCCATCTACAACAGAGAGAGTTGATAATCCAGTGAAACCAAGGGTTTTTGAATCATATTCATATTAGGTCAGGATGGACTCATAATTCATGCAACCATAGGCTAACCAATTTTGTTAGGAAATGTATCATAATTCATAAATTGTATGGTCACTTATTTGTGTATGCTGTGGATTCCATAAATTGAGTATGTTTGAGCCCCACCCAATATTCTATTTGAGGATGTTCCCATTAAGGTGGGGCTTTATATTTGGTAACTAGATATTCTTATTTATGAAACTGAAAATTGGATCCCTTCCATGAGATGGGTGGGGGACATGCTGATATGGGGTGCTACTGAAGGGGTTGGCCACCTATCTTCTGAGGAATAGGAGGACTATGTCGATCCCAAGGATGTATGTTCACATTTTCTTATTTCCTATTTTTTTTTAATTTATTTTATCTTGAAAAATGTGATGTTAATAAGGGTAATATCATCTTGATTTTTAGTAGGCTAGGGGAAAATAGCTTTTATTTCATCACTAAAATATATTCAGACTGGAACCCCACTAGAAATAGATGAATAATCTTCTTAACCAGGTGAAAATTATCTATGCTAGAAAAAAGTGGATGCTAAGATAGTTGGAGAATATCTAATATCACCTCTAATACTTGTCTTTGGGGAGGCCAGTTCTATCCTTTCTCCATCGAAAAATAAAGAACATCAGAGAATAAAATATTTTTCTAAGAGCCTCTTCAATGATGGTAAATCTCCACGGTATCATTTATTTGTTATTTATCTACAAAACATGTTTAAAACTATCTATGGTTTCAGAATCTCCTTCCCTCTCCTCACTCAAGGGGATTGGAAATAAGCCTCCAAACACTAAGGAGGATGCTCCGGACCAAATATGGATTCTTACTGGCATGTTGGATCCCTTCACAGAAGAAGTGTCGAGGTTTGAGGATAAATTATTTACTTACATCACCACCCCTACCACTATAGAGAGTGAGGAGGATCTTATTAATTTAAAATGTACATAATAAGGTTTCATATGATAATTTGTGAATTTTATTCCCTATGATATTTGAGGTTCATCTCATCACAAAAGGACCCTTCGACGATTGATTTTGACCATGCGGTTGTCTCTAAGGAAGTTTTTCATGGTCTTAGGTCATTATAGGAGGTTATTTCACAAGGTCCAGAGCATAATCTTTTGGGCATCCCCACAGGTGAGACTACCACAGGTCTTGCGACGTTAATACATTCCATGAGAAATCATCACATGACATTTGAATAAATTTTAGAACATGTTAATCTTCCCACCTATTTATAAGAGTTTGAATAATTTAACAGGGCATTGAATGGATGTGAGTATTTATTTTTGTGCAACCTATTTTTATTCTAGATGTTTGGATCATGACTGGTTGAATAGTATATCTCTGTTCATGTAAAATGTTACAGTGCTGATGTGCAAACAATATGCCGAAGTCCATCCCACTCCCACTACTGAGGGAGCACAAATTTAAGTGGTTCCCAAAGTGGGGGATCTTTATGAGCCTCTCATGAAGAGATCTAGGAAAACTCAAAATACTTCCCCTTATCTAGAGGATACAACTCAAACTACTAAGGTTTGGAATATCAGGGATGATTCCACCCAATCGAATGATCCGTTAATCGGTGAGTGTCACCAACTTCTTTAATCATCTCTTATTTCGTCCATCTTTTATCCTTTTGAGGCTAAAATTGAGTCTTATCTACTTCCTAGTTCCATCAACTTCAGTATCCAAGTCTGATAGTGCAACCTTTGTGCTAATCCAACCAATATCAAAGAGTTAGTTTGTTATTGTCCTGGAGGGAGAAGAGAAAGGTGCCTCACTGAGTTCACTAATCCCGGAATACTTTTCTCCCTCTTATATTAGATCTAAGTTAGATTTAGTGATGTATAATGCCATTAACATCAAACCATTATTCCTAGAGATACATATGAAATATACTCTTCAAGATTCATTTTAAATACCAACCTTCGCAGATCCATCAACTTTTGGTCCTATTTATCATGTTGGGATATGGAATATTTAATTACTTCACTATTCATGGTATTGTGAAAGAGATAATTTATAGACAGGAGTGAGAATATGAGAAACAAAAAAACCTTATAAATTTGAATCTTCTTGTGAACACCAATGATATATAAGATGCATTATCTCATGTAGATTCCAACCATTCTAAGAAGTTTTAATAGTTTAGAAAATAAGTTAACAATAATACCATTCAAATATCTCACCTTTAGAAAGAATTGGATATTGCTCTGAGGGAGATCATACAACTTCATCATTCCCTAGAAGGATCCCAAACTAAAGCTTCAACTGTTATTGCAACCATGGTGGAGGAACTTCACTTGGATGATGAGACTTAAGTTGTTTAGTTGGTTGGGCTTTAAGAGGCTGTTGATGTGGATCAGGATGTCATTCAACAAATGAAGAGTTATGTTGATGGTCTTTTGTAAAGTATGATAGAGTGATTCCATCTTGTGTATTTTACTCATATTTGTTTTCATAATAAATGATAAAAAAAATTAATCATCTATTTCTTTATCCCTATTTTCCTTTTCTGATCATAACATAACATTGAATCTGATTTTCATAGCAAGACATATTTTCTTCATCTAGTCGTAACCACAGTGATAGGGATGGGGAGATTCTCTAATTTTTTCTCAATACATGGGGCCTAGAGATCATAGTTTGAATATTTATAGGTTTATATAAAAAACCCTAAAAACTTTGTATATTTTGTTTCTTCATCGTAATTCTTTCCTAAATCTAATATAAATAATACTTTAACAAGTGATACTTGTATTTTTCTTAGGAAAACCTTTTTGGGTTTTCAGTTGAATTTTTTTTCGTGTTTATTTTCATTGATTAATGTTTTTATAAACCACATGAAGTGAAGGTCTAGTAAGATAAGACTCGACTTTTTTCCATAGTTACGTTTTCGGTTTTTAAATCTATCAAGTACTATGTCTCATTTTTTGGGTAGTTTAAAGTCATAAAAGTCAGACTAGTGTGGCTATTGTTTTAGGTCAAATAGATCTTACCCTGGGTTTTAGGGTGGTGGACCAAAAAAGGAATGTTTTGAAAGAATATTTTGACATTATTTTGATACCCCAAGGGGAATTTTGAGTCATGAATTTGTGGAATATGAATCTAAAACATGATGTGATACATGTATATGGGGAATTGTCACTGACTAAGTTCAAAAAGTAGTTTCCAACACAATATTTTTAGGGATAATTAGAATAGAGGAGGTACCTCTTGAGGATGAAGGTACCGCTGGTTAAAAGACCCATTTGTGGGAAAGTTTATGCATATCCAACTAGGTTGTGTTATATCATAGTCAAATATTGGAATCCTCTAGTTGAAAGTCCCTGAAATTTGGTGGGAGACTTATAAAAATCCAACTAGGGGTTGTTACAACATAGTCAGGAAAAGGAGTTATCAAGAATTTTGAAATTCTATTACTAATGGATGAAGGAATTTTATAGAGATTTGGATTCCTCAAAACCAGTATTGGTGGTTTCCCTAAAGAAGATGTATGAGAATGAAAGGAATATCGGTATTGGCATTGGCTATGAATGAGATATTTCTCTTATATAAATTTAGCTTGTGTGGAGGAGGGAGTACTTTGTTAAATGACTGATGCCAGGGGGGAGGTACCTTTCTCATGAGGGTTGAAGCAAAGTATAGTTTAGTGTCATGAGACCAGGAAATTGATCATTCATTTTAACATCTTACAATTAATATTTTTTTGTATAGTTTAACATCTTGTGACAAGGATGTCATGCTATTCAGTTTAATGTTGTGCAGTGAGGAAATTATGAGGGCTATGTTTTAAGGTCTTTAGCATTGACCCAAAGGATAATAATTATCCACTTTCACAGTAATATATTTGGGAATGCACCATCACTTTAAAGTTTGATTAGGGGAATGTTGTAAGCTAAATATGGGGATCTACATATTCAAAGAGTGGGGAAAAGGTCTTATGGTGATAGAGGAGGTATCTCTTGAGGATGAAGTTATCGTTGGTGGAAAATAATATTTTGTGAGATAATTTATATAAACCCAACTAGGGCATGTTAATACATAGTAAAATAGGGGAATATTTTTTATAACAAGACCTAAAACATTGTAGGTGACTTATATGAAGCCAACTAGGGTGTGTTACAGCATTTTTAGGTAAAGGAGTTCTCTGGAATTCTAAAATTCTATTACAAATGTATGAAGGAAGCTTATGGAGATTCAAAATTTCTTAGGAACTGAGTTTTCTTAGTGAAAGGAAATTACATGAATATGGGAGGATAATTTTAAGTCAAAATTACCCAATAAAGGGGGGGAAATGTTTCCTATAATGTTCTGACCCAAACATGGGAAATATGGTTCCAATAGTTTTAGGTTATACAACTAGGGCCCTAGAATTATGTAAATGGTATGTGATACATGCACTAACAGATCAAGGCCATTACAGTATACTTTGTACATGATAGAGGAAATTGTAAAGAATGATTTTTGGGGTTCTCAAATTAGGAGTAATAATATGGGACAAATATGTGAGGGATGACTGCAGACCAAATTCGAATTTTGGGTTCCAATATAATATCGTCAAAGCAGATGAAGACATAAGAGGCTCCTCCCAAGGGGAAAGTTTTCAATAGTTGAAAAACCTATTTTTTGGGGTGACTTTATGCATAGACAACTAGGGTGTGTTACTGCATAGTCAAAAAATGGAATCCTCGAGCTGACAGACCCATTTTGTGAGTGACATTATGCATAGCCAACTGGGGTGTGTTAATGCATAGTTAGGAAATAGTGTCCTTAGGAATAAGACATTGTATCCTCAGAAGCTGGGGAAAGATTATGAAGATCCTAAAGTCTCCAAGATTAGGAGTATGAAATGTGTAAGGGATATGTTCAAGCACAGAGGAAGAATTTTGACTGATATTTTCCATGAAGTACAGATTCATTTTCATAGATCTGACTCATACATAGGAGTGTGAATCTCTATTTCCTTACTGGGCCCCCTAATGAGCGGACCCTAATTAAGAGCTCCTGCATAGATATTTGTTTTTACATAAGATAAGGGTATTTTTATTTACCCTATGGATGGGACTAAGACATGAGGCCTAGGTGTCACTGTGTATCTCACTAGAATAAAAATCAAGCCATTCATAGATTTAGAAGTACATTATAGTTTAAATTCATGTGGTTGGGACATTAGAAATGTAGTTTAACATATTTTAGTAAGTATTAAGGTCACCCAACATTTAAAAAATGAATATTATAGCTAAACCAGGTTATAGGACCTGAGCATCGCTATGTATCTTGTTGGAGTAGGAGTCAAGCTGCACATAGTTATAAAAAAGATTCCCCATACTAATTTAAATCATGTGTGGAGAAAAGGGTTTTTTTAATGGAGCTCATGCATGGGGTGATACAACATATTGAATCCTCTTCTGTATATATGACTCATTCATAATAGAGTGAGGCATTTCCCATATTGTGTTGTAGCGGTGTCTTGTATTGAAGATCCAAACGTCGCTATATGTCTCATTGGAATGAGAATCATTGTCATGTGATGAGGAAATCTATTGTTCCTTTTAAGTTATTTTAGTCACAACCATGATAACCCTTATATGAATTGATATGCCTTACTTATATAGGGAAATATTTTATCAAAACTCCAAATCCCATATGAGTTATGATCAGTGTGATAAACAAGCAGTGGAAAAGGTTTCTTCCACAACACTAAGACAATTCAAGTGAATTAATGATAGGGGAATTTATATTTTATATTAGTTAGTTTAGAAGGTATGATCCATGAATCGCTACATATTCCATTAGTATGAGAATCAATCCATAAATAGTTCTTGAAAGACTCCTTGTAAAAGTATTATTTGTACATAGGAAAAGGGGAATTTTTTTTCTTAGTTGTGGATAGAACTGGGATTATATATTTGAGCATCACTACATATCTCATTGGAATGAGAATAAAGACACACATATTTCTTAAAGAAGTCATGAATTTTATCATCCTGTGAAAAGGATGTTGATAATACAATTTAACATCATGTGGTAAGGATGTGGGTCACCCAACATGGAAAGAAATATTGTAGTTGGGTGGGAGATAGAACCAAAGAATCACTACATTTATTGTTTTAGAAATAACCAATCCACACATATTTCTTAAAATAATTGTTCCCCACATCGATCAGGTTTTGACACGAGGAAAAGGGGGCTTTATATTTTCCAAAATGATGTTTGGGCATAAGACATAGTGTCTATCCCTCACTACATATCTCATTGAAATAGAATCAATACATACGTAGTTATTGAAATATTCCATATGAAATTTCTATTCATACAAAGTAAAAAAGGATAATTCATTTTCTCATTTGTAGTTGGACCTGGGATTAGAGATTTTGGCATCAGTGTGTATCCCATTGGAATGAGAATTAATCCAAACATAGTTCTTGAAAAAGTTCCATGTGTAGGCCTAATTCATACACAAGGAAAAGGATATTTATTTTCTTCACAGTAGGACCCTAGATGGGAGGTACGGGTGTCACTGTACATCTTATTAGAATGAGAATCAAACCACACTTTGGTCTTGAAAAAAGGATTAATATGGGTACCAGCACCAAATATTATGATCTTCTCAAACACTGATCAAAATGTTATGTAGTTTTACATAATGAAATAAAGACATGAACCATGCAGTTTTAACATCATACATTCAGGATGATATACTATGTAGTTTAACACCTTGCAGTTGATATGATATATATTTTTGTGCAGTTTAATGTCCTGCAGATAGGATTAATTTTGTGAGATTACACAAAATATTTCTTCAAGAACCTTGCATTTTTTAGGTCATAATGATATCCTCATCCAAATAAATCAATTAATAAGCTCCATTGTATTGGACCTTGTGTATAGAATAAGTTTCCTCCCACTTTGGTTCAAGCTTTGGGGTTTTCTAGTATCATTGGAGTCTAGAGGACCAATACAAATTCTCCATGGAGGAATGAATAGAGGTGGACCTTCTTGTTAAAATATCATGATATCTAGTTTTGATGGACCTCCAAGTGATTTAGGGTATGTTATATTTTCTCATCCAGTCATTCCAATTCATCCAATCATTTCTAGGATTTCTCCTTCATTGATTGCCTACCTATATGGCAATATGAAGAAATGAAAATTGAACCTCAATGGTCAAGAATAATTCTGTTCCATATACTAGTGAGTATGGGGTTGCCTGTGTGGCATTAAGAGTTGTATTTGGGTAAGATCGTAATGAATTAAAGGACCTTTAAGTACAAGACTTTTTATCTTTATCCACCAAATTATGGAGTATGTTTGACAGGGTCTTGTTGAAGGCCTCTATCTGTTTGTTAGCTACTGCATTATAGCAAGATGAATGGTTGGGTTTGATATTTTACTCCTGATACAGATTTTCAACGTCATCAGAGAAGAAATTGGTGTTTCTTTCCATCAGTATTGTATAAGGGACACAAAATACGGTAATGATGTTTGATTTCATGAAGCAGAAAATTATTTTGTCCCCAACTTCATTGAAGGGAATTTCCTTAACCATTTGGAGAATAAGTCAATGGCAGTTAAGATGTATTTGAACTCATTATCCATAGCTTAAGGGTATGACCCCACAATATCCATTCTCCATATGGAAAATGGCCAGGATTATTTATCCATATGTAGTAATTCTAGGGTTTGATGAATGAAGTTTGAATACACTTTACAGGAATGATATTTTTGGTGAATTTTATGCAATCTTGTGCCCCAGTGGGTCAATATTACCCAAGACTTTGGATTTGGTGAGAAATCATGAACCATAATGGGTGGGAACTATAGTCTCCCAATAATAATTATTTCATGATAATAGTGGTTTTTTCTCCATTGATACATCTGATAAGGACTCCATCAAAACTTATTTCTTAAAAAGAGTGAAGTTGATTACTCATTGTCGGGTTTTATCATTCCCAAATCTTTCCAATGGGAGTAATTCATTCTATAGGTAGTCCATGATTAGAATCATCCACCCAGTGGTAAGTCCATATGGCTCCGGGATAGGACTTAATTCATTAATCTCTTCCATTCTAACCTGAACAAAAGGTGATACCATTCAATGATGCACAATGTTGATGACAGTTTAATCCCAGTTTGGATCTTCCAATGTTATAGGTTCATTTTCCAACACATATTCATGGGCATTATATGATTGTGAGATATGATTCAAAATTGGTTATGAGGGGAACTCTGCCATTAACCCTTGAACATAGTCCAACAGATAGATTATATCTACCTTTCTTATAGCATAATCCATGTTCATATGTTTGATTACCAACTCTGAATCTTTTTTTACTTCTAAGTGGTCCACCAGTATTTGGAGTTCTATTTATTGGCTTGTAATGAGGACCTGATATTCTAATTCATTATCAGTACGTCCTTATGATAACATGATGTAGTAAGGGAAGACTGGTTTTTCTAGAGATATGAGTGTGATCAGAAATCAAACATTATTGATCTTAGGTTCTTCCATTCTCCTTCCTATTGGGATCTTGTACGTGTCGCTAAAATACATTTCCCGCATTTGGGTTCCACCTTGAATAGATAATATCTCCTCCTATAGAAATTATATATTTAACAATGGTGGTTTTACATATGGGTGTTCCTCAAGGAAGTCTTCCAAGGATTGGACTTTCGCAGATTTTTGAGACATGAATTGTATATCAAACTACTGTAGGATAATAGCCCACCATGCCAAACTTCCTATCAATATAGGAAAAATGACAACGTATTTTAGTGGGTTATTGTGAGAGACCAAATATACCTCATAGTACTATAGGTAGTTCCTTGGTTTCTGAACTGTAAAGAATAATACCATGTAGCTCTTCTTGATATCTAAATAATGAGTTTTAGCATCAATCGTTGTTTAAATGAGATAATAAAGGTTGTTTTCATTCCCAACATCATTCTTCTATGTAAGTAAGGTACTCAGTGATCACTATAGGGCTATCACATATATAATGAGTTGATTTTACTCAATGTTTGGCATTAATACTAGGGGATCAAGAGGTATTTATTGAGGTTTTCAAATTCTTTCTAATAGTCACTAGTATATTGATATGTGACCCCCCTCTTCATGAGTGTGGTAAAGAGGATACACTTACATACAATGTTGGCTATAAAGAATTAGATGTAGGTTAAGTTCCCTTAAATTCCTCTCAAATCTTTAAGGTTTCAAGGAGTTAACATGCTAAGAGTAACTTTTTTTACCAAGGTTGACTTTAATGTTACAATGGCATATGATGAAGCCAAGAAGCGTTCATGAGGTTACTCGAAAGCACATTTTAAGGGGTTAATCTTTAGGGTATGTTTCCATGGCTTGTTTAATGTTTTCTCTAAGTTATCCAAGTGGTCAGAACATTTTCAAGAATTAACCACCAGGTCTTCAACATAGAATTCAATAAAATTTCCTAAAAAGGTTTAGAGATGCAATGCATGGTATGTTGGTACGTGACACTAGATTTCTTCAAGACAAAGATCATTACCCGATAGTATAATATTCCCTATGGGAACTAAAGGTGGTCGCCTCTTCATCTTATGGGGCCATCTAAATTTAGTTGTACCATGAATATCCATCCATGAAGGATATGGCTTGATATCTAGATATTTCATAAATCAGTAGTTCTATGATTAGAACCAAGAAGTCAACTTTCGGACAGTGCCAGTTGAGATCTCTAAAGTCGATGCAGACCAAGATTTTCTCATTGTTCTTATTCATAGGGACAATGTTGGATAGTCATTTCAGATACTGAACTAACTGAATTAATTTTTGCATGATTAACTTGTCTAATTTTGGATTAAATTTGGATGTGTGAGTTAGGTGTGTTCTGATAGCAACATTTTTGTATCCTAGGTGGTCTTATGGAAAACCCAAGTGGTGGGTGGCCACCTTAGGATCATGGTATAGAATCTTAGTGTATTTCTAGGAGAAAATATCCCATTTTTTCTTCTAGAATTAGGTATATACCTATTTCTCTATAGAATTCATGTTTGTACTTATCAAAGTGGGTCATGGATCTTCCTCTATACCTAGATTTATTCCTCTAAGTTCATCAACAGTGGTGGAGACACCTTCCTCAAATATTGGAGGGGCATCCCTAGGGTCTCCTATTCTTCTCCCTCATGCTTTACATATTCCTCCTCTTACTAGGAAGAAATTGATGAATAAAATTTCCTGGAGTTAGGGGAGGAGTTAATATTTTTACATTCAGAAGATGAAGCAACTATTTATGGCTCTCTTGATAGTGTGAGGCCTTTTTGGAGCTCTGATGGGTAGATGGGGGACTATGAATGAGAATATTCATTTTATCCCATTGGAATGACAACTACTTCCATCCTAGCTGATTGAACATGAATTTTTTAATGCTTGGGTGGAATGAAGAAATTTTCATCTAGTATTTCATTACTACTTGGAGAGTTTATGACTTCTTCAGTGCTTCTAGGTTCAGTTTTCACAACTAAAATCACATAATTCACTGGATGTGTGCTTGAATTTAGACCCTCCACTTTAATTTGGTTGATGGGAAGCACATACATTACATTGATCTAGTTTAAAGGGTTATTTATAATCATATCTATACCATTTAGGGAATTTATTCAAGAAGTATCATTAATCATGGACTATTTCCCTTCCCGCTAGTATAATCGTGAATTAATGTATTATGATTAAAAGGATTTAAATGGAGATTTTTCACAATCCAATGTCCCAATTTTTATATTGATATAATATTTGAGTCATTGGTTATATGATGAGGGAATAGTAGCATGATGATATAGCCAAGGTCTTACCAGTAGAATCTTGAAGGTTTTATCCTACCAAACAATCATAAATTCCGAGTCAGCCATTATATCCTTGAACTAAGTTCTGAGTTTGATTTCACTAATAGGATTTTTCTCATTCTTTTCATAACCCTATAACATTAGAGTGTAGGTGGGAAATTGAGATTCACTGAAACCTAGATAATGAAGTGTCTATACAGGAATGAGGTTGAATCCTGAGCTTTTATCAACAAAGGATCATAAGATATCAATTTCATTTATCCTTCCAGATATATACAAGGGTCTGACATGCCAATGTATGATGGAATCCTCATCATGGTCTATAAAAGAGATGATTGTGTGGAATTCCAAATGATCATTCTATGCACGATATACTTCAGCAGCAACAAATTCGACTTCAAATTCCTAAGGGATTGGAAAGGCCTATATGAGTGCTTCTCGGTGGTCTTTTGATAGACTCAAGGCTTCCAAGATTGAAAACATAGATGGCACTAGGGATAATTTTTTAAAAATATCATACATCTAGTCTAAAGGTCTACACTTCCTAGTATGGGGACACTCTTTTTTAGGTTCTTTAGGAACATAAGTACTTTATGTGAATAGATCTTCCCTTGGAATGGGATTTGGAGGTGCTTCTTCTCTCAGTGGATTAGTTTAACTAGGTTTCTCTGCATGTTAAGGTTGATTATGTGATGACATATTCTCTAGTTGATATTATAGGATGATCATGTCAAGGAAAACTCAAACATGTGTGGGGGAACTTCCTTGCTCTTACTGAGCTCACTGGAGATCTCTCCGATGAGTTTTTTCTATGTATACGGTTTGAGAAGGGATGCGGTTAGAGTAATGATTCCTATCACAGCTGCATCTTCCCCTATATCCTCGACTCTAACAGCCTCTTCCCCCAATTCTCTAATAAAATGTAGGTAATTAAAGTTCATTACCACACTCATCATCTGAGAATGGATCCATTAAGTGAATAACATTAATGGAACCAAATATTAACTCCTCATCTAATGACGATTTCATCTGGTGGGTCGACTCTTGTTGTACCATTTGGTGGGGCAATGCTCATGATTTTGGTACTACAGGCATGAAGTCTGCTAAAGTAAAATCTTACATTGGACTTGGAATAGTCTCATATTCCTATTTTTTCTTATTTCTCTTCTATCCATACTACTTTTTGGAAGACTTTCCTTGATAGGATTGTGACATCGAAGGGTTCTACTGTGTCATAGAAGAAGCAATTAAGTGAACAATTGGTTGTTTCAACAATGATTAGAGGATATCATGAATCCATCTAATTTTATTTATAACCATATAGTCACTGAACATCTACATACCCTTTTTTCTAACTTCCTTCCATTCACTATACTCCTCTGGATTAGTGGCAAAAACACATTCCACTTACACAGGTGGCTTACACAACTTCACTTTCTTAGAGTCCACCATATTTTGCAGGATTTATTTGAAAACAAAACATTTTTGGATATTGTGACCCAATTCTTAATGTAAGGGTAAATAGTTTGGGAGATATTCATCACCATCCTTGCTGGGATTTATAGTATTTAGAAACTTGATAAATATTTTCTCCAATTCCAAGATGAAGTATCTAGGGACTTGGTCACTTCGAAAAGAATAGAACTTGTTATTTATCTCATGAACTATTTCTTCCTCTGATCTCTTTGATCATCCTGATGAGGTGGGCCTTGTTTTTTATGCTTAGGAGGCATAACCACATGATATAGTTCAGGCTTTGGAGTAGGAGTGGGTATAGGGGCCTATTCTAGTGTAATAGTGGCAACTTCCACTTTCCCCATTCTCTTTCCTTGAACTGGTGGAATTACTCATAACTAAGCTTCGGTAAATGTGATATATTCTTCCACTCTTTTAGTAATTCAAAAGATGTCTTGAAACTCTCCTATATATTTCATATGGATAAGTGGTGTGCACAAATCATCATGGATATTGTCTAAATAAATGGGAAACAAGTATTATTGAGGAAATGGTAGGTTTAAAGAGTATTCCAATCCTTTATACCGAGAAATGAAATTAGTGACCCTTTCATTATCCTACATTTTTTAGTTTGAGAGGTTGACATTTGTTTTCTTCTACATCTTCAAGATACACTAGAAGAGAAAATTCTAATCGAGGTCTTCCCAACTCATAATTGACCAAGCCAGAAAACTGGTGTTCCATACAAAGGTTGGTACCTACATTGATTTCATGAAGCACATAATTTTCATTACCTCTTGTTGTTCGGGTTTTAAAATCATGGGATCACAGCAAGAGAAAAAATTCATCATATTTTACTATGGGTCTCCCAAGCCATTAAAAATTGGAAATATATATATTTTCCAAAGTTTGGAAGGGGGAGATTCAAATCTACCCATTTAGGGTAAGGATTATTTTCTGGATGTACTAGTGTGTGCAATTACTATATGTATTCCAATCGATCTATTAGAAAATCTATAGGGTTTATGATCCCATGAAGAATATTTTCTTGAGCTGGAGCTTGAATAGGGGTAGCATACTATGGGGACATCTATGGTGGCACTACTCATATCTTCTAGGGGTAACCTATAGGGTCAAGCCTATAAGGATGCAACTTTCCCTATTCTGGTTGTGAATCCCAAAAAGGTAACTCTTGATCTACTGTTGTGGGATCCAAGTATATTGGTGGTTGGTATCCCACATTGAGAGGATGTTCCAAATCCACTTCATCCGTTATGGTAAACCTTCTTTGATGAGGTTTTCTATTTGGGTATGTGAGTTAAGGATTTACTTGTAGATCATATTCAGTATGAAGCTTGTCTCTGAGTAGTTATGAATTGATTATTCTCAATTATTTTATCTATTCCTCTTGTCAAGATAATATTTTCTCAAGTGTGAGGGGTCCAACCTTTTCAAGGAGTAGGTGAGGTAAAAACATACCTTTTAACTTTTATTTTTTGGGTTCTTTCTAAGGAGGTAATGGTAGAGTGATTGAGGGAATGCACAGATTCAAGGTTAGTCTCTGGTTCTAGGTACACACACCTCCTTAAATATTTTCAATGTGTACCACATAATTAATTGATAATTACTCCTCTGAATCCTCCTCTAAATTGGCTTCATGTCCTTCAGGGTTTTCAGTGGTGGAATTAATGACATTCACTAATGCATAAATCATTTCAATCATTTTACCAGTGTATTTGTAAGACTTCCATTTTCTATATGCTCCATAAGGCCCTGTTCTCTCTTTCTCTAATTCTATGGGATCCATTTGGAGGATTGTAATTTGAAGAAAATCTCTAGAGATTTCAGTCATGTGCATTCCAAATGAGGATATCAAATCAAGGTACGGGGAAAATTGGGAGGATTTGTTATGTAGTATTCTCCCTAATTAGGATAAAACTGAATTCAACTGAGGAAGAGTTTTCTAAAATGAAAATCCCCCCATACCTGAGGGTTGGGGTTGTTCCAGTTCCACTTTCAAAACTTTTCAATCCTATTTTTCTGATCCTAAAGGTTGTGTTAAAAAATACCCCATTCCTGCAGGTTGGGGTCGCTCTTAAACTGCCATGACTACTACTTTTGCAGCTTCCCTTCTAATTTTATGGATATTTTTTCGAACATGGGCTGGGTGAATCATTTTGTATGCACCTAGATTACCAACTTATAAAGATAATTGTACTGTTTTTTACATTTGCATTATCTGATGACTGACTTCTCCTAAAAATGATTCTTTCTCGATATTTTTAGATTCTTGACACAAAATTCTTTCAATATCCTGCTCTATTCTATATAAACATCAATGAGAGTTAGTGGGGGACTATTTTGTTAATCCTATCATCAATTGTGAACAAATTATGTTTGTCTAATCCATTATAAAACTATGATATTTCACGATACCACCTTCATAAGGTATTTATAGTTGGGTAATTTGGTGAAATGTAACACTCTATGTTCACCCCATCCTCTAATATGAACACCATATGGGGAATCTATGATCATATGTCGCAATATTTTTAATGCACTGATGCATGAATGTTAAAGGGATCATTTCAGTTTATTTAACATTTGATGTGGTGCTTCCAGGAGATCCTCTAAGTCAATTTGGCATTACATCCCTTCTATTACCTTCACATGAATTTGATACTCATCATAGGGTAATACTTCTTCTCTCAAGTGATGAAGACTGTTCCATATATTGAGACAGATGTTGTGCACATAATCTTTCGACAATACTTATGAAATGATGTATTGAGGGGTGACTAAAGGCCATAACATGAGTGGAATTGTAACACCCCAATATTTCATAGTAAGTTGTTTTCTTTAAAGTAGTTCAATAGCTTGCATTCATGCAACACTGAGTTCGAGCACACCATGACTTACCAAACTAGATGGTCAAAAAGAAGTTATGAATATTATTAACTAAATATTTAATTTTATATACTCCATATAATTTTAACATCCATATTATGTGTTTCTTAGATATAATATAAGAATAAATTCAATTTTTCAGATAAAAGAAGTATTTTTCAAAAAATGCAAATTTGCCACCTTTTAACGGAGAACCCTTTTTAAATATAATATTTGACACCTTTATATATTCAATTTTACAAAATATAATTCTTATTTATAATTGTGACATAAAAATATAGTTTGGATAAATTTTCGGTTCTTTTATGATAACTTTCATATTTTGATGAATAATGAAAAATACTAAATTTTAATTGGAAACAACTTTTTTAATCAAAATAATTTATAGTGTTAAATTATAAATTTGAATGGTTTTGAAGTATAATTAGACTATATTTTTATAATTTAATCTAATTTTGGTCATTGGAAGTAATTTTACATTTAAATTGGACAGAAACACATATCAATCTTTTGATAGTTTTAACTTCTCAAAAACCCGCTTTCTGGTTTTGACAATGGGAATTATTTTTAAAGTAATTAATACAACTTCTATTTTTTGAATTTGGTAAAATAGACTAAATTTTTAAACTTTTAATATCAAAATTAGATTTGGGTGAATTTTTTGTATTTTTCTAAAAACTTTCAATTTTTTGATGAAGAGTGAAAAACACTACGTTATTGTTTAAAGTTTACTTTTTATTTAAATAATTATTTTTAATTTAAATTTATTTTAAATTCAAAAAAGACACATAATACCTATATTATTCCAATTTAATTCATGGAAGTCATTTTATAATAAGATTATATATATAGTTTTATTGAACTTTTTACCATCATTTACCCACCTTCTAGGAACATTTGCAAATTTGCATAAAACATAATTGTACCACTTTTGTGGATTGAATTTAAAAAATCCGAGAGACACAGTTGACATCATTAAGTAATATTTGGTTCAATATGATGAAAATTTTTTTGGGTGAATAGTAACTTCTGAATTTTATTTACCATGGTTAAAAGTAAATAGGGTAATTAAGGTAAAAATGATATTATAATTACCCTAACACATGTCCGAATTCTATTGTATAAGTTTATTTCTTCCAAAATCAACCTTAAGACAAAATAGGATTCTTTTTTCCACTTGGATTAGATTAGGACAATTATTATATTTTATTTAAAGATGATTTAAAAGTGTTAAATTTAAAATTTAATAACTGAAACATTTTTAATATTTAGTTACACATAAAATAAATTCTACTATAAATATTCATTAGAAATATAAAAAGATTTTCTACATAATTGAATTTTATTTATAATTTTTAGACATTAAATAATTAAATGTATTTTTGACACAATGATGATGTGGTAATTACCTCATTAACAAGAGACTAAAATAATTGATGTTATAAATATTAAAATAAATGTAAATTGAAACTTTTGATTCATTAAACTAATTTTATAGGTTAATATGACATTTTAGGGTTTAATGAATGAATTTTTTTCGAATAAATCATATTTTTATGATTTTCAAAAAACTAAATACTAAATAGTGTCAAATTTGACATAAATGAGTTTTTAAAACAAATACTATTTTATTAAATTATATAATAGTCCTAAAAATATAAGGTTCGTCCAAAGGACTTATATAATGATATATATATAATTAATAAACCACTTGAGGTTCTCTTGGAATTTTATAGTCTATGTTTTAACCATGTAATGAAAAATACAAGAAGACATTGAAAAGGTTAAACTATTTAACTAAGAGTTAAATATAAAAGATAAGGTTAATATGGTCACCTAAACTTGTCTAAAACCTATTGGTTTAGAGTACTTCTACCCATACCCACATTATACTCGAAATAAATCCATTTGGAGCCATTAGAAACCGAAAATTATTTTATAATAAAATAATATTTCAAGATTTTCCTAAAGTGACCCTCACCTCTCTTATAAAAGGGTACTTCCCCTTCTCTCAAATTAACACATAAAAAACCATTTGGATCACCCAAATACTACTAAAATATCCTCCCAACTACCCCAAATTCAACCTAGAGGCCTTACTTTGATCATAAAGACAACTGAAGGATCCCTTTTGATCAAATCAAAAAGGAAGCACCCGAAGAAGAGGTTATAATTTCAACACCTCTTTCAAAGTTTTTTTCTTCTTCCACTTCCTCTTTATTTTTTGTTTCCATACCAAAATAATAACCCCAATACCTTCTATATACTGTGATTTTATTATCAATATGGAAAAACCATATTCATTATTCTATCTATCCTATGAATGACAAAGTCACCATACATGCGTACGTACGACTTACCGTCTCCACATCGTGGTGTAGTTTGTTATTCAACACTTAATTATTTGTATTGGAATGATAATGAATATAATTGATTTAAATAATAAATATAACTTTTTAATTAATATTTATATATGATATATCATCCAATTATATACGATTTCACCATCAATAGAATGATATTGTCGCTTATGCGTATGTACGGATTTCCATCTCCATGAACACGATGAGGTTCATTTCCCGTCGTAACCATTCAAGATTAATTTTCATTTTATTATAAAAAATAATGTTTAAGAACTTAATATAATTATGGATATTAATCAGATACATCCTATCTATAACAAACATTACTTACGTAACAAAACATATAAAGGAAAACGAATCAGTTAACACCCGAAACAATGATGCTACTGAAATATTATTAACAAATCAATATTAGAATATCATATATTATATTATATTTATGTATGTGGTTATTTTATAATTTAATAAAAATTATTTAACCATTATACAGGAGGTTAAACTGTCCCTTAACTAAAGGAAAGTATAAGGTAAGGGGTTTTCATCTCACTTTTTATTCTCGTGAGATTCATGTTATACTTGCCACTATTTCCTTTTGTGTGGCGTATGTACTGCTTATGATTGTATTCTATGTGTAATATACATTAACATATGTGTATTTAAATCTTCATTGTATGATCCTTCTTTCATGGAGTGTATTATTTGTAAGTTACCAAATCGGTAAAGGAAATTCTAATTTCAATTTCAACTCATTAGGTTTTATGCACACTTTATTGATTATTTTACTCCAAGATTATGTGTGAAATCACTATTTATTAATTTATGTAGTAATTTACAGTTCCCTTTGTGTGGATATACTTTTTATACACATAATAATTCCATTGATAAATTCTCAAGTCATCGATATAAACTTGATAAGAGTAATCTTAACTCAATTTCCATTCATTGAGTTAAACATCCAAGTCATTGGTATTGTTTTTAAAAGAATATGTGTGAATGTCCTATGATTTATTTACATTGAATATCCAATCATATTGAGTGTATTTATATTTTTCAAAAATAATTATGTCATTGATTTATCCTTAACCTAAGGATATAGTCTTTATAAGGTATTTCATCTCAATTTATATTCCATTGAGATTTCTTTGTTGTGATGTGCCAATTCACTTTCATATGGTGTATATACTGAACTTTGACATAGTATATCATGAATCCCTTTATTCTCATGATATTATGAAGTTTTTATTACCTCAATTATTTTTATTCAAGAATCTATCTATTGGTTAGGAACTCTAACTAAAATATCGTTTTAAATGTTTTAAAGATTTTTTCTTCTAAGTCTTTCTTATTAATGTCCATGTTTTAAAAATGGTTTTAAGGATTAATTTATATGGACATGAATGTTTTAAAATTAAAATTACATTTATAAGTTTAAAATTTGTATGGGAAACTTTGATTCAAAATTCTCTTTTAAATGACTTATGAATAAATAGTGTGACTTTTAAATGTTTTCAAGAAAAAGGGGATATTTCTCTCAATTAGTTCTACTGATTATTTTCATCTATGTAAATATACTTCATTGTATTTTATTCTTGATTGATGTTGATTTATTACAATACAATCTTCTATATTGTATTGAATGAGTTATTTTTTACTATAGATGTGTTATTCTTATACCATTCATGGTTTATGGTTAAATTATTGACATTCTGTATGGTAGTTTTAAAACGAATGTTTATATTATGTTTCAACCTTTTAATATGAGGAATGAATTGGACTTAGTAAGTTATGGGTGGGGCCCTCTATATCCCCTCGATGCATCGGTAGGTCTTATGAGAAAAACTAGTGTCTTGGCACAAGGCCTTGACAAAATATTTATTTGTAGTATTGGCACGAGGCCTTGACTATGTGGTTATGATGTTCGGCATTATGCATTCCATCATTCTGAAATTTGATATTGATATTACATGTGATTATTCTACTAGTATAATATCCATGTGAATAGATAAATGTAATTATTTGATTTATATTTTCCATATTATACTGAAGTTTAAGTTTAAAAGGACTGTGTTTTAATCTTATACATTGCCTTAAATGTTTATGCTTATTTATGAAAGTTTCCGCTATATTGTTTATCCTTACTGAGCATATGAGCTCACCCATTTATTATGTTTTGTTTTCTCAAGATTACAATAATTGTATTATGTTTTATATGTAGGTTTAAACGAGGAGAATAATTGAATTCTCAAAAGATTATCTATGTTGTATTTTAAGTTAGAAATTATAATGTGAAGTTCATGTATGTAATATATTTTCCAATACTGGTAAACTGATCGTCCCTTCGAAACTTGATCTATTGTGATCATAAAAATGTTATGTAATAATTCACCGACTCTGGGTAACTAAGGTCAGGGCGTTACAGTTTTTATTAGAGGAAGTCTAGTACAAACCTTGGAAAGTAAATTTAGAAAAACTCTAATTAGAGAATAATACCCTAAGATAGACATTGAGGATTAGTATAGAAGAACATCCTATAATTTTTCTAATGTAGATATTTTGTGAATTTTCCAAGAAATACATCCCTTTCTAGATACGATCAGGTAGAGGTAGCCCTAGAAAAAATGTATCTAAGGGTAAAACTCGAAAACAACCCTTTAATCTAGACTCGAACGGGAACTAGTGCACAACAATGGGCCTTGCTTCACTCTTGGTTATGACACTCCTAGAATATATGTTCAAGATAATTCACATTTTCTTTACAAACCGATTTTAATGATTTTAATATAAGATGATAATAAATAACCTTGGTTAATCCTAAGGTGTTTTAGATTGAAAATAATGTGTCGTGATATTCTCTAAATGATTTTATGACTATTTTTACTCACACTATGCTTTCTGGTTTTATTCAATGGCTGGATTCAAAGGAAGTCATAGTAACATTGTACATGATGTACAAGGTGGGAACAATGGTGGAAATGAGAAACTAAATGGAATTTTGATAGGCATAAAAGATATCGTGTTCATCCCGAAGCAGGTTTCCAAAAATATGATCAACAACATATACATTAACCAACTCACAAACTCAACAAAGAAGATAAAGGAGGATAATTATAAGAGCTCCAGTAGTGAAGACCGTGGAGAAAAGAAAGATCAATTTCTATCATATACAAAATGTGTAAGGAGACACCCATAAAAGTGTCTCAATGGAACAAAGAAATGATTTATGTGTGGGTAAGAAGGACATAAAGTAAATAATTTCCTAGTAAAAATGAAGAGTACTATGGAAGAAAATAAAAAATGATCCTAAGAATCCATTTATAGTCATTTTCCATAAATGTAGGGGACCTGGTCATTACCCGAGTCAATTCCCTATTTTATAGGATAACCACTAGGTCAAGGAAGAACCTATGTGGAAATACATTAATGGAGAAAGGTTTCAAAGTATTAATTCTCTTTGTTGATGGGATTAAATTGGAATAATTTTCTCTTGTATGTGTAACCATGCAGTTTTTTATGTGAAATTTCTATTTGAGGAAGAATTATCTTTTCTTTTGTTGATATAGTTATAAAGAACCATTTGGGTTTATAGGATCCTTGAATTTGAGACAATTACAAGTTATTAATTTTTGGGATGAAAATGCGAGGTATGAGATTACATTTTTTGTTGAATTATGTTATGGTTATTTTGAGGAATTTATATCATTTTGGTAATGTTATAAAATATAGTTTTTGAAAAAGGACAACACGCAGACCATGTGACAACCCTTCGCATCGAACCATGCTACGGGAATCAAACCCACAACCAAAGTGCGACTGGGATTTATTGCCTACCACTAGACCACATGAAGTCCCTGGTTAGTGTGACTAATTCTTTTTAGTTAAATGATTTTATTGATTAATAATAAGTTTATTTGGGAACTTATGTTTTATCAAATGGATATCCTTAGTATAGGAAAATGATTTGGTGATTAAGTGATAAATGTTATATTGGAAGATGTTCTCTCTGTTGGGAACACTATATACCTAAGGAAAATAGAATACTATGGTATTTCATTTGAGGAGTAATGGTGGATTTTTATTTTGTAATAAACTATTATTTTATAGTAGATTTATAGATATTTATGTCATTAAGGGAAATGATTAACCTATCATAGAGAATATGTGATTTGATTAATTACACTTCAGTATGAGACTTTAAGAATAGTTGATGTTATAAGGAGATAAATGTTAATATTTACAATGAAATACTATGTGATTAAGTTCTTTTGAGTTTTGGGTTTCAATCTTAGTTTGTATTATATTGAAGTATTTTAAGGACAATTGTTTATTAAATGGTCTTTATTGAACTTTGGGTATTGTTTGTTTAATTTTGGAAATTAAGATTGGTATTTCTTTCTATAAAGGATTATCCATTTTGGGTATCATCTAATCTTATACTAACCATTTTGGTTTTGGTTAATCTCTAAATACACAAATATATAGTTCAGACTTTTGGAATTATGTGATTCTCTAGAAGTTGATTCTAATGCTTCAGGTCTGACCAAGTCTTCTTGAATACTCATCATTTGGAGAAAAGATGAGTTAGTGGTATAAATTTATTAAAGGATGAAACTCTACTTGAAAATTTAGTATATCTATTTATGTTCTTAGTCAATCTCATAAATAAATTCCTCAACTTTATGAAATGGAACTTAAAAAAATGTTATTTGTTTACTTTTCCAACTAGGAAACTAATGATCATTTAACCCATCATAAGTTTGTGGTTTTCTTGTTGTTAACTTTCTCCTGATCATGTTTTCTACCACTCTCCATCATAACTCGACACTTATTTTATCTTCTATATCCATGTTTTCCTACATGGAATCCTAGTATGGGTTATCTAGGGTGACCTTTGTACTTCTCTTTATTTATTTTAAAGTGATAGTTTTATTGACTCTTTTTCTGATGTGGGACTTTAAATGAAGTTCTCAAGCCCAATTTTAAAATTTTGAGGACAGGTTTTTCAAAAGGGTGGAAAAATATAGCACCCAAAGATTTCATTGTAAGTTATTTTTTAAAAAGTAATTCAATAGTTTGCGCTATACACAACACAGAGTTCGAGCACACCACGACTTACCAAACTAGCCATTAAAAAAGCAGTTATGAATAGTATTAACTGAATTTTGAATTTTATATACTCCATATAATTTTAACATCCATATTAATTGTTCCTTAGATATAATATAAGAACAAATTTAATTTTTCAGATAAAAAAAGTATTTTTGAAAAAATGAAATTTTACCACCTTTTAATGACGAACCCTTTTTAAATCCAATATTTGACCCTTTTATATATTTAATTTGAAAAAATAAACTTCTTATTTAGAAACAGGACATAAAAATCTATGTAGGATAAATTTTTGATGCTTTTCTGATAACTTTTATATTTTGATGAATAGTGAAAAATACTAAATTTTAATTGAAAACAACTTTTTTAATCAAAATAATTTATAGTGTAAAATTATACATTTGAATGTTTTGAAGTATAATTAGATTATATTTTTATAATTTAATCCAACATTGTACATTGGAAGTAATTTTACATTTAAATTGGACATAAACACATATTAATCTTTTTATAGTTTTTACTTCTTAAAAACCCGCTTTCGGGTTTTGAAAATGGGAATTATTTTTAAATTAATTAATACAACTTCTAAGTTTATAATTTTTTAAAATAGTCATCATTTTTTAATTTTTAATAACAAAATTATCTTTGGGTAAATTTTTGGTATTTTTCTAAAAACTTTCAATATTTGATTAATACTGAAAAACACCACGTTATTGTTTAAAGCTGACATTTTATTTTAATAATTATTTTTAATTTTAATTTATTTTAAATTAAAAATAGATAAATAATACCAATATTATTCCAATTTAATTCATGGAATACATTTTATAATAACATTAGATATATAAAATTTTATTGAACTTTTTACCGTCTTTTACCCACCTTCTAGGAACATTTGCAAATTTGCATAAAACATAATTTTACCACTTCTGTAAATTAAATTTCAAAACTTAGAGACACATGGTTGACTTCATTAAGTAAAATGTGGTTCAATATGATGAAAATAATTTTTTATGAATAGTAACTTCTGAATTTTATTTACCAAGGTTAAGAGTAAATAGGTTAATTAAAGGTAAAAATGATTTTATAATTACCCTAACACCTATTTTAATTCTATTGGATAAGTTTATTTCAACCAAAATCAAACTTAGTACAAAATATTATCCTTTTTTATCCTCTTAGATTAGATTAGGACATTTATTGTATTTTATTTAAAGAATAGTTAAAAGTGTTAAATTCAAAATTTAATAACTACAACATTTTTAATATAGGGTTACACATAAGATAAATTCTACTATAATTATTCATTATACATATAAAAATATTTTATACATAAAAATATTTTATTTATAATTTTTAGACATTAAATAATTAAATTTATTTATGACACAATGATGGTGCAGTAATTACCTCATTAATGAAACACTAAAATAATTGATGTTATAAATATTAAAATAAATGTAAATTGAAACTTTTGATGAATTAAACTAATTTTATAGGTTAATATGACATTTTATTGTTGAATAAATTTATTTTTTAGAAGAAATAATATTCTTATGACTTTCAAAAAAACAAATACTAAATAGTGACAAAAGTGACATAAATGAGTTTTTAAAAAAAATACTATTTTATTAAATTATATAATTGTCATAAAAATCTAAGGTTCATCCAAATGACTTATATAATGATAGATATGTCATTAATTAACCACTTGAGTTTATCTTGGCATTTTATAGTAAGTTTATTAACCATGTAATATAAAAATGAAAGAAGACATTGAAAAGGTTAAACTATTTAACTATGAGTTAAATATTAAAGATAAGATTAATATGGTGACCTAAACTTTTCTAAAACCTATTATTTGAGATTATTTCTACCCATGCCTGCCTTAGACTTTAAATAAATCCATTTTCATCCATTAGAAACCGAAAATTATTTTATAATAAAATAATATTTCAAGCTTTTCCTAAAATGACCCTCACCTCTCTTATAAAAGGGCACTTCCCCTTCTCTCAAATTCACACTTACAAAGCCATTTGGCTTGGCCAACCCTACTCAAATATCCTCTAAACTACCATCACGTAAACCTAGAGTCCTTACATTGATCATAAATCCAGCCTAAGGATCCCTTTTGATCAATTCAAAATGGAAGCACCCGAAGAAGAGGTAATAATTTCATCACCTCTTTCAAAGTTCTTTTCTTCTTCCACTTCCACTGTATTTGTTGTTTCAATACAAAAATAATAACTAAATTACCTTATACATACTTTTATGTTATTATAAATATGGTACAACCATATTCATTATTCTATCCATCCTATTAATGACAAAGTCACTCTACGTGCGTACGTACGGTTTATCGTCTCCACGTCATGGTGTACTTTGTTATTCAACACTTAATTATTTGGATGGGTATAAAAATGTGTATAATTGAGGTAAATAATAAATATAACATTTTAAATATTATTTATATATGATATACCATCCAATTACATACTATTTTACCATAAATAGAATGATATTATTTCTCATGCGTACGTACGGATTACCATCTCCACGAACGCGATGAGATTAATTTACCATCATAACCATTCAAGAATAATTTTCATTTTATTATTAAAAATAATGTTTAAGAACTTAATATAATTATGGATATGAATCAAATACATACTATCCATAAAAAAAGACTTATGTAACAAACCATATAAAGGAAAATGAATCAGTTAACATCTGAAACAATGATGCTACTGAAATATTATTAACAAAACAATATTTTAAGATCATATATGATATAATATTTATGTATGTGATTATTTTATAATTTAATGAAAATTATTTAACCATTATACAGGAGATTAAACTTACCCTCGACTAAAAGAACATATAAGGTGAGGGGTTTTCATATCACTTTTTATTCCCGTGAGATTCATGTTATACATGCCACTATTTCCTTTTCTATGGCATATGTACTACCAATGATTTAATTCTTTGTGTAATATCATTTAATTTATGGGTATTTACATATTAATTTTATGATTCTTCTTTCATGGAGTTTATGCTTTGTAAGTTACCAAATCGGTAAAGTAACTTCTAATTTCAATTTCAACTCATTTGGTTTCATGCACACTTCATTGATTATTTCACTCCAAGATTATGTGTGAAATCACTATTTATTTATTTATGTAGTAATTTACACTTCCATTTTTGTGTATATACTTTTTCATACACATAATCACTCCATTGATAAATTCTCAAGTCATCGATATGAACTTGATAAGAGTAATCTTAGCTCAATTTCCATTCATTGAGTTAAGCATCCAAGTCATTGGTGTTGTTTTTACAAGAATTTGTGTGAATGTCCTATGATTGATTTACATTGAATATCCAATCATATTGAGTGTATTTATATTTTTCACACATAATTATTTCATTGATTTATCCTTAACCTAAGGATACGGTCTTTATAAGGGATTTCATCTCAATTTACATTCCATTGAGACTTTTTTGTTGTTATGCGCCAATTCACTTTCATATGGTGTATATAATATAGTTTGACAAAGTATATCATGAATCCCTTTATTCTCATGATATTATAAAGTTTGTATTACCTCAATTATTTGTATTCAAGCATATCTTTTTTGTTTAATAACTCTAACTAAAATATTATTTTAAATGTTTTAAAGATTTATTCTTCTAAATATTTCTCATTAATGTCCATGTTTTAAAAATGTTTTTAAGTATTTATTTATATGGAAATGAATGTTTTAAAATTAAAATTACTTTAAAAAGTTTCAAAGTTGTATGGGAAACTTTTATTCAAATATCTATTTTAAATGAATTGTTGATAAATAGTGCGGCTTTTAAATGTTTTCAAGAAAAAGGGGATATTTATCTCAATTAGTTTTACTGATTATTTTCATCTATGTCAATATCCTTCATTGTATTTTTTTTATTGATTTAGGTTGATTTATTATAATACAATCTTCCATATTGTATTGAATGAGTTATGTTTGACTTTGGATGTTCTATTTTTATACAATTCATGTTTTATGGTTAATGTATTGACATTTTGTATGTTAGTTTTAATATGAATGTTTATATTATGTTTCAACCTTTTTATATAAGGAATGAATTGAACTTAGTAAGTGATGGGTGGGGACCACTATATCCCCTCGATGCATCGGTAGTTCTCATGAGACAAACTAGTGTCTTGGAACAGGGCCTTGAAAATTTTATTATTGTAGTCTTGGCACAATGCCTTGACTATGTGGTTATGATGTCCGAAATTAAGCATTCCATCATTATGAAATTAGCTATTGATCTTACATGTAATTATTCATCTAGTAGAATATCCATTTTAGTAATTAAATGGTGTTATTAGATTTATATTTTCCATATTATACTAAAATTTAAGTTTAAAAGTCTTGTGTTTTAGTCTTATACATTGCCTTAAATGTTTATTCTTATTTATGAAAGGTTTTTCTATATTATTTATTCTTACTGAACATCTGATCTCACCCCTTTCTTATGTTTTATTTTCTCATGATGCCAAGAAGTGTATTATGTTTTATATATAGGTTTAAACTATGAGAACAATGTAATTATTAAAGGATTATCTATGTTGTATTTTAAGTTATAAATTGTAATGTGAAGTTCATGTATGTAATCTATTTTCCAATACTGCTAAATTGATATGCCCTTCGGGACTTGATCACTTGTGATCATGCCAATTTTATGTAATAATGCACCAACTTTGGGTAACTAGGGTTAGGGAATTATAGTAATATCATCTTTAGCCAACTATTTCATAATGTTCAGCATGTCATTTCTAGATGCTCCTCTACCTATTTTTACCAAAGTGGATGCTTTCCTAGAACTTTATCATAAGTGGTGATATTGTTGGAGACTTCTTCTGTAATGTTGGAAAATAAGAAATCCAAGGGAGGTTTGAAGAGTGAACATTGCCTTGGGTTATCTTCCAGTTGAGAAAGGCATCAGACATGATTGGACCTATTTTCCTAGGATCTTGATGATAGGTGGGCTTTCTCATCATTACATCGCTAAGGAGAATACCCTTTTGAAGAAATAGAACACTACTATGGAGAGAACTTTCGCAGCAAACACCATCATGGGGAGGACTACCATGTTGGATTATAGAAATGGGGATATCTTCTTGCTCTTTGATCTTCTGGACATGTGGAGGGTTGTTGTAAATCTCATTAGAAGATAGGATCTCGAGACTGGGCATAGTATAGTCATGAATCAAGCCTTCATAGTGAAGTTCCCAAGGAGGACTTTCAGAATTACTACTACTACTACTGTAATTTGGTAATGGGAGAGTAGGATCTTGACCTACCATAGATAAGCATCTAATAGATTCAACAACTCCGGATTTAAGTAGATTAGGATCGTAAATCAGCTCTTCATTTTCTATTCATCTCTCATTAGGATTCTTTCTGGATTCCTTATTACGAGTGACTAGGGCCACTTGCTAGGGAAAGTGGTTTTAAATTACATAATCTCTCTTGACTGTCTCCCATGTCGCTGTTGGAATTTTCCAATAGGCTTCTATAATTTTGGAAGGGGTTTCCATGGAGTGTCCATTATTATGGTCTGATTACTTCCTATTAGAATAGGTGTATGTTACCGATATGGTTGTCCATATATCACAGGGGAGTTTTCTCCCATGACCCTTCTGAATGGGGGAATAGGTATGTTTCTGATCTAGGGTGAAATGCTGATGATCCACCCCATTTGTAGGGATGGAGTCATTTGTTCATCCCTATACCACTACTATCATCGCCATTATGATGTCCTAGAAAGTCTATAAGATGTGGGAAGAGATTTTCATCTACCCTTTCACTGTTTTTAGGATATGCTTGGTGACTTCAGTGACTGGAATGGGGATATATATCCATTATTAATCTATAGTAGGGGTATGTTCCTAATTATTTCCTCTATTTCTTATTAGTGGACAATGACATCACTTGGGTGTAGGGATAGATAGTTGATTTTTCCCCAATTGTTCATCGGGACTTTCCAGTTAACTTCTTTGTGGGATGTCAGATGAGGATACTATCAAGCATGAAAACTTCAGGAAAGTGTGTGTGCCTACTGTGGTTTTTTGATGAATTTGACTAATGGTATTCTTTTGATGCTACTATATGAATCTTCTATAGGGATTGGTTGGTGCGGGTATGTGTATGCTCCTACTTATTGTGTTCCACCAAATTCGAACAGTGAGTTTCCTTGGATGCTTCCAGGAGATTCTATTGACTAGAAGAATTAGGGTGGGAGGTTTTATGTTCTTGCTCACATTTTTTCAACAAATTTTATTGGTGGGATTCTCTAGAGGGGGGAGAGGTGTGACCCTACTCCTTGTTAGCTAGTTTCTTCCCTCGATGATCTATCTTGTGCACCCGAGTCTATAATACCTAGGCCAAAATTCCAAGGATGTCACCCTCATCATATTTTGGGTTCACTGCCATGCGGCATTGGCAAGAGTGACTTCTATAATAATCCTTTTTGAAGTACCCTATGTCTTTTTTATGAGTCTATCTGTGACCTCTTAATCCACTTACCTAAGATAAGGGAGGGAATAGTTAATGTGTTATGGGGATAATCTCCCAAAATGGTTGAAGATAGTGGTTGGTTTTTTCTACTTCTGGACCACCGTTCATCATTGAATGGATGATAAATAGGGCTTTGTGAGATGGAGGGCCTCTTGGGTGGCCTCTAAGGTTAGTATTGTACCGTTCTAGAAATACTCCTAGCCTGGTGAATTTGAGACCTCGTGTTGAAGACCCTGGGTTAGTGATGGCATCCTTTTCTTGGATGAAGACTCAAAATAAATAGTAGTCGAGGCATATATCAGTGAGAGTAGGTACAATGCCATTTGGATTGTAGGTATATCCTTTTGAAAGTTCATGGAATATTGGTGAAAAACATAAACAAGAAAATCCCATCAAATCAGCATCTCATTTTAATGAACACATGCAATATTGGTTGCCTTATCTAGTCCTCTTTAATTTTGAGAGTAAAAGGGGACTGAAAGGTGGTTGGATCCATCATCTTGGATAAATATTCCTATCAATTTCACCATTTTTTTTTCATCACCGAAAGTTACATACAAGGATAGAATGGAATTTTATGGTGTTGGTGGAACAACCTTTGCATCAAACATAGATATTCATCCCTTTCTGGTGGTTTCCAATGGGTTTTATTCATAGAACTAGAAACACCCAATGGTTCTATATCCATGAGAGGCTTAATTTTCAAATAAATACACTCATTGGGGAGTTTTTCCAATGATACTTAAGAACTTACATTGGTCGAGAGGATGGGATTTCGGGCTCATCACACCCTTTTGGGTGGAATTGTTGCCTACTCTTGGACTCTCTTATACATTTAATATATATTTGTGAATCCATCATTATCTCCCAAAAATGGCATGGGTCACCCTTGAATTAAAAATCAATTATTAGCATGTATGGAATTTAGAATGATTTGTATAAATCAGATTTTCTTCATCAATGGAGATATTTGTATGTATCTGAGGTTCTCCATCAATGGTATCCTCTTATGTATTGATTATAGATTCTTTGGTTGTTATTATGACGATGTTGTTTTTCATCCACATAGTGGTGCGCTCTAGAGTGTATCATCATCCAATGAAATGGGAGTTTTTTAATATCAGGATTGTACCCATGGATGGGATTCCTACATATCCCTATGAAAGGAATCAAAATTCATGTAGTTTGGTGCCACTTAATGGGACACATCATACCTTTTAAGTTCATGTGATAAAGGCTAAACCATGTAGTTTAACATCATGTGGTAATGATTTCTAGGGGAAAGGATCCAAGTTAGATTTTGGTGTGGGACTTATGCCGAAGTGGCCCAAGGAATTTGGAAGGGATATGGATTCTCAGGTTGAATAATACTCTACTGGGAATGTATCCTAGAGAGAATATGGTTTATTTGGGTGTTGGGTTTAGACCTTAGGGAGGATTCCTATATATCCATTTTGGATGAGAATCAAATCTCGTATAGTTCAGTTGTGAGGAACCACACCTATGGAGGACCTCATGTTTGTATCACATGGGTGTATGGCCCTTTAAGATGATTGAGTTAGGAATTTTCCTAGAGAGGAGGGATTTTGAAATGAGTCAGGATATAATTGCGGCTTACACTGAATAGGAGTCCCATTTGGTGATTTTATAGAGACATAGTTAGGAAATATACCAAGTAGGAGTCCCATGATTGGTTGGGGATTACAATTGGAATGATTCCCAAAGGTTGGGGATCGTATGGATTCCTTGTTCAACACCAACTTCTAAGCCCATGTGATTCATGCTTGGTGTGATAAATAAGAGTAATTGGTAGATCTAGGGAACCATACAATCTATTATTTTTTCTGATGGATGAGATCAAAACCCAAAGGTAAAGGAAAAAAAATAAGGCTCTAGTTCCCATTCCCTCCTATCATTGTACCCTAGGCCCAAAGGGATAGGGAGAGATGGATTTGAGATTCTTGTATCCTTTTTTTTTTGTTATTTGAGATAGTCACATATGAAAATCTATCCAAATATGATCCATGGTTATGGAAAAGTATGAAGTGATAAAGTAGGATAGGTCCTGTAATAAAGGATAGTGGCCTAATCTGAGAGGGATTCCCTAAAATTGGTTCCAAGGGAAGAGAAGAGGATCTCATTTCAAATCAAAGGGAAATAGAAAGTGTGATCCCTACCCTCCTCACCTAGAACTAGAGGCCCTGGGTCTTAGATACTACTAGGGAAGGAAATGGTCCTAACCCTAGAATCCAAGACTAGGAGTTCCCTAACACTTCCCCAGGGTCGGAGTTCTCATGATTAAAGGAATTTATACTCACATACACCCCAAGAACTCTACCCATTAGGTAGGAAAAGTGTGGGATACCTTTTACTGAAGGAATTCATAACCAAATTGTATACATGTTTGTGTGCCTCTTTCCATGGTTTTTCAAGTCCATAGGATTCATTTCAGGTTTTAATTTTTTCCCTCTTAAAAAAGGGATCCAAAGTAAGAGAGTCCCTACTATTGGTGGATTTGAAGAGGACCTTAGAAGTGGCCCATATAGGGTAAAGGATGGGAAAACTAAGGGGGTCTCACGCAGGGTATGCCTACGTGGCCTTGGAGTGCTTCACACAGGTTATCCTGTGTGATCTGAAGGTACTTTGGGAAATAAATCACCTATGAAAAACAATTTAGTGAGGATTTTCTCAAGTATTTAAGGGTATCCACATGTGTTCCAAGAAGTATCTCATGTAGGTCCCTGGTTAGGGAATGAGACCCCATGCTAGTTTTTTTCAACCATAGAGGAAAGAGTTCCTCACACTATTGTTGTGTATTTTAGACCTTTGGAGGACTTTGGTTACACTCCCCCCCCCCACTCCCTATTTTATAGGGAAATAAGAGTGTCAAGAGTTATTTGGGATTTTTTGTCCGTGAAAATGAAGAGCCATAGTGTCCTATTTATAGGAAAATATAGGACCCTGGGGGAAGTTTTTTTCCATGCGGGTATGTCACACAAGCTGATGTGTATGTCCATTGCACAGGCTGATGTGCAGGTACCCTATGCGCTGAAGGTTTTCTATGGGACCTATGTGGAGGGCCTTTGGAGAAGTGTTTGATCCTTGTATTTCTTAACTTATATTATTTTCTTATCATTAAGATATTTTTCTTTGACACCCACTCATCCATGTGGCAAAACAAAGTGTCAACAACTTCTTCACAATAGTAGAGGCTTCAAGTTTCTCACTGAATCGATTAATATTTTAAATATTTCATTTACTTGAGTGAAATAGATATCAACATCTTAATATTTAAGAATATTAATATCATTAAATAAACTCCCCCAAATTTAAATCTTATCTTCCTTTACTTTTACATTTCACTCATAGCTTCTTCTCATTAACCCATATCTTCTTTGCAGTTGCAAGACTCATCACCTTGGTGTATACCTTCTCTGAAAAGACATCAAAATATAATTTTTTTTCTTTCCATCCATCTCATATTATTTTATCAACATGGTTCATATGATAATTATTATCAACAAGTGGAGAACTAGTTGTAGCTATATCATGTACCTCAAGGTCAAGAGAGAGGAGGTAGGGAAGTGTTTGATTCCTCCAACTATGGTAGTTTTTTTCATCCAATATATGAACACCTTATTTATTCATAGAATTTTTATTCTCCACTACTCAATAACTTCTTTTGGATCTTTAGAGTTGACTACCCTTTTATACCACTTATTAGGATCCAACTTGATTTGATCAATGAGATGGTGAGGGTTGAATCAGTGATATTATTTTTCTTTTACGGGTTTCTCCTCTTCAAACTAAATATCTTGAACCAATGAAGGTTCTAGGTCCACTCATTATAAACTCGAAACCTTTTCTTATATTAATAAGTGAAATATAAAGAACATAACATGATATTTACAATGTTCAACACCCATGCCTACTCCTTTCCATGTTTTTAGTCCCCCCAATATAGATTCATCCACTACTTGGTAAAAATATTTACAACACTAATTCCACACAGTGTTCAAGCACTACTTCTTGAATATACTAAAAGATACAATGTCCCTGCAATATATGATCCAATAAGAAATGAAACACCCTGGTGATCACTTTACCTCAGTGAACACTTCACCCTTTGATGCTTCTCTTATATGAATAGATAGATCAACATATTTTTATGTGTACTCTTTATTCAAGGTCTTTAATATTTATTGTTGAGAGTCTTCTGGTCTTGAAACTTTCTCAAAACTTTAAATGAACTAGATCTTCCTTGATTGATGCAGATGTACTACCTCATGATCTCTACTTCATGTGAGCTCCTTTTCAAAAAATCATATTCTTGGGGTCAGTCTCTCTCATAAAATACATAGAGTCTCTACCAAGAATTTATTTTATTATATTGCATACTGACTAATCTTCTTGTTCTTTCCTAATGATCTCCCTTTATTAAATAATAAGATCATATTCCCTTAAAATAGACATTAATCATTTCTATAATGTTATATTTAAACCTACCATTAAGTCTTCAATAACTCCCCATGATTTTCATCAAAACTACTACAATATAATCAAAAATATGCCAGAATATTTCTTTATGCAGTGTGGAATAATTCAACATTTATTCTACTAACTTGAATACTGTATACTCCTCCAAATAATGCATGAATCATGGCCTAAAACTAAAGCTTATTATTAGGAAATAATTTAAGTAACATACATGAATTTTCACAATTAATTCCTAGAGTTCTTCTTGAGTTTCATGAATCACAACATGACATGCCTTACACCATAGAATGGTGTTGAGACCTTGGTCATTTTTCTCTAAACATGACAAATACAAAGGGTGTGTCCCTCTTTAAACTAGCTTTTTTGACATAATAAACCACCTATAAACCATAGACACATTTACAAAGGACATGGGGATATTCATTTCATCCATATTTTAAATGTGGGCCCTCAACCTCAACTATAGATTTATAAAGTCTTCTACACCCATTGTGGGAATCCCCGTTTTTCATAAGTATAAATCACATGCACCATGACTTTCACCATAGGTTTGGTCAAGCCTGTTTTCCTTCTTTACATCTATGTTTCTAAAATACTTCACTAGGGCCTTCACAATTCCTATTTTTGGTTTGGCCATGTTGCATAGGTGAACCACGTGTTCACCGTGTGAACCACCATGGGTGTGATATCTATCCATCTTTCATTTTTGGGCCCCATATTCTCAACACACCTTAAGAAATGGGCATGTATTTCTCTTATAATGTTCTTCAACTTCACCACAACCTCTTATAGGGTGTTTACTTTTCTATGTTGGGTGGTCTTTGATAAAATATTCCTTGATCTAAGGCATGGTTTTCATGACCTAACCCATCGGGGCCCAAGCCACGACTACCCCAAGCCCGCCTTCAATATTCCAGGGGATAGAGACTAGTGCCAAGTGGTAATATCACAAACATAAGAGGCCTTAGCCTATTATACCTATACTCACCCTCCCACACACATCTCCATGAAATAGTACAAAGATAATATAAACTTAACTAGGAATGCATGTATGCATCTATCCCACAAATAGAGTAAAGTAGAAGTTCAAAAATTGAAAAATACACACCCAATAAAAATTGTAAAAGTTTCCAACATTCTCAGATGGAGGAGATCACTATTAAATGAAACCACTAGAACACACCTCAGTCCAACACCGATACACACCTCGGTCTGTCTAACCCACTAAATTCCACCTTCTTCAGGTCCTCATAGGAATCCATAGAAGTGCTTGTCGTCTGCAAAAAAAATACAACATGTGTGGTAAAATCATGTGCATGGGTGAGTATAACAACACCCATTAAGAACCTAAAACCCAAAATAAAAAAGAAGCAATTGAAGGATAATAGTTCGCTCGACCCAGCTAGTGGGAACCCAAATTATATAGAAACTCCATCTCAACCAATCCATGAATATACATGACTATTGAGATCAATCCATATTGTGTGTCAACCAAGATATGTGATAACACCATAAGGACTCCTAGAAATCAGTACATATGTACTCATATCAGACTTTAAGTCTCATGAGGTCCTGAACTCATAGTCATTCACAATATTATACTAGAGGATCATGGGAAATTATCATCTAAGAGAAAAATCACTCTGCAAGCCCTACCATCCCATATGGAACTCATTTGAGAGATACACTCAATCAGAATCAAATATTCTATCCCTGATGTCTCATCCAAGATAACATACCCCATCAAGAACTGATCTCTAGTTACAACTATAGTGTATAGACCCAGATGTCCTATCACTATTTTCTTGCTCCGTGCACAAGATAATAGAAACCCAAGTGGATAATCTTGACCCTCGCCACTTCACACAGTCTAGGGATCACTACTCCAAACCATGCACCATATGCATCCTCTATAATGAGAGAGCGAAGGGACCCAAACCTCATCATTTACCCATAGTCGAGGTAGTACAAACAATTAATCATCCCATGAAACCTCTTTAGTACCTGTATGGAGTGGACCATACCTAACTACACTAAGAGAGAATGAAAACCTAACCAAGTGTCTCACATAATAAGTGGAGGGGCCTACTCCTCATAACTTCTCCACAACCAAGGGATATCCAAATCCCATGGAGGAACCACTCCCCACCAGTACTTGAATATGGGGGAGTACAACTTCATAGATAGAGGACCCACACCCTATGAATAGAGGAGTTCCATATATACCTATATGATGATTATTGGGGACTCACACCATGACACGGTAGGGGAGTACTCACCTCAGGCTAGAGGACCCATACCCTAGTACGACAGGGGACTATCGATTCTTCCTGAACATAACATATGGAGGACTCGCACCCTAGTGCGACATGGGAGCGATGACACAAAATATAGAGTACCCACACCCTGGTATGAAAGTGGAGTACCTATACTATTTGTACAAAGGGTATGGAGGTCTCATTCCCTAATACTAAAGTGGAGCTCCATCTTCAACTATACAAAAAACTTGGGGGACCCACACCCTGTTCTGATAGGGGAGTTCCAAACCTGAAAGAACTAATCCATGGGTAAAGGACTCATTCCCACTATGGGGGGTTATATATCTATAAATACAATAGGTATGGGAAACTCACACCCTAGTATGACAGGGTAGTACCAATCTCAGTATCTCTCTGATAAACTAAACCGCCCTCCAGTATCAGTCACACATAACAACACAACACTTCCATGGGTAGGGGATCTGATCCCTGATATAGTAAGGAAAAGACACTTTACCAGCCTAAATATTCTAGGGGACACACATCCCAAGGAAACAGGGAAGGGTATCAACCCTGAAATATTGAAAATGATCCACCCTAATCGCTACCCCCAAACAAGAATCTCTAATGAAGCATCATGATTGAATCTCACCACACCATATCTCAAATGTCACCATGGAGGCTACCATCATGTTATAAATGGAAAACTACTCAGGATATCATGCATGCATGCTTGAATATTGTCCCCAGAGAAGGGGATATGCTTGTAAGAAGATCCCAAGAATAGTACATAGTGTGTACTAAGGTTCACATGGAAAGTAACCATGCCTGAACACCTGGTTGTGTCCTCTTCTGCATGACTTGGCTAGACATGTGATATTAAAAGACATTTACATGGTGTAAATATCATGTCTCTCCTCACCTATCCCCTAGAAATTTCCTTATCCCATTCTCATTTACTTTACCCCATGTTCGTGTACTCTGGTCATGTACTCTCACACGACCATGTCCCTTGACACGACATCCTTGGCCAAGTCCATTGGCCACACTACTAAGGCTCACTACATGTAGTGTAACCCTGGTACACAAAGTTTATTCCTCAAAATTCATCTTTCTCAAATGGGAATAACACATGGTGTGTGCACCTGCACTACATGCTATGTGATTAGGAATTTCAAACATAAATTTCCTACGAGCCACCTAAAATGCACCAATATTTTCTAAAATCCACAGATCAACCCCCATGGGGTTTCTAGAAATTTCTTATGGGCTCTATAACATTAAAATAATTTATATAAAGTAGTATAATATCTTAAAACTCAAATCCAGCTACCTTGTGGGAAAAAAACGAAGCTACGGGGTCAGATCCATGCTCTGAAGCTGTTGAACCACATTCCGGAAGCGATCACCATCTAGATCAAAAATCAGTGGTTCCTCTTCTCATTCATTTTTCCTCAGTTCATCCATATCTCCAAATAGGGTAGGTTTTCCTCCTATTCTATGTGCACACAAAATAGGGGAGTGTTTATTCATTTAATTTTATTAAATGAATGAGCCTCCACTTAACACCTTGCCAACGCATGCCCTCGACCGAACACCTGGTGCTGACAAACTTTATGTTGCATATAGGGTAAACGCCGCATTCTAAACTTATCTGAAGCCTTATATTTCCTATCTAAGACTCTAATTATTAGTCAAGACATGTTTCAATATAAATTTCATGCATGTGATAAAATATTTTTAATATTCTTAATATCACCATGCCAAGGATCTCAATAACCTATAATCCCACTATGACTTAGCACTTGGCTTCGAAAATATTCTTAGAAATATTCCAAAGTATTATAGGTCAAAACCTGGGTCACTAAATATTTCCCACCTTAAATCATTTCTTCCCTAAAAAGTGAAATCATAGGCTGAAGGAGAAAAGTTTAGCACTCCACTGGGACTCCAACTCTAGTGAGCTCATCAAAGGGTTCTTATACTTCCTACAAACACACAGTCAGGGGAACCTCACAGGAAACCATGCCAAAAATCCATCTCAATGAGGTCATAATTGTGCAAAAAATTAGGCACATGTCTCCTTAGTTACAATAGGTGTGAAAACCAAGTAACTGGTCTATCTATAGTCATAGGTTCTAGCAGTACACCACCTCACTAACCTGATATAGATACTGATGTAACCTAATAGCCTTCATCCACCCCTATATAAACTGAACAATTCTATTCTCTATAATCTCGCATACAGCTTTGATGTAAATCACATTTGGGTACTGAGGGTACCCAAATGCATACATTGGGACTTATCAAGACCTCTATCTATAAACCAATTACACACAACCCCTCCTTGGACACACGAGTCAAAGGAAATCATCAACAACACCTTAACACTGTCTTATTTGGTTGGAACTGACTCTCTATCATAGTTTTAATTGCTGTATAAAAATGTTTCTTGGTGGGGGAAGTATCCATCTTTCTCATGCATCCAATTCTACATAAAACAACACCATCACAGGGTTTTACCGATGCCTTGTGTCACCCTCGATAAACCTCAAGAAATAAGTGGAACAAATAAAGTACCTCGCAATATTATCTAACAATACTACTATAAAAGTATAAAGGACATAGGGTGTACCTATAATCACCCTTGGAGCCTCTATGTCATAGGCCTCTACAGCATGTATCTATCCTCACCCCCATCCTCCAGCTCCCTAAGCCAACTGCAGACTTCCTTGGCGGGGTGGTGAAAATATCTTGAACTTTCTACCACATCCTTATACTCTCCCCACTTCTCTTCAATGTCCTCCACCATGAGAAACTCCCTATTCCAAATTTTACCAATGCTAGGGTGTTCCATCAATCATCTCCCTCTCAACAGCACAACAGGTCAAAAAATCATGTGCAATATGTCTCCGCCTGTCACAAGAATAACACCACCTCTCTTATGGGTGACTAGATCCCCAGTGTGACTCCAACACTAAAAACCCATGTGTCTATGTTTGGGCATGGGTAGGCCTCATGCTCTGTGGTCCGGTCAATTTTTTTGGCCAAATTCCACAGATGTCTCAGCCCCATGATCACCACTTCTAGACACATCCTCTAGAATCTCTTCAAAAAATATCACTATCATCAGATCTCGCTCTATCACCCCTACATAAGAGTTAATGCATAAGGTTACCAGAACAACTTAGATGTATCTATGGAGGACCTTATCAAAAGTTCATTCTATAAAAAATGGATCTTGAACCATATCCATGGAGTATCACAAAATTTCTTTGAACCCCTCCAAGTACTCTACCATGAACATGATACCTTTCCAAATCTATAGAACCTTCTATATACACACTTATCTCAATATTTCTGGATAAATACCTTACCTAAATATCCACTCAAAATACGCCCAATTTATTTTCACCTCATTATGGGTCTGCATTACCAGACTACACTATCGCTCAATCAATCCTTGTAGAAGACGCACTGTTAGGACCACCATCTGATCGGGATGTTTCCTCACAAGGTGGAAAACATGTGAGACTACCTCAATCCATTCGTCAATCATATGGAGTTCTATCTCACCCTAATACCTTAGAGGTCATTTCCTTCAAAAATAATGCAGTGCACTCAAGATACATGCATCCTCGACCTGGATTGTTGGCACAACCCACTGCTTGATGGGTGGTGGCTCAACAGGAGGACCACCCAAAGGTATTGCCTCAAACCCAATGTCGTAAACTGAAGCCTTGTCACTTGGTAGATCTTCATCACAATACAACCTTGTAACCCTATCTAGATGTTGTTTTGGTGGCATACTAAAATATAAATCAAGGCATTCCATGGTCAAAGAGTGTATTTGGGGAGTTGACTAAAAAGGGATATAGAACCCATAACCCAATATTATATGATGCATGTACCAAAATTACCCTACGACCAGTGCCCTAATATACCGAGTCAACAAAAAGTTTATCAGAGTCTTGGTGAATGGATACATCAACCTCTACACCAACACTGGAGTTTGTGGCTTGAAATCCAAACTTGAAACACTTTATCACTATCTCAATGTAAATCAAACCAAGCTCACCGATTGTAGTCCTAAGGAAGGACCTCCTTTGATACCACTCTGTCACAACCTGACCCACCAGGACCTAATACATGACTACCTCAAGCATGCCTCTAATATTACAGGGGTTGGAAATCAGTGTTGAGTAGGCATATCATACACATGAGTGGCCATATCCTAGGATACCTATATGCACGCACCCAAACATGTCTCCATGAAATTGTGCTGAGATAATATAAATTGAAACTGAAATGCATGCACAAATCTATCCCACAAATAGATTATATAAGATGTATAAAAAGGGAATAGTAAACACCCAAAAAATTGTAAAAGCGTCCAACATGCTTAGATGGAGGGGATTGTTGTCAAATGCAGCCGTCGGAACACACCTCGATCCAGAACTGGTACACACCTTAGTATGTCTATCCCACTAAGAGTTTCCTTCTCCAGGTCCTCCTAGGACTCCATAAAAGGGATTTTTGTCTACATAAGACACAACATATATGGGAAATTCCCATGTAGGGGTGAGTATAACAATAACTAGTAGGCACCCCCAAAACCCCAAAATAAAATGGAGAAACTAAAAGTAAATAGTTTGCTTGAATCAACCAAAGGGAACCCAAATGAGAGAGAAAATACACATCAACCACTATTCAGCTATAAAAAATTAGAAATTTTATTCCACATGGTGTTTCAACCAAGATATGTGATAGAACCACAAGGACTCCTAGAAATCAACCCAGATATACTCATCTCAGAATCTAAGTCTCATGAGGTCCTGACCTCATAGCCAGCCCCAAGATTCTACTATAGTCTCAAGGTTAATGCTCCTCTAGGATAAAACCCACTCCACAAGCCCTGACATCCTATATAGAACTCTTCTGAAAGATACACTCCATCGGGAATAACTCTTTCATACCTGATGGACCATCCAAGAGAACACGCTCCATTAGGATTATCTCTCCAGGTCCAACTCTAGTTCCTAGCACCAAAGATCCTATAATTGTTTTCTTTACCCTTATAAAATCCCATCAAAACCCAAGTGGAGAGGCCCGCACCTTTACACTGCACATAGTTGTGGGAGAAATTCTCCATAACATGCACTATGTGCATCCTCTATAAAGAGAGGAAAGAGGGATTTGTACCTCAATGCTGCCTTGTATCTGAGGGAATACCAACTCTTAACCATACCATGAAACCTAAATAGTACCTATATGGAGTGACCCATACCTCACTATGTTGAGGGAGTGATAAATCCTAAACAGGTGTCACACAAAAAAAATTGGAGGGTACAACTCCTTGTAATTGCTCGATAGTCGATGGAGCTCCAAATCCTATGGAAGAATCTCTCCCCACCTCTACTCAAAGATGAGGTAGTACAACTCCAAAGATATAGGACTTGTACCCTGTTAATAGGGGAGTATTGTCTCTACCTATGTGACTACAATAGGGGACCCATACCCTAAAACAGAAGGGGAGTACTAACCCTGAGCTAGAGGATCTGCACCCTGGTATGGTAAGGGAGTACCAACACTGCTTGAACATCACGTATAGAGGATCCATACCCTGGTACGATAAGGGATTACTGACTCCAAGGATAGAGGACATGCACTATTGTATGATAGGGTATTACCTACTCTATTTGTATGATGATTATGGAGTGATCGCACCCTGATACAACAAGGGAGCTCCATATCCAAATATGAGAACAACATGGGAAACCCGCACCCTAGTATGGAAAGGGAGTACTGACCCCATGAGAAATATTCCATGGATAGAGGAACCACTACCATGATGGGGGATTCATGTCTCTAACAATCTGAGAGGAAATGGAAACCTACACATGGGCCCAACAGGGAAGTACCAGTCCCAGCATCTCTCTGATAAACCAAACTTCCCTCCAACAACGGTCATGCATCATGTCACAACACTTCCCTTGGTAGGGGACCCATTCCCTAATATGATAGGGTAGAACCACACTACAGGACTAAAGATTATAGGGGACCCACATCCTAAGGAAACAGGGAAGGTTATCCACCCTAACATCTCATAAGTGATCCACCCTGGTTACTACCCATGATCAAGCACCGCTAATGTGGTTTCATGCTTTAATCACACCACACCATATCTCAAAATCCACTATGGAGACTACTATCATGTTCTAGGTGGAAAACTACTTAGGATATGATACTTACAATTCTAAATCTATGCCCTAAAGAAGGATATATGCTTGGCATAAGATACCAATAATAGTCCACGGTGTGTACTGGGGTCCACGTGACATGTGACATTGCTTGAACACCTGGTTGTGTTCTATACCACATTTTTTTTCTATCCATGTGAGCTTACATGGTTTGTACATGGTGTACATGGTGTGTCTCACCTCAATCGGCCCTTGGCTATGCCCTCAACCCATGCCAATGTACTTCACCCCGTGTCTGTATACTCTATTCGTGTACTCCAACTCATCCATGTCTCTTGACATGGCGTCCCTATCCATGTCTGATGGCCACATGAACTAGTCTCACAACATGGCATGTAACCCTGGTACATGGAATTTATTTCCAAAAATTCATCTTTCTAGAATGAGAAGAACGTATGTCATGTGAACCTTCACCACATTCTATGTGATTGGGAATTTCAAACGGAAATTCCCTATGAGCCACCTAAACCACCCTAGTCTCCTCTGAAACCCACATATTAACTCCCACATGATCTTTAGAAGTCGTATAAGGTATATATAACCTTAAAAATCATATAAAGGTGTATTGGGACTTAAAACTCAAATCCTCCTACCACATGGTGAAAAGACCAAGCTTAGGGTTCAGATCCATGATCTGAAGCCATTGTACCACATTCCGAGAGTGATTTGCATCACGATCAAAAATCAACAGTGCCTCATCTCCTTGGTTCCACCTTGGTTTGTCCGTCACTCAAAAGGGGGAGATGGGTTCCTCCTCAATTGTGTGTACACCAAATGGGGGGAGGATTTATTCATTAAATTTTATTAAATGAATAAACCTCCACTCAACACCCCACAAATGCATTCCCTTAACCAAGAACCTAACACCAAAAAACTTTATATCACACCTAGGGTAAACATCATGTTCCAAACTCAACCACAGACACAAATTTATGATATGAGTCTCATCTCAGAAGTTAATCCATGTTTATAAATAAGTTTTTCATGTGTGATAAAATATATTTAACATTTTTAAAATCACCATGTTGTGTATATCTGGGGTCTATAATCCCACGCCAACTTAGTGCCTAACTCTTGAAAAAACTTAGAAATATTCCAAAGTATTACAGGTCAAAACATGAGTCACTAAAATGGTCTTCCTCTACCATCTATGAGATTATTCCATCCTTATTTGTCCATAAATATGGTTATCTTCAATCATGAGACCTTGATAATATTATTTTCAAAAAATCCAACTTTCATTAATGATATTCCAATACTCATCTTCAATACACATTTTTAAAAAATATAATAAAATCCATTAGGATTCCTAAAAGAGGTGGATTACTTAATGTTTCAAAGGTCAACTATCTTTAGGTTACATTTTTATTACCTAATTGTAGAATAATTTATTAACAACATTGAGAATATATTCTCTATCCTCCATTTCTCTGAACAATAGAAAGTCATACTAGTCATTTATCTCCTAGAGGGATAAGTCGATCAGTGGTGGAAACTTATCAAGAACATGAAGACCAAGGATGAAATTGAATCTAAGTAACTAGAAGGGTTCAAGAAAATATTTTTTAATAAATATTTTTTCTAAACTCTTTATCTTAAAATGGATAGGGAGTTCATTGGACTGAAGTACAAGTAATATGAGTTTATTAGAAATTATAAGGAAAACATCACAAGGATTACATGGTATGCCTTCAGTTTTTCCATCAACACTAAAATTATGGTAGACCAATTATCTAGGGGATTAAATATGAGTATATGAAAATATTTATCAATTCTATAATTTTATGTCTATAAAGAGATTGTATGTTGAACCCTTAAGGTTGAGTTGGAGATTAGTAATTCTCAGTGGTCTTAAGGGGCAGCAGATAAAAAGCATAAAATTGAGTTTAATTTGGGAGGATCAATTGATAAATACTAAATAGGAAAGAAAACCCAAATTCTCATGTGTCAAAAGTGTGGTAAGAAGTATTCTGGAAACTATCTCAATGTAAAGGTGATATTCTTTGAGAATCTAAAATAGGGGTATTAGGCTAATTAATATTTAAGTGAGATAAAGAATCCCACTGATACGATGGAAGGAAATATGTTTTGATCAACACTCAGCCTACAGTATAGTGTTTAAACTATAATGAACATGTATATTATTCAATCCAATGCCCCAAACCAAGGATTTTTTGTGATAATCAATGACAAAAACCTCTAATTCCTATAGAGAAAGGAAGATATTATGTCATCACTACTATTGAGGTGGACCATGATAATGAAGTGGTGATAGGTAGTCTATTTATTCATTCAAGAATAAATAATGTAGTATTTTATTTTGGTTACATAAATTATTTTATATCATGCGGATTTAGTGTAACTATTTATACACCACCTCAAAATATGGAGGTTGAGTTATACATAAGAATAAAAAATACAAAATTATTTCATCCCAAGTACATAGATCATCCCCAGATAATGTTTATGGATGGAACCTCCAATAAAACACTTTCATAAATACTTTAGTATAATTTTATTCTATATGAGGAATGCATTAAATCCTTATATAAATTCAACATCAATTGATGAGAGAGGAAAACCAATCTCTATATCTCGAGTCATCCTCTAATTCAATGCAAGTGTATGGGGAGAATTAATATACTTTATAATATTATTATAAATCATGGATATTATTACCTTATGGGAAATCATATCTAGAAAAACTGATTGAGATAAAGGAAAAATCATGCTTGAAGACATGCCCATTATGGAGGAGTATACTAATGTTTCCCTGAAGCGTTTTTTGGTCTTCCTACAGACTAAGAGGTTGAGTTATCGATATAACTTATACCTAAATCTCTACCCATATATAAGACTCCCTATGAAATAGCCATCATTGAGTTATAAGAAAAAAAAGAATTAGTTATATGAGAATATGGACAAGGTTTTTATACACCCAAGTGATTCACCATGGGGTGCATGACCTATCGTCCTCAAGGAAAATGATGGGTCAATACACCACTATATTGATTATCATTAACTCAAAAAAATAATGATAAATTAAAATTATCCCCTACCATGGATTTATGACTAGTTTTTTCAACAACATTGAGCTCATTACTTCTCTAATATGGACCTCTAGTTGGGACATCGCCAATTAAAGGTGAATATAAAAGATATTCCTAGGAATTCCTTTCAAACAAAGTATAAACAATATGATTTATAAGTGATTCCCTTTCAGACTCGTTAATACTAAAACAATATTCATAGACTTAATTAATATATTCTTTATATATTACCTCAAAAAAATTGGTAGTCTTTATAGATGATATTATGATATACTTTAAAAGTAATTAGGAATAGGAGGAGCATTTGAGTTCTCTTTTGAAGACATTGCGAAAGGAGAATCTATATGAAAAGTATAATAAATGTGACTTTTGGATGGAGTAAGTATCATTCCTAGGAAATTTTATCACTAGAAAATAGATATTTTTGTATCCGTATATGATAAATTTGATTGAGGAGTGTCCTAGACCAACATATGTGGAAGAGATCTATAATTTCGTTGTATTTCCTAGGTACTATCGATGATTTTTTAGAAACTCTTCATGATTTTCAAACCTATTGAACAAGATAAAATAGAAAGGGGTGAATTGTTTCTACACCAATTAATGTGAAGAGAGATTAAAATAATTGAAAATGAGGTTTATCATAGAACCAATACTTAAACTACCCTATAGTGGGGAAATTTTAATGGTATACATTGATGTATCTTATAAGGTTTTGTGTTGTGTACTAATGAAAAATGATAAAGTGATAGCCTAAATCTCAAGGAAAATTAATGTTCCTGAGTATAACTATCCAACACATGATTTTGAGTTGGCTATAGTGACTTCACATTGAATATTTTGTGATATTATCTCTATAGGGACAAGTGTTAAATATATATGAATCATAATATCCTTAATTATATATTCACACACCAGTGAAGATGGTTGGAGTTAATCAAAGACTATGACTAATCAATTCATTATCATCCTTAGAAAGTTAGTAAAGTGTAAGATTCTCTAAGACGAAAGGATCCAGAAAAATTATCAATGATGATAATTTAGAAGGATCCAATATTCTTATAATTGTTAAGGATGAACATGGAAGTCATAAAAGAAGGAACAATATCCTACCTAGTTCAAATGGTTGATCTAACATCTACTCTAGATAAGATAAAGGATGCTTAAATTTATTATGTGGAAATAAAAAATAAGGTAGAATCTATAAGATTAGAGGAATCCTCAGAGTTCAAAATTGATGAAGGAGTTGTAATATTTGGGTCACAATTAGGTGTACCATAAAATCTTGATATAATGGAGTTATTGAATGTTGTATATAGCTTGGAATTTTTCATCCACCCAGGGAGCATGATGAAGTATCAAGATATATGATGGCACTATTAGTGGTCTAATATGATTAAGGGGGTCATAGAATTTAAATCAAAGGTCTTGTTATGTTAAAAAGTGAGGTAAAAGATGAAAAAGTCTAAGTGAATGATGAAACCATTACCCATACCTACATAAAAATGGGAATACATCGCCATGGACTTCATCATAGGTCTGATAAAAAATACAAAGAAAATAATGCCATATTGGTTATAGTGGATCATCTTACAAAGAATTATCACTTCATTGTGGTTAAATATTACTTATCTCTTAATTAACATTCAAGGATATATATTAAGGAAGTGGTAAGGATACAAGGAACATCATTATTGATTATGTTTGATCCAGATCCAAGGTTTACCTATAAGTTCTAGAAAAGTATCTAATATGATCTAAACACTGATTTGAACTTTGATATAACTTATCACCCCCATATTTATATCCAATATGATAGGATTATCCAAACACATGAGGGAATTTTGAAATAATTCTCAATGTACTTAAATGGAGGATGGGATCAACATATTCCTATGGTTGATTTCTTGTACAATAATATCTTTGACTCATGTATCCAAATGGATCTATATAAAGACCTTTATTGGAAGTGATGTATAACACCTATGTGTAGGGATAAAGTTTGTAAACACAAGATTCCAAGGTTGGAAATGGTTTAAGAAATGTTATAAAAGGTTAAGAACATTTAAAATCACATTTTGATAGCTCGAAGTCAAGAGAAGACCTATACAAATTACTATTAGAGAGACCTATATTTTGAGGTTGGATATAAATTTTTATGCCATATATCTCCATGAAAGAGAATCATGCAATTTGTTAAAAAGAGAAAGATAAGTCCCATATACATCGGCCCCTTTGGGATTCTTTATTATACAAAAGTTATGATCATTTGAATAACACTCCCACTAACCATATCTTAAATGCATACCTCTTAAGGAATTACATACCAGATCCCTCACATGTATTGAATCTGGATGTGGTACAGTTGGAGCATGATCTCTCTTATGGGGAGAAACTGGTGAAGATCTTGGACCATAGAGACAAATTTATACACAATAATTCTACTCACCAAGTTAAAGTACTATAGAAAAAACATAAGTTCAAGGATGATACATGGGAGCTAAAGGAAGAAATTAAATGGAATTACCCTCATCTATTTTCATCATATTGGGTAAAATGAAATTTCAAGGGTGTAATTTTTTAAGGGGAAAGAATGTAATGACCTATAATTTTGTTAATGAAATTTATATTTATATTATAAAAATGTGCTATATTTAGTAATGTAGTATTATATAAAGCACATACAACGCATGATAGAACCAACAATATTTTATTATGTTGACTTGAATATTATATTCAGAGAATAAATATAGTTATATGAATTGAAAGTGTTACAATGGGACAAAAAATATAAAATAATATAACTATAATATAAAAATTTGGATCTTTTCAGTCCCTTATAGTTATCATACTCCTAAAATCACTATACAAATAAAATTTAATATTAGTAATGCAATATTCATTTGGAAAATGAAAATATGTTTATCCTTGATATAAAATATAAGTGAATGAATAATTAATAATATATTATGTATTTATATAAAGTAGGAAAGCTATATAATTGTTATAAATATAACCATTATAATAGTAATCTGGCCATTGGAATAATAATCTGAAAATTAAGAATAGTAACTTGACTATTAGAATAGTAACTTCACCTATGTAATAGAAAAATAATATTTAGTTATATTTTTAAATGAAAATATAGAAAAAAAATTATCATTATATAAATAAAAAATGTTCTAAAATGATAAAATACATGATTGTATTTTGGTAAAACACATATGTTTTATTTAAATTTTTATGATAAATATAAAAAAATTAAAGAAAAATTTTCCATAAAATGGGTTTATAAAATATCATTAATTTTTATAATCTAATTTTATTACCCATAAGTATTTTTTTCAAAGGGTCCAAAAATTGATCTTAATCATAAAATTGTTATTTTTAAAAGAAATATGGATTTTAGTTCAAAATTAATTTTCTTATATTTAGAAAACAAATCATAAAATGTATTTAATTTTTTTAATCTACACAATAAAAATGGTTAGGTTGAATTTATTATATTTTTCTAAAATAGTTAATTTCTTCATGAACTGTAGAATACGGAAAAATACGATAATTTTCATTATAAGAAAAATAAATGTATAAATGGGTCATGGATGATGTAAGTGGCCATTATTTCAAATTCACATTACTAATTTCTATTTATAGTCTTGATCCAAAGTAATATACTAATCAATTTTATATTCAAAAACATTTTACTCCTCCCATTATAAATATCACTCCTTTTCCTCATGCCTTATAAGCCTTGTAGATTTCCAAATTTCTACCCAATTCTCTTCCCAACCCTCTACCCCATGTCCTCATAGTGTTCTTCTCACCAAAATTCAATACCAAGGTATCTCAAGGTGTATTCTAAGAGACGACATTCAAAAGGATAATATTCTCAATCTATCTCTTTTAAATTATTTTTTTTCTACCACTTCATTACCTCCCTAGTCCAAGATGACATAATAACTCTAGTATAATAAATATATTGTAATTTTATTGTTTTAATGGAATATCCATTATCCAATAACTTCACATTTCATTCTTAAAATGAAAACATTGTTCACAATATGATAGTTCACCACCTCTATAAACAACATAATTTGTTTTTCACCACCACATTCAAGGCTAGTTTTAATACATTTATTATAGTGAAAATTATAAAAATCAATATATTATATATTTATTCATATTATGGAATGGATAAATGGTCATATGGTTAAATAAAACCAACTAATTCCACCATGGAGGGAAAAACATCATAAGCGAATTAACCATATAACAATAATAATCAAACTCTGTGAATCATGTGTATTTATAACACTATTTAAATTTTACAACCATTTTGAACTCATAGAACAACATGAAAAAAAAATTATCACACTTATATTGTTATGGAACCATTTCATAAAGTAATTCCATAATTATCCACAAGTGATGCAACCTTGGAACCATGGAATGAATGACCATGGGTGTCAAGGCCTGGCCCACTAGGGCCTGCATGGTCGGTGGAAGGTCAAGCCGCAACTACCCCAATCCCACCTCCATAGGTCAAGGGATAGTAACAAGTACTGAAAGGAAAAACTAAAATGTGAGACCTTTTCCTAATGTACCTATACGCATACACTCAACTATATCCATATAGAAGTATAGAGGAATAATAATAAAATATTGTAACGTCTAGAGTAAAATTCAAGCATGTAATAACATTTAGGGAATAAAAAATAGTATGACGGTGTAATATGAAAAGTAAAGGGGAAAAATACACACCCAACTATAAAATATGTACCAAACTGACAATAACTGGATAATAAAGAAAACCTAGAGAGCTCGACTCTGAATCTCTAAACCTCGACCACTATATGTGGTCAAATTCACCCATATATCCCTGAACTCTACCAATTACATCACCTATATTTTTATCGTCTAAATAAAACATGAAATGTGCATTAAAACCCCATATAGTTTTCCGTATATACATACCCAGTAGGACACCCCAAAAACTAAATAGGGGGAAATATGAGACATAATAGAAGTATTCAGCTCATCCCAAAGTAAGTGTTAAATGAAACCCAATTAAATATATATATATAGTCCCATATAAGAAACCCAAAATATAGATAAATGTGATCTCCATATTATATCCCATCCAAAACAATGAGTCTACCAATAGTTCTAAAGGTCCGTCATTGATTCCCAACATCTCATGTGTCTATCCAAAGAATCCATGAGGAGGGTTCACACCTCAACACTACTCCACAACCTGATGAAGTAAAATATCAAAAATATATAGAAACTAGACTCCGGTGTGATAGGTAAGTACCATATATTTATCTACACATAAAATATAGAGTACCCACACCCTGGTGTGGAAAAATAGTATTATCTCTATGGATAGAGGACTCGCACCTTGGTGTAAAAGGGAGGAATCACCTATATATATGAACAAAAAGTATGTAGGATACACACCTTGGTGAGATAGGGGATTACCATCTCCAAGGAAAAAGGACCCATGCCCTGGTGTGATAGGGGAGTTTCACCTCTGTATCTATAAAATGGGTATGGAGGACCCATGCCCTAGTGTGATAGGGGAGTGTCATCTTCATGGATAGAGGAATTGTACCCTAGTTCAATAAGGGAGGTATGTATCTGCATCTGTGTAATGAGTATAGAGTACCCTATCCATTGTGTAACATGGGATTACTATCTCTAAGGATTGAGAAACCACACTCTGGTGTGATAGGGGAGTGCTACCTCTGGATTTGTGTAATGAGTATGGAGGACTCACACCCAGATGTGATGGGGGAGTACCGTCTTCCTAGATAGAGGACCCATGACTTGGTACGATAAGGGAGTGTAACCTCTATATCTACACAATGAGTATGTATGAACCATGACCTAGTGAGATAGTGGAGTATTGTCTCTAGGGATAGAGGACCTATGGCCTGGTGTGATAGGGGAGTATCACCTATGTATCTGTGCAATGAGTATAGAGGACTCACACCATGCTGAGACAGAGGAGTGAAAATCTTGGGATAGAGGACCCACACACAGGTGTGATAGGTGAGTTCCACATCTATATCTATGAAATTAGTATGGTAGGGGAGTATCACCTTTGTATATATGCAACGATTATGGAGGACTCGCACCATGCTGAGACAGAGGAGTGAAACTCCTGGGATAGAGGACCCACACACAGGTGTGATAGGTGAGTTCCACACCTATATCAATGAAATGAGTATGATAGGGGAGTATCACATTTGTATCTGTGCAACGAGTATGGAGGACTAGAACCATGCTGAGATAGAGGAGTGAAACTATTGGGATAGAGGACCCACACACAGGTGTGATAGGTGAGTTCCACATCTATATCTATGCAATGAGTATGGAGGAACTATGCCCTAGTGTGACAGGGGATTACCTTCTCTATCTGAACTTTTTGATTATACTGCCTGATTAGTTCCACCATCGAGAATCACCTAAAGAAGCATCATTCTTCGAACATTAGATTTTGTATCTCAAAATCCACTATGAAGTCCAAAAACATGTTTTACATGGAAAAACACTCAAGATAGGATGTTCTTGGTCCAAAATCTGAGTCAAGACGAAGGATATGGTGAAGAAGAAGTTCTTGAGGTAATACACAGTGTGTGTATAGTGGTCCACACAGTGTATAACCCCACCTCATACCTAGCCAGGAATATAGCCATACCCAAGTACCGGTTTGTTCCTATATACCCCTAGAGATGCATGTGTACTACTAGAGTATACAGCATATTTTTCCAAAATCTTGATGAATGCATGATTCTCATCATCGATCTATCAGGCTAAAATTTCAATCTAAAAAAATTTCATCACAAACATCCATGGATGGAAAAATGAGTCACTCCATTTTTATCCTCGTGGAAAAAACACACAGGAAAGGCTTTTCACATTCCCAAAATCAGACACCCAGTGAAAAAAATGAATTTTTATCATAACACATACATTTGTTTCTTCATGGACCCAAGCCATGAGTCTGAAAAAGGTACCAAATATTGGTCTTGAATTGACTGCCTTAATTTTAGGGTCATGATTCCGCAAATAGTGCATTAATCAAACACTATATGAATAAGATACATCGGATACTATACTCTATAATAATAATAATAATGGGAACTTCATGGACCCAATCCAAAAGTCTGAATTAAATATACATCATTGGTCTTAAAATCACCATCTCAACATTAGTGTCATGATGTTGGAGATATCGCGTCATTCCTACGTAGTATGGAAAGGTTACGACCGATTCAAGGTATTAATAATAATAACAGTATTATTATAATTATTTTTATTATTATAATTATTTTTATTATTATAATTATTTTTATTATTATAATTATTTTTATTATTATAATTATTTTTATTATTATTATAAAAATTATATAAATATTATATCTGAAAATGGGGGGTCCATGTAGCTATTTCTCTCAGCCACCTCATGCATAGTACGATTCCATTCCCCTTTACCCATCTATCATTTTCATTTTTCTTTTTATTACCAATGTTATCAAGTGGTAATATACACCCTTAATCATGCATTTATACCCAAGCTAAAGGGATGTGAATCCCTCACACTCTCAAATGGCTCATTAAATTTAAATTTAATACTTTAATTATGTCACCACTGATCATGAGGAGAACTAAAATCATGCCTCGACCACACACTCTATCACTGAGCACCATCCCTCACACCTTAGAGCCATCTTCATGCCCTCTAGTATGGGACACCCCCGAAACGCCTTTCCATCATGTCCATGACAAGAAGCTTCCTCCATGAGACCTTGTGCATGGAATCTTCATGAAACTAATACCGCTGCATTGAATATCATCACCACACGTGTCAACTGGGAAAAATAGGGATCATTGATATGATCTTGAACCACATATGATCACCCATTGTTCTCATCACAACTCATTCACATCCTTGATTTAAAACCCACACCCATGGTACCAATATGATTTATTCACAACTCACTATATTGCTCGTTATTCACACAACCGTCATGATTTTGAGGGTTTGATCACACTCGAATCCACTCAAGAAATGTTAAATTGTGACCCATTGGGCCAATGGAAAAGAAAATTGGGGGAAATCACAAAAAAAGGTGATTTTCATCATTTAATGATGTGATCCCAACCAAAAATTTATAGGTGAAAAATCAGGTGTGAAAAAATGGCATAAGAATAAAATAATTGATTTAAACAAATCAAATTATTGGACGGACTCATGTGAAGGGAAGATAATCACATATCAATAAAAGAATATATAAATCCATGCTCAAAATTTTAATCAAAAAGTAAAAAAGCCAAATTTTATGATCTATACCTCGATTATGGACTGATTATTGATGAATAATGTGTTCTCCACTGATAAGGAAGACTTGATGCATTCGCTTCCCAGTGATCCACCTCAATCCGATTATTGTTCATCATTTAATGTCGATCTGCCAATGATGAACACTCTTCTTATCCTCTTATATCTAGAATGGGTTGTGTAGATAAACCTTAACAAACCTTCATAATAGGGTATTTATAGAGGATTTTAATTATGTAATTTAATAAAATAAATAAATAAATAAATTATTTATTTTAATTAAATGTACACACCAACAGCTGCCTCAACCGGACGTCTGGAGTTGAACAACCTTAGGTCGCACCTAGGGTAAAACCTACATTCCAAACTCAAATGTGGTCTCATATTTTTTTATATAAGGCTCTATTAAGTATTTATTCCACATTTTTTGTAAAACTACACACATGTGATAAAAATAAATTTAATAGTTTTATAATATCATTTCTAGGATCATCATGCCTTAGAATATCAGGCCATCTCAACTCCTAGCTCCAGAAGTATTACCAGAAATACTGCAAAGTCTAAAATTTAAAAACCAAGGTCTTTAAATTCTTCCCTCCTTCAAATATTTTCCTCCCTAAAAATCACACACTAAATAAAAAAGTGGGGATACTAAGCTTGCATCTGGATCTCCCTCTCCCAATATCTCTCCTGCATGCTTCCATTTCTACTATAGGATCGCAAGAGGCTGCAAAAAACATGCCAAAACATAATTCTCAGGATTCACCTTCTAAAATTTGATACAATGAGAGATGAACTTGGCCATGATCCACCTCATGTTAACCCAAAAAAACTACCATTGGAGAAATTTTTACATCTTCCCTACATTAGGATGTACATCCAAAGGAGAAGTGTGAAACTCCCTCATCACATTCTATCATAATGTGAACAGAGTTCCCATCCTTCCCTAGAAAAAGATGACATGATTCCCTCCATTAAAGAATCCATCTGGTGAATATTCTGAGGATATATGGTCATGTAGGGCCTCTTATTTAATGTCACCTAACTGAGCCTCCCTCATATGCTGGATAAGAGGAGTCAATATCATCAACTGAAGATAAGTTTCACCCATATCCTTCTACAGGGATAGTTGTAAAGAGGTCAACTACTCCATCACCTTACTTGACAACAGTGGATGGAAAACCTCACTGTGAGCATCTAATTCCACATTCACACCCTGCATGGCCCCCAAACTCTTTCTGCCTTAACTCATATAGGGTCCACTATCAATCCCATGTCTGAGAAGACATATCTTGAGAAGCGGACCTTTTAATATAAAACTTACTCCATGATACCTTCTGTATAACAATAAATCATGAAGAATGTCTAGAACCATCTTCATATGTCTCGCATGCTCCCACTTTGATGACCAATGCACGAGGTTTCCATCGTATAATACTACCATAAACAAATCCAAGAAAGGTTAAGGATCCATCTCATAAGTCTTGCAAACTTTTTCGGGCAGTTTAACATGCCAAAGGGTATCACCAAGAACTAAAATAAACTATATCTTCTCTAGGAATCCATGCTTGATACATCCACCTCTTGAACTTGGATCTAGTGATAACCCATCTAAACTTTGAGATTCACTTCACCTCTATCTACTGGGAAAAGAGTTCATAAATTATCAAGGGTGGATACACCTCCCAGATATTCATCTAGATCGAGTTACACCAATCCACACCTAACCTAAAGCTCTTATATGAATCTAGGTTAACAACATTGGGATTCTGAGGAGAAAAAATTGGGTTTTATAAATCCCCCTACTCTAAAAATTCCTCTAACCACACCTCTAAATCTCAAAGATACATGGGGTCATCCAAAATTCTAACACTGATATCAATTCGTCTCTTGTGAAATTCCACGAAAAAAAACTCTTAATGGCGAGGTAAATTCGACACGTACTCAATATGGATACCCTCATACTACTCCACCATCATAAGAAAATCAAAGATTAAAGCATCCACTACTCTAAGTGTAATATTATCAAACTAATGAGGAATTATATGTAACCTCCTATGAATGAGACCATTCTGCCCTGTCCCGGGACCACTCCTTATCAAAAGAGGGAAACTCCATCCCAACAAACTAGGATCACTTTTACACTCACTGATATAAATCATCTGATCATGGATAGTAAATGACTAGCCCATACTAAGGAAAACATCCTAGAGTCCCATAGCTACTATGAAAAGATTTCATGAGAGGCTCGCATTCCTTGAAGAGTTATGTCACACCATAAATAGAAAAATGTTATCACTGATCCTATTTATGGAAATATCTAGTTCCTAAATTGATAAAAAAAAACCCACTAGTACTTCTAGGTCTTAAATTAGTGTTATGTTTAGGGAAATGTTTCTAATAACTCTGTATTATAACTTCGACTAGAGCAGTGGAGACACATGGCATACCCTGAACCACACTCGAATCCACTCATCTAAAATCTCCTACCGACTAAATTTATCCATTAACATTCCCATATAATCACTATAATTAGGTATAACTCTGAAATCTTATAACATCAAAACAACCATAAATATACAATTTCAATTAACATGTCTACCACACCTCAACATTATCCTCTTTAGGAAAAACTGACTCACCCTCACAGTTTTGAATCATGTCATAAGAATGTTTCTCAATGGGGGAAGTGCACCTATTTTATTCATATCTAAATCCACATTGAACATCACCAACACAATGTTCTAACAATACCCCGCATCACCCTAAACAATTCTCACCACCATGGACACTATCAGGAGGGGTCCTATCCAATTGGCACATTCATACCACATGCTCGCGCCAGTCCTCAATCACATGAGAAGGGGAGATTACTAAAAAACATGGATGGTATCTCTATATGAAACCCATGATGCACACCCAACATAGGTTCCTCATATATCGGTACCTTTGGATCCAAAAACTACTCCATGGAGAAGACTGATTTCTGATGCAACCATCTAATTAGTTAGGGTCTACACGGGGAAAAAAACCCAGAACACTCACTTGAGTTAAACCTCTACTTCCTGAGGGTATGTCTCATCAAAAAACCTTATTGGTATCTATATATATAACTCATGTAATGAGACAAGAATTTTTTTACCATCATCTTTCCCTATTGGATATACTGACTTCTAAACACATATATGATCATCTTCCTGATCCATATAAGGATCCATGAACTACTAAAAAGTTAGTAGAACTACAAGGTGTCGGCCTGGAGAAAACACCTCATTGGTGGGTCCCTGAACTGATGAATCATCACTCAACTAGTTTTCATTGTGACACTATCTCAAAATCCTAGATGGATGACATCATGGAGTTATCTTTAAATATTATGAATACATATCATATTCAAATATAATATATATATATATATGGAGATCTAAATCAATAATTATAGTCAAAGGACTCGATTATATATGATGTATCTACCAAAGTTCCATGAAACCATTGTCTCAATATTCTGAGTTTACAAGAAGGTAGTTAGAGTCCTAGTGAATGGATACACTGATTTTTATACTAACACTGGGTTCCCTGGCCTAAAAACCACACTCGAGGCACTTTGACACCATTTCCAGAAATTTAAAACTAAACCTCATAAGGGAGAAAAACTCTAAACATCATCCTAAGGTCAAACTACCATTGATACCAATCTTTCATGACCAGACCCATCAATTACTTCCTGGTTGGTGGAATGATAAGCCAAAACTACCTCAATACCACCTCCATAGGCTAGGGGTTGGTGACAAGTTCCAACAATCATAACTAAAATGGGAGTACTTTTCCTAAAGTACCGATATGCACGCACTCAACTATCTCCATGCATAAGTACATAAGAATAATAATAAAAGATTATAACATATAGAGTAAAAACCATGCATGCAATAACCTCTAGGGAATAAAAAAGAGTACAATAACATAATATGAAAAGTAAAGTGGAAAAATACATGTCCAACTAGAAAATATGTCCTAACATGACAATAACTAGAAAAGAAAGAAATCTGAGAGTGATCAACTCTTAATCTCCAATACCTAACCACCATACATGATCAAATACACCCAAGTATCCCTAATATCCTCTAATGCATACACCAAATTTTCCATCATCTTTATAAAACATGACACGTGTGGGAAAATCCCATGAAAGGGTGATTATATACATAACCAGTATGATTAACCGAAAACTGGAGAGGGAGAAATAGGAGACATGATTGATGTAGCCTCCCTATCCCAAAGCAAGATGGAAATGAAGCCCAACTATATATATATATATATATGTATATATATTATCATATAAGAAACCTAGACTGTAGATAAAGGTGATATCAATCTCACAACCCAGCCACAATGATGAGTCTTCCAATAATTATAATGGTACATCATTGATGCCCAACATCTTATGTGTTTGTTTGAATAATTTATGAGGATGTTACTTACCTCGCCACAAGTCCATATACTTATGGAGTGAAATATACAAAAGATAGAGGACCCAGCCTCTAGTGAAACAGGTAAGTATCTCCACTATATCAACACACAGGATATAGAGGACTCGTAACCCAATGCAATAGGGGATTATTACCTCCATGGATAGAGGAATTACACCCTGGTGAGATATGAGATCACCACCTCTTTATCTGAATAATTACTATAGAGGAATTATGCCTTGGTGTAATAGGGGAGTATCATCTCTATGGATAGAGGACCCGCACCCTGGTGCGATAGGGAAGTTCCACCTCTATATTTGTAAAAATATTATGGAGGAATCACTCCCTTGTGAAATAAGGGAGTACTATCTACATAGATAGAGTAACCACACCCTGGTGTGATGGGGGAGTTTGGACTCTTTATCTGCACAATGATTATAGAGGACACACACCCTGGTGAGATATGGGAGTACCAACTCTATGGATATAGGACTCGCACTCTAGTGAGACAGGGGAGTTTCACCTCTATATCTGTGCAATGATTATGGAGGACTTTCTCCATTGTTTGATAGGGGAGTACCATATCTATGGATAGAGGACCCATGCCCTAGTGTGATAGGGGAGTGTCACCTTTGTATTTTTGTGATGAGAATGGATGACATGCACCCTGGTGTGATAAGGCAGTACCGTCTCCATGGATGGAGGACATATTTCCTACTAAAACATGGGAGTTTCACCTCGATATCTACACAATAAGTATGGAGTACCTATACCCTAGTGAGATAGGGTAGTACTATCTCCATGGATAAAGGTCTCGATCCCTACTTTGATAGGGGAGTTCCACATCAATATCTATGCAATGAGTATAGAGGACCTGCATCCTAGTGCAACAGGGGAGTACCATCCCCATCCAAACTATCTGATGATCCTACCTAATCAATGCCACTGTCAAGCATCACCTAAAGAATTTTCACGCTCATAAATGTTCACATAACATCATGAAATACACTATGAATTGCACCATTGTATTCTATGTGGAAATAAACTCATGATATGCTAATTTTGGGCCAAAATTCAATTCAAGACAAAGGATATATGAGAAGAAGAAGTTATTGATGGAATACACAGAGTGTATGGGGGTCCACATAGTATGTGACCCCGCCTCATACCTAGACATGTACCTGGATGTACCCAGGTACTAAGTTGTGCTCGTGTACCCCTAGGTGTTCCCATGTACTCCCAAAGTACACTGAATAATTTTCCAAAACCCTGATGAACACACGAGGATCCTCATTAGTCCGTCAAGATAAAACATCAATCCACCATTATCTCATCAAAAATGTCCATGAATAGAAAAAAGTATCACACTGTTGTGATCATCATGAAAAAACACTCAAGATATTCTATTCACTTGCCCAAATCGGACACCTAGTGACAAAATACACATTTTTTCATAACACATATGTATGTTTCTTCATGAGACCAAGCCATGAGTTCAAAAAAAAGGTACCTACCATTGGTTCGAAATTGAACACATCAATTTTAGGGTCATGATACCACAAAGAGATCATTAATCTGACCTCTTATAAAGAATATGTTTCAGATACTAGATTATATAATAATAATAATAATAACAGTAAATTATTATTATTATTATTATTATTATTATTATTATTTGGTGCTTCATGGACCCAAGACATGAGTCTGAATTAAATATTTGTCATTGGTCTTGAAATGACCATCTCAAATTCAGGGTCACAATATTGTACACAATGCTTCATTTCAACGTATCATAGAAAAGTTAAAAACAATTCAAGATATTAATAATAATAAAAATGTTATTATTATTATAAAACTTATATAAATATTATATTTGATAGGGGGTCCATGTGGCTATTTCTCTCCAGCACCTCATGCACAGTGGGATTCCAACCCCTTTCCCCATTTATCATTTTTGTTTTTTTTATTATTACAAATATTATCATGTGATAATATACACCATCAATCATGAATTCAAGCCCAAGATATAGGGGATGTGTGACCCCTCACACTATTTTACGACCCATTAAATTTAAATTTAATACTTCAATTACTACACACCCAATTATAAGGATAACTCCAATCATTTCTTGAACACACACTCTATCACTGAGAAATGGCCCTCGTGCCTTTGAGACACTATCACACCCTATTATACAGGCCACCCACAACATGCTTTTTCATCAAATCCACACTGATCACCCTCCTCCATGAGACCTTTCATAGGGTCACCACTCAGAACTAATCTCATCGCACCACACATCGTCATCATTCAAATCAACCGGTAAAAAATAGGGATCATCGATCTAATCTTGAACCTCTGATCACATGTTTTTTGTATCGCACATTGATATCATCCTCAATCGCAAACCCACACCAATTGTATTGATCTGATCCATTCAAAAAACACCATATTGCTTTTTGTTCACACAACCATCATGATTCGGGGAGCTTTATCACACTCAAACCCACCCCCGACAATGTTGAACTATGACTCCATGCTCCAAAAATGAAGAACACATAGAACTATGGGATAGAAACACAAAAACAATCATTGAACAACGTGATCCTATTCAATTATTTATAGGTTTAGAATCATGGGTTAAAAAAGGTATAACAAAATAAATAATTTAATTAAACAAATAAAATTATTAAATGGGATCCTACGAAGGGTACATAATCACAAATTAATAAAAAAATATGAATCCTTACTCAAATGATTAATCAAAAGGGTAAACTAATATAAAAATGACCTATATATATTGTTTTTTGGTCTGTGGATATAGCTTTGTTTATAGCCATAGTATTAATTAAAAACATGGAAATATGGTTGTTTAAATCCATGGTGGGCTTTAATCCCTCACGTGACTCTATCATCTGTCCAACCCCAAACCATTACCCTCGAGACCCCAACATTAAACTCATAACCTATCCTCTTGGAGGACCTCTTCTCTCGGTATCCCTCTTCCACCCTCGCAACCTCCTCTCTCGGCAGCGACCTATCCTCTCGGTGGTGACCTCTCAGCGGCGGCCCTCCTCCACCCTCACGGCCTCTCTGAGACCCTACTCCCCTGAAGCTTCCATATAATTCATCCACCACACCTCCCCACCAACTCTACTCCTTTGGGACCTACCCACCCCATCCTCCTATCCTCTCTTGGATAGGCATGCATAGAGGATATGATAACTCTCCCTCCCCAACTTCTTACTCCTTGTATCCCTTTGACCTGGGTGATCCAAAGTTTTCTTGTCATGCTTGTCTAAGGTAAGATATTATCCTATCTTGTCCATTATTCATTCTATTTATCCACCTATAATTTCATTTTTTTAATTAGGGTTTTGATTTTTGATTCCACAAGAGTATTGTGGGATCACTTCTATTTGATGTGGATTTCGTGTGCGGCATATACAGGAGACTTAGAAATCTTAAAATCTCATTATTGCATGTCATTCGAGTTTAGGTGGACTACTAAATGAATTTATTTAAGGTTTTTCATGAACTTTTATGAAATTTTAACTTTTTTCGGATTGGAAAAATTGATTTTTTGTGTTTCTTAGGTTCTGGTGGGTGTCCATAGTGGACCCCACACTTGGTTTGTTGCCTGAGTGTAGTTATATTACCTGGTCAGTTTAGCATCAATTATACTGATTGTGGTTCTAATTTTTTAATTTTTTGTTGTTTGATTCATATGTATTCATAGATGATATAGGGGATATAATGATAATTGGTGGTTGGTACAAGCTTGAGATTGATTTATGGATTATCGGTTGAGGTAGGTGTCCTTTACATTACTAAGTCTCTTGATCATTTGGATTATATTATGTTTGTTTAATCATTAGTATTAAATTTGTAATCTGGATTTAACTTGTATGATATTTTCCATAAAATAGGTTGGTATTGCTTCTACCTAATAGTCAAAAAGGAACATATATCTTTCTAAATTGTTTGTTGTTAGAACCATGGTCCAACAAGTGTCGATTTCCCATAATATGGTTTGTTTTGGTGGTGTGAGTTCTATTTTGTAAGGTAAATGTGATTTCCATATTAATTTTTATTTAAAAATGTATTTTTTAAAGTGAAGTATCAATGGAAAATCGTGTCTTAATGAAATGGTTTTGAAATAGTTTTTCAAAACAAAGGAGGGGTTCATCAAGAGGATTTCAATGGGTTTTGATCAAAGGGAAGGCATGAGTAAATTTGACAAGTACTATATTTTTTATATGATTCAAAAATAGGGGTTTTAATTAGATTTAAAAAAAATACATAGGTCCTAGTTTTACAACTAATTTTGGTCAACTTGACCTTATGAGGATTATGATCAGTTTTCTAATGTTTATTGATTTTGAATTCCTATCTTATATATGGTTTCCTTATTTGTTAACAATTATTTCACAATGATGTATGGAAGTTTAGTAACTATGATAGATACCTACCCGTGTGTGATGGTCAGTTATATTTTATTGGGATGTTGATTGGGTTTCCTTTTGGTGGGGGTTTATAGGAACCTTGGTATTCCTTTAATATGGGTGCGAGTTGTTGTGATTGATCAGGAAATAGGTGAGATATTCATTGTTTCCCTTTAGGAACATATTGAAATTTTGTATGGGTTGTATTGAATCCCTAGTTTTCTTTTGGGAGAGCCTCATGTTTAACCTCTATTAGGCCCACAAGGGTCTTTTGTGAGAGATACCCTAAGGGGGTGGGAGGTGGGGTGAATCAGGATATGAGACTTATTCCAATTTCACCACCTAATCCTTAAACTCTCATTATCCTAAATGATTCTAACCTCACTATTAATAGGATAACTTTTATGTTATTCTTATAATGATGATCTAATTGATATTCCGATTACCATTACTTCAATCCAATTTGATAAACGATTACCTAACCTACACACATCTATTTATGTATTATAAAAAGTATGTAAATCATAAATACAAGACATAAATATTTTAATTGGTTCACTCGTACTGGGTTAATCTAAGGATCATATAGCAACACTATTCCTATGTTCCAAATTCCACTAAACTGATTTTTCTGTAGTAGGTTTAGGCTAGGGAACTCCAATCCGAGGGTCACTCCCCTTAAAATGATTTATGGATAGTTCACTACCTCTATAGTTTCACTCTCATATTAATGATACAGGGTCTTATCACTCCTCACCCATAGGTACACTCCCTCCTTCCTCTCTTTTACTCACTAATAATAGATGGATAACACTTTGGTAGACATTCCAAGGCAAGGATTCACTATCTCTTCACTGCACTGAATATGTGTAGGTGCTCATTGATCTTGAAAATACTCTTTCACACATGACATGTGAAATCCTCCATGAAAATAGTTTCACTTTCCTTAATGATATCCTATGTGTCTTTAAGGAAAAATTCATAATTTTTCAAGGTCTTTAATGAATTCCCATTCACTTTCCTCATTGTTCACTTAGTGTGAATACCCAATGACCACTTTCACACAACTTCTATTTATGTTACTATTAAAATATAAATTTATATACAATAACTCAATAAAGTTTAGTTATCTTGCGATAGACTATTCATCACAAAAAGAAAAGGGTCACACACAAAATATATTCACAAAACTCAGTGGTTTTCATATGTAACTTTTATAGCATAATGGTTCATTTAACCCTTTTGAATAAATTCCATTTTGATGAAATAAAATTGTTTGGATCTCCTAGTATCTTTACCAAAAATCTCTTCTCTCTATCTATTCAGTTATCTCTTCAAGTATTTTTTATTTATAAAAAAACAGAACCCTTTTCATGTTGTAAAACCCTTTCTTCATGTGAATCTCTTTCATGAAAAATTTATATTTCATCGGTGATTCTATTTCACCAACATAAATGAATTCACACAACTCCAAACTTATATGAGTTGAAATTTAGTGAGCATGGCCATCTAGGTTTTTAGGTGAAAGTGCATATGATCAGTTGGAAAAGACTCAAGGTGGTCATTTAAGGTGGTGTAGAATAACAAAACTATGATGTATGATTGTTGGGATTGCATGATTGGTAACGTTATCTATTGATAATAATTGAGAAATGTTAAAAAATATAATCCTTTAACATGTACTTAGTGAGTTTTTTTCTAACCTATATGGTAAGTGGGTTGGTGAAACCTATTTTTAGACTTATAGAGGTAAGCATGAAATTTTAAATTATTTGGTTGTCATGGATAGAATGTGATACATGTTGATATGTGTTTTTGTTAATCTCTAGGATATGGAGTTTGAGTTGGGAATGTTACATGACACATGAGGTGAGGTCATGATAACAAATAAAAATTCAGGGTGGTTGCATTTGATATTGATGTATATGGATAAAATATTTTGGGGTGTATTTATGCATTCAATAGAGACCTGTTTGAGTTTGGAAATTAAGAATTGCATGCATTCCATGGTTGGGTCTAGGGATCATTAGATTTTCTCAGCCTAGGGAATGAGGTTGTTGGTTTTTTATGGGATTAGTGTAAAATTTCTCTATGAAATGTCAATGTAAAGGTATGGTATCTATTGTTTGTAGGTGGTGTGTTAATGAACCCTACCCAAAGGTGGTTGTATTTTTGGGATTTCACATATATATAAATAGTGGAGTTAGATATATGATATAGAAAACACCAAAGTACAAGTGTTTGATGAGAATTTTTTTGGGTGGAGTTAAAAAATTTGTTTTTATACAACCACTATATAAGGTATAAAAATTAGGTGGTATGACTAGCTATGAATAGAAGGTAATAGGTCTGTAGGAAGACTAGGTCAATAGGACATTGGTACTCAAGGGAAACCTATCAACACGAATGATATGGAGATGAATTATGTTATAAATAGTCTTGGGAGTGAGACAATGGGTTCAAATGAGATGAACTGTGACATAAAACTTCAAGGTAAGATATTGGAACTTTTTGAATTCATGAATTCCTCTAGATGTGGTGTATTATAGTGGGGTTGGAAAAAATGTTCATTACATTGGTGCACAGGTCCGTGAAGTTTTAAGGAATGGATATGGTTTGGGTGTTAGAATGACCACAACTAGTGAGATTCATACAATTTAGTTCATTCTTCGAGCATGATTATATGATATTTTGAGAAGACATTTCAGATCTCATAGGACATATTGAGAACATACATCCGAAATTTTATTGGTTCTTTTGAGAACAAATTGGATTTAGTGAAGTTGACTTTATATTGGTTGGAGAAGAATGATTCTGTTTCAATCAGAAATAATCTCATGTAGGAGACTTAAGAGTTTGTTTAGTTGATCTAGAAATAGATGGAGACTACCTAGAGTAGTTCATTACATGATTCAGGGTGTGAAACCCTATTTCATGACTTGATTCAGGGTGTGAACCAATTTTTTCACCTAATCTAGGTGGTGAAACCCCATTTTTTCAATCTATCCAATTCTATTGATCGCTAAAATTCTATCATTACCAAAAGTCACATTAAAACTATCATTTTCTGGAATATTTTTAATGATCTTAGTATCTTATGTGTTTTCTGATTAGAATCCACTGTCATGTATCTGTGTCTTTATTTTCTTATTGGCTTTGAGTGAAACTTAAAATATAATAGATTTTTTAACATTATATATCTATTGAGTCTTATTTCCTTTTGAAATATATTTTTTATAACCTAGAATCATGGTTGTACAATCTTTTTCATGATGAAAATACTAGTCAAATCTACCATAGATCTCTTTAATCCCAAAAAAAATAGTTTTGGATAGGTATTGTGGGTGGTATTCCATTCAAATTATATTTCCTTATAGCCTTAGTTCTTCTATTTTTAGGATAGATCCTCCAAGTTAAAGCATCCATTGGTATCAATGGAGTGAAATATCATACCATAATATATATGTTCATGAAATCCCTCCACTGGTTTTTTATATCACATACCACCACAGTGGGGTGAATACAAACTAGTAGTTTTGGGAAGATCAATATATTGGAAAATTGAAAAAACAAAATTATTGATTTCTCAGGGTATGAGGACACATTATCATGACCATGTCGGTCAGTACCACTGAGTGGGGTACTAGTTGGGTTGGGGTGATTTATTGGTGCACTTTTATAATTATTTCATTTAGAATGAATCTCTATGACATGTTATTGTCTCGTTCCTTGCCACTTTAATTATCTTAGCCTCACTTCTTGTATGAAAAAAAAATGAGCACAACACACAAGGATTTAAATGTTTTAGCTATAAAATACAACTCCTTGTCCATATTTGATAGCCCTCAAATATTATATAATCCACTATAAATTCTAATGGTTACACTAAGGACCATCCAAGTCCTATCAACATAGAATCCCCTAGCATTCTTGTTGTAGGGTCCCTATAGAGAATTCATCATTCCACTGTCCACTAAAAATGTATGATTCAATAGTTGGAAAGATCTCCTTCGACTCTGGGCTGCATTAGCACAACTCGATGTTGATCACCCTCCACATAAAAAAATAGATCAATTAGTCTTCTCATGTTTAACCACATCAATAAAATTGACAACTAATTGTCACAATCTATTCTATCAGTATCAAATAGTCACTTTAGAGTATTAACTATATGATTCTTATCATCTTTTCAAGTACTGGGACACATAGATCACCTACTTATTGAATGTATCCTGAAATCGATCTATTATTTCTCTCCATGATACACCTATATATTTGGTTCTCAGATTCTCAATTCTCTCAATTAATATACACAATCACACAATCTCTTCATTACATACATTATTTTATATTAGTAGAATGTCATCAATAATTACATTCAATTTTATTTCAAAATCTCCTCAATTCTCAATTGGGGGGTGCTAGTGGGTTGTTGGATGGGGGTATGGTGTTGTGATGGGGGGTGCTATTGTTGTGTATGGAGTGCTAGTGGGGTTTTGGAGGGGGGTGGTGTTGTTCAAGGGGGCAGAGGGGGTGCAGGTGTAGGACCCCGGGACACCCTGAGAGGGGAGGGGTGAATCAGGGTGACCACTTTTTCTTTTAATGTGATGGATCTTGTTCCCACGTTGGTAGGAACTTGTTGAACCTGTATGATGATTATGATTTAGAAAGCAAACATTCACATGCACAGAGAAGACACTGCACTTTTTACTTGGTTCACCACTAAGGGCTACGTCCAAGGAGCATACGCCGACAGGTTGTCGGTCGTACCTAAATCCACTATGCTTCACTAGCTGTAGATTACAAAGGTTCGGGTATAGTCACTCTGTCCCAGGCTCACTGCCTTTACAAAGGTTCAAGGATAGCTCACTGCTTCCCTCGGGTCACTCCCGTTGACTCCCCCTGGCTCACTGCAGTTGGTGAAGTCTCACTCAGTTTATAGACATGAAGGTCTCTTCATCATTTGCATAAGAATGCATCCTTTTTTGTATGTAGATGCTCTATTGAAGTCCGATTCTCACCGGAAGAAGAATATCACTTTTCCTCGAAATTATCGGGTAGTCTCTCGGCTTTCGTGCAGCTCCAAATAGGCCGGTAGGCTTCAGAAAAACCAGGCGCGCTTCTCCAAGACAGTCGCGCAAGTCCCACTACGGCGCGCAAGTCCAAACTGGCGCGCAAGTGTCATTAACGCACCTGTGCGACTCTTACTTCCCCAACTACAAACTTGCGCGGTCCACTTCCTTTCTCTTCCAAACCGCCTTGGGCGCACAGCCAACAACCGGCGCGCAAGATCTACTTGCGCGACAAAACTACCACCTGCACGGCTCGACCACCTGCACGAAGAGAGCTCGAACAATCTCGAAGTCTTGAGCTCCGTGAGAAATGAGAAGGGGTGGTCCAGTATTTATAGGCAAACTGGACACATAGATCACCTACTTATTGAATGTATCCTGAAATCGATCTATTATTTCTCTCCATGATACACCTATATATTTGGTTCTCAGATTCTCAATTCTCTCAATTAATATACACAATCACACAATCTCTTCATTACATACATTATTTTATATTAGTAGAATGTCATCAATAATTACATTCAATTTTATTTCAAAATCTCCTCAATTCTCAATTGGGGGGTGCTAGTGGGTTGTTGGATGGGGGTATGGTGTTGTGATGGGGGGTGCTATTGTTGTGTATGGAGTGCTAGTGGGGTTTTGGAGGGGGGTGGTGTTGTTCAAGGGGGCAGAGGGGGTGCAGGTGTAGGACCCTGGGACACCCTGAGAGGGGAGGGGTGAATCAGGGTGACCACTTTTTCTTTTAAAGTGATGGATCTTGTTCCCACGTTGGTAGGAACTTTTTTAACATGTATGATGATTATGATTAGAAAGCAAACATTCACACGCACAGAGAAGACACGACCCTTTTTACTTGGTTCACCACTAAGGGCTACGTCCATGGAGCATACGCCGACAGGTTTTCGGTCGTACATAAATCCACTATGCTTCACTAGCTGTAGATTACAAAGGTTCGGGTACAGTCACTCTGTCCCAGGCTCACTGACTTTACAAAGGTTCAGGGATAGCTCACTGCTTCCCTCGGGTCACTCCCATTGACTCCCCCTGGCTCACTGCCGTTGGTGAAGTCCCACTCAGTTTATAGACATGATGGTCTCTTCATAATTTGAATAAGAATACATCCTTTGTTGTATGTAGATGCTCTATTGAAGTCTGATTCTCACCAGAAGAAGAATATCACTTTTCCTCGAAAGTATCGGGTAGTCTCTCGGCTTTCATGCAGCTCCAAACAGGCCGGTGGGCTTCAGCAAAAACAGGCGTGCTTCTCCAAGACAGTCGCGCAAGTCCCACTACGGCGCGCAAGTCCAAAATGGCGTGCAAGTGTCATCAATGCACATGTGCGATGCTTCCTTCCCCAACTTCAAACTTGCGCGGTCCACTTCCTTTCTCTTCCAAACCGCCTTGGGCGCACAGCCAACAACCGGCGCGCAAGCTCTACTTGCACGACAAAACTACAACCTGCGCGGCTCGACCACCTGCGCGACGAGAGCTCGAACAATCTCGAAGTCTTGAGCTCCGTGAGAAATGAGAAGGGGTGGTCCAATATTTATAGGCAAACTGGACCCCCAGCGCGGTGGCGCGCAAGTCCCTCGACGGCGCGCAAGTCTTGTCTCCAGAACCTCTGTAGCGCAACTCACTTGCGCGACCCAACCAATACTTGCGTGACCTTCTTTCCTTAGCCAAATTTTGATGTTCTGATCCTCAAAAACATATGGCGCTCAAGTCTTTTATCCTCCAAGAGCACGGCGCGCAAGTACCTTTTCCAAAAACACTTTACATTATTGGCCGATTTTTAGGCCCAAAAATTTGGTAAACACTGGGAAACAGCGCCACCTTCACTACTGTTTTCTGCTTGAACGGTATGATCGCTTTGTTGGTACACATCCTGAACTTCCACTGAGGATTGACAACAAACACAAACCATACGCCAAATCATGCTTTGAAGACCCTGGTTCCAACAATCTCCCCCTTTGGGTTTTTTTGCAATCAGAATAAATTCAATAGATCTCCAACCATGAGCAAATCCAAAACGCAAGAATCAACTCAGCCAACACTCTAAGTCTACGTGAGCAATGCTCGGTGTAGAAAACAAGAGAGGAAGCTTGAATTGGGTTCCAGTGTTTTTAAATTCTCCATGACGCCCGATGTTATCCTTATTAAACTTCTCATCACAATCTTACACGTCTCATCACAGAAGAATTTCTTGCCTTGAATTTCTTGCCTTGAATTTATTTCTTTCTCCCCCATTGACAATAAAACCAAAGACCGATAAGTTGTTCAATGTTCAGCTCAAGCCATACTCCCCCTGGATAGTATCTCCCCCATAAACCTGCATCACAGCCATAAGCAGAAAAAAAAGGTTAAAACAAATGGGGAGAGGGGATTTCTGGATCCTCCTTATGCAGTAGGAGGTGGTTGAACACCGAGGTTCAACCGATGCTTCTCAAACACAGCCGAGGACAATGTCTTGGTCAGTATATCAGCCACTTGCTCATCAGTTCCAACATGATCCATTCTAATCACGCCTTGTTCAACCTTTTCTTTGATAAAATGATACCTTATTTCAATATGCTTTGTACGAGAATGCTGAACCGGATTCTTCGTAAGATCAATTGCGCTTTTGGTATCACAGTAAATCACCATTGGTTGCTGCACCTTATCACCAATATCTATTAGTTGCTGCTTCATCCAAAGCAGTTGAGTGCATGCCTTTATGGCAGAGATATACTCAGCTTCAGCAGCACTAAGAGAAGTACTTTCTTGTTTCTTGCTCAACCAGCCAACGCATTTCTGACCAATATAGAAAGCTCCACCACTAGTGGACTTTCTGTCTACCACATCACCAGCCCAGTCAGCATCAAAAAATGTGGATAATTCACTATCCCTACCTGCAGCAAAAAATAACCCGAAATTATGTGTACCTTGAATGTACCTCATGATTCTTTTTACTGCTGCCATATGTTCCTCTTTTGGATTACTCTGAAAGCGGGCCGCAAGGCATGTGGCAAAGACAATATCTGGCCTTGTCGCTGTCAAATACAGTAGGCTTTCAATGATCCTCCTGTACATGGTGGGATCAACAGATTCCCCATCCTCATGCTTTCCAAGTTTAGTTCCAACTGCAATTGGAGTTGACATTGGTTTGGAGTCTTGCATATTGAACTTCTTCAGTAGATCTCTTGCATATTTTTCTTGAGAAATGAAAGTGTATTCCTTCTTTTGAATCACCTGCATCCCCAAGAAATATGTGAGCTCCCCAATCATAGACATTTCAAATTCTGATTTCATGTGATTGGAAAATTCATCCACTGATTTCTTCCTACTGCCACCAAATATGATATCTTCAGTAGCTCTCTTGCATATTTTTCTTGAGAAATGAAAGTGTATTCCTTCTTTTGAATCACCTATAGCCCCAAGAAATATGTGAGCTCCCCAATCATAGACATTTCAAATTCTGATTTCATGTGATTGGAAAATTCATCCACTGATTTCTTCCTACTACCACCAAATATGATATCATCAACGTAGACAAGAACCATGAATTGATCTTTTGGAGAATTCTTTACATAGATATTGTGATCAACTCCTCCTATTTTGAATTCCAACTTCTTGAGATATGAATCCAGTCGTGAGTACCACGCCCATGGTGCCTGCTTCAAACCATATAGAGCTTTCTTCAGTTTGTAGACCTTTGTTTCATTAGTATCCAAAACAAAGCTCACTGGTTGTTCAATATAGACTTCCTCTTCGAGTACACCATTCAAGAATACTGTCTTGGCATCCATTTGATATACCTTATATCCTCTTTGGAGTGCCATGGGAAGGAAAAGCCTGATTGACTCCAGTCTAGCCACTGGAGCAAAGATTTCTTCAACATCAATCCCTTCAATCTGGGAGTATCCTTTACATACCAGTCTTGCCTTGTTTCTGATGACACTTCCATGCTCATCAAACTTATTTTTGAAGATCCATTTGGTACCAATCACATTGTGACCTTCTGGTCTCTGGACAACATCCCATGTCTGATTCTTGTCAATCTGATCTAACTCTTCATTCATGGCTTTTACCCAGGATTCATCCTTTGCAGCTTCTTCAAATGAGGATGGCTCCACAAAAGAAAGAAATGATGTTTGTGTGTTATTTCTCATCCTCCTTGTCTGTTTAGGTGCATTCATGTATCCAATTATGTTAGATGGATCAATTTCTGCTCTTCGATTTTTCATATGAGGTTCAGACGCATTCTCACCATCCAAGATTTCTACTTCAGATTCTTCGTCTGAGTCAACATCATGATGTGACTCTTGAGTATTTTGTACACCTTCCTCTATTTCTGTATTTGTATTTATTTCATGTTCACATTCATTATCATCTTCTATTTCATCAGCATAGGTACCATTTGAAGTATTTGGAGTTTTTCTTTCAATGATCTTAACATCATTGCTTTCCACAATCCTCCCCAAGCATTTATTGAAACACTTGTAAGCTTTGCTATTCATTGGATACCCAAGAAAAATTCCTTCATCAGCATTGTCACCATACTTTCCTTGGTTTCCTTCTTTATTTCGGATGAAACATTTTCTTCTGAAAACACGAAAGTATTTCAATAAAGGCTTCCTTCCATGCCACAATTCATATGGTGTCTTTATTTCTCCCATATAAAGCCCTGTTCGATTCTGAATGTGCACTGCAGCCTCAATAGATTCTTTCCAGTAATGGCAAGAGATACCACTCTCAATCAGCATAGTCCTAGCCATATTGTTGACCTGTCGATTCTGATGCTCAACAACTCCATTTTTTTGCGGAGTTCTCACAGCAGCTACCTCATGTTGTATTCCATGTTTTTCTAAGTAATTTTCAAACTCAATGGACGTGTATTCCCCTCCATTGTCAGATCGCAGGACTTTTATTATCCGGCCTGTATCGTTCTCTGCAATCCGTCGATAAGTTTTCATACAATCAATCACTTGTCGCTTCCTGTGGATAACCATTAAACAAGCCATTCTGCTATAATCATCAATGAAAAGGACGAAGTACCTTTATCCATAGGTTCCATCAACATTTATTGGGCCACATACGTCTGTATGAATGAGATCAAGAAGATGTGATTCCCTTTTCTTCTTTGGTCGATATGAACTACATACTAGTTTCCCACGAATACAAGCATCACAAGACTTTTCCCGTTCACGTTTTAGAATGGGAATATCCATGACTATCTTTAACTTAGATATCTTTTCCATGTCTTGTTGGTTAATGTGCCCTAGACTTCGATGCCATAAATTATTTTCTTCTTCAACAGACAAATAGCAGGAGTTCACTTTGTTGTCAACCTGATATAAATTTCCATCTGTTCTACTTCCTTTCATAAGAGAATTTCCTGTTTTTCCTTTTATAGTGTAGCATTTTTGATTGAAGGTTACTATGATCCCTGAGTCATAGAGTTGACTTACACTCAGGAGATTGTGGCGTAGACCGTCCACGTAAAGAACCTCAGTCTTCTTCAGCTCCCCGTTGGCGAGAGCAGTATTCCCGCTTCCTTTGATCTTCAAAGCACCGTCATTACCAAACCGTACTATTCCATCAACCTTCTTTTCAATGTTCATAAAAAGGTCATCATTTCCCATCATATGGGAAGAGCATCCACTATCAAGGATCCAGGTGCTGCAGCTTTTTGTAGCTTTGAGTGCTACTTCTGCAAGATTGGATTTCTCAATCTTCTTCTTCTCTTTCCATGAGATATTGGATTGAGCATAGGATAATGGTGGCCTTTTAATACATTCTTCTACATAATCTTATTCTTCATACCCATGATCTTCTTCCAGAGGTGAAAAACTGTTTGTGAGAACAACATCATCAGGAGGATGAGCACAGTCCCGTCTTTGAGTTTTGTATGAATTCCTCCTGTCGTACCGCTGCCTGCAATACATAGCTTTATGGCCAAAGTTAGAACAATTAAAACAGTAACCATAAAATATATTTCTTCTATAATATGGAGGATATGAAATCATTCTCCTTCGTTGACTTCCCATATCTTCTCCATTCAAGTAGCTCCTTGCCTCTTCGCAATATGTCATGGTATGGCCCAGATAGCCACAGAACTGACACTTCATGTGAGGGAATGTCTTCTCACCTAAATTTTTCCTCATACCTTCATCCTTGTGAGAATAGTTGAACTGCCTATCATTTCTGAATGTTTGAGGATAATTGTCAGTTCTCCTTCTAGTTTGGATTGAGGGTTCCTTTTTCCGCACTTCAGGCAATGTTTCGACATGTTCAACCTTCGTTTTGCCTTTCTTTTGGCTCTCTTTATTTCCAGCAGTTGATGTTTCAGCTTCATAGCCAATTCCACTCTTTCCCATGTAGGCGGGTCTTTGAACGCTCAAGATTTTTTCAACCCTATCTGAACCACATTTGGCTCTTGCCAGTAACTCTACATCTGAGAATCTTCTAAGAGGTATTTTCTCCCTTGATTCTTTTGAAAATGATTCAGTTTCAAGTTTACTTCTAAGAGTAAAAACTTCCTCCTCAAGACCCTCAGCAGTCTTGGACTTTTCTTCCAGTCTTGACGTGAGGTCATTGATGACCTTTCCCTGCTCCTCAATTCTCAGTTTTAGATCCACTACATCATCATTGCTTTCAAGGATTTTAGACTGAACTTTCAAAAATTATTCCAGACGTTCAATTTCAGTTTCAAGTTCATCAACATATTCTGATGATTCTTTGACCATTTCCTTCCACTTATTACATCTCTTACATTTACTCTCAAGCTTGGAGAAGGCATCCTTAATTTGAATCTTTGGATTATCAATAGTAGTAGTCTGATTATCTCTGTCTTTATTGATTGAGGATTCTGATATTTCAGTGGTAGCCATCATGGAAGCATGGTTTTTGGTTTTAAATTCTGGTTCTTCTTCCTCACAAAATTCAATATCATCATCTTCTTCTTCACAGACAAAACTCTTCCTCTGCATTTTCTTTCCAGATTTGAAGTCACCCTTTTTGAAAAACCTTTTCCGGGGGTTCTCAATGTCTTCAGCTTCGCTCTCATCATCATCTAACTTTCTTTGGCACTGAGAGGCAATGTGCCCAACTCTTTCACAATTGAAGCATGCAAGAGGTAGCTTACCTCTAAATTTACCTTTTCCCTTTTTCAACTTCTTGGCGATGAGGGAAAGAATTTCTTTTTCTTCTTCATTTTCACCACCACTATCTTCTGAAATTTTTAGTTTTTCCATGGCTTTGAATTCCATTTCCTTTCTCACGCGAGTCGTGGCATCTTCGGGTTTGACTCTCATCTCATATGCCACTAAACTACTTAATAAATCGTCCAGAGATAGTTTAGATAGATATCTTTCTTTGAGTGCTGACACATTTGCATTGTACATGGGAGGAAGTCTTCTCAAGATTTTATTTACGATATTAATGTCTTTGATTTCTTCTCCAAGACCTCGAATTTCTCCCACTACTTCAGTAATTCGGTTAAAAAATGAGTCTGCATTTTCATTGGGGTGCATCTTTAGGTCGTCAAACCTGTTGTGTAAAACTTGAAGTTTTGCCTCCTTTACCTTGCTATCTCCTTCATAAATGTTTTCAAGTTTATCCCACATAGACTTTGCTGAAGTGCAACTCATCGCCTTTAGATAGATCTGATCGGAAAGAGCTGTAGTGAATGCATTTTGTGCTTTAGCATCAGCATCAAGAATTTTCCTGTCTGTGTCTGTCATAGCTAGGCCTGTTGGATCAGTGACTTGTATTACTTACACAGTAGAAAACAAAACTTCCATTCCAAGAGATCTTAGATGAGATCTCATCCTATTCTTCTAGATCTGAAAATTATTTCCATCGAAGAGAGGGACTCCCCTAACATTGACTGCATTCTCCATGGCGACAAAGGACAGATTCAAATCCAACAAACTTTACCCTCTGATACCACTTGTAGGACCCCGGGACACCCTGAGAGGGGAGGGGTGAATCAGGGTGACCACTTTTTCTTTTAATGTGATGGATCTTGTTCCCACGTTGGTAGTAACTTGTTGAACCTGTATGATGATTATGATTTAGAAAGCAAACATTCACATGCACAGAGAAGACACGACCCTTTTTACTTGGTTCACCACTAAGGGCTACGTCCAAGGAGCATACGCCGACAGGTTGTCGGTCGTACCTAAATGCACTATGCTTCACTAGCTGTAGATTAAAAAGGTTCGGGTACAGTCACTCTGTCCCAGGCTCACTGTCTTTACAAAGGTTCAAGGATATCTCACTGCTTCCCTCGGGTCACTCCCGTTGACTCCCCCTGGCTCAATGCCGTTGGTGAAGTCCCACTCAGTTTATAGACATGAAGGTCTCTTCATCATTTGCATAAGAATTCATCCTTTGTTGTATGTAGATGCTCTATTGAAGTCCGATTCTCACCAGAAGAAGAATATCACTTTTCCTCAAAAGTATCGGGTAGTCTCTTGGCTTTCGGGCAGCTCCAAACAGGCTGGTGGGCTTCAGCAAAACCAGGCGCGCTTCTCCAAGACAGTTGTGTAAGTCCCACTATGGCGCGCAAGTCCAAACTGGCGCGCAAGTTTCATCAATGCAGCTGCATGACTCTTCCTTCCCCAACTACAAACTTGCGCGGTCCACTTCCTTTCTCTTCCAAACCGCCTTGGGCGCACAGCCAACAACCGGCGCGCAAGCTCTACTTGCGCGACAAAACTACCACCTGCGCGACTCGACCACCTGCGCGACGAGAGCTCAAACAATCTCGAAGTCTTGAGCTCCGTGAGAAATGAGAAGGGGTGGTCCAATATTTATAGGCAAACTGGACCCCCTGCGGGGCGGCGCGCAAGTCCCTCGACGGCGCGCAAGTCTTGTCTCCAGAACCTCTATCGCGCAACTCACTTGTGCGACCCAACCAATACTTGTGCGACCTTCTTTCCATAGCCAAATTTTGATGTTCTGATCCTGAAAAACATATGGCGCGCAAGTCTTTTATCCTCCAAGAGCACGGCACGCAAGTACCTTTGCCAAAAACACTTTACTTTATTGGCCGATTTTTAGGCCCAAAAATTTGGCAAACACCGAGAAACAGCGCCACCTTCACTACTGTTTTCTGCTTGAATGGTATGATCACTTTGTTGGTACACATCCTGAACTTCCACTGAGGATTGACAACAAACACAAACCATACGCCAAATCATTCTTTGAAGACCCTGGTTCCAACAGCAGGGTGGGTTTGGGGGGTACTGGTGGGGTGTGGAGGGGGGGATGGTGTTGTGTAGGGGGTGTTGGTGGGGTGTTGGAGGGGGTGGTGTTATGGGGTGAAGAGTGGGTGTGGGGGGGTACTGGTAGATTGTTGGAGAGGGGGAAGAGGGGTTGCAGGGTTGGTGTGTGTGGGGTGTTGGTGGGGTATTGGAGGGGGGCAGTGTTTGTGGGGGGCAGGGGGTGCTGGTGGGGGTGCTGGTGGGGGTGCTGGAGGGGGGTTGGTGTTGTGCAAGGTGGGGGCAGAGGGGGGTGCAGAGGTGGTACTGGAGAGTGGGGGTGCTGGTTGGGTGTTGGAAGCAGTTCATAGAGTATTTTTATTCCTTAGAGTGGTAAAAATCATGTGATACATGGTGTTTAAGGAGTGTGATAAAAGGGGTAATATTTCAAGAGCTTATTGAAATACCTTTAGGGATTTGGTTTACAAGGTTTTAGGAACCTTGGGTTTTTGGAATATTTATTGGATAATGGTCTTTGGGTGAGAAGGTTGATGTTAGTGAGAAATGTCATTGGGTGGTTGCTTTAAGATAATTAAGTGTGGTTGAGATCATCCTAGATCGGTAGTTCCTTTACATCTACACTAATTATTATTTAAATATTTCCTTGGATTTGTGGTTTAATTTTTATTTTGGATTCATTGTTTTGTTACTGGTGATATTGTGTTGTAATTTCTTTTCATTACTGATTACCATGGTAGTTTGTTCTCTAGTGATTTAATTATGGTTTAAATTTTTTTTAGATCATGAAGGCTTGACCGACAATAAAATATGAGCTCTAGAAATAGTTGAGGAACTTGTAACAAAAAGAGATTATAAACAGGTATTCTATTTTTTTAAATAATATTTCAATTACTTGTTTAAAATGACGTTTTGATTCTCTTTTAATTAGTAAATAACCCTCCTTCCACTTTTCTTTAAGGTAGTCTATGCTTCTTTTGGATGCCTTCAATAAAGACATGGCTTCTTTACCTTAGGCTTCTTTGAATACTCATCCCACTATTGATCCTGATCTTCTCACTCAAGAAATGATAAATGAGAAGTTAAAGAAAGCAGAGGATCTTAGTAATTTTAACATTGTTCTTAATGTCAAAGGATGCAAAGCAGTTTTATTTTTGTAAAGTTTTCTTGAATGCACTAATCATGATTTCCCTACTTATTTGGTTGATCATATATAATCTTATAATATAATGATACATGTTTCAGAATATGTACTTTTTAATTGATGCACATTATTGAATGCAACCTCATTTTTTCTTTCATTCCTATGTCACCCCACTCTCAACATAGGAAAAATATTAAATTAAATTAAATCAAAAGGAGTATGTTCTTAAAGGTTATTGATTTTTTATGTACTTCAGGTTATCTGGGGATGGTTGATGAAGCACAAAAATAAATGGAAGAGGTAGAATCACTAAAAATGTATATCGAGGTTTGATAATGAAATTTTAAATTGGTTTTATTTCTTTCTATTTTGTTGTTTATCTAACAGCACCCTCCTATTTTAGTTTCCTACCATACAGGAGCTTGTACTAGATTCCAAGTATACTACTATTGACGTTCTCATAGTGAGTGTATCTTTCTCTATGTTTTTTTTCTATATTTCTGTTGAGAAGTGAGGATATTGTCTCACATGATCTCAAAACAATTTCTAAGCCTCGGGGGATTATAAATATTAAAAAAATAGTGTTTTAATTCTTTTATAATTTTTTGTTGTTAGACCCATTATTTTATTGAAAAATTTTTATATTCTCGGAATTTTAGTTTCAGTTTTGAAAAGTGTGGACATTATTTTTTTCATTGATAAATTATTGTCATAAATTTTATTAAATAATTGAAATTTTAATTATGCCTCACACTCAAATGATAAAATATTTCCATAAAATGTTCTTATATCATTGGTAAAATTTGTCGTAAATTTATTGATATTGGATGATGGATGGTAGGCAGGAAAGCATACAGGAATATGATTTCCTTTTCTAACATTGTTTTGACACTTTGTCACACACTTCATCATATTAAATTTTATGAAATTGTTATATTTATAGTGCTTTTAAATGAAGGAGACTTATTTTTACTGTTGTGATATATTTGGTTGATGAGCTTAGATCATTTCCTTTTTGAAGTTACTACGAATTTAAATGGTTTTTTGTCACACTTACTTCTGACCAGGCCTAATTAAGTTTCATTTTCAGACTGAAAAGAAATTTCATGTATGTGACATATGTGGAGCATTTTTGAGTGTGTATAATTGGTAATACATCAATCTGATAACCTGATAATGGTTTTCACCTTTCTTAGTTTATAGTGAAGTATACTAGTGATGGGATTTTACATTATTCTGTTTTTGAACTTGCAATTATGCCTCCTTATTAATAGAAGGATTGTGTTGCAAGGAACTAAAGAAATAAAAAGTCGGTTGTCCAAATGGATTACTTGTTTGAGATTATTTTTCATTTTGAATAATTGGTGAATAAGTTTATTTGTTATGACTATTATAGGTAATGGTATATCATGTACTTTCACTATGTGCTTTTGGATACCAAACTGAGGAGTGTCCATTATTTTAGAAAATATTATAATGTGTTAACTAGGAGGTTTCATATCCCATGCACATGGATAGACTCTGTTATAGGGAATGGTGTCTCAATTCATTTAATTTTTTTTAAATTGAACAGAGGTAATCTTTCACTTATTGTTTATTGGGGTTTTCTTTTTGTTTTTATTTTTCAGCTTGTTTACCCTGTTAAATATTTGAATTAGTGTCTCAGTTTTTTCATTAGATATAGAAGGAATATCACTTTATTTGTGCATTGATTTTGAATGAATTATATGGATCTATGTAAGGGATTTGAGTAGGGGGAGTGATACTATTGGGGATGGTAGGGGGTGCTACTGTATTTTTTGTGTTTTTTATACAAATTTAAGAGGTAGAATGGTATGAGGCAAAGACAACATGGTATGAGGCAACAACAGCGTTGGCTTCTGGGTATGAGGCAGTACCTAGGTATAAGGTTGCGGCATAGGCTACTACTGCCGTGTATTTTTTCAATAGAATCCAGAAGCTATAGCAATGGTTTTAAACCATGCCTACGTGGATGAAAGCTACTACTACAGTTCCAAACCAGGGAAATATCCCTATTTCCATGGGAAGAATAGTGGCTATAGGTTTTTCCCTATAGCCACACTAATAGGAGCCATGGTTTATTAAACCATGGTTATATCCTTATTTTGTAGTAGTGGAAAACCTCATAATTGATGAGCCCTACCTCGATTATGGATCATTCATTTGTGAAGAATGTGTTCTCTAGTGATAATGAATACCCACTGAATTCGCTAGCCGTTGATACACCTTTATCTAATCATAATTAATCATTTGATGTCGATTTGACCACAAAGAACACTCTAATCCTCCTTTTACATATATAAAGGGTTATGCGGCTAACCCTTGACAAACTATCATAAGAGGGTATTTAGAGAGGATTTTAATTAGGTTATTCAATAAAAAAATTATTTATTTATTTTAATTAAACATGTCCACCAACGGCAGCCTCATATGTACATATAGTGACAACGAACCTTAGGTCATGCCTAGGGTAAACCCCAAGTTTTGGACTCAACTGTGATATTGGATTTCTGATCTGAGGCTCTATTCAGGATTTATTCTAATTTTTCAGGAAAACTATGCACGCATGACAAAAACACATTTAATATTTCTATAATATAAATTTCATTATCATCGGGCCTTAGATTCTCATGTTATCTTAGTTCCTGGATCTGAAAATATTCCCAATAATATTCTAAAGTCTTACATGAAAAAATCAGAGTCTCTACAATGGGATTGTAGATTAGAAATTACATCTCAATTAAATGAATCTAAACTAACATAAAATCTTAAAAATAAATAAAATAATTTTAAAATAATTTTCAATCATGTATTTTATAGATCTAATTTTATTTTTTAGGAGGTTAAGTGAAAGTTAAGAATGAATTCGGACACGAAGTAGGGGAACTCTCCAACCCACCTTATTTTCATTGGTTATGCCTTATCTCTCTCTACCTCAATTTATATCTCTATTTAACATTATATAATGATTAAAAATTCTATAAATATTTATCTTATATATATACTTATCTTTTTTATCTCTTTCTTTGTTGGGGATATACACACTATTTAAGTTCTCTTCCCAAATCACTCTTTTATATAAACTCAATTTATGGGAACATACTATTTTGTATTTCATATTATGAACCACCCTAATAAATTATTTTAATCATAAAAAGCTTTCTATAAATAATAATTATTTTATATAGAACCCCCCCCCCCCCCCTATATCACTTTTTTTATGAAAAATATGATTTACATTCTATCTTTAAAGATTCTGTGCCATTTTCTTAAAACCTCACTAAAGATGTTCAATTCCAAAATTAATTCTCCGCATTTAGGAAATTTTATTCAAATAAGATTTATAATTGATTGATTTGATTATTTATAAAAATAATAACAATCAAAATATTTAATTCCTTATTCTCTTTTGAATCCATATGATATATCCTTTGATTATGATTTGAGGTAAGATTATGTGAAACATTTCTTTCCATGGGTATTTGTTATGGTTATTCCTTATGATTGATTTCCATATGTGTCACACATATGCATGTAGATGTTATTATGGATGCTCCCAAATATCCTCTAATGCATTGGGTAATGTTTATATCTCATGAGATGATATGTGTGGGATTATAAAGTAAACCTAATCCATTATGGGACTCTATCCTCCATGATATAATATCTTGGCAGTGAGCCTTGAAATATACTTATGATTTCATTTATTATGATGTTACCACATTCTATGATGTTATGATATTGTGATTACATATTTATTATGTCATAATTACTTATTATTATTCATGATCCTTTCCTTTTATGATATCATTTTATACCATTTCAATCATATGCTTTGCTCCTTTTTCATTCGTATTCCCTTATTAAGAATTATATCTCACCCCTTTATTATGTATTCCCCATAATATCATATGAAAATTTATAATCTCAAAGGGATATAGTATTACTTTATTGAGATTAAAATAAATATATTTTATTTTAGATTCATAGTGATGTATTATGAACCCGGTCCCCTAAATACACTAGGACATTTGGTTCTTAGGTTGTGTTTATTGGATATTTATGTTGAAAATCATGTAATAATATGTGTAGGAGGCCTGGGTCACTATATTAAACTACTTGAGTAGACCTACAAACATGTAAAAAGTTGATATACTAGCCCACACACCAGTATCAGACCTCATTCTAGGGGAATAGCTAAACGTTTTTGAAAGTGGAGTATTATGGTATGCAGACATGGTGAATTATTTGGTAACATATCAAACTCCAACCCACTTAAATACACACTAACTATAAAACTAAGATTTGAATCTATATATTACATTTGGGAAGATCCATTTATTTAGAAAATTTTCAATGATAAAATGATAAAAAGTTTTTCTCTTGAAATTAAAATAGAATCTTTTTTTTGTCACACTTTATCTTGTAGAGAAAATTTTGGACCCCCAAAGTATATTAAGAAAAGTCTTAGAATATAGAATTTATTATCTCACCTTGTTCAAATATTCTCATAAGTTTAGTAAAAATGATAAAATTTCATTTTTTGAGAAAACATTCAAAATGAAAAGAAATGTCACAATGAACCATTAGAAGTTGTGAAATTTTTGAAGTTTGGGTCATAGATTTCATTGAACCATTACCAATGTCATATGGAAATTCTTATATTCTACTTATAGTGGATTATGTTTTGAAATTGTAGGAAGTTAAATACACCAAAACTAATTATGCTCTTGTTGAGTGTGATTTTGTTAGGCATAACATATTTTGTATGTTTAGAGTGAAAGGGACATCATTAGTGGTCAAGGGACCCATTTTTTCAATAGGAGAATGGAATCCTTTTTTGTAAATATATGTGGAGTGTTATAAAACATAAACACCCTATCACCCACAAACCAATGGACAATCCAAATTATCCAATAGATAAATCAAAGGATTTCTATAAATTACTTTCATACTAAATATGAAGGGTTGGAGACAAAGGTTGTAAGTTAACTTATGGGATTATAATACAACCTATGAAACACCCATATTAATGATCATATACTGATTAATTTAAGGGAAAATCTACTACCTACCCATTGAATTAGAATAAAAATATTATTGTGATGTGAGAGAGATGAACCTAGATCTTGACAGAGATAGAAAGGAGATGAAATTTTAGCTACAAGAGATAGAAGAAATTAGAATATAATCTTTTAAAAAATCTAGGATTTACAAAGAGAGAACAAGAGTAGCTCATGGAAAGCTAATTCAAAAGAAAACCATCAATCTTGAAGATCAATTGTAGCTATGAAACTCCAAACTCAAGATAATGCTATGTAAAAAAATTATATATGGTAAGGAAACTTTATACTTACTCGTATATAACCTTTTGGTGTTGTGTATATTGAAAAGGAATGACAATAAACCTTATTCACTATTAAATTTCACATGTGGAAGAAGTTTCATAGGAATCTACTGCAAGAACCAGTGGATGAGATCATACTCCTCTATCCCATTTATCATTGTAAACCCACCAAGTTGTTCCTTTCCTTAAAATTTTATTCCATGCTATGATTTCATTTAAAATATTCTTACATGAAAAATCAACATGAATGTGTTAAGGACATTGCATCAATTAAGTATAGTAGAGGGAACCTTGTAATTTAGGAACATTTTAAATTATTTGTTTTTGTGTCTTTTTCAAATTTCCATGTCTTTTGTTTTCCATTTTTAGTGTTTTTTATAAATTGTAAGTTTAAATTAAATACCCTTGAAATATTTTAGACCATGCCAATGTTGAAATACTGATTTGAACCATCAACTCACCTTATATTAATGTTTAAATGAAATTGTTTTGAAATCTAAATGAATGTATTTCATATAAAACACATTGATTTGAAACTCATTCCATGACGTACTACCCTTTATTTTTAAACACACAACTGATAAGATTCTAAATCAATTTTTATAATTTATTTACAATGCCATAATTTCTTGAGTAAACCAAGACATGAATTATTAGAATTTAATAAATAATATAATTAAAACCTTAGATAATTCAAGGAACATGTGATTTATATTATTGAGGAATTATTTAGATTTTAAGGATATTTTTTAGTAAACTCTTTTTCAATATTACTTGTATATTATTCCTTGTAGCCCTTATAATCTAGGAATGAATTTGTTAGAAAGTTGCAATACTAGCCCAGAATCCCTATCCACCTTTATCTAAAATCCTTCGCATAATCTATGTTTAATTTAATTGGGCGGATAAAATAAGTGGAAATTAATTAAATGTACATAAAGAAGAAAATATAAACAATATAATAATAAGTCATGATAATTTGCGAAACATTGTATTGAAAATAGAAACACACATTGACTAAGTAAATGGATTTTTCATTAGTAATATTTTTAAGTTCACTTATCTGAAATACAAGGTTTAAGTGTGGGGATATTGACATGTTAATATTTTCATACATTTTTTCTCGAGAATAAATGATTTTAAACCCACCATTTTGAGAAAATATTTTGTTTTATCATAATTTTTATTTTTAGGAATAATATAATGGTTGGTTAATAAATGGTTTAAGTATTGTTTTTTAATTAATTATTTGATCCTTTAGAATAAATCCTACATTTATTTTTGGATGTGATGATGATAATTTTAGGTATTTATAGTACATTATTAATAATTAAAGAAGTTTGAAGATGATATAGAGAAGATTGAAATTTATGCAAAACCACATGCGCAAATTGATCCATGTAGGAGAATTCCACATACATGAAGTCATCCTCATATAGAAATTTGACTATGTGAATACAACCATGTACATGAATCCTCCCATGAATGGGTATTTAATGGATGAAAATTAAGCCATGTACAGGAAGTCGACTATGCCTTCATCCATGTATAAAAATTCAACAAATATAAATTTTGGTTATGTCATCATCCATGTATGTGATTGGTAGATATGTGAGGAAATATTTCAGTTATGTAGGAGTCCTCTATTGTAGTGAGTGAAGAATCAAATGCACTTCAAGTTGAAGCCTTGATATTCCACATCATTACTCATAAAACCTTTCAGAGGATACCAAGGACTTATGCATGTTGGGTATTTTTTGAAGAGCAAATAAGAAAACCACATTTTTTTAAGATAATAAAATCAAAATTTAAATTTAAATTTTCAAGAAAGAGGGATGATTTTTAATAATTAAAAAAAGAATAGATTCTAAGGTATTGACCATTGAATTTAAATAAGTGAATCATGTTCCTATAAAAGGAGAGGATCGGGCGCTAGAGAAGAATGCTTGATAGAACTTTTTACTTGTGATGTGTGCCTACACTCTGTTGTTTTCTTCTATTTCTTGTTTTTATTCCTGTTTTAGTCTAGAATTATTTTCTCTTCCCCTATCTCCCTGGTTTCCCTTCACATAGAATGGTAAACTATGAGTATCCTTGGAATAGAAGGCTAAACCTTTTTGAACTTCTTGAGGTCATGTTCTTCATAGAATATATACCTTTCTTTATTATGTTAAATTTGTTTCAATAAAAAAAATCAGTCTTTATTATAAAGTGTGATCATTTTTTTGTTTTAGATTATTTTAATGTTCATTTACTATTGAAATGATCAATTATATTCCATCATCAAATTTTATTCCATATACGACGGAACAGGCTAGAGAAATTTGGTGAAGTGATTAGTGATCATCAGTATGTGTGGATACAGTAGTGGGAATTTTTTTCTATATAATAAAAATAAGACCCTATTGGGAATTTCATAAGTCAAATATAATTATCCTCCAAAACACTTTCACACATAGGAAGGATGGTATACTAAGCAGAGATATTAGTTAGTTATATTCTCACCATCACTATCTATTCATGGGAGAGAGAAGAAGTAAATGTGGTATCTCTCTCTTACCAAACTAGCATAAGAATATTGGATGATTTTGGAAACATGATAGAATTCCAATTGGTTTATCCAAAACTAGACTAATCACTGTTTAATTAATTATTTTAAAATTTATATTTAAACTACTTTATAAGTTCAGGAAATCACAAGATAAAATCAAAACCATTCTTCTTTAACCAATTTAAAAGTCACAAAAGGTTTCTATGTGCACTCCTCTCTATAAGACAAGATAAACTTCCACTATAACTATACTAAAAATTGGTAACAAATTTATTTTTGATTCCATAAGACATGGTGTGTTTATATCATCTATGAATAATATAATCAAAATTGGTATTCTTCAATGGTATATATTTTTAATCTCAACCCTGTGAAAATCATTTTTTAACTAAATCATTAGAATTAATAGATAGAGAAACTCCAAACGAATTATTTTTTATCAAAGTTGTGTAATGGTAGAGTGGTAAAAAATTGTATCTAGGATTCTTGGACATTGGGAAACCAAAATATATCAAAACTAGGTATACTGGATGATACGATCAAATGATATGATCAGATAGTTTGATAGGATGATAAAGTAAATTGATATCAATCAGATGATATATATGGAAGGTGTGCTCATGAGTTATACTTCATCACTCAAAATATAGGTATTGTGTGAAATAAAAAAGGTAAAAAACTAAGAGTCCTATTTTGAATGATTTGGTAGTTAAAACTATTTACTAGAATGGGGATTTTAGGTAGTGGAAGAGCTTGATTGAATGGAGGATTGTATGTGGATATTTAACTGGACGGAATTATTCCATCATACATCGGAGGGTGGCGATTTTTGGATGCATCAACTTGACCCTAGTATAAATCATAAGGTGAATCACTTATGATCAAACATACTGATTGATTATAATCACCCTCTATTTACATGAATCAAATAGTGTTGTAGTGTTCCCCATAGATTAGGACACAATTCTTAACCACATAAAACTTTTTATTCATGTGTCATTTTATTTTCATCGTTGTATTCTGGTAGTATTGTATGTTCATTTTTTGGTGGTTTTTTTTATGTTGTGGTGATTTTGGTGTTTTATATTTCATTTTCTATATATATTAGCAAAAGTTTACATTTTGGTACTTTTTTTCACCTTGTAACTTCTGGTGGATATAATCCTATGGGTTTATCGTATGGTAGTTGTGATCCTAACTGATAAAGAATAACACATATGATTTGTTTCTCTTATGTTTAATTTTTAATTTCTCATGTTTTCAATAAAATAATAATCACATATTTGGTTAATTATAATATTAAAAGAAGTTAAAGAGGTAAATGCTCTATTAAAAGTTAGAATTTTTAGATTTATAAGGCTAAAATTTGGGATTATCCACTCCCTTGTGCTAGACATATTCACATTAGGTAGGGTTTGAGAAGAATAAGTTTTTACCATAAATTGGATGTCATTTGAAGATTCTAGAAAATTCAATAACATATCATATTAATGTTCAGTAATAGAAAATGAGAATATAGTATTCAAATGTCTCATAATATCTCATAGTTTCATTTCATGCATCAAGAAAAAATTAGAAAATTATTTCCCGTGACCAAGAAAAGTGGATATATCCTTGTTATTGTTTATTAAATTTCCATGAAAGTCAACCAAATTAAAACACTACTCATGTAAATTCCCTTTATTACTAAAAAAATTGAATAATATAACTCATTTCAATCTATAATATTGTTCCATAGTGTCTCCATTTTTATGGTAGTAAGTACACATCATATTGGATTTCCTAATAATAAAACCAATAACTATGGTTGATGGTTCAAATAGGGGCTATGTTTGGATATGAAATCCTATCTATGTTTATTTCTCTAATAACTAAATTATAGAATTATTTCATACCCATAAATGGTAAATGAATAAGCACTTGTGGAATAATATTATAATAACCTCCATTGAGACCATTAATAAATTTTAACACTTGATCCTTCAATTATATATCAAAAAACTTTTCAAAACAAATTTCATTGTAATTTCCTAAAGAAGGGTGAATTTTTTATATATATAATCAAAGTTCCTCACATAATTCACTCAATTAGTAATACTATTCAACATAAATCTTATTAAATTAAAATTTAAAAAATTAATTGATGTTTCAATTTTTCTATTTAGAAATAATCATATTATTCAAAAAAATTCTTCAAAATATCTTGAATTTTATCAATGGGATTTATGTAAAAACAAAAAATAAAATAGGAGTAAAAAATGGATTTAATAACTATTTCATTATCAAATTATTATAGCAACCCAATAAATAATAAATATTACCACAAAGATTAAGAGGGTATGGTATGTTATAATCAATAAAACCTAATTTATTCATAATTGGTAGGGAAAGAAGAAAATTCATACTCTAATACACGTAATTTTTAGAATTCAATTACTGAGATATAATTAATTCTTTTTTAGTTGTCATAATAATGAATATGGAATGAAAAATATGGATCTTTGACATGGGAGGGATGAATTTATGAGATTTCAAAAGAATCTGAAAGTGATACCTAACTCATTATTGTTGAGAGATAAGGAAATCATTGAATTGTAGGTTATAACAACTATAAATAGTGTAGTTGTATTTTTATTTCTTTAAATCCAACACAAACACGAGGTGGACAATGAAATCCATAGGATACATGAAATTATGTTGTTTTCTATGAATCTTAGAAGAAAAATGTTGGGGTTTCACTAAATGTTAGTCCCCATTAAACATCCCAAGAAAATGTATGGATTTATTTTGGTTTATAAAATTGCAAACAATATTGAAACATGATTAATGTTTTGAATAGAACAGGTTACAAAAATACATGAATACAACAATACCTTTATTTAATTCTTGTAAACATAATCTTATATGATGACTGAAACAAAATATAATCAAAGAATGAGAATAAAAATTTTAGATTCATGTTAAAACATTTACAGAAGTGAACATCATGTTTTACATGTCTCGTAGAAGTAATAATCCTCATCTTGAACAAACAAAACATCCATGATGAATCAAGGATAATAGAGAATCAATCATCAGTAGTAATAGTCAATATAAATATGAAATAGAAGAACAAGGAGGACACCACCATGCTTTAGACAATTTCCCTACATAAATGGGTAAAGGGTTTTAGGGTTCCACTATGAAAATAAACATAAGGTGCAACAGATACAAGAAGTATGAAATAATAGAAACTATAGAAGTAAAATGCACCAGAAGAATCTATAAAAATTTAGTATTCTTACATATCTATGACTTGTAATGAAATATATCTATGTATGAAACATATACCCCAAACCATGGATAAACTCAAAATAAATGCAACACAGAACCAAATAAAACTTATAAAAACATGGGATCACCAATAAAAAGACATGAAATAGTAGAATCAAACCCCCTTTATAGAGATTAGTCTCACCTATATTCCATAAAACACCCTCCATGTTGTAGGTATTGATCATTTACATCAAAAATAATTCCCTCCATCCTCATTGTTGTTGTCTATTCAAAAGGAACATAGAGGAACATCAGGCGAACATCCGAGATCCTCACCAATCATCGAGGATGAACAACCTACTTCTCAATTTATATTTCTCCATCAAGGAAGAGGAATACATAACCTCTCATATATTTTCTTCTCTAGATATCTAAGTGAAAGCCCATAGTAATCCCCCTTCAATGAAACCCAATCCAAAAGACTAGTCACCCACAAAATTGAGTGGCACACCCACCCTGAATCCAAGCACCTCAAAAGAGTAAATAAGGTGGATAAAAACTATTATAATATATCAAAATCATAGCCACATATGGTTGAATAAAAATCATTCCATCTATAAATTCAAATAGAAAACTAAAGACACTTAGTGATTCCATATGAAAAGGGGGTTATAAAGGAATTGAACATGTAAGGGTCTCACAATTACCATGTAAGGGTTTCCACATCCTATATGTAAGGGTATCCACACCCCCCATATAGGAGTATCCACATATGAAATAATAGGTGTGGAGAACCAAATGAACCAAGGCAAAAAAACCATCATTTAATAAATCCTACAATTATTTATAAAATAAAATGTAATTAATATCATGCCAAAAATAAACAATTAAATGCATATAATCAAAGCCATTTAATTTGAAAAAACTATAATGAATGAAAATTTAGAAATATCCACCATGCATATTAAATGAACAAGCTTAAAACACCTAATTTTTCCTAACCCACCTAACTTATCACATTGATTCAGGAGAACATGAAATCATGATCAATTATAAGAATACGTTATAAAATCCCCTATGTTCATCTCAATTACACACATCATCCTAAATTCAATGAAATATAATGTTAAATGATAAAATATAATTAGAAATGATTTGTAAATATAAGTAAAAGAATTAAGTGAACTCATACCTTCACTTTCCTAAGATTCCCATCATTACATACTTGCAACCCAACTGAACCCTTACCATCATAGGTCACAAAGAAAATATCTTATTCATGAAAGACACCAAAAAACCATAGTATATATTACTCAACAGTAAAAACTTTTTAAAACAAAAAAAAACCTCAAATGAATAATCCTAAACAAGAAATATTATAAAAATGCACCAATAATAATAGTAAAATAAAAATCCACTGAATGTGGGGAATTATTGTCTACTTTGGGACTCTCTTTATAGATTTGAGTAATGTTCGTGAATCCTTATTAATTTACCAAGTATGAAAATGATCTTTCCTTTAGATCTGACAATCAATGATTGATATGTATGAGATTTAGAGAATCTTGTATATGTGTTTGAGGTTCTTCATCGATAGAGAATCATCCGTATTTATTAGATATTATTATTCAATGGTATCCTTCAACACATTATATAGAAATCTCTTGGTCATTATGATAACCATACTAGTTTTAAAGCCACTCAATGGGGCACTTGAAGTTTATTATCGTTCAGAAGGATAGAGATTATTTTAGAGTTGGGATTGTACCCACAGATGGGCTACCTACATATCCTTGTTAGAAAAGGAATCAGAACCCACATAGTTTGAGTGAAGAAGTATGGGGTTTATGCATGATTAATGGCCCAAAGAAAGATGTCATAACTACTTTTACACTCTAAGAACATGTGAGTCATGCTCGGTGTGAGAAACAAGAGGTATTAGTAAAACCTGGAGATTGTGCCATGAAAGATGAAATCATAAGAAATGATGTGGGGCTTACGTATGTATGACCACCCAAGATATATGAGGATCGGGATTTACTTCAGGGAAGAAACCTGAGAACAAGGTCCATAAAGGTATATGTGCTTTATGGAGATTTAAATACTTAACTTAGGGATTACTCCTGAGAAGGATGCCCAAATTAGAGAGGGACTAATGATTGGGTTTTATTCCTAAGAAGGAAGTGCAAGTAAAAAGAAATTAAGCCTGGGGCTTACTCCTAGAAAGGAGGCCCAGGTTAAGGGGACTTGAGATCTGGGGCTCAATCCTAAAAAGGAGGCCCAGGTTAAGAGAAATTATGATTGGGTATTACTCCTAAAGAGGATGCCCATGAACAGAGAACATCGGGCTTACCCCTAAAGATGATTCCCAGATTAGAGAACTTTGGGCTTACTCCTAAGGAGGATGCCCAGATTAGGGAACTTGGGGATTACTCCTAAAGAGGATGCCCATATTAGGGAACTTGGGTCTTACTCCTGAGGAGGATGCCTAGATTAGGGAACTTGGGGCTTACTCCTAAGGAGGATGCCCAGATTAAAGATCTTCTCATCTTAAAGGATGAGGTTGAATGAAGGAAATCTCTAACCTTAGTGACATAAAGTTATGTAAATCACAAAGTTTTGAGAGATGTTCCACAGAATTCCTATCAGATAAGGAAACCAACAAAGAAACCATGCCATAAATGGATTTGAAGAAGGTTTTGAAGGCTTTCCTTGAAGAGGAAAGGTGGATTTGAGGAAAGGAGGTGAATTGGAAGGAGGTGCACAGGTATTGGTCTGGCGCACAAGTATACTTGCGTGACATGAGTTCACTTGGGCGACGAAGAACCTGTGAAGTGATACTTGGGAGACTTTGAATTGGATCCCTTAGTATCATCTCTATAGGCTTTCAGATAGGTGGCGCGCAAGTTTCTTTGAGAGGGAAAGGTGGCGCACAAGTATCATCACTTCCCTTAATGGGTGGACACTTAGGCACGCAAGTATTGATGAGTTCTAATACTTAGGCCTTATTCATCCTCTTAAGAGCTTCCATTCTAGGTAAAGAATTACCTTAGAAGTGTTCAGAAGACTTCATACGGAGACTTGGGAGACCAGAGCTTGAATCTTAGTTTTGGATTTTTTGTCCTCGAAATGGGGGGCCCACAGGGGGTATTTATAGGCCATTGAGGACCTTGGGAGAAAAAATAATAGGGCGCTCAAGTGACTTGTGCGACCCATATGTGGCGCGCAAGTATACTTGCACGACCATAATGAAACTTGTGCAACCCATGCTTAAAGAGTTCCTTGTTCATGCCTTTTTCAATTTCTAATGTTCTTCAAAGGATGACTCTCTTTGTGGTTAGTTATTCCCCTTTTCCATTCATTAAACTCTATGACAGAAAGGATCATCAAAAAATTCCCCCCCTCAGAGTTGGATTTGAGAAAATAAGGAGGATTTGACTCTGAGGAAAATGAGAAATAAGGTACTGCGGTGTGCAAGTAGTAGGTGCACAGGTATGCTTCTGGTGTGCAGGGTCCGGCGCGCAGGAGTACGGACTTGCCTATAATTATGGGTGAAATTCTCGTCCAAAGCACCCGGATTTAATAGAAACTCGCTCTCGTCACGCAATTGATCTCTCGTTCGCGCAAGTGACATGGATTTCCGCTTGTTCGTGCTTCTGTTTGTGTCGCGCTTTTGCAGTGAGTTTCTGACTTGTGTGCGAGTACTAACGCGGTAAAACTCATGCGACCAACATGGACTTGTGCACCAATATGGGAATTGCACGCCTTAATTCCTTAGCCATTTTTTCACTTTTATTCATAAATTTTATGAAAAACCAACTTACTTAAAAGTCAATTAATCGATCTTTGTGCAGATTCAATGGCTCTCAGAAGAATCGGATCGGCTGATGAGTTGTCTAGAAAGGGGATTGATGACATGATGAAAATCGTTGGCCATGACTATTATAATATCTGCAACAGCACTCTCCCATAGTTGGCCAAGTACTTGAAGAAGTATCATCTTAATTTCCCACAAAGCATCTACCCGCCTTTGTATGGCTTTGCAAGGATTCAACGTTCCAGATGCAAAGAATTATATGCCCGAGATTCAATCACATTGCTACCTCTCTATTTCGATTATGCTATGCATTAAGAGCAGCAAAAATGGTGTGAACTTTCAAATTTTTCCTTTATTCCATTTCCTTGTGGATATAAAAATGGAAAACCCATGGGCTGATATGTTTTCCGCTGCCGGTTGGTGGAGAGAAGATGATATTAGAACAATATCTGAAAAGAGTACTCTCTCCAAATGTCTCTTTACTTTTAATGATCCATTCTTAAATCCATGTATCCATCTTCCAAGCCTCTTGGACAGAAACAGAGTCACTATTTGATCTGTAGAAAATTTTCTCAAACTGCACTCAAGAACATTATATTACAATTTTTCCAAGAAGATCTGGTATCACTGTGTCTCTTATTGTATCCAGTTGAATGAATGAATTCCAGGTGGTTGCTGATGAAGCTAGAGATTCCTTAAATCAAATTAAGAGTTATGTTGAAAGCCTCTTGTAATTAATGAAAAAAGAAAAGAGACTCCAGTCTGTGGATGTCCTTCTAACTCTTGTGCATCAATTAAAAACACTTTAATCTTCAATAATTTGGTGTCTTCATTCTTTTGCTACTTTATTTAAATTTTTACCTAAGCCAATGGACCTAGTAAGCATAGTTTGATTGTGGCTAGGATTATAAAAATAACCCTACAAACTTTGAATCTTTTTATTTCTCAATATTACCTAAATCATAAAAAATGTATGTTTAGTGAACTAGGACTTGACTTTTGTTCATATTTCCCTTGTCTTTTTTGGGCAATTTAAATTCATGCATGTCGGACATAAAAAGGATAATGTTTAAGGTCGAAATAGCTTTGACCGAATGGAGTAAAAATGAATCAATTACTTGATAATTTATCTGAAAACATATTACCACATTCAAGTATGGGGGAAAACATGTAAATTATGACGTAAGAAATTTTTAATCTGAGGAATGATATGAAAAAAGGGCTAAAAGGAATTAGAAGAATTATTTCCTAAGAGTGAAGTTACCATTAGTTAACAAACCCGTTAGGGGGTTGAATTATGCAGGTCCACTTAAGGACATTGGCTGAATAGTCAAATAATAGTATCTTTTGGCTGATAGGTCCATTCTATAGACTACTTATTCAAGGCCTCCTAAGGGCACATGCTACATAGTCAGGCAAAAAAACTCTCAGAAATTTTACTTTTCTATTACTAAAAAGCTAGTGAAAGTTTATGGAGATTCAAATTTTCCAAAGCATAGAGTCTATTGTATGGAGAGAGGTACTTGAATATGAAGAGGATATTTCCAATCAAGATTTTCAAATAATTGGATGAATGTCACTCTTACGAAGGTCTTCCCCAAACGTAGGGAGGTGAAATATAAACCATAGACTTAAATACTTTTAGATCATGAAAAAGAGTATGGGGAAAAATATGTTAAGGATTGATATTTTTGCAGATCCCTACATATTGTCGTTAAGAAAAACAAGGAAAAAAGAGTTTTTCCTCCCAAGAATGAAGTTACCACTATTTGACAAACCTATTAGGGGGTTAAATTATGCAGGGCCACTTAAGGTCATTGGCTGCATTGTCAAATAATAGCATCTTTTGGCTGACAGGTCCGTTATGTAGACTACTTATGCAAGGCTGCCTAAGGGCACGTGTTGCATAGTCAGGAAAAATAATTTCCGGGTATCAGACATTTTGTGACCAGAAGTCAAGAAAAGGGTTATGGAGATCTGTAATTATTTAAGGTTAGGAGTATGACACATGAAAAATGGGTATTGTCCAATGTATGAAGTAGATACATAGACCAATGCTGACCATAATCATGTTGTGGCTGGGTCCTGAATTGAGATGTTGGACTTCACTACATATCTCATTAGAATGAGAATCAAGCCAAATGTAGTTCTTGAAATACAGTTTAACGTCGTGTGGGATGAGAATGTAGGAGATCTTAGTTTATTGTCATAGAGATCGGACCATAATAAGGAATACACATTGTGTGTTTTATAAACCTGATGTGAATGAAGACCAGGGTTTTCATACCACATTTCTGTTTTCATAGGGGGACTTTTCAGCCAAGGGACTGAAAGTTGAATTTGGGGTTAGGACCAAATACTTGGGGCTGGATTCGAGGGATGCTCGAACGTTCCTACATATCCCATAAGGATGGGAATCAAGCCGCACGTAGTTCTTAAAATACCCTTTGTAAAGATTTGGTTCGTACAAGTGAAGGGTGAAAGGGGACTTTAGTGCAATGATTGTTTGACCCAAGATTAAATGTTCAGGAATTACCATGTATGCACGTAGTCTTTGAAATATGACATGATTGGAGATCAATGTCAATGATGATTCCCTCTCAGGCGAGGGACAATGGGGGACTGTATATTTTAACGTCATATAGCAAGGACTATGGTGCTGCACAGTTTAGTGTTATGTAGCAGGGACAAAAGGGACGTACACAGTTTAACGTCATGTGGGACGAAGTTGAACCAGCGTGAAGATATTGGTTTTGGGCTGCTTCGCGGATCAACATCGTATGAGACGGAGGTGAACCGACATGAAGAGATTGGTTTTGGGCTACTTCACGGATCAACATCGTATTAGACGGAGGTGAACCGACATGAAGAGATTGGTTTTAGGCTGCTTCACGGATCAACATCGTATGAGACGGAGGTGAACTGATGTGAAGATATTGGTTTTGGGCTGCTTCACGGATCAACATCGTATGAGACAGAGGTGAACCAACGTGAAGAGATTGGTTTTGGGCTGCTTCACGGATCAACATCGTATGAGACGGAGGTGAACCGATGTGAAGAGATAGGTTTTGGGATTGAACCTCAGGAGGTTGCCTACATACCCAGCCTAGAAGGCAAGGATCAAAGTCCGCGTAGTTCGATTAAGAATGAATTGTTGATCAAGTTGTACTTGAGGACAACCCGAAGATGGTGTTGGGACTTACGCATGGTTAGTGGCCCAGAGAGGGTGTTATGGTTGAAGTTTACTCTAATATCGCGTGAGTCATACTCAGTGTGAGAAACAAGAGGTAGCAACAACCCTAACGATGTACAGTTTAATTTCATGTAGGACATAAGGGACAGGACACAGTTTAACGTCATGTTGGACGAAATAGGGGACTATGCGGTTTAATGTCATGCAGTAAGGACAATGGGGGATGTGATGTTTAAAGTCTTGCAGTACGGACTATGGTAGTTGAAGGTCATATGCATGGACCAGTGCTACACAGTTTAGCATCATGTATCTAGGAAAACATAGTTTAACGTCATTTTGGATGAATAGAGGGGACTATGCAGTTTAATGTCATGCAGTAAGGACAATGGGGGTTGTGCAGTTTAAAGTCTTGCAGTAAGGACTATGGTAGTTTAAGGTCATATTCATGTACCAGTGATGCACAGTTTAGCGTCATCTAGCTAGGACAACACAGTTTAACATCATGTTGGATGAATATGTATTTCTGTTACACATAATACTTCTTCAAGAATCTTGCATTGGTTAGAGTTGTAATGAGTTCTCCATCCATTTAGATTAAATAATAATCTCCATTGGAGTAGACCTTATGTATTGAGTAAGGTCCTTCCCAATTTGGCGCAAGCTTAGGAGGTTTCTTTCATGGTATCATTGGAGTTTTGAGAACCAATAATAATTCTCCTTGAATGAATAAACTGATATGAACTTTTTTGTTGAAATCTCGTGCTATTCGATTCTGATAGACTTCCAAGTGGTACAGGGTTCACAATCTTTTTTTATCTAATCATTCCAATTCATCCAATCGCTTTTGAGATTGTTCATCTGTAGATGACTGATCACAAATGGATACTCTGAGTGAAGTTAATTGAACCTCAATGGGAAATACTACTTTTGTTCCATATACGAATTAATATAGAGTTGACCACATAGCATTACGGGTGGTGGTTCGATAAGCCCATAATTCATGAAAAAGTTTATCAGGCCATGATTTCTTATCTTTATCCACCATCTTTTTCAGTATGTTTTGAAAGAGTTTTATTTAAGGATTCTATTGGGCCATTGGATGATAAATGATACCAAGATTAATGGTTGGATTTGATGTCGTATTCTTGATACAACTTCCTAACCTCGAATGAACAGAAGTTGGTGCCATTATCCGTCAATATGGTATGAGGGACACCGAATCTGGTAATGATGTTAGACTTGATAAAGCTAACAATTCTTTTAGAACTAACTTCTTTGAGAGGTATTTCCTCTACCCATTTGTAAAATAAGTCAGTAGAAGTAATAATATACTTAAACTTCTTGGATGTAGTTGAAGGGTAAGGTCCTACTACATTCATTCCCCATGTGGAAAATGGCCATGAGTATTTAGTTTTATAAAGCAACTCTGGGGGTTGATGAATGAAGTTGGCACATACTTGGAAATAATGACACTTCTTAGTGAAATCAACACAATCTTGTATCATTTAAGGCCAAAAGTATCCAAGCCTTCAAATTTGATCGGACATTCTATGTCCAGACTGGTGGGCACCACAGACTCATGCATGTACTTATTTCATGACAGCCATTGTCTCTTCACCATCAATACATCTGAAGAGAATTCCATCAAAACCTCTTTTGTATAGAATTTTTTCTAGGTGATCTGGGCTATCATAAAGAGTAAAATTGACCACACGTCGCCAGACTTGTTCTTTCTTGGCTCTATCAGGTGGGACTGTTCCATTTTGAAGTAATTCCCTGATAGGTGTCATCCATCCTGTAGTATGACCATATGGTTCAGAAATGGGACTAATTTCATTGATTTCCTCTATTATGATTTGAACATAAGGTTAAATTGTACGACGGTGGGAAATACTAATGATTGTTTCGTCCTGATTTGGATCTTCCATAGTTGTGGCTACATTTGCCAGTGCATCATCTTGAGTATTTTGTGATTGCAGGACATAAGAAAAATTCAGTTCTAAAGGAAATTCTTCCATTTACTCTCTGACGTAATCAAACAAAGGGATTAACTCTTCTTTTCTAATGGCTGGTCTGAATCACCTTTCACCTTTAAGTGATTCACTTGTGCCTGAAGCGCCAACTCCAATCCTACAATGATAGCTTGATATTATGCTTCATTATTTATACCACCATCCAACAATAAGAAGGAATAGGGTAGCACTGACTTTTCAGGAGAAATGAGCACAATTCCTAACCCAACTTTGTTGAATTTAGGATCTTTCATTTTCTTCCCTGTTGGACTTCTGGAATCACCATCAAAGTAAATTTCCCATGTTTGAAGATTATCTTGAATAGATAAGACTTCCTCATCAGGAAGTTTAATATCTAAATATGTATCTTCTATTGAAGGGTGTTCAGCAAGTAAATCAGCGAGATCTTGGTCCTTTATTGCCTTTTGAGACACATACCAGATATCAAACTACTGTAGAATAACTTCCCACCTTTTCAGATGTCCTTTAAGCATTGGACGACTAAGGATAAATTTGATCGGGTTATTATGAGATTCCAATTGGACCTCATGATGCTGCAGGTAGTGTCTTAATTTCTGAACTACAAAGATTAACACTAGGCACCACTTTTAAATACTTGAATATCGAGTTTCTGCCTCAAGCATAGTCCGACTGAGATAGTAAAGGCCGTTTTCATTCCCAGCATCATTCTTTTGTGCAAGGAAGGCACCCAATGATCACTCTAAAGCTGTCGCATACAGAATAAGTGTTCTTCCTTCAACGGGTGGAATTAATACCGGTGGACTCAAGAGATATATTTTGAGAATATTGAATGCCTCTTGACATTATTTCATCCACTGGTAAGTGAATCCCTTCTTCATTAATTTGGTGAAGGGTAAACATTTTCCTGCCAGATTGGCGATGAAATGCCGAATATAGGACAAGTGTCCTTGAAGTACTCTCAATTCCTTCAAATTTTGAGGAGGTGACATACCAAGGATTGATTTTTTCTTCTCAGGATTGACTTTGATACCACGATGGCATACAACAAAGCCGATAAATTTTCCTGAGGTTACCCCAAAAGCACATTTTAAGGGGTTCATCTTCAAATTATGTTGTCGAAGTTTGTGGAATATGACTTCCAAATCAGCCAAGTGACTAGAAAGTTGTCTGGATTTAACCACAAAATCATCCACATAATATTCAACAAATTTCCCTAAAAAGGGTTTGAAGATACGATGCATGGAACATTGATATGTTGCACCTGCATTCTTTAGGACAAATGGCATTACCCGATAGAAAAACACACCTTGAGGGGATCTAAAGGCTGTATATTCTTCATCTTCTAGAGCCATTTGGATTTGATTATACCCAGAATATCTATCCATGAATTAAATTGCTTCATATCCAGCTGTTACATCAATAAAGAGTTCTGTAATCGGAACTAGAAAATCATCCTTGGGACAATGCCAATTAAGAACTCTGAAATCAATGAAAACTCTATTTTTTTCCATTATTCTTTTTCATAGGGACTATATTAGCCAGCCATTTGGGATATTGAAATTCTATGACAAAGTTATCCTTGATATTCTTATCCACCTCAGCTTCAATTTTGGAGGCATAAGTTGGGTGTGTTATTCTTGAAGCTTGCTTGAATCCTCGATGTTCTTTTAGAAAACCCAAATGATGGGTAGCAACATCAGGATCAAGCCCTGGAATTTCTGTATAGTTCCAAGAAAATATATCTCAATTTGGATTTAAAAATGAAATATACATTTCTTTCTCTTCAAGAGTCATGACCGAACTAATTAAAGTGGGGCGCGGATCTTCTTTTGTACCCAGATTTATTTCTATGAGTTCATCCATAGTGGTAGAGATACCTTCTTCAAATGCTGGAGGAGCCTCCCAGAGATCTTCCTCTTCTTCTTCAATATGTGTCACTTATTTTGTTTTTACTTTCATAGTAGATGATGAAGCAAAATTTCCATGATCAGGAGAGAAGTTAAAATTTGAACATCTTGAAGAATAGGCTACCATTTCGGAACCTATTAATGATGAAGGGTCTTCCTTTGGTAATAAAGAGGAGATGATGGATTGAGAATTGACATCATCGTTCATCTCCGGCATTGCTATAACTTCTTCTATCCTGGTTGATGAAGTATAGAATTTTTGGATTTCAGCGAATGAAATGAAGACATCTCCATTTGAGCTTTCATTATTGCTTGGTGAATCACAAATTTCTCCCATGTTTTCTGTCTTGGTTGCCGTAATTGACATTATGGAAGTTTCCATAAGAGTATTTGGATTTGGGTCTATCCTGTCAATTTGACTGATAGGAAACACATAATCTGTACTCACATGTATGAATGGATTTACTGGAATCTTTTCCAAACCATATGGAGCAGTAATTTTGGTAATCTCCATTGTTGTAGATACCTCATTTCCCTCCATGTGATAGAATTCTGCCTCAATGTATTCAAATTTACATGTTTTGAATGGGTTTTATCACCATACAATGTCCCAATTTTACCATTGAAATAATATTTGATACATTGATGGTATGATGAAGCTATAGCTGCATGTTGATGTATCCAAGGTCTTCCAAGCAAAATGTTGAAGGCTGTGTCATGACGAACAACCATGAAATCTAAATTGGATACAAGGTCCCCAAACTGAGTTCTGAGTGTAATATCACCCAGAGGTTCTTTTTAATTTTTATTATATCCTTGCAACATCAAAGTAGAAGGAGATAAATCCGATTCGGTGAGGCCCAATCAACGAAGTGTACAAATAGGGATGAGGTTGACTCCTGAACCATTATCAATGAAAACTTGTTGGATGTCTATATAATTGACCTTTCCAGATAAATACAAAGGTATAATATGTCCATGCACAACATCATCTTCATCTTCATCTGTAAAAGATATCACTACATGGCATTCTGTAGGACCATTCTCTACATGGTAGACTTCAGCCGCAGCAATTTCAGTTTTGAATTCCTGAGGACTTGAAAAAGCCTCAATGAGTGCCTCCCGAAGATCCTTTGATAGATTCAAGGCATCCAGAAATGATAACTTGGCCAGTACTTGGGCCAAATGTTTCAAGACATCATACTTTTGGTCCAAAGGTCTATGTTTCCCAACAAGAACATGTGGTTTTTCAGGTGCCTTAGAATTTGATGCTTTGGAAGTAGATGCATCTTGTATCGGGGTAGGAGTTGGAAATACTTCTGGATTTGGAAGATTAGACTGACTAGGTCTATTTATTTTCTGAGAGGAAGAAGGTGTAAATTCTAACCAATCTTCCAAAATAATTGTGCCAAGACTGAATATGCCATGTGTGGAAGAACTTTCTTGTTCTTGTTGAGCCCACTGAAGGGATTTTCCACGAGTTTATGTTGCATATATAGTTCTAGCAGGGATAGGATTGAAATAGTGTCTTCTATAATATCCATGTCTTCCTCTGTATCCTAGACCTCTGGAAATCCCTCTAATTCTTCTTTTTGATACAGGGAACTCAGGATCATCAAGATCAAAACTGTGACTGGCATAAGGATCTGTTAAGTGAATCATGTTAACAGAACCAAAGATCAACTCTTCATCTCATGAAGATTATTCATGATTAGCTAGTTTAGGTTGTACCATTTGGTGGGGTGGTGCCCATTCTTTTGAATTAGATGGCATAAAATCTTCTATAGTCAAAGCCAACTTGGGCTTTGACATGAGTTCATTTTTTTCTGACTGCTCTTCTTTCTTCGAATTAAGCTGATTCTTTGTGGATTTTCCTTCTGATGAAGGGGGTTTTGTTGTGGCATTAATAGCAGAAGACACAATTGGTTTCTTCAATTGCGTTCGTAAAATGACATGAGTTCTGTTGATCATTTTCCTGACCATCCAATAATCATATTTCTGCACAGTTTTTCTTTTGACATCATGCCACTCGCCTTTTTCCTCTGGATTTGTAGTAGTAACACATGCTACCTGGTCTAAAGAACCCTTCAGTTTGACTTGTCCCAAGTCCACCATCTTTTGTAGGAGGTATTTGAAGACAAAACACTCCTGAATGGGATGCCCCAACATCTGATGAAATGGGAAATAGTTGGGAAGGTCTTCATCTCCTTCCTTGTTCGGCCTTTTGGTCCTTGGCAACTGAACCAAATTATTTTCCAGAGCTGAAATGAAGTAACCAGGAACTTTTTCATTTTGGAAAGAATAAACTTTGTTCTTTAACTCCTCAAATTGTTTCCGTCTTTTATCTCTTTGATCACCTTAATGAAACGGCCTCTGTTGTTGACACTCAGGAGGTGGAGCCCTTCGATATGATGAAGGTCTTGAAGTGGAAGCAGGTACAGGTGCTTGTTTAAGTGTGATTGTAGCAGTCTCTGCTTTACACATTATCCTTCCTGGATCTGATGTAATTACACGAGTTTTATCCGTAGTCTTTGTAATAGAGTCTTCAATATGCTGAGCGATCAAAGTAAGGTCTCGAAACCCTCCTGTGTATTTCACAGGGATCAACGGTGTGCATAATTCATCACGCAAATTTTTCACACATATTGGCAACAATTCTTCTTGAGGGAGTTCTAAGATTAAGGAATATGTTAATCCCATTCAGCAAGTAATGAAATATGAAACTCTTTCATTCTCCCTTTGCTTACAATTTGTAAGATCAAAAACGGTTGTCTTTGGAAATGTTGAGATGAATTGAAGAAGGAATCATTGACGGAGATCTTCCCACCCAGTAATTGATCGGGATTGCAAGCTTGTATACCAAACAAAGGCAGACCCTTGTAATGACTGTACAAAACACCTGAGCCTAACTGCTTCTTTTTGTTGTGGATTTCCCATCATAGGATCACAACGAGAAACAAAATGGGTTAAGTGTTGTTCTGGATCTCCTGAACCATTAAAAATTGGGAATGTGGTACTTCCAAAATTTGATGGGGGAGGAATTGCATCAACCAATTTAGGGTAAGCTCTCTTTTTGGGTTGAATTTGTGCATGTTTTACCTCTATAGCTTCTAACCGAGTTGGTAATGACTCAATGGTAGTTATTAACTTTTGAAAAACATATGGTTGATCATGGACCTGAACAGGTGGAATAACTGGAGTTTGGATAGGTATGGTGACTGGTACTGCAACTGATGGTAGCACTACCGGTTGTAGTTGCGCATGACCCATAGGATTAGACCTGTGAGGGTGTACTGGTAAAGGAGGATATTCTTGATCCATCTTAGTAGCTACAACAAATTCCCTTGACTGACTGAATCTAGCACGCTTAGGAGGAAGACTACCTTGAAGTAGTTCTGCATACAACCTTCTTAACTCCTTCATTTCTTCCTCTTGTTGTGAAAACCTTTTCTCTAGTAAGATTTATTGTTCTTCTATAGAGGTAGGGTGGGACACAACCTGACTTTTTCCTTTCCCCTTGTTGGACACCTTTCGGAGAGGGGGAAGTTGGTTATTTGAAGGAATACCTAGATTCTGGGTAAGCCTTTGATTTCGTGTACGTGCACCTTCTTCATTTAATTCTGTGTGCACAGCTTCTTGAACAGGAACTTATTCATCTAATCCCTCTGAGTGAGCCTCATGTTCTAGAGGATCAGTAACAACGGCATTGATGACATTTATCGATGCATAATGCATTGTATCCCTTCTATCGGCATTTCTGCGATACTGTATTCTTCCATGTCCTTTATGAGACATTGTATTTTGTTGAGTTGATCCCTAGGGAACTTATTAATGAACCGTAATTTGGATTGAATCTCCTGATAATTCGGCTCTGCATTCCTCTTGTGGCTTCTTCCCTAATCGAGAGAAGATTGACTTTTGTTGAGGAAGAGATTGAGGATTTGAAAAAGTTCCCAGTTCGGTGGACTGGGGCTGTTCCTGCTTTTCCTTCTCAACTCCTCGAATCCTATTTGCTGATTCTGAGGGTTAGGTTAAAAGAGTCCCCAATATGGAAAGCTGAGGTGGTTCTTGAGTTTCTACATCTGAGACTTTCTTAAAAGCTCTCCTTATTTTTCGGACTTTAGTCCGGAAATTGGATGGATGAATCAACCTACATCCACTCAAATCACCTGGCTCAAATGATCGTTGGATGATTTCTGACACTTCTGTCACCTGATGATGCACATTATCTAAATGAGAAGCCTGTTTGATATTCTCATTTTCCTGATGCAAGAGTAATTCGACAACTTGTTCTTTGTATGCCTGACTTTGGGAAGAACTAGTTGAGGCATGTTCCTAAGCAAGCCTTTGATTACACACAAAACCAATTGGTTGTGGCCGGCCATGGGAAATAAAATTGCATGAGACCATTTTTGGCTGGCTTTGTTGACTGGAGATTATAGTGAAATGTAGTGATCCATGAACATCCCATCCCCTAATATGAATAACAGATGGGGCATTGGAAATTAGGTGGCGCAATCTTTTTAGTGCGCCAAGGCATGAACGCTGAAGGGATCTCTGCTGCTTTTCAACCGTTGGATATTGGGAAACTGAGAGAGATGCCAAATCAATTTGGTGTTGTAACCCTTCTATTATCTTGACATTATTTTCATATTCATCATAAGATAATATTTTCTTTTTCAAGTGACAAAGAGTTTTCCACATGTTGAGGCGAATATCGTGAATACAATCTTCCATCAACATTTCTGGAATATCATACTGAGAGTCAGCCAAAGGCCAAAACATGGCTGGTACTTCACCTTTTTCAATTGTTTTCTCATATTCAGCACTTCCTCCTTATCATTTGATGAAGAATATTCTACCTGATTAGACCAAAGTTGGTGCTTCTTTGTTGCTTCATCAGATTCAACAAGATTGGTAGAGAATTCATTTATCAAATTAGAAGATGAATGACCCAGGGGTGGTTCGGAGAATGACCTAAACACTAGTCTATCTTCTGATTGAGAAATTATTTCACCTACTAGCGGTAAAGCATCATAAATGATTGGATTCATATTTGCAAGTGCCTCAAGATAAGAGGGATTTCTCATTACTTCATTTTCCTTTGAAGAATTTTCCAGGAGATGCATATTACTACTATGGAGAGGACTTTCATAGCTAAATTCATCATCATAGGGAGGACCACCATGGTGGGTTACAGTAAAAGATGGAACCTTTTTCTCCTTGATCTTCTAGACATGAAGAGGGTTATCGTGGCTCTCATCTGAAGATGATACTTCGAGATCGACAAAACTATCATGAAGCAATCCTTCATAAGGAAGTGTCTGATGAAGACCTTCGGAATTATTGTTCTCACTATTGGGAAATAAGATTGTAGAATCTTGAGTTGAAACAGATAATTTTCTAAGGGCTTCAAGAACTCCAGCATCGAGCAAGGCCTTATTAAAGACTGGCTCTTGATTTCTTGACTGTGTTGGATGGGTCTTTTTCTTAGATGCATTCTTACTCACTTTGGAAACCACTTGTTGACAAAAGTGGTTATTATGGGCAGGTGTATATTCATTCTTAGGAGAAATGTTCAGGTTATGCTGATTATCTCCATTCAAATTGGGTGTATGTGCCTGACTTGATTGTCCGTATGACATGGGGGAGTATGCCCCCACAACCCTCTTGGACTGGGAAAAAGGTGTGTATCTATTCCGAAGTGATATTTTGATGATTCACTCCACTGGTAGGGATAGATCTGTATTTCTTTCCTTGTGATGTTGTTAAAGTTGTTATAGTATTCTGAAAGGCATCCAGAATATGGGCAGGGATTTGCTTATGCTCTTTCACCATTGTCAGAATGTGCTTGGTGACTTAAACTGCTGGAACAGGAATATACGTTCATTCCGTGCTTGGAGTAGGTGTGTATTCTTGCTCCTGTCCTCCTTTTACAATCAGTGAATTCTGACAGTACTCATGTGTGGGGGCAGAGAGTTGCGTCTGCTCCAAATTTGTCATCGGAGCTTTCCGACTGACTTCTTCGGGTGCTACCAAACGATATTATGGTAGGCTTGATGAACATTGGAAGGTGTATGTGTCTTCTATGTATACTTCATAAAGTATGGTTGACAATTTTCCTTCAATACTGGTAGAAGAGACTACTGACAGAATTGTTGATTGTAAACAGGTGTATGTCCCTGCTTATCAGTTGCCATCATATTAGATTGCCGAGCTTCTTTGGGTGCAATCAGACAAGCCTACTAACTAGTTGATGAATTATAAACAGGTGTATATGCCTGCCTATAGTACTCCGCTGGAATTGTCTGGTGGTATTGGTGTGTTTCTACCAGAAGAGTCTATTGGTCAGTAATATCCGGACGTACGGGTGTATATTCCCGTTCATTTTTTTCCATCAAGTGGGCTTTATGGACTTCTCCGGAGGGGGAATAAGTAAGAACCTACTCCCTTTTGACCGGATTTTACCTCTGATGGTTCGTCTTGCGTTCTAGGATCTGATTAACCTAAGTCGAACCCCTAAAGGTAGTACCCTCATCATGTTGAGGGCGCACTACCGCACGAGTGTGGTGGCGATTTTTGATGGGAGCCCTCAGGAAGTTCTCCTGTCTTCCTGAATTAAGTCCTTGAGTGACCGTCTCATTCACCTCCCCATAATATGGTAAAGACTGGTGATTGTGTTCTGGGGATAATGACCTAAAACGGTTAGAGACAGTGGTTGGCACCACCTTCTTCTTGACCACTGGTCATCGCTGTCCGGACAACCAGGGTGAGTTATTAACTTGGAGGGCCTGTCGAGAGGCCTCCAGAGTCGGAATGGTACCGTTTTGATGGTGTTCCTTAACCAATGCATTTGAAACTCAATGTTCAAGACGCTGAGTAGTTGATGTTGTCCTTAGAGTGGACGAGGATCCAGTAGGAGTAGCGGTAGAGGCATTCACAGGTGTGAACTTTAAAGAAGCCATTTCTGTTATGTAGAGAGATCTTGGAAAAGAGTTCATGTTTGATATAGCAGGCATAATCAAGATAAGTTCGGACACTACATCTTTTGGATGAGCACATATGTTATTGATTGTTTTATTGGCCCTCACATTAAGTTAAATAGGGGCCTAACAAATAAGTAAAACATCATTTAACTTGGTTAAGAATTCACATCGGGTTCTCCATTTTTTGTTTCTTCTAGAAATGGGGATGACCTTGTTTATTTAATGTTCAAACATTCCAATCGGTTTCCAACGGGTTTATTCGTAGAACCAGAAACATCCAATGATTCTATATCCATTTGGACCTACTTTCCAAAGGTAGGTTCTCATTAGTTATGGACCGATGAGGTTTAAGAATTTTCATTGGTCGAGAGGATGGGAGGTCAGACTCATCACACCTTTTTGGGGGGAATTATTGTCTATTCCAGGACTCTTTTTATAGATTTGAGTTATGTTCATGAATCCTTATTAGTTTACCAAGTATGAAAATGAGCTTTCCTTTAGATCTATAAATCAATGATTGATATGTATGAGATTTAGAGAATCTTTTATATGTGTTTGAGGTTCTTCATAGATAGAGAATCATATGTATTTATTAGAGATTCTTAGTCAATGGTATCCTTCAACACATTATATAGAAATCTCTTGGTCATTATGATAACCATACTAGTTTTAAATCCACTCAGTGGGGCACTTGAAGTTTATTGTCGTTCATAAGGACAGGGATTATTTTAGAGTTGGGAATCAGAACCCACGTAGTTCGAGTGAAGAAGAATGAGGTTTATGCATGATTAATGGACCAAAGAAAGATTTCATAATTACTTTTACACTCTAAGCTCACGTGAGTCATGATCGATGTGAGAAACAATAGGTATTAGTAAAACATGATTATTGTGCCACGAAAGATGCAATCATAAGAAATGATGTGGGGCTTATGTATGTATGACCACCCAAGATATATGAGGATCGGGATTTACTTCAGGTAAGAAACCCGAGAACAAGGTCCATAAAGGTATATGTGATTTATGGAGATTTAAATATTTAACTTAGGGCTTACTCCTGATAAGGATTCCCAAATTAGAGAGGGAATAATGATTGGGTTTTATTATTGAGAAGGAAGCCCAAGTCAAAAGAAATTAAGCCTGGGGATTACTCCTGAAAAGGAGGCCCATGTTAAGAAAAATTATGATTGGGGCTTACTCCTAAAGAAGATTCCCATGAACAGGGAACTTGGGGCTTACTCCTAAGAAGGATGCCTAGATTAGGGAACTTAGGGCTTAATCCTAAGGAGGATGCCCAGATTATGGAACTTGGGGATTACTCCTAAGGAGGATGCCCTGATTATGGATCTTGGGGCTTACTCCTAAAGAGGATTCCTAGATTAAAGATCTTCTCATCTTAAAGGATGAGGTTGAATGAAGGAAATCTCTAACCTTAGTGAAATAAAGTTATGTAAATCATGAAGTTTTGAGAGATGCTCCACATAATTTCTTTCAGATAAGGAAACCAACAAAGGAACCATGCCATAAATGGCTTTGAAGAAGGTTTTGAAGGCTGTACTTGAAGAGGAAAGGTGGATTTGAGGAAAGGAAGTGAATTGGAAGGAGGCACACAAGTATTGGTATGGCGCGCAAGTCCTAGTCGCGCAAGTATACTTGTGCGCATGAGTTCACTTGGGCGACGAAGAACCTTTGAAGTAATACTTGGGTGACTTTGAATTGGATCCCTTAGTATCATCTCTAAAGGCTTTCAGATAGGTGGTATGCAAGTTTCCTTGAGATGGAAATGCGGCGCGCAAGTATCATCACTTCCCTTAAGGGGTGGACACTTAGGCGCGCAAATATTGATGAGTTCTAATACATAGGCCTTATTATTCCTCTTAAGATATTCCATTCTAGGTAAAAAATTACCTTATAAGTGTTTAGAAGACTTCAGACGGATACTTGGGCGACCAGAGCTTGAATCTGAGTTTTAGATTTTTCATCCTTGAAATGGGGGGCCCACAGGGGGTATTTATAGGACATTGAGGACCTTTGGAGAAAAAATAATAGGGTGCGCAAGTGACTTGCACGGACCATATGTGGCATGAAAGTATACTTGCACGACCATAATGAAACTTGCATGACCCATGCTTAAAGAGTTCATTGTTCATGCCTTTGTCAATTTCTGATGTTCTTCAAAGGATGACTCTCTTTGTGGTTAGATATTCCCCTTTTCCATTCATTAAACTCTATGACAGAAAGGAGCGTCAACACCACTCTATCATGACCCCCCCCCCCAACGGTACCCCTTGTAAAGACCCTGACTCAAATAGCCTAGAGTTAGTGTTTACTTTATTACATTAGAACTAGATACAAGTTAACACATCCCAAATAGAGGAATAGTATATTAGTATTTGTAAACTAGATACATGCTTGAATCATACATTACATTTGAAAACATAAAACACAACATAGTATTTTATTTGAAAATATAATTATTCTCTCTAGAATATATTTTCATATCAATCATATTATACCTCTCGGAATCCTAGAGAAAGTAAACATAAGAAATGGGTGAGATCAGATGCTTAATAATGGTATTTGTATAGAGGAAGCTGACATGGAATAAATAAGGCATGAATAATATAGAAGGAATAAATGATGGTCAAATATTGTTATATATATAATCACATGATATTGAAACCTATCTAATGATATCATAACTATTAAAATAATCACTTGGACATTAATAACTGATTTCATAATTATGGAATGAATAATGTTAGACATCTTAAACTTACCATCGAGGGCTTGTTCCAATACATCTACATAAATGGGTAAGGCCTCATCCAAATACCCAACCATTTTTTTCTCCTGAGACCTATAAATGAATATAGGGGTTATGTTATTTTGGGCCCCATGCGTCACTTAATTAGTCCAATTAATTAATCATATAAATAAATAATACAAATCAATCAACATGCCTTAAAAATCAATAATTGTATGTAATATCATACATAATTTCAATATGTTCCCCTGTCAATTTGATCATAAATCATACAGAGAAATATGGTGGATGGTATCATTAGATAATAACCTCAATAAAGAAAAATATTCATCAATGAATATTGATATATATGAAAATACTTTTAAAAGATCATTGGAAAATTTCTTAAGAAAAATTCCCTTTTCATTTTGAAATGAATTATTTAAAATTTAAAATTTTCAAAAATATTATGGAAAAAATTTATTTTGAAATAACAATGGAAAATTTTAAAATAATATTCAAACATTGAGTGGTCATTATGGAAATAAATTCCATTAATGCTGTAATTTTTAAAAACAAATATTCTTTTTTCACTTTTAGTAAAACATCCCTTGTTTGGAAAATGAAAAGAAGATTATTTTTAAAACTTTTTATAGAGAGTAAAACATGGATAAAAATGACTTTAATTAATCATTTTTTAATATTAAAATCCTTCTTGAAATTTTTTTAAATAAAATATAGACATGGAATAAAAAGATTCCTAACCGAGTAGAAAAACATAGTCGGTTTTCCTTAAAATCATTCATTTAGTATTTTTGAGTGTAAAAGAATGTAAAAATGGAACTAATACTTTAAAAACCTATAAATAGACAGAGTATAATAAAATATATTTGGTTTAAGATAATAATATCATATAATTCTTCCAATGGAAGCTTAACCATAAACAATCTCGAATAAGCATGAGATTGTGAAATAAACCCTTGGTACTTTGGTAATTTTTCAATCATGACCCCCATGAAAGAGATAAAATAAAATAAAAAATTAAATACCATTAATATAAATGGAATAATTATATAGCATATAAAATGGGAAATATATACACTATATGAAAAAAAACAAGTGGTGAAGATAGAATATGTCACACAAAAATAAAAGCGAGACAAGAAACCCTTACCTCAGGTCTGAATTCCTTTGTATGTGTTTGAAACTCATTTATATTAAATATGTATTTATTATAAATCTATTATAGAACCATAATAATATATATCATACCATATATGAATTACTTATAATATTTTAGAACCTATTTTTTAACAATTCTTTATTAAAATCACTGTTTTAGGACATAACTTCTTTGTTTTACATGTATGTTTTTTTTATAGTATCAGTCCTCATACTTTGATCATGATTACTTAATCTCAATAATGTTAATAATTACACCACTATTTGGAGATGGTAAGACATATGTATGCACGAGTGATGTTTTTTATTATTATAGGATGAAAAAAAGGTGGATAACGGTTGTTAAAACATAATAACAAATATTAATAATATTTAGGATAATTAATTAACTATTTTATAATAGATATCATTGATTTAAATAAGGTATAAGAATAAATAAAATTGAGAATTCTTGGTTAAGAGTTATAAATTTTCATTGAGAAACCTCTTTTGGATTACACCTTAAGTCTTAAAGGGATAGCCTTTTGGAAAAACTAGAAGTTATAGGATTTTTTTAAGGATTATGGTATGGATTTTTCAAGCTATAAGTCTCAAAAGGTGTGTGTAAGATAGGATAATAAGTTCCCTTTTATAAGTGATATGAGGAGTAATCTTGGAATTACTTTAAGTATTAAATTAATATAAATTAATTTTCCTGAAAAAATAGCTCAAAATTGATATAATTATAATATAAGATGATTATGAGTTTGAATACTCTAATATAATAAAATTTTTACAAGTTTTAGTTATTTTTTAACCCTTATCTCTTAGTTTTAACCCCCTTTTAACCCTTTTGAAAATTACCACTATATCAAAATTTTATACACTTTAAGGGTCATGAATGTTACCATAAAAGGAAAAACAATCCATAAATGGAGTGTGATTGATATTTTAAACCATATTTTATTCACTTTATGAAGCTAATATTTTTCTTAATTTTAAATCATTTAATAAAATATTATTTAGTATAAAATATCATTAATGTCATTTTTCAAACTAATCATTTAATTTGACTTTTAAAAACAACATGACAGTAAAAAAATCAAATATAAAACTTTAACACATCACTAATATGTTATATTTAACTATAAAATTCATTTTACATTATATCTCACTCAAATAAAATTTATTTTCGAGTTTTTAAAATAATTAACTTGAATTTTCTACTGATTGAAAAAGCACTGTATGAGCATTCCATAAAAATTTAAGGTACTTATTTAATCACTAAATTATAAAAATAAATAACAATTAAAAAAACATTCATATTTAAAATAAACTTTTAAAACCAAACATAAGTTGTTATTATCTCTATATAAAATATCAAAGATATTATAATCTAGTAAGTGGCATTTTTTACTTTATCTTTTACTTAAATGTTATAAAGGTCAAAATAAAATAAAAATGGAACCAAATCACCCCCAATCACATTTGGTTAAGTTTTGTATACATTTTAAGTATTATAGTCTAGTTAAACCACTTCAAACTCATCTTAACCTTAATCATGAAAAATTAACTTTTTTACCATGATAACTTAATTATATGACCAAAAATAAATGGCCACTTCTAAAAAAATTGACATGAATATTATAAATTTTGAATTAATTTTATAATAATAAATTTATATATGGGGAATAAATTATTTTTAATATAATTATACAAAATAAATGAAAAATAGTTTTTAATAAAATATCTAATATGAGAGTAAAAATCATTTTAGCTTTAAATAAATTAATAAATAGGTTTACATGAATTTTTTGGTAAAATAATAAAAAGATGAATGTTTTTATACTTTTAGATCAATAAAAAATATAATAGAATCTTCCAACCATTCCATCAAATGCAAAGATTCAAAATAGTTTTAATTAGAATAAAATATAATTTATCTTTCACAAAAGTCAAATTTGGGTTCCCAAATTCAAAATAATGATTTAAATTAAAATATTTAACTTCTTTAAGAATAAATTTGGTCGAAAACCACTCATACAATTGGATAAAGTCATGTATTTGATATATTTTAATGTTTTACCCATTGGTTTTTAGACAGTTTTACCTCTTTTGTTGAGGTGAACAATATACACTATGGTTACTATTCATAATGACCCAAGATTAATTTGTCCATATTAAATTATACTAATTATTATTATTCCAAATATAGAATCCATTTTATAAAATTAAATTTATATAAGTAGCAGGAATTGATTTAATATAAAAACACAATATGCAACGAAAACACATTTTTTTAGAAAAATGTGTTTTTAAGTCCAAAAATGAACTTATACCAAAAAATAAGCAATAATGATGATTCAAATATAATTAATTATATTTTCTATAAATAAAAGAGTCTTATTGATAATATAAAATCTTATGTACATTTTAATGTCATTTGATTAAGTATTTTCAATTATTTATTCGATAATTCTCTTGGTATGTGTTGATTTTTGCTGGAATAAGGCTTCCAAAGTTTGAAAGGAGAAATTGTAGAAAAGGATAAAAATTTTCTATTACACATAGTGAAACATCATTACATGAAGTGTAGTAGAATTTCATAGCATGTTTCATGTCATGAAGTAATTCATAATAGAAGTTATGAAAACTGCAAGCAGAGAAGACATTACACATTGTAAGTCGATGATAAACATCATGAAATATTTGAATGAAATTCCCGCTCTGAAGATAAATCTTAAAAGAAGGTAAATGTCATCATTCTAGGATACATGATGTTAAAGGATTCAAATCAATAAATATCAGATGAGATACTCTCAAGATCTTTGTAGATTCAAAATCCACAAAGGAAAGAACGGATCGTCATTACATGACATGAATCCCAATTACATGTTGTGTAATATTTTGCCTACATATACAACAGTAGGGTAGAGGATTTAGAGAGTTCCTAGAGAATATAGTTTTTTCACTTTTCATTCCCCTCTCATTCCCTATTACTCAAACTCAAAATTTCTTAGTCCCCTTTCATTATTTCACTTTAATACAAGTCTCATGGATCAATTTAAAGGTTTTTGTCCATTCCTTTTCACACTATCAACCTCATTAATCACCATTTCAAGAAATGATTATTGGAAAACGTTTGCTTACATTTATTACCACCCCTATTTCAAGTAAGTATTTTTCTGAATTGTGTTTGATCCATGATTTTAAACTGCTTGTTCTTAATTGAATGTACCAACTGAATCATTTCATGTTTTACAATCCTTTAATCTCAATTATTGATGGCATGTTAAGCATGATTTCAATTCTTCATTTAATTACATTTTATCCTACCATGAGTGGCTAAACCACCTAGGGTAGGGATTGAGAGTAGGTGTATCTGAATTCAATAAATCTTTAATTCTAAACTTGCTAACCTTAAGGATTAGTAATCAGGATAAATAACCCTCGTCAATTTAATTAATTCGAGTATCCATGACCATGGGAAATTTGAAAGAAGGACCCTATCATAATTGGATTAGATTAGGTTATGACCAATAACCTAAAATACTTTCTACTTTGGAAGCTAAGCTTAATGCATCTATGTTTTTACTATCTCCAAATCAAGGAATAGTTACCTCTCAAGTAGAACTAGTTGATTTGACCATAGTCAACTAGAGACCTATTCTTTCTTCATAGCCTAAACCTTAGGATCCTACCAAGTTAGAATTGAGATCATATTTTCTAAAAATCCCCAAAATTGATCCTAATTCCTTTCTTATTCCTGAAGTCAACCCTCAACTCTCTAGAAATAAGTTTTCCCAAACTGATTCAAATTGTGAGGACTCCTACGACAAAGGGTTCCAATAAAAATGTTACCATCACTAGCCTAATTCCCCATGGGATCAACCCCGAACTTTCTCTATACTATGTCCTAGTAGAAAGTGAAGTTTTGGAAAAAAAATAACATTTAATCTGATCGTAGCTCGTGCGAATTAAACGACACGCGCGGGCATGTCAAATTTTGGCATCGTTTCCAGAGATGCAAAGTTGTGTTTTACATAGGAAACCTTCTAGAAAATACCTAGGATTGCCTCTCCCTCACCCTATTTCTCTATTATCTCTTTCAAAACACCACTGGATCCATGCTGTTGTGGCATATTGCATTCATCTAGGTCCTTCAACTCGTTCAATAAGCGTTGAATAAAAATAATAGTTATCCTTTGATATTGAAATTGAACGGTATCTCTCTACATTCCATCAGTCAAACATGGTCATCCAAAATAATCTAGAAAGACCTAACCCACCTAACCCTCTTAACATGCAACAGTTAGTTCCAAGAGATCACCCATTGAAACAAGAGCGAACCATCATGGACTATGGATTTCCATCAATCCATGGTACTACACCAAGAATCGTGTATCCTCCTATTCAAGACCATAACTTTTAAATAAAATCTAGAGTAATTCTCATGATATAGATCATGGTCAAGTTTAGTTGGATTCAAAGTGAAGATCCTCATGAGAACATATCAAACTTCCTAGAAGTATGTGATACCATTCGCAACTCGGGAGTATCATCTAATGAAATCAATCTTAAAGTCTTTCCATTATCTCTATGAGACCTAGGCAAGGATTATCTCAAGATTCAACCTCTCAAGTCAATCACAACTTGGGATGATCTATCCAAAAAGTTTCTAGACAAATACTTCCCACCAATACAGACTTGGAAGCTGAGAAATGACATTAAAAACTTTTCTCATATTGGCGGAGAGTCCACATGGGAATCTTGGAATATAATCAAGGAACTAATTAATAAGTGGATGCACCATGTACTAGACATGTGGATCCAGCTCTATATATTCTACCAAGATCTCCAACCAACCACATGCCCAGTCATCGATGCTGCAACTGATGGCGGACTAATTTTCAAGACACCTGAAGCCAGAAGAGCCATTTTGGATGAAGTCTCTCACAATTCCATCATGTTTCAGAGTGATCATAGACCACCTTGGCATAGAATCCACCAAGTGGATGAGAACACTAGACTAGTGGTGCAAGTCAAAGAGCTCACAAAGAAACTAGAGTCATTCCAGCTTCCTGCTACACCACCCCCTCCTGCTCTTATAATGGAGATACAGTCATGAAAAATGTGCGATGTACTGCACTTATATCAAGACTACAAGGAAAGAGTTAAAGAACAAAAAACACAAAATTTTAATTACATCAATTATAATTAGCATAACCCACCATTCCAATAGCAGTAGCATAACTATCAACAGAGGTCAGATCAACAGCCCCATAAAAACAACCAGGGCTATTATCAACAAAGAAGTGGTCAAGAACCATTCTGTAACCAAGGACCACTTTGGTACCCACCCATGACCCCTATGCCAAGACCACAACAAGAATCACAAGAACAACCACTCCCTTAGAGAGCACAGTAGTAGTTTTAACCAGCTCAACCAATACCTCAGCAACAAACTGCCCCTCTCCAGAATAAATTAGAGAACCTCCTAGATAATTTTTTTCAAAAATAATACTAGTGAATGACTACTCAAGATATGGAGATGAAGGAACAATGAGTTTCCCTGCACAATCTCTAAGTTCAGATGGGTCAGATTTCAAAGACTCTGTCAGATATATTACCATGTACTCTACCTGGTAATATAGAGACATACCCAAGGGAAGAAGCTAAGGTTGTAGTGCTGATAAGTGGAAAAGTTTTTGATTTTCAACAACCAAGTGGAAGATATGAAATAAAACTTAAGGAACCTGAGAAGAAGTCACTAGTAGAACAATAAAAAGTTCACGAGATAGCCCAAATAATTCCCCAAGAGGTATCACCAACTACAAACACCCAAACACCTGAGAAACCAAAAGAGTCGATCTATGTTTCTCCCCCACCATAAAATACACCTATTCCTTTTCTATAGAGATCATGAAAAGGTAGATAGTAGGCATAGTATAGGAAGTTCTTAGAAATGTTCAAGCAATTTCATATCAACATACCCTTTACAGAGGTTATTTATTAGATGTAATTTTATGCTAAATTCCTAAAAAATATATTGTCTAAAAAAAGTAAAAATGAAATATCTTGGTGTCATCTCACTAAATGAAGAATCTCATTCTATTGTTCAGTAGAGAATCCCACCAAATATGAGATACCCCATAAGATTTTTAATCCCATGTGCCATTGGAGAATGTAAATTTGGGAGAGCTCTGTGAAATATTTGGGCAAGTATTAACCTAATTCCAATGAGTGTATTTCACAAGTTGGGACTCCAAGAGATCAATCCAACTCAAGAATCACTAAAACTTATAGGTTGGTCAGTAAATTACTCAAGAGGAGTTCTCAAGGATGTGTTAGTAAAAGTCGAAAAATTAATATTGCCAGCAGATTTCCTAGTTTTAGACATGGAAAAAGAAGGTGATGTCCCCATTATTCTTGGAATACCATTCCTGACCATAGGAAAGGATCTAATTGACGTAAATCAAGGTATTCTAATCTTTCAAGTCGTAGAAGAATAGGTTGTCTTAAATATCATCAAAAATTCTAAACAATCGAATGATTCCACTGATTGCAACGTTATCTCACTTAACCAAGAAGGAAATGAATACATGAACATAGAATAATATAGTAAGGAATCACTCCCTGGTATAGAATAATAATAGGATTTTGAGGAATTTAGCTTCAATGAACCTCTCACAAGGGATAATTTTCCACCCTTAACTCCCTCTATTATTCAACCACTGACACTGGAGTTGAAACCTCTACCTCATACTCTTAATTGTTCATACTTAAGATCTTTAACCTCTATTATAGTAATAATTAACTCTGAAATATATCTAGAAAAAGAGGAAAATTTGGTTAAAGTCTTGAAAAGACACAATCAGTAAATTTTCTAGGGAGTGGCTGGCATTAAAGGAATCGGTCCCACTATGTGCACCCACAAGATTCTGCTCAAGGAAGATGCAAAACCCAAACACCAACCTCAATGGAGGATCAAACAACCAATGATGAAGTTTTCAAAAAAGAAGTATTGAAATTTATAGATGTTGGAATAATATTTTCAATATCTGGTGGTGAGTGGGTGAGCCCACTACAAGTAGTCCCCAAGAAAGGTAGGCTCATAGTGGAAAATATTGATGAAAATAAATTGATCTCAACATGCACCATCACTGGATGGAGAGTTTGCATAGATTACAGAAGTTTAAATACGGTAATACGGAAAGATCGTTTTCCTTTTACCTTTATAAACCAAATATTAGAAATACTATCCGGACATGAATTTTATTATTTATTAGATGAATATTCATGATACAATCATATTGCATTCGATCCAGTTGATTACTCAAAAACCACATTCACATCTCCATTTGGAACTTTCACCTACAGGCGCATGTCATTTGGTATGTGTAATGCACTAGAAACATTTCAAAGATGCATGAAGAATATTTTCCATGATATGGAGGAGGAATTATTATAAATCTTAATGGATGACTTTTCAGTTTATGTAATATATTTCGAAGTCTTCCTAATAAATCTTGAGTTAGTCTTGCGACACTGTGAAGATAAATGCCTCATTTTGAATTAGGAAAAGTTTCATTTTATGGTTCAATGATTCATAGTACTTAAACATAAAATTTACAATGAGGGCATAGAATTCAATCTATCTAAGATAAAGGTCATCAAATATTTACTTGGAACTTAAATAGTTAAGGGTATAATAATCTTTCTTGGACATGCTAGATTCTACATGTGATTTGTAAAAGACTTTTCAAAAAATTTCATCCCACTAACGCACTTGTCGTCAAAGGAAGTTCCATTTGAATTCGCTGAATAATTTTAGAAGTCATTAAATACTTTTAAGAAAATCTTGATAGCATCCCATGTAATCATTTCACCTGATTGGGATAAGGAATTTGAATTAATGTGTGACACCAATGACTTTACCATTGGCGTTGTTTTAGGAAAATGATTTGGTCACATATTATTTTCTATCTACTATGTCATCCACACACTGAATAAATCTCAAGTCAATTACACAACTACAGAGAAATAACTCTTAAGTGTTGTGTGTGATTTTAAGAATTTATATTCCTATTTGGTATTATTTAAGGTGATCGTTCACACCGATCATGCTTCCCTTAGGTATTTAATGAACAAAAAGGATGCCAACCAAGGATGATAAGGTGGATCCTCCTACTCCAAGAATTTTATATTTCCATCAAAGATACTAAAGGCATGGAAAATTTGATGGATGATCATCTATCTTGTCTCCCTCTTTTAATCATCAAGGACGACGACGATATTGACATTGAAGTCGATTTTCCTGATGAAACCCTTTTTAGTATCAAGGTAAAACTATAGTTTTATGATATTTCTAATTATATTTACACAGGATTTTTGTACCAATACCTCTCATATCAATAAAGAAGAATATTTTTAGATGAATAAAAACATTACTATTGGGATGAACTACTATTTTTCCAGTGTTGCATTGATGGCTTGTTGAGACGTTTCATTGCTGAAAAAGAAATCCCAAATTTGATATAAATTTGTCATACATCACCAAATAGAGGACATAATAGACCCCGGATAACTATAGAAAAGATTCTACAAAGTGTAATTTTATATCCCACTCTACACCATAATGCAATGGAATTTTTTTCAAAGATGTGATAGGTGCCAATGGACTGGGACCATTGGAAAAAGAATCAAAATTCTTAAAAATCCAATCATGGAAGTTAAAATATTTAAATTTTGGGGAATAGACTCCATGGGACCATTTCTTGATTCCCATGGCATGTCCTATATTCTTTTTGGTGTTGACTACATCTCAAAATGGGTAGAATATAAAGCCACATCACATGAAACAACAAAAGTGTTTATAAATTTCCTAAAAAAGAATTTGTTCTCAAGATTTGGATTTCCTATTTTACTCATTAGTGATCTAGGAACACATTTTACCAACCAGTCTACTAAAGGATCATTGGAAAAGTATAGAATATGCTACAATACAGGAACTCCCGACCACCCACAAACAAGTGGGAAAGTTGAATTGTCAAATAGGGAAATCAAAAAAATATTAGAGAAGATAGTGAACACAAGTTTAAGTGACTAGAGTTTGAAATTTTATGATTAATTATGGGCATACCTCACTGCGTAAAAAACACCCATTAGTACTACACCATTCAGACTAGTTTATGGGAAATCGTATCATCTTTCAGTTGAACTAGATCATCACTTGTACTAGGAAATGTAGAAGTTAAATTTGGATTCTCATAAAGCTAGATAAGCTTGAATGCTACAATTGAATGAACTGGAAGAAATCATAAAACATTCTTATGACAACACCAAGATCTATAAAGATAGAACTAATAAATTTCATAATCAACGCATTGCAAGGAATATTTTTTTCCCAAGTAATAAGGTACGCTTATTCAATTCCATATTGAAATTACTCCCTATGAAGATAAAATCTAGATGGTTTGGCCATTTCAAATTCATTCAAGTTTTACCTTATGGTACCATTGAAATTTATAAGGAAGGTGAACCACCTTTCAAAGTTAATAATCAAAGGTTGAAAATCTATCAAGAACCCTTCCGTAAAGGATGTGTCATTAGCCTAAAGTTCATTTGGGCCTTATAGGAGTCAAGATATTAACATTAATGGAAGAAATGACTGGTCATGAACCTATTATTCACAACCCAAAAACCCACCTCCTCCCCCAACTCTCCACCTTCCTCCCATGCAACCACTCTCCCTCCCTCTTCTTCCTCCCTACTAACCATGAATCCACTCTTTTCCCTTCCCTCTCTCGGCCATGCACCTCCACTCTCTTCCCATCTCCACTCTCAACTAAAAACCCACACCCCCTCTGCACCCTCCCTCATGACTTGCACCCCCCCCTCCCTTTTCTCCCCTCTCAGCCACCCAACCCCAACCCCTCCTTTCCAACTGAAAACCCAAACCCTTAAACCCTACTCCCGGTATGGCGCGGACCAAAACTCCATGCCTTGTGCCTTCAGATTCATCATAATACCACAAATAACATCCACTGGAAAAACTTCCATGAGGCTTTGTGCCTTCCACACCATCACCACCACAGGCAGAATCTCTCCTGCTTCCTACAGTAGCCTGTGTGGCACCTGCTACTCAATCTAAATCCTCAACTAGCTCTGAAGACTCATCCAGGGAATAAAACCTCCATTTGAATCACATTCTATGCTTCTCCAACCCAAATCATCATTCCACCCTCAACCAGCTACCGATGAATCTCGTGAGGACAAACAAGACCTTAGACATGGCCATTATCACCCACCTGAACATTAGTGATGACATCCTAGAGCTCCTTAAAAAACTCAATTTATCCTGTATTATTGAGGTTCATGAGGAAACATACAGAGAGATATTCCTAGAGTTCATTTCCATGTTTGAGGAATTAGTGGATAGCTTGCACTTCCTTCTAGGAAGCCGACAACATGAGCTCTCATTTGTTGAATTCGTCCTCGGCCTAGGAATCTATATAGAGGAGTTTTCCATGTTTGACATTTTTTCAACACATCAGCTTGAGCCTCTGCAATATGATTTTATGTTAATGTGGTAGAAGATTTCATGCGATGATCAGATAGTTCATGACCCATGGATCACCAATTCCACTCAATTACAGAGCCCAGCACTTTGGATACTCCATAGAGCCTTGACCCATGCATGGTTTTCCCGGCAGAGTCCCATGGGAGTGTGATCCAGGTTGATGTCCTCATTTTGGAAGTATCCATGGGTGGCCTAGACATCAACATGGATTTCCAATTCACCTATTACAATTGGGCTAATGCACATCAGTCCATAGGTACATTGATGGGCGGCTCCTTTATTACCCACCTCACCAAACATCTTAGAGTCTTTGATGCTTCTCTTCCCATCACGTCCCTTGGACTGATGGAGGACATTGATTTTATGATGTTTCATAAGATGCAGCCCTTGGTGAGGGATGATGACACTTACCACTGGGCACCATGATTATATAAGGCAGCACTAGCAATGAACCAACCACCTCCAATGAAACCTGCACCTAATCCACCAACCACTTCACCTCCAGCACCTCCCATATACGACCTTGACTCTACCCATATCATATCAACTACTACTCAACCCCCCCCCCCCCCCATCCCATCCCACTAGTTATATGGGCCATGTAGCTATGCATACTAGAGAACCTACGATGGATCTCTACCCATCTGCACCTACCCTTCATTGAGCTTTCCCATTTTACCACCCCTCTGTTTCCTTATCCCGTAGACTCTCATCCACCACAGCACCTTTCATCCCCTCCTCTCCTACCACTCCCACCCCACCCACAACCCACATTGGACTACCTTCAGATCTCTCTGACCCTATTTCCTAGTAGAAGTACCTCGCTAAGCAGGCCCAATGGGGCAAGGGGTCATCCACTACTACATCCACTAAGGTGCCCTTTGTCGACCCAGCTACCAAACTCACGACCCCACTTCAGATCAACACCTCTCCACCACCTACCCTAGCCCACCTTCCCAGCACCATGACTCCACCCTCTGTAGCTGATCCACCAGCCCCTGTTGTCATTACTTCCTCTGATCTAGCTGGACAGCTACCACCACCACCCGATCAAGAGTGGATGTTGGAGGAGATTTTTTATTCTTCTAGCTTATATTAGTTGGCCACTTTTCCAAAAAAAAATTGAAATTTTAGTTACATGGTAGGTTTATCTTCCATTTTATTCTATGTATCCTGAAATTTGGTACTGCTACACTTATCTATTTATATAAACTAATTTTCTGTCACTTTTACTTGGTTTAATTTTCATATCTTTTAGATTTTTTAATAGCCATGTCTAGATCCTCTATGTCATTTATGGTTGCCAATGGACCTATACCACCATCTTTTCTGGTTCAATGAGTGACTCAGTGTGTGGCTGAGATAGAACGCCAACTTCAGGAACTCTCACTAGAATTTCATGCACAATAGCAGCTGCCACAAGCACAAATACCTTTCCTTCCACATCTGATCCATGCTCACAATTATCTTGAATTCATAAATCCTATCAAGAGACCCCGTGAGCTGGAGGACACTGTAACAATAGCTATAGATTCTAAAGGAGGCACTGAGCTGATGGAAATCTATGCCTGATATTTTGGTCCATTCATCTAACTGAGGATGTTTTTGTTAGTGCTTTATGGTAGGAAACCCATAGTTTATCATTTTTCATGTTTGATCCCTTATGTTGATTGTAGTTCTTGATTATTTTTATTTTTTTAAGGGTTCCTTTAGCTTTATTTTATAAACTAACCTATGATTTAATAAAAATGGTTTTCATTTCACATCATACTGTAAACTTTCCTATAATTCTACTTACAAATGTTTTCAACCTATGTACTAATGTTTTATCTAGTGCAGGAACTGTATTTCTAACCCATTTTTGTAGGTAACCCCCAAGTCCAATTCAAGACACCCAAGTTCCCTCACGGCATTCCACTTCTTACAGGGAGATCCTGATTCCCTCCATCTTCATTTGTTCAATTTCCATTTCATTTATCTAAGTGTTATTTTCATAACACTCCCACAATACTTCCATGGATAGTGCAGACACTATCACCTTCTCAGTGTGGGGGAGTTTTTCGTGACTTTCACTTTTGATACACTTGAATTTTTTCCTGTTCTCATCTATCTAGGAGATATTTTTCAAATTTAAAGTATGATTTAAACCTAAAAATCATTTTATCCATTTAAATAAAATAAAAATTTAAGTTGGAAATTATTAGAAATCTATGTTTTGTCTCTGTTTAGTTTTTTTAGAATGATTGTTGAGCTTTGTAATTTAATTAAAATTTCAAATTTTTGAAATTACTATTAGTTAACTTATTATTTGGTTTTATACCCTTAGTGATTTTCAGTTTCTATATTTATTCTCATTCCCAAGAGGATTCTGAGCCTAAACTTTCTTATTATTTTCTGAGAATATTTCTTGAGTGATATCAGGGATATTTAAACCTATAAAAAATTCCATTGAGATCTTATTTAGGCTATGAATGACCAAATAAAATTTTAAAATGGTTGAGGCAATATTTTTTGAGCTACCTTTTTTTGAGACCCACCTTACATATTTCTCTCATTAAGCCTATAGTTTCCATGAATGACCTTATAGGATGCAGCTATTCTAAGATGATTACCCCTTTCTACCATGTTCTTTGTATAATGCATGAATTTACTTTGAAAAAGTTTGGGGTTATTTCAAATAGCATGGGATGATTCTACTTCAGAGATGTATTGTTTTACTCATCAGACTATTGGGTTTTGATCCATTTATAATTTGTAACATTTTTCATCTATCTTGTTCCTTTGTAAAATACAATATAAAAAGAAAAATTGATATGGTTTGTGTATTAGGAAGGTTAAAAATCAGCATTTCCAGATAGATGAATCCCATGAAGAATCATATATAGTTAGGGGATGGATGTGAGATCTAACCTAGACATGAATTTAAAAAAATAAAAATAAAAAAGAGAAAGGAAGGAATGGGATGATTTTATTTCACTTACTTGACATATACATGGATCTAACGTGAGATGTTGGGAGAGTGGACTTTGTTAGATATGTAGGATTCATTTTATTACACTTTCCATGACATTCATGCATTATAATTTAGACCCTACCCTCCTTTTTTGAGATTTTTTTTCACTACTTACTTACTTGCCCATAGCCTTAGAGTCATTAGAATCTAATTGTTGAAGCCCTCATGATTGATTTTTTATTTGTATTTACAAAGTGGAGATGATATAACCAATGCAAGCTTATAGTTAGGATCATGCACTCAAGGTGGCATCATAAATCCAATTTCATTTTACCCTGAGTGATGAGAGAAAATTTATTGTGAGGTACATTGAAAATGGGTATAGAATTCAAGGAACAGTTAAGAGATTGTAATTAAAAGATTAAGAATTTGTTCAAAGAACTGAGCTATGAGGCATGACTAATTTCTAGGCAGGGATGATTCTTGAAAAAGAAAATTTTTTCTTACACTTATTTTTATTTTCCTAGACATAATGAATGTTTTCTTCTTTAAAAGTTTATTACCTTTTTGAAATCACTATTGAGATCTTTTTGCTTGAGGATAAGCAATTGTTCAAGTATGGGAGAATTTGATAAGATGGAACCTTATATACATTTTTTTGTCATTTGATTAAGTATTTTCAATGATTTATTCAATAATGCACATGGAATGTGTTTATTTTTGCAGGAATAAGGCATCCAAAGTTTAAAAGGAAAAATTTTATAAAAGGAGAAAATTTTCCTATTACATGTCATGAAAACTCATTACATGATGTGTAGTATAATTTCATAACATGCTGTAATTCATGAAGAAAGTCATGATAGAAGTCGTGAAAACTATAAGCAAAGAATCCATTACACATCCTGAGTCGACGATACACATCATGAAAGATTTGAACATAATTCCATCCTTGAAGATAAAGCTTGAAGGAAGGTACATGTCGTGAGTCTTGAATACATGACATGAAAGGAGTCAAATATCCAAATCTCAGACAAGATGCGTGCAGATTAAAAATCTAAAGAGGAAAGAACGGATTGTAATTACACGACATGAATCCCAATTACATGTCATGTAATATTTCACCTATATATACAGCAGTAGGGCAATGGATTTAGATAGTTCTCAGAGTAGATTATTTTTCACTTTTCATTCCCCTCTTGTTCCCTATTACTCAAATTTGATATTTCGTAGTCCCCTTTCATTATTTTACTTCAATACAAGTGTAATGGATAAATTTAAAGGTCTTTGTTCATTCCTTTTCACACCTTAAACCTCTTTCATTACCTTTTTGATCACTAACTATTGGAAAACATTTGATTACATTCATTACTACTTCTATTTCAAGTAAGATGTTTTCTAAATTGTGTTTGATTCAAGATTTTAAACTAATTGTTCTTAATTTAATTCCCAAACTAAATCATTTCATTTTTGACAATCATTTAATCTCAATTATTTCTAGCATGTTAGGCATAATTTCAATCCTTCATTTAATTTCATTTGATCCTGCCATGAGTGGCTAAACAACCTAGGGTAGGGATCAAGAGTAGGTGTATCTAAATTTAATAAATATTTAATTCTAAACTTGGAAACCTTAAGGATTAGTAATAAAGATAAATAACCATTGTCAATTTAAATAATTTTATTATCCCTTACCATGGGACATTCGAATGAAGGACCCTATCCTAATTGGAGTAGATTAGGTTATGACCAATAGCTTAAAATACTTTCTACTTTTGAAGCCAAGTTCAATGCATCTAGGTTGTCTCTATCACTAGATCAAGGAATAGTTACCTATTAGGTAGATCTAGTTGATTTGACCATAGTCAACTAGAGACCTCCACTTTCTTCGCAGCCTAAACCTTAGAATCCTATCAAGTTAGAATTAAGATCATCTTTTCTATAGATTTCTGAAATTGATCCTGGTACCTTTCTTATTCCTGAAGCCAACCCTCAACTCTCTAGAAATAATTTTTCCCAGACTGATTAAACTTGTGAGGACTCCTACACCAAAGGGTTCCAAGCCAAAGGTTACTATTTCCATCCCAATTCCCCATGGGATCGACCCCAGACTTTCACTATACTATGTCCTAGTAACAAGTGAAGTTTGGGAAACAATCAAATCTAATCTAACTGTAGCCCACATGAACTAAATTACATACGCGTCCATATTACTAATATTAATTTATTATTAAATTAAAATTATTATGGGGATTTTTCAATTAAAATAAATGATAGTTTTACAAAAATCAGTATTTTGACTATTCACTGAAAAATCAATCTTTTCTAAAAAATCCAAAAATTTCACCCAAAGTTAATTTTCATATTATGAATACAAAAATTTTATAAATTTTTCAAATAAAATTTATGAAAATGGTATAAATTAATTATATTATTCTCACACAAAATTTTGTAATAATCATTGTTGAAGAAAACATATTTTCAAAACATAAAATGATTTCACTAAAAAAATGAGTACTTATTTATTATACATTAATAAATGTATTTTCATTATATAAAAACTTTACAAATATTTTCATAATGTCTTTATTATTGTTCATATATAAAATTTTAACGGATATATTATAATGGTTATGCCTAAATAATAATATTTTCATAGTGTATCATGGTTCTTTTAAACTAAGTATTGCATGTAACACAAGTTATCAGAGAAATTAAATTTATTTAAAGAGAAATATGACATAAAATCCCAGGGTGTTACATTCTACCCCCATTAAATAAATTTTTCCCACACAATTTTATCTTGGTCATCAAAGGTTCAACCTTTGTTAAAAACCCACATCATACAAAGGTATAATAAAGCCTATTTTGAAAAGGGAAAGTGAGAAACATAAAGGTTACCTGAAATATCACATAATAAAGTTCACAGATAAGGATAACATTGGTGGGAAGTTAAAATATAAACATGGAGGATAAAACTAACATCCAAGGACTAATAGATAGTGAAATAGGACATGGTCATGAGAACCTTAATAACCAAAAAACCATAAATTAGTGGGGTGAAAAGACCATCAATTCATTCAAAATTAAGTTTAAAGAATAACATTTTAATTTCAAGATATTTTTCCTATATTATTTTATAAATCATACACTAATTCCTAAATCCATAAAAAATCAAGAATATTTCAAATCCAAACATGAGTATAACAACCATGTTTATAACTAGGGAATAGTGTTTTATCTTAATTGAAACCTCTCGATATATTATAACCATATTCCTACTATGTTTCTTGATTGATAATTATTTCCTTGGAGTGTCGAAGGGTGATTCAATATCCATGAAAAATAGAATAGATTTTATAGGTATGGAATCAAATAAAACATGATATGATGATCAAAGTACCTACTATCATAATTTAGTGGATTTCAAATTTTTTTTGTAGTAATTGTATAAATTTAACCATTCTCCATTATCCTTTTATAAGGTGATTTCTGTTGATTCTTAGGGAATTAGTTTATGTAGTGCCCCATTTTCTTACTATTGAAACACAATACATTGGTGGATTATTTCTGTCCCTTACACTCACGTGTGTGATGAAATTCCTATCCACACTTGAAACAAACTCTCTTTACCTTCAAGAAAGTATCAGGGTATTTCTTTCCATAATTATCACATGTGGAAAATTCCACCCTTCCCTTATTTTCCTTTTCCACATTTTTTTCTTCTCATTGCCCAGTCTTCCTCTTCTTATCTTGATTTACTTTTAAAATATATGACTTTGAGAATTATTGCATCATCGTGATGGAACTTTATATCATATTATCATATGATGAAAACATTTGAGAGACTGTTGGTAAGAGTATGACACTCAAGAGGGGGGAGAATTGAGTTCCTATCAAATTTTCTGTTAAAAACCTTATTTAAAAATTCCCCCAATTTAAAATCTAAACAACCCAATTAACTAAATTAGTAGATTTATAAGATTTTTTAATGTTAAATTAATTTCTCAAAAGATTGATTAATTCTCAGTTACACCAATTTTTAAGATTGTTATAGCTTTTGAAAGTAATTTACTAACTCACAAATATTTATAAACAATAACTAAGAATAACTATCAAATTAATATTTAGTTCTTTGAAATATGTGTGAAAATAGTGAAAACTAAATTTTAAAAACACAATGGATAAAAAAAGAGATTCAGTATCAAGAAGATATCTAATCCTCTCCACTTGGTGATCACATTCCACCAATAAATTTATATTAATAAACTTGATCCACACCCTGGATCTGGGTTCAAAATAGCACATAAGGTTGTCCAGGACAAATAGACATATACCATAGTTATTCATGGGAAACAAATTATAGTCAATCACACAGGGACCACTTCCATAGTTATACGTGGGTGAAAATGGTGTAGAAAGATGAGTGTGTGGGAATATCTTGTATCCTTCATATTAGCTTAGGAGAAAGAATGTGTTTGTTATACAGACACACATACTGCTCAAAAGAATAGTAAGAATGTACACAAAAGAGAATAAATAATAAGAAAAGGTTTAGAATGATCTTCTTGATGTGATTGAAGCTTCTAGACTTCTTAGGTGTAGAAGATGTGAAGCTCAAGTCCACTTCTGGAAAAAGACACCAAAACAGAGTGTCATGGAAGCTCTATGTTCTGGTTTCTAGTGAGGTGAGATGCGCTTCAAAGGTTCTATTCACTAGGTTCTATTGCTACAATAATGTTGAGACTTTGGTTCTTAGAAAATCCTTCTTGTTCATAGTTAGTAAGAATTTTTGTTCTTCATGTATGTCTCTTACTTTACTTCACAGGTTATCTCTATATTGCGCACTTCTACATTTTTCTCAGGTGATTTCTTTTTATACTACAGAGGTCAAAAATAGGTATGTTTGGGACATGTGATGTACCTCGTACCTCTGAAATCCAAGTTAGTGATGTCTGCAAAAAGTCATACAAGTAAATTAGCAGTATTAAATAACCCAATATGACCATTAGGTAAAAGTTTTAATTTTGAGAGTAAATAATTTTTCTAAGTATTGAACAATATGTCATTCTGTCGGTAAGTCCTTCAGTCGGTTGGTTAGTGTGCTAGTGACTCCTTTTATCAGTGACTCTTTCTATCAGTGACTCAATGCATTGGTATGTCAGTGCATTAGTTTCATACATTATTGGTGACTTGTTCTATTAGTGACTCAGACTATTAGTGACTCAGTATTGATCTGTCGGTGAGTCATTTATTCTATCGGTGACTCATTTGTTTTGTCAGTGAGTCATTCTATTGGTGACTCATTTGTTCTATCGGTGAGCCATTCATTATATTGGTGTCCCATTTGTTCTATCGGAGAGTTGTTCTATCAGTGAGTCATGACTATTGGTGACTCAGATTCTGTGACTTAAACTATTGATGACTCATACTTGTCCATGTATGTCTGCTTGTCTTATAGTATAAACATCAATAGAATGTGTTAAACTTAGTATTGAACATAAAGAATCATAATTAAAAATATTTTAATTTAATAATTAATACATGAATAAACATGATTTGACATGATTTGAGATCATTAAAAAGAGAGGGCCAATAATCTCCCCCTTTTTAATGATCACACGTCATGGAATTATAAATTATAATCAGTTGATTCAGAATGATCAAAGTAGTTATTTTACTTACTATCTCCCACAACCAATTAGTTAATAATTAAATAAAGTGAAAATTAATAGTGAAAATAATGCAATAATGCCTCCATAGTTAAAATAATTCATAATGCTTCCTATTTTCTCCACCTTTTGGGATTATTAAAGAGAAAATGCATTAAATAATAAAGATCAAGGAAGAAATTAAATAAATAATCAGAGCCTAAAAAGATACTAGATTTTATTAGCAATGAAAATTACATTGGATATTAAAGTTCAAAAGTATAAAAAAGAATCCCTATCAAACAAGTGATCCAAACTACTTCTTATTCTTCAAAGAGGAACCCAGTGTAGTCTTTCCCTTATCATAAGAAGAAATGGCGGGAGTAGATGTAGAAGTAGTGGCTGGAGGTTCAGAATGAATTCTAAGAGAGGGAAAAGGAACTTTGGTAAGGACTTAAGGGTCCAAGTTGGGACTATTAGAGGATGGAGGGCCAATAAGTTCCCTAAAAATGACAGGACGAATCTGTCTGAATGCTTAAGCAGGAGAGAGTGTAAAAGAAGGAATGTTAGCATAAGTAGAGCTAGAAGGCTCCAAAGGTTGTCTGATAGGAGTGGAAAGAGGGTAAACAATAATATTACTCTAGAAATGTAGGTAAGGCTTAATAAGGTTGATGAAATCAATGATTATCTTCCCACCATACTGCATAGATTTTGTGAAATCTTCCTTATTTTCAATGAACTTTGCAATTGTAGGAATAAGATCCTTAATCATATTTACCTAATCTCTGATGGCTTGGGTCACTGGAGTAATTCTTAGGTTCTCAAGTAAAATCTTTAAGTGGTTGTCTAGCTGATGCTTTGTGTATATCCTCTTGAAATAAAAATCAACTTTCTTGGTGATTTCTTCTTGAGAAGTTGTAGCCTTATTGGAATAAAATCTGACCATGTCATAGATATGATCATTATTCTACCTAATTTTTATAGAATTTGTTGATTATTTCCACCCATCTTGGTTCTTATCTCTTCTCTAATGATGTTCTTAACCATATCTATGTCTAGTGGGTGAGATACATGAGCTGCTGAGCTAGATTCCCCTTGCATAATTTCTCTCAATTCTTTCCATATATGGCTTAGGATTTCACTATCTGAATAGCCTATTACAGACTTAAGTTATTCCCTTACCACTATTCTAATCACATTAATTTCTGAAGATATAATAGGAGGAACATAGTGAGGTGTATCCATATATGTTGAGACACTATTCACTAAATCATTGACTACAAACTTAATAAGTTCTAAATCAATAGTTAGAGTAGCATCCTCAACAGGGGATTCAAGAGAGATATCATTAAGTTGAAGATCTTGGTCTATAGTGTCTTTGTATTCACTGAGCAGTTGTATAACAACAGTAGAAAGCTTGACCATTTCATCATACACCTTCTGACTAGCCGTCTTAACAGCTTCAAAAACTGATACCATCTAAGGTTCGATCTTGGAAACAACTCTTTCTACAATCAAGTCTGCATCATTCTCACTAAGTGGTGCTACAGGTACAGGTTTAACTTGATGGATTGATCTCAAAGTAGCTAAAATTTCTTCCTTAAAATTTTCAAAACTGATTTGGTGACATAGTCACCTAGAACTGGAATCACTAAGGGTGCAGAAGTAGAAGCAGATGCAACTGTTGGAGGTTCCTCAACAACTGATCCAATTGAAATAGCTATCCTCTCTTAATCATCTGAATCTGGATAATCCAGACTGAGATCAGTATAACTAGGGAATTTTTTCCACTCAAATAACATAGAATAATTCAGAGGAGTAAGTGTATCAAATATCACTTTCCTATCTTGAGGCTCCCTCTAAATTTGATCTCTCACTACCTGTTTCTCCCCCTAAACTTGATATATCCTTCTAACATAAACAAAATGAGGTATTGGTCCTACCTATGATCTTTCTACATTACCAACCTTAGCTACTTCTTCATCCTCAGTACCAGCTTCTTCGATACCAGGAGGTTTAACAAACTATTCCTGATTCTCAGGACCATCCAGTTCTAAATTGGAACCTTGACCATCACCAGGATGATTAGAATCACTGTCACTTTTACCACTTTTATCAATTTCATGCTCTGGTTCACCTCCTTCACTTGTACTATCACCTTATCCACTTTTATCATCATATTCTTCATCCCCTTCTTCCTCACTATCAGATCCACTTCCACTGCCACTTTCTTCTTCTTCTCTGTCTGCTTCTTCTTCTCCTCTATATTTCTCTTCTAAATCATTTAATCTGCTTTCATATTCCACACTAGTCGACTCCTCAGTCACATCATCATCATCATCATCCAAAATTGGTTCCTTGGATGGTAGAGCAAAAGGTGGACTAGGAGGTTCAAAATATATCCCCTTAGTACTTTCACGAATATCAAGGTCACTCATATCATCTATAGGAGAGTCAGCTTCTCTAGTAGATTCAGCTTCCTCTTTATCAGAATAAACAACCTCATCGTCTGGTCCTAGACCAGGATTAGTCACATCTCTCATCCTAGTAGGATTCTCAAAAGGATTAAAATTTTCATAAAGCTTCTCATTATCTTCAACCCACTCCCTCTTCCAGGGATTCTAATTTATCGTCATTATCTTGAAAATTTTCTTATTTAAGAAAACTCCACTACAAGAAGAAATGGTTTCTTCATTATCACCAACACATCCTTTTTCCTTTAGCATAATAGATATCATTCTTAGATATAATAAATAATTAGTCTTATAGTATGTCTTTATCATCTCACTGATATGGACTATTACATATCTGAATAGATTCACTTTATGCCCTTTCTTCAGCAAATTCAATAGATATACATCCTGATATTCCGATGAGGAAAATTACCTTTCACTGGTACATAACTATTGTTGGATAAATTTAAATAAAATCCTACTATCTTCATCCAACTCTAAATCTATTGGCCTTCTGTGTTCCTCATTACCAGTCATCTCCCTCAAAGTTGTCTCGCAGAAAAACAACTCACTGGCAGGTGGACTACTTCCCTGGTAGTCATCAAAGACTCCTTCATGTGGTACATTGAAGAATTCTATCCAATTCCTTGAAGAAAAAGATAATATCCTTCCATTCACTATTTATTTGATCCAATAAACCTCACTACCTTCCAGCATAAACTCAACATGAAGATAAAACTCATGCATAAGCTTAGGGTAATACAGAATTTCATTATTTGAAAACCAATATTTCCGCCCTTAAGTTGGAAACACTCCTAACATAAGGACTTACTAGATAATAACCATTTGGTTAACACTTCCTTATCATTCATTACCACACGGTTTGAAAGACCTGAATTAACAAGCTTACATCTGCTTGATTCTCCTTTTTTCCTCTTAACGGGTTGTGATTCATCTTCAGATCCTTTGAAGATGAACTTTAATCTAACCATTATATAGGATTGGTTGAAGGTAGGAAGGTTAAAGATCTAAGGGTAAATATATAAGAGATAAGAGTGGAAGAGTGGAAGTCTCAGAGTAAGAAATAGGATGTATTGACTCAATTTTATCATTTGGGGATTTATAAGTCATAAATCGAGTAAACTGGGTTAAAATAAAATGAAATAAACAAAACTGTGTTGTTTTGGTAAAATAAAATAGATACACAGTGGATTCCATTGGTGAGTGGCCAATGGTGATACATTAGTGTCAGTTTCGGAAAGACATTTTCAGTGTCAGCAAGACAATGGTATTAGTGAGACATTAGTGTTGGTGTCGGTGAGACATCACCAGCTGGTCCAATCAGTGTGACATTCGTACTTAGTTTTATCACAGAGTTATTGAGAGTAGTTCCTTAAAAATTAATCATCCCTAATTCATGTTTGATGTAACTCATCCTCTCAGAGTTCAATGTCTTAGTGAATATATCAATAATCTAATGTTTTTTTCTAATAAATTCTAGAGTTATATCACCTTTTTGATAATGATATCTCAAAAAAAGTGATGTCTTACATCAATATTTTTTGTTATAGAATGAGAAACATGATTCTTTGATATGTTAAAAGCACTTGTATTATCACAATTTATAGGGATATGTCAAATTGGTTTCCATAATCTAGTAAGGTGTGTTTAATCCACAAAATTTGAGTACAACGACTACCAGTAGCTATGTATTTACCCGCAACAGTAGTTAATGCAACAAAATTTTTCTTTTTACTACACTATGATATTAGAGACTTTCCCAAAAAACTAACATGATTCAAAGGTTTTCTTTCTATCTATCTTATAGCTACCAAAATCAACATTAGAATAACTAACTAAATGAAAAGTTTGTCCTCTATGATATAACAATCCTAAGTTGGTTGTATGCTTGAAGTATTTAAAAATTATTTTAATAGTAGTTTAATGAGATTCTTTAGGATTAGATTGAAAATGTGTATACATACACACACTAAACATAATGTCAGGACTACTATCATTCAAGTAGATTAGACTTCCAATCATTCCTCTATAAGTGGTTTGATCAATAGATTTATCATTTTTATCAAGATCCAACTTGTAGGTGGTACTCATTAGAGTATCACTAATTTTTGTACCATCAAATCCAATCCTTTTTAAAATATATTTAGTATATTTAATTTGATTTAAAATAATACCTTCTTTATTTTTAATGACTTGAAATCCAAGAAAAAAATTTAGTTCTCCCATTAAACTCATTTCAAATTCAGTTTACATCATTTTTGAAAAATCAATACATAAATAAATCTATGAAGATCTAAAAATAATATCATCAACATAGATTTTAACTACTAAAACATATTTAGAAATTATTTTAACAAATAGAGTAGGATTATCTATACCTTTTTTAAAACCTTTATAAATAAGAAAAGTACTTAGCCTATCATACCAAGCTTTTGGATCCTGTTTTAAACCATATAAAGCCTTTGTTAACTTAAAAATGATTTGGAAAATAAGGTTTTCTAAAACTAGGGGTTTGTTCAACAAAAACATCCTCAACTATATACCCATTTAAGAATGAACTTTTGACATCCATTTGATATAGTTTGAAATTTAGATGAGTTGTATATGCTAGCAGGATTCTAATGGATTCAAGTCTAGAAACCGGTGAAAAGGTTTCTTTATAGTCAATAGCTTCTTCTTGACTATATCCTTGTGCAACCAATATATCCTTATTTCTCACAATTGTGCCTACTTTATCTACTTTGTTTCTAAAGACCCATTTAGTTCCTATGGTCAAGGTGTCTTTAGGTCTATCCACTAGTTTCCAAACTTTATTTCTTTCAAACTGATTCAACTCTTCTTGCATAGCCATCACCCAAAACTCATCATTGATTACATCATTAATGTTTTTAAGTTAAATTTGTAATTAGAAGGCTTGATTTTCAACCTGGCTTCTAAGAGAAGCTTTAGTCTGTGTTCTTTTATCTAAGTCTCTAATTACAACATCTAAGAGATGATTCTTAAGGGTTCTAATAGATATAGAAAAGGAAGGACTAGTTATTTTAGGTTCATCTATAGGTTCAGGTTCACTATGATTAGAGTCTGGATATTTTCCAAAACTGGAGGATTTTTCACCTTACTTAACTACAAAATCAGAGGGTCTAGCATTTATGTCCATATTGGACAGATCATTCTCAATATTTTCAAGATGGGTTTTAGGTTCATGTGGATCTATTTCATCAAATTTAACATGTATAGATTCTTCCACACATTTGTTTCTTTTATTAAAAACTCAATAGTCTTTACTAGAGGTTTAGTAACCTGAGAAAATTCATTCATCACTTTTGGATGAAATTTTTTCAATATTTTTCTTCATATTAAGGATGTAAACTTTGCAACCAAACACTTTAAAGTAGTTAACTTTGGATTTCCTATTGTTCCATAACTCATAGGGATTTTTCTTAAGAATTGGTCTAATTAAGACTATATTAATTATGTAAAAAGATATATTTATAGATTAAACCCAAAAATAAATAGTTAATTCATACTCATTAAGCATTGTCTGGGCTATTTATTGTAAGGTTCTATCTCTTCTTTCAACAACTCCATTTTTTTGGGGTGTCCTAAGAGCAGAGAAGTTATGACTATAACCATTTTTTGAGCAAAAAGATTCAAACTCTTGGTTCTTAAACTCATGGACATGGTCACTCCTTATGGTTTTTATCCAAAGACCACTTAGATTCTCTACAGATCTAGCATACTTGGTGAAGTAAGAACAAGATTCTCTCTTATGAGCTAAAAAGAAGGTCCAAGTATACTTAGATAATTAATTTATAAGAACATTGATATAGTGCTTCCCATTAAGACTTTAAACTCTAGAAGGTCCAAACAAATCCATGTGAACTAGCTCAAGTGGTTGAGAAGTTGAAACTTCTTTCTTTGGTTTGAAAGATATTTTGTGTTGTTTTTCCTTTTGAAAAGGATTGCGGACATTATTGTTTGGAAATTCTAGTTTGGGTAGATCCTTGACTAACCCTTTCCTTGTAAGATTTATAAGTGAGTGAGTGTTATAATGGACTAATATCCTATTCCAAATCCAATATTCATTATTAAAGAAACTTAAGAAATAAACATTTTGAGAAACTAAAGAATCCAAGTTTACAGCATAAACATTCTCATTTCTAAAAGCAGTAAATACTAACTCAGTTTTATAATTAAGCACATTACATGCATCATTTTCAAATTTAACATTGAAACACTCATCACATAACTATAAGATATTGAGCATATTGTACTTTAATCAATCAACAAAAAGTACTTTGGAAATTAAAATTGAATTAGTGTTACTGATTTGGCCAAGGATAATTATTTTTTCTTTAGCATTATGACCAAAAGTTATATGCCCACCATCAATATTTAGAAGATTCTTGAAGCACGATTAGTCCCCTATCATGTGTCTTGAACATCCACTATCCAAGTACCATAAGATTTTATAGGATCTCTTTAAGCATGATTCCTACAAAGACAATTCAAAAAAGAAAATATTTCAGTACCCATACTTTCTTGGGTCCAGTAATATTAGTAATTAATGCTTTGGGAACCCATAATTGCTTTATGGGTTTCCTATAAAGAGTTTTTAGAGTGTTGAAAAAATAAACTCTATTTGTTCTGGAAAAACTAGAAGCAGTAAATTATTTTCCACTGCTGGAACTTGTAGCGGATTTCTCAAATCAAGTTACACAGCTTAATTTTCCAGATTTTGATACAAAATTATTTTTAACAAATTTTCTTTGTCCTGGTTGATAACCTATTCCAGTAGCATACTCTGGTGCAACCTATTTACCAATCATTTGGATGATATTGTTCTTTCCATTGGTAAACTTTTCTAAGTCCTTTTTCAACAGCTCAATTGATATTTTAAGCTCATTGTTTTCTTTAAGCAATTTATCATTTTTCTCTTTATCTCTAGTAATCTCAGATTTAACAGTAGAGGTGAGATCATATTGTTTCTTAAAAACTTTATATTTATATTTTAATTCATTTCATGTGTCTTATAGCATTTTTCATTACTCAAAGATTTCCTCATTGGTCATGTTTTCAAAATTAGATTCATCTTCAAAATAGGAGTAATTTTGTACAGAATATTCAAGAGTTACCTCAGAAGTGTTTTTCATGAAGCACATGTTGGATTTTTCCCCTTTATCATCATGTGAAGACTCTGACTCACTAGATCTATCCTCATAAGCACTCCAGGTTTCCTTCATTTCATTCTTATACCTTTTACCCTTGTCCTCATATTTCTTTTTATAATTTAACTTAGACCAGTCAGACTTTACATATACTCTTATCTTACATTCATAACAGACTATCTCATTTGAGTTATTACCTCTCTTCCAGTCCTTTTTCCAGTTTCCCTTGTAGCCATACTTTCCTTTTTAGTTGGACATCCTAAATAACTTCTTCTTTCTATAAATTTTGTTAAACCTTCGGGCTAATTGAGCCACTTCCTCATCACTGTCAGATGATGATTCTTCATTGCTTGAACTATTAGAATGAGTTTGTGCCTTCTCCTTTTCTTTAAGTTTAGAAGCAGTGGTCTTGAAAGACAATGCCTTTCTCTTTGGTTCACTATCCTATTCTTTGTTTACCTTAAATTATTCCTCGTACATCATCAACTTACCTATCATCTCCATGGGTGGAGCATCGGCGAAGGGTTGACATTTGGCGGCGTCTCCAACTTTGAGATTTCTGGTTCTTGGATGGCTCGGGGGTGGAGTGTCTCAGAAAAGACCTCAGGGTCTTCTAGGGTGGTTCAATGTCATCTCCAGCAAGTCTCGTAGTGGTAAGTACTCTGGTTCGGTTTTCTTGGTGATGTTTTTCATTTGGGGTTTGTTCACATTGGATTTTGGTTTGCGTTGCTTTGTTGTCAGTTTCCTATGGTTGATCTTGTGGTGTTGACGTTGCTTGCACGACCCTACTATCAGTTCATGATACTTCCCCTCACTCTTGATTTCATGAGCTCATTTGACTCAGCATATGGTGTGGCTTCTTCCTCTGTCCATACCTACCCGATTTCAGCCTAGAGCGGCGCTTCTGGTTCAGTTCAACTTTTTTCCCCTCCCTGATGGAACTCCTTTAGTGTTTTTGCTGGGTATTATATCCCTAGGTGTCACTAGCCTGACATTTCACATCATGGATCACCTACCCCTTCAAGTTTCTTACTAATATGGAGATAAAGGGTGGCTAGTGGGATCATTGGGCGGGGCACTTTCTGGTGTTGTCAGGCATCCAAGATGTGATCCTCTGTAGTTATTTGTTTTTTTATGGTGATTATGGGATGGAAGTGAATGGTTTTACGGTGATTAATGGATGGATATCGGTTCAAGGATGGTATTTTGGTGGCTTGCAGTTTGCGTTTTGAGAGTCAATGCAACTATTCTTTTACAGGATTTTCTTCATATGGGGTTTAGAGTAAAGGTTTTCTCCAGGTTTTTGCTTTTGGATTTGGATGTTTGAAAGGGTATGGATTTTCCATCGGTTCCATGCCCATGCAGTCATACATAGGATTGTTTTTCATAAAGCGATGAGTAGGAGAAACTGATTTAATGTTTTTGATGTTGGGTAGGAGCTCTTCTGTGTAGGCTTGAATGAGTTGTTTGCTCTTAAGTTTTTTGTATCATGGTTCTTTGAATGTTTTTAAGTCTATGAATTCATTTATGGTTTCCCAATTTTTCCTCAAAAGTGACTAAATAAAAAAAATAGTATGTCATAGGATTCCCTAATTGACACTGAGTTTCCCCTCCATCTATCTGGTAAACATCTGAGAATTTGTGTGATTTGTTCTATAGCTGTAATAGTCTTTCTGAGAGTGATTATAGTATTTACAATTTCATTAAACCTAAGATACATGTAAGATATAGGTTCATTAGGATTTAATTTTAATTTATCATATTTAATAGTATATGTGTTAATTGAATGGCCCGAAGGCCGAAATTTTTATTGATTTTAGATAATCCCCCTTTTAAGGGTAAAGGGGGGGAAACCAAGACTTCAAAAACATCAAGACATTAACATAATTCAAGAACCAAGGGGTTGCAACCCAAAACAAGACTATTCATAAGTACCTCTACCCAGCATCAACATCATTAAGGCACGCCTCCACCAAAGCATGGCTGATCAGTAAGTAGTACCGTGTAAAAATGCACGGGCACAGTACTAATGGCTACACCATACCCTCTCAATCTTCTAAATCTAAAAATTCATGCGTGAAGAAGACCACCGGCTCTATCCTCATCTGAAGCAAAATCTTGTATATTTTTTGAGTTCCCCAATAGACAACACATCGAGGCGCAGAACCCATAGACCATTTAGAAAATCAACAAAAAAAAACCATCATCCCAGAAACAATTCACCTCAAATCCCGTCGTCGCCATAAAAACCGCACACAGGAGCCACAACAAGCTACCCAGATCACTCACCCTTCCGGAGCACGACACGGAAGATCTCAACATTGATGTGGAAGATCGGATTACGACCATCTAGCACCGCAGACTGGGAGCCCTATCACTAAGCCAGAGCCCAACTAAAGACAGGGTCAAGCCCCAACATTGCAGAGGATCGGAATCCCATTGTAGACCAGGGACCCAACCAAACCTCCCATTATCAAACCCCAAGCCTGGAAACCACCACATAAGACCCAGAGCCTAACCACCAAGCTAGATCCATTGAGGAAGATGAAACCCGACCGCCCTACAGTGGAAGGTCAGACCAAACTACTTCACCGTAACTCAAGACAACCAGTCCTGAAGCTGAATCTCAAGACCACGTGACCACCACCATCGCTGCGATGCCGGATATCTGAGCCCGAAGAACCATGTTGCACCATCGTAGAAGCCTAGGTGCCTGACTCTCATGCCAAGGAAGACCGGAAATATGATCTCCCTACCGCAGAAGGCCAGATCTCGAACCACACCATCGCCGTAATGCCTAATAACCAAGCTTGAAGACAAACCATGAGAAACCAGCTCCATCACCCCAACACCAGACAGCCAATACCGATGAACCATGTCTATACACCACCACGCTGAGAAAACACTGAGTAAATTCTAGATAGAAAGGTCATGGACAAACCCTATATGGAGGAAGAAGGCAGCGATGAGGGAAGACCTAGATTTGAAGCGCCCCTTACGAGCTCATTTTTATATGTGTTAAGTCTCATTTCCTTAACATTAGTGGTTCTTTCATGTGAAAAAACTAGAGTATCCCATATTTCATGGGCTATTTTACATGAAAAAATTCTATTAAATTATTCATCACCTAAAGAGTAATATAAGGCATTCATGGCTTTGTAGTTATTATTATAAGCTGCCTTATTTGGGTTATCCCATATATTTCTGGCAGTAGCAGGTATCTTATATTCATATACAATTGAATACCATATCACAAAACCCATACTTTCTAAATTAATTTTCATCTTAATTTTCCACTGAGAATAATTATTTCCATTGAAAAATGGAGTTCTGTTGGTAGAAGCACCTTCTAATCTATTATCCATAACAAATAATAAAGAATAGGTTTTTAAAGAGATATAAATTTAGAACTAATAGAAATTTAAAGATCTTTAAAACAAAACTAAAATCACAGTTGAAAATATTTAAAAATATAAGATTTAAAAAAATCCTCTGATACCAAATGTTGGTCAGAGTATGACACTCAAGAGGGGGTGAATTGAGTTCCTATCAAAATTTCTGTTAAAAAACTTATTTAAAAATCCCCCAATTTAAAATCTAAACAGCACAGTTAACTGATGTAGAAGATTTATAAGAGTTTTGAATGTTCAATTAATTTCTCAAAAGATTGATTAATTCTAAGTTACACCAATTTTTAATATTTTTATAACTTGTAAAAGTAATTTACTAACTCAAAATAATTTATAAACACTAACTAATAATAACTAAAAAATTAATATTTAGTTCTTTGAAATATGTGTGAAAATAGAGAAAACTGAATTTGGAAAACATAATGGATAAAACAAGAGGTTAAGTCTCAAAAAGAGACATAATCCTCTCTACTTGGTGATCACATTCCATCAAGCAGTTTATATTGATAAACTTGATACACACCCTAGATTGGGGTTCACAATAGAACACAGGGTTTTCCAGGTCAACTAGACCTCTACCATAGTTATTCGTGGGAAATAAAGTACAATCAGGTCACACAGGGACCTCTTCTATAGTTATATGTGGGTGAAAATGGTGTAAAAATATGAGTGAGTGAGGATATCTTGTATCCACTATCTTATCTTAGGATTCATTGTGTGTTTGTTACATAGACACACATACTACTCGAAAAAATAGTAAGAATGTACACAACATGGGATAAATAATAAGAAAAGTTTTAGAATGCTCTGTGTGATGTGATTGAAGCTTATGGAATTTTTAGGTGTAGCAGATGTGATGCTCGAGTCCACTTCTAGAAAAAGACACCAAAACAGAGTTCCATGGAAGCCTTGTGTTCTGGTTTCTAGTGAGGTGAGATGTTCTTCGAAGGTTCTCTTCACTAGGATTGTTACTGCAAGAATGTTGAGACTTTGGTTCTTAGAAAATCCTACTTGTTCAACGTTATAAATAATGAGTGTTATTTGTGTATTTCTCTTTCTTTACTTCATAGTTTATCTCTATATCACACAAATATACTTTTTTCTCAGGTGATTTCTTTTTATACCACAAAGGTCGAAAATAGGCATGTTTGGGACATGTGTTGTACCTCGTACCTCTGACATCCAAGTTAATGATGTCTGCAAAAAATTCATATAAGTAAATTAGTAGCATTAAATAACCCAATATGATAATTAGGTAAAAGTTATAATTTTGAGAGTAAAGAAATTTTCTAAGTATTGAAGGGTAGGTCATTCTGTCGGTAAGTACTTCTATCAGTAGGTCAGTGCATTGGTGACTCCTATCAGTGACTCCTTCTATCAATGACTCAATGCATCAGTATGTCAGTGCATCAGTGTCACGTACTATCAGTGACTTGTTCCATCAGAGACTCATACTATCAATGACTCGGTCTTGTACATGTCAATGATTCGTTCGTTCTCCTAGTGACTCATTTGTTCTGTCGATGAGTCGTTCTGTTGGTGACTCATTTGTTCTGTCGGTGATCCGTTCTATCAGTGACTCATTTGTTCTGTCAGTGAGTCGTTCTGTCAGTGATTCATAACTACCGGTGACTCAAAGTTTGTGAATTAAAATATCAGTGACTCATACTTGGCTATGTTTGTCTGCTTGTCTTGTAGTATAAATATCAACAAAATGTGTTAAACTTGGGACTGAACATAAATAATCAAAATTAAACATATTTGACTTTAATAATTAAGACATGACTAAACATGATTTGACATGATTTGAGATCATTAAAACTGAAGAGGTCCAACATTGACTAATTCCCTTATGAGGATTTTCCTAAGCTAATCAATGAAATGGTGATTTTTTCAGATTGTATACATAGTACATAGAATACCTTGCTATTCTTATAAATTTTTCCTCATACATAGAAACACTTTCCTTTTCCTTATGTATTAGATTGAGGAATTTCCTTTCCATATCATCTCATTGATCATGAGGAAAGTATTTTTCAATGAATATATCCTTAAAAAATTTCCATTCCATTCTCATTATCTCCTTCTCCACCTTTGTATTTTGAATCAATGAGCACCATTGATTAGAATATTCCTTTAAACAATGCACTACCATAATAAATTTCTCCCTTTAATTACTTCTCAAAGAACTACTAAAAAATTGGTCTATACCCATGGACCTGTATCAATAGTTTTCAAAAACTATGGGTATAAGTTGTCCTATTCTAATAGTTTAGCATAACCATTGGGATAAGTAGTTTATCTAAAGCTGATCCCAATGTTTTTTAAAAACTATTGGGAAGATATCTTTATCCCAATGGTTTTTTAAAACTATTGGTATATAGATGGATATACAAACTATTTTTAAAAACCATTTGGATAGGCTTTATACACCTACATATCTCGCATGGGCTCCCCTCCTCCCATCTCATTCGCATCCAAAACCCTAGCAGCATTTGGCGTTCCAATTTTTTCCCCACCTACGGTGATCTCTCATCTTTTCTAGTTTTAATTTCATTCTTATTAAATATTAAACCAGTGACTTAAAAATCATTCATCCCTTATATGAACCATCAATTTCATTTTTATTCTAGGTATAATACACCAATAAATATTTTTATTAAACATCTACTTTATTCTGATATGTCTAAATATGCATATGTGCTATTGAAATAAGGGTTTTCCATGCTTATATTGAAAATAAATTTGTTAATTTTATAGTTTTTTGTTATTTATTTCTCTTGTTTTCTACATGGACTACTGTGATATATATAATTTTAGTTTTTCAGTAGATTATTTTATTATCTAAACCCCTCTAGGGGGATTCTTTAGTGATGGTTTACTCATTATAATTATAAGCCTTTCATTTTTGATATGTGGAACCTAATTTGACTCTCTTGAGTGGTTTTTTCACTTATAATTTTTTATTTTCAGTTTTTCACTGACATGTGCAGTGTGATAAAATCAATCTTTCAAAAAATCTAAATGTTTTCTTATTGAGTAATAAATTTTCAAGTTGAACAATAATGCACTAGTGAGTCAAACTATAGTAATTTCATGTGAAAATGTTGAATTATGTTGGCCTTTTCAAATCAATTAAATTATTATTACTAGTTAGTATTTTTTTTCAAAGATTTTAGCTTGTTAGTGATTGGTTTATGAGTCCTGATAGAGATCCCAAACACTTTAGAAGAGGCTCGGTTATCCAATAATAAAAACTTTTGTCCAAAAAAACATTTCAAGAAACCCAAATCAAATATATCCCCATTAGAATAATTCTATTTATTTCAATAATGTTTTCATTACTTATTTCACTTGCTCACTATTTTATCTCATACATCCATTGTTCACACTTTCTCATTACTTCATATTCTTTGCGTCACACACAATTTTTATTTAGTTTATCCATTTTTTTACTTTTCATCTATTTTATCACATCTATTAAGCTTTCACTCTTCATCAAACACACTTCCACAAATATTTTATGTTACTATACTTTTCCTGAATCCCACTTCCACTTGAAAATTTTCAATGTATGTTATACAGAAGCATGTGATGCTACATAGTAAAACTTCATAGTTAAATTTAATCATATTCAAACTAAAAATTACAAATCATATCGATTGCATAGTATAATGAAGAAATAATATTGAAAATGAATATTCAAACTACTTATTAGTTTTATTTAACTATAACATAATAGTATGTATGAAAATTCATTTTTTACATAAATTGGTTATTAGAAATACCATATAACCATTGGAAATCATAAAAAATGTGACTGAATTCAATATAAATGGGGTCTATAACAAATTCTAGATATCCAAAACAATAGTAATGGGGGTGATTAGTAAATATCATAAGGATTCACTTTAACATCCCTCAATATGAGAAACCACTAATTATAGCTTTATTTGGCCTAAATTCGCAATTTATGTGTGCTACAGAAGATGCTTACATAGAAATAGTATCTTTTATACATGAATTTATAGAATAAGAATAACATATGTTCAAAAGTTATTAGAATAATAGAAAAGATAAAAACAACAATTATAAATGCAATTTTGTGGAGTATTATGTATAGTTAATACTTATATATGTAATGAAATTTAATATCATGGTTTTATATTTATAGTATTTTGTTATATATATAGTAGTTTTTTGTCTTTTATATTATGATTCCTATATAGACCAGTGTGTCTGTTATGGTTTCATATAAAGTGAATAATTCTGATTTCCTTAAATATATTTTTTATTGAACTTCAATCTTATTTAATTACTTTTATGATATGACATATAACATTTTTTTCACGGAATGGATAGAATTTTGATGTATGAAACTAATAAAATCTCAAGAAATTTTCAAAAAAAGTTTGAGATCTTTTTAGAGTTTTCATTTAACAATTATTTATATACTGTTCATATACACAGACTGTTATAATTGTATTGGAAGACCTTATTTTAAGTCATGAATAAGTTATCTACCATATAACCAAATATGGTTTTAAAAAAAACTACTATGTATGGTGTCATAATGGGGATAAAATGAAATCTCAAAATGTTCATGATCTGAATGAGGGACTAGACTGGATAATTTATTTGATGACTGGTTTTTGTTTAGTCGTCATCATGAGAAAGAAAGGAAATAGACCTAAGGAGACTTCGATACAAGCACACATGTTGGATTTAATTAAAATTATGATATTGATATGGTAAACACATTAAATGATGTTGGAATGAATCTAATATATCAGAAATGTAATAAAATGAAAAATCTAGAATTTTTAATCTGATTGTTTCATGGGAAAACCACGTATGGTATTTCTAATAGTAAAATTTCTTATATTCTTACCTTTTTTAAGGAATTACTTCCTAATGATTCATATATTCCCTCAAACCATTATATCACATAAAAGTTAGTTGATGAACTTTAATTTTCTAAAAAAATCATCCTTTCCCGAAATATTGCAACTTATTCTAGGAGAAAACTATTGAATAAAATGATTGTATAAAACATGTCACTTCCCAATGGAAACCAAGTGTTGATGGAACACCATCTTGTATTCTATAGAAGTAATATTTCACTTTCCATTGATTCCCAAACTCCAAAATATTTTCATGTATGATGAAATATCAATAAATATGTCATGGAATGATATCGAGTGAAAGAAGGATAATAATGATTTCATTCATTCTATAGATGGATTAGCATAGAGGACATTTGATGCTCGATATCCTAATTTTTTAGTTGGCATGAGTAATGTGAGGTTGGTTCTATCACGTGATGGTTTTAATCTATTTGGGTAGATTCTTTCTTTTCACAGCACATGGCCAACTTTCATACACATTTTTAACCTACCTCCATGGATGTGTATGAAAAAACCTTTTACTTTCAAAAATATTCTCATGTATGAACCTTATGATCCTAGAAATGATATATATGTATACATGAAACCTTTGATAAAAAATTTGAATCATCTTTGTAATATGGGTGTGCACACATGTAATACTTGTTAGAACTACACATTTCATATGTGTGTTGCACTTATGTGGATGATAAATGATTTTCTAGATTATGCAATGATATGAAGTTGGAAAATGAAAAGAAATTTTATAACCTATTTTTATGAAGAATAAATGATCTATAAGACTTAAATATTATCGTAGTTTCATTTTTGTGGTACATTGAAAATTATTTCCAATGGATCATACATATAGGAATAACCGTCGAAGGTTTGACAATACCATAGAGACCGACAATCCACCTCAGTATATGTCTAGAACAGATGTGATTAATGAATTAAAAGATGTTATTTTTTCATTTAGGAAGGGTCGGGTGAAATCTAAAAAGAGGAAGAATGTTTCCACTAAAACCAATTACAATTGGAAGAGGAAAGGTATCTTATTTGAGTTGTCATATTGGTCATCCAATTTGTTACGTCATTTCTTACATGTAATGAAAATTGAAAAAATATATGTGAAATGTTGCTTTCAATTCTTATAAATGTCAAGGGAAAGATAAAATATGATTTACAATCTCATCATTACTTTGTTGGTTGGGGTATCGGACCAGAATTGCATCATGTGTGTATCAATGAAAATAAATGTAAAGTTCTATGTTCTTCTTATGTGATGACACTGGAAGAAAAAATCAATTTCTGGAAGTACTAATGACTATTAAAGTTCCTGATAGCTATTTCATCAACATATTAAAATGGATCAAAAGAAGAGAGTTGAAGCTGAAATATTTGAAGACTCGCAATTATCACATCCATATTCATTATTTGATTCTAATAGAAATATGTCATCTACTATCCAAAAATGTATGGTGGGAAATATTCAATTGTTCCATTTTTTTAGAGATCTTTGTGCTCAGAATTTGTCCAATTATTTCTTGAAAAAATGTTGGAATACTTACTATTAATTTTGTGTGAGTTAGAGAAAATGATTCCTCCATAATTTTTCACATGCATGATTAATCTAATTGTCCATCTTCCAACCAAAATACTTATTGGAGAACCTGTTTCTTGTCATTGGATGTATCCAACTGAAAGAAATATGTACACATTGAAGTCTTATTTTTGAAATAGGAATCATCCTGAAGGTTCTATCAGGAAAGGTTACTGGGCTCAAGAATGCATAGATTTATATTCAATATATTTGTCTGATATGACTAAGAGACAAAAAACCAATGAGAAATTAAGAAGAGCAGTATGAGAAAATTGAACCCAGTTTTTCATCACTTCCCCATATAAGGGGAATCCTTGGATCATATACATTGATTACATTAATCGTTGAAGAGTGGGAGATGTCATATCATATATTTTTGTTTAACTATGATTTGTTCAATGACCACATAAAGTAATTAAATTGAACATTTATATGTTATCTCATCTCATGTAATTATTCATATTTGTTTAATTATATCTATTTTTTCTATAGGGAACATAAAAATATTATAAATAGAAATCATTATTATTTATCTTTGAGAAGGATAGAGACTGTTCATAGCAAATAGTTTTCTTATTTGTTGAAATTCAAGGTAGAATTATTAATATAATAAATTAATAAAATTAATATTTAGTTAATTTTAATATTCATTTATATTTTAGGTATTGAATTCTCCTGTTGACTTTATCTCTGAGGAAATAAGAGCTTTGGATTTTGGTCCTAATTTTGTGGCTCATGAATACAAATCAATTGTGATCAATGGATATAAATTTATTGTCACTAAATGAGAAATGAACATGAGAACACAACATGATGATGTTATGGTAACTACCAAAATAGACTATTATGTCAGTGCATCAGATATTAAACCTCAATTTGAAAATTTTTCTTATTATGGAGTCATTGAGAAAATACAAATATTGGTTTATTAATCTCATAGTCAAGTCGTTATGATGAAATGCAGGTGGTTTGATTTGATGATGAGGCATGGCACATTTATTGATGATTGTTGATTTCAAGTTATTAACATGACTCTCACTCTTTCTAATGATGAGCTATATATATTAGCATTAATTAAAAAACTAGTTTTTTATGTGAAAATTCATCCACAACCTTAATTTAGTGTCATTATTGAAGTAATCCAGAGACATATTTTTTACGATGGTGGTGATGAAATTGAAACCATCATTACCCCCATTGTCCCCAATCAATTTATTACTTATGATGACTCTAATAGTTCAATTATCATATTTGATTGTGAGCCTGAAGTTGTGGTGGGAAATATATAAAATCATTCATATTTGTTATCAGTTCTTTTTGTTTAGCTCGACTTGGGTTGTTCAGGTTGGTACTATTCAAATTTCTTTACTATTGATTACAAATATGTTGTATCCAACTTGAATTTCATGTGCATTTTAAATATATAATGGTTGTAGTTTTCATTGAGTTTCATTTTTTTATATTGAATTGAACAGTATAGAACCTAAAAAACCAAAAAACTGAAACAATTCAATTATAACAAAAAAAATGAATTGAATTGAAACATACTAAACTAATTAGAATAAAAATCAAAACCAATAAAAAGAATGACCAAAACAAAAAAAAATATAAAAATGAAATGTCCTAACCTAAAAAATAGACAAATGACCTAATAAATTAACCAAAATGATCCAAATGATCTAACCAAAACCGAATTGTATCTAATTGAAAATAGATGAAAACAATATCATACCCTTTCTAAACATGCTAATTTGAACGTATTGATTCTTCAATGACATGTCTTTTATGTTTTGATATTCTTACAACTAAATATAATATAATTTTTTTATATTATCACATATCCTTTATTTGGTTTGACAATTAGTATTATTTAATTAAGTCATGTCACATCTTTTTTCTTGTTTGGATTGCACATTAGTTATTAAATTATAATTAAATGAATCTCTGTTTTCAAAATCATGAAATGAAAAACATCACTAATGGAAAAATTTCCTATAACAATAGTTTGGAACCATTGGTATAGGTTTCCAAACTGTTGGTATAGCCTATACCAATGGTTTGGGAATCCATTGGGTGATTTGGCATGGGTAAATACCTATCCCAACGGTTAGGAGAAAACCATTGGGATATATATATAAAAAAAATTATAGCAGAGTTTTGAACCCTCAACTTCCACGTTATATATCAATGACTTTACCACTGTCTTATAGTTTCCTTTATGAATATATTTGGATATATATATATATATATATAATTTATATATTGATTTATTTGATGATATTAAATAAATGTACTCATAAAAAATAAGGGTACCTATCCCAACGGTTCTCAAAATTGTTTGGATAGGCCTTTTATAATGGTTTTGAGAATCGCTGGGATAGGTACTCACCTTTTACCAACGGTTTTCCCAAACTATTGGGAAAAGTGGTCTCAAAGTACCCTTTCCCAATGGTTTTCCAAAAACTTTGGGAAAAGTGGACCCTTTCCCAATGGTATGGGAAAACCGTTGGGAAAAGTGGCCTCAAAGTACCCTTTCCCAATGGTTTTGGAAAAATCATTGGGGAAAGTGGACCATTTCCCAATGGTTTGAGAAAACCATTGGGAAAAGTGGCCTCAATGTACCCTTTCCCAATGTTTTTCCCAAACTATAGGGAAAAGTGGCCTCAAAGTACCTTTTCTCAACATTTTTGGAAAAACTATTGGGAAAAGTGGACCCTTTGGGAAAAGTGGCCTCAAAGTACTCTTTCCCAATGGTTTTAGAAAAAACATTGGGAAAAGTAGACCCTTTCCCAATGGTTTTCCCAAACTGTTGAGAAAAGTGGTGTCAAAGTACCCTTTCTATTAGGTTCACAGGGCAAGATACCCTAAGAGGGGGGGTAAATCAGGGTATGCCAGATTAAAATAACTGCCCCTTTGATCTTGTTTCATTGTTGGACAAAACTCTCTTCTCTCTCCTTCCTGGTGCTGAGTATGAACAAAAATTAAAGCATGCACAAGACACAACAATTTTACTTAGTTCACCCTCACTGAGATACGTCCTAGGATCATACATCGGCAATGTTCCAATGTACCAAATTTACTATAAGCGCACTACTGTTTACAAGTTCGAAGTGGACTCATGGTCCCTCCTGGTTTACAACCTCTCACAATTTGAGAACTCACTATTCTCTCAACTGAAGTGAGATCACTACTTCTTTAGAAAATCCAGTCACAGTTTATATACATGTAGTTCTCTTCATTATCTCTAATGAAATTTTCATCTATAACTATTGATAAATACTCTTTTGACATCCCACTTTCACTTGCAGATGAATCTCTCTTTGCACCGGGTGTACCAGGAAACCTCAAATATTTTGTGAAACCCTTACTACGTCTTGCACGCAACTTTAATGCCTTGCACGCAAGATTACACTTTTGTTGTAAAACACCCTTTGCGCATAACTTCAATCTTTCGCACAACTCAAATCTTACGCGCAACTTTCATAGCTTGTATGCAACTCAAAATCTTTCACGCAACTCCCTTCACGTGAAATTATTACATGATCTAGTGCACGTATTTTCACTAAGTGTTGAGATCTTTCGAATGAAAGGGGTCACTACATATTTATAGGCATTCTTGACCCATGCATGGAATATTCAAATTTTTTCACGCAAGTTCCTCTTCGAGCGCACAAAACCCCATTTGACGTCGCATTGGGCACGCAATTTTCTTTCACGCAACCTCATATTTCACATACATTTAAAAATATTTCATACACATCATGCCTTTTCCATTTTTTGACGTTATGCTCCCAAAACCTACCTTGCACACAATATTCCTTTGTGTAACTCTATCTTTCGCACACATCTTAAAATCTTTCACACACAACATGCCTTTTCCATTTTTCAACATTCTGATACCGAAACATGCCTTGCACGCAAGTTTCCAAACCACACTAGATCTTTCACACAACTTCCTTTTCCAAAAAACATATTTCCCCATTTTCCAATTTTGAGGCCCAAAATTTTAGAAAACACTAGAAAATGGTGCCACCTTAGATATGTTCTTTTTGTACTTCCTCCAGATCATCCATTCCTTTTTCATCGTTCTTTGTCAACATAGGTTTTCAACCATATCTATGAAACTTGAAAAATCACCATGTAAACCCCCTTTGTCAAGAAATTAGACATCTTGGTTTGCTCTGTCAATAACCACAACATAGAGGTTAGCTTTGTCAACAAACATAATCACCTCAAAAAATCTTAAATGATACCTTAAGGGATTTTTTCCCAACAATATTCCCCTTTGGGTTTGTTGAAAAATCTTCTCATAACGATTCTATACACTTTGATACCTCATTAAACCTCCTTCCAACCACTACCACCATTCGCCTCTTACGATTCTGATAGAATTTAAGGATTCACTTAATATGTACTCTAATCCCACATGAGCAATGCTTTCCATGAGAAACAAGAGTAAATGAGAAGATAATCAATGAATCACTTCATTTCAGACACCAACTGTTGACACCAAACTGATACTAATTTCTAAACTGATACCAATTGTTGATCATTGGAACCCTTCTCACACCATTCTAATATCACTCTTCTACTTTTATCATGATCCTTATCTATAATGATATCTATTCTTTGATCGATCACTTCTAGCATCGTCGGATTTAATACTCTTACTCCCCCTTTATTTTTTCTCTCCCCCTATCTCATTATTCCACCTATTATCTTATCCCCGTGTCTTTGACTAAGACATTGTATCCCTTTCTTAACCACAGTTTCTCCCCATTGAGAAGTCACTATTTCTCCCCCTTTTTCAACGAACCCAAAGGTCACTCCTTTATGGTATGTAACATTGGAAAGAATACAAATTAGCACATAAAAGAAAAACATACCATACCTTGGGGAGAGGGGGAGTTCCGCATCCACACTTTTCAAGTGTGGGGAGTCAACTGGACTCCTAGAGTCAGTTGATGCCTTTAAAATGCATCCTTGGGTAAGGCCTTTTTCAGAATGTCCGCAACATGTAGCTCTGTAGGCACATACTCCAACTTCACTAGCCCTTTCTCCACTTTCTCCTTGATAAAATGATATTTTATCTCAATGTGCTTTGTCTTTGAGTTATGGACTAGATTTTTGTTAATATTTATAGAACATGAGTTATCACACTGGATTTCGATTAGAGACGTCACTTCAACTCCTATATCATCAAGTTGTTACTTCATCCACAATAATTATGTGCTTGCTTGAGTGGACACAATATACTCAGCTTCTGAAGTGCTTAATGAAATTAAATCTTCCTTCTTGATTAGCCAAGCAATACATAGTCCACCAAGATAGAATGAACCTCCTGACATTGATTTCCTATCATCCGCTGAACCGGCCCAATCTGCATCTGTATATCCCAATAACTCTGTCGGAGATTTTTCATTATACATCAAGCCAAAATCCACCATGACCTTGATATACCGAAGTATTATTTTCACTATAATCATGTGTATTTCCTTGGGATTACTTTGATATCTTACTGCTTGTCATGTGGCGAAAACAATATCAGATCTCGTCGTTGTCAGGTACAGTAAACTCCCAATAATCTTCATGTACTCTGTGATATTAACTGCCTTGCCATTATCATCTTTCGATAATTTCATCCGGTTAGAAACCGGAGTCTTCATATCCTTGGAATTTTCCATTCCAAATCTTCTCAGAACCTCCTTGGCATATTTGGATTGAGAAATAAATGTGTCATTCCTTCCTTGTGTCACCTGTAAACCAAGGAAAAATGTCAGTTCCCCAATCATTGACATTTCAAACTCACTTTTCATGAATTTGAAAAACTGTCTACACTGAGCTTCATCTGATCCACCAAATATTATTTCATCGACATAAACTAGCACTATCATCCTTTGATTACTATCATTGTTGAAATAGATATTGTAATCAACTCCACCGCACTGAAAACCAAGCTTCTCCAAATACTGATCAAGCCTTGAATACCATGCTCTTGGTGCTTGTTTCAGCCCATATAACGCCTTATTTAGCTGAAAACCATTGTTCTCATCCTCATGAATGAGAAAACCATCTGGCTTCTTGATATACACTTCCTCCTCCAGAACCCCATTCAAAAATAAAGATTTGACATCCATCAGGAAAACTTTGAACTTTCATTACACTACAATGGATACGAATAATCTGATTGTCTCTAGCCTTACAACTGGTGAAAATGTCTCATCAACATCTATTCCCTCTATCTGGGAGTATCCTTTGCACACTAGTCATGATTTGTTTTGAATAAATGTGTCATCTTCATTCATTTTGTTATGGTAGACCCATTTAGTACCGATGACATTTTTATCTGCTGGCCTCGAAATAATCTCCCACGTCTGATTCTTCTCAATCTGATCTAGATCTTCATTCATATCCTAAACTCAGTTTTCATCTTCAGCTACATCAGCAAAGCATTTAGGCTCTACCTGAGATAAGAAAGATGTCTTCTGAAGTGATTTTATTCTTCTTGTATGAACTAGAGCTGATTGATCACCAATGATATTTTAAATATCAATTTCATCTTGACTCCTTGGCTTCTATGCTGATACAGATTTTTTTCTTCATGCTCATCATCAGTATCTTATTTTGAATCAGCATCATCCACTTCTACTCCTCCTACATTTCTTTCATCATCGCTTTTATCAGAAAATTGTTCACTGTGTTGTTGAATGTTCTCATAATTTTCCACAACAGTGAAGTCATTGCTCTCAACTAATTTTCCAAACCTTTTATTAAAGCATTTATATGCTTTTCTTTTTCCTGAGTAGCCAAGAAATATTCCCTCATCTCCGTGTGACTCAAATTTCATGTGGTTTTCTTTTTTGAGTATAAAGCACTTACTCCCAAATATTCAAAAGTACTTCACTGTTGGCTTCTTCCCATACCACATCTCATACGTATTTTTTCCTTCCTTCAGACACAATAGAGCCCTGTTAGAAATGTAGACCGATGTCAATACTGCTTAAAAAATTTCTTTGGTAGGTCTTTTTCTATAAGCATTGTTTTGTCCATATTGTTGATGATCTAATTTATCCTTTCAACTACTCCATTCTATTGGGGGTCCTTACTGAAGAAACTTGATGTCTTATCCTATGTTTATTGAGATAGTCTTCCACCTAACTGTTTGTGAATTTTGTACCATTGTCAGTATGAGACATCATAATGTTCTGTTCAAACATCCTTTCAAACTCCCTCCAGTACTATTTTATGCAGCTGAAAACATTAGACATATGGGAAATGACAAATACCCATGTCATTCTACTGTAGTCATCAATGAAAAGAACTTAGTACCTCTTTCTTTCAATTTCTCTTGGTGTGATAGGTCCACAAACATCAACATACACCAATTTGATCACTCTTATTAACTTCTTTTCCTTTGCCTTATATGTCTTTTTGATGATCTTCCCTTGTTGGCATGCATCGCATGTGTGAGTATGATCACGTGATAGATTAGGGAGGTCTCTTGCTGCATAAAATTTTACCAGATCATCTAGGGATGGTTGGCATAGATGGCCAAGTCATTTATGCAACAGCATGTTTTCTTTCTCTCTAGACAGAAAGCACATATCTTGTTCTCCACTTACCAGGTAAAGAATTACCTTTGTTCTTTTTCCATGTATAAACATTGTCTTGTCTCTTCCTTTGACAATACACATCTTATTAGTAAACCTTATAGAATTTCCTGAGCCACATAGTTGACTGACACTGATCAAATTGTGACTGGGGCCTTCTACTACTAAGACATAAGCATGTCTCATCTCTTTTCCCCCAAACATGACCTTTCCTGAGCCAATAATCTTCAGGCCTTCATCATTTCCAAACTTGAAAACTCCTTCTTTTCCATATTTTATGCTTGTAACAATATCCTTATTACCTATCATGTTAGATGTGAAACTACTGTCAAGGATCCACACACCAAAACGATCTGATGCTTTAAGGGAAATTTCTATCACCACTACCTTCTCATCTTTTTTCTTCCTGATCTATATTTTTGCCTTCACACTCAGCATAGATTGAGACTTCTGATCTTTCTCAGAGTATGATGGACTGGCTTCATCTTGAAAAGCCATTAATCTATTTTGCATTTTCAACTCACCTGTTGGTTCATTGATCTGTTATTTTTAAACATTTTGATTCTTCTTTGACACATCCCTTTGTATGGTAGATGTATAGTATCTATCCATGTGCCCAAATCCTCCACACCAAAAATAGTGTCCTTCGAAATATATTCTAGAGAATTATTCTTTGTTTGGTTGCCACCTCTGTTTTTGTTCCCTTTGATATCTCTTGGATATGGAACATACATACTATAAATTTCCCATCTTTCCACAACAATAACACCTAATATGAGGTGCATTCCTTCGTATCACTTCTGCACTGGTATTTTACCCTTAGGATCTAGGAATATTCTGATTCTGTTTTGTGCCCAAATCAATCTTCAATTTGGGAGTGGGTTCTTGTTGTATGACTTTTACTTTCCTAGTTTTCTATTTTTTGTCAAGCCCCAAAATATCCTTAACATCTGAACACAATTGTTTCTTCTTTTCTACTTGGCTACTATGCCCCACTTTCAACTTTTTGGTCTTCTGAATGATATGATTTCCTGATGTTGTTGTAGGAGTCAAGAGTTTTTCTTGATCCTTAGCCTTTTTCCAAAAACTGACAAATTCTCCTTCAAGTTCTTCGATATGCTTGATTTTATCTTTTGTTGTGGTTTTTAATCCATTGATATCCCTTTTCTGTTCTTTAACCTTGATTTTATACTCATTAACTGATTCTGATTCCTCTAGTGTTGACAACTTGAGTTTCTCAATTTATTCTATCAACTCAGACTTTTCTTCTTGTTGTTGCTACATATAGAGTTTGGAATCACGAACTACTTTGTTGGATTTATTTGTTTTGGATCTCCAAATATCCATCTCTTCAAGAGAATCCTCTAAATCATCTTTCATATCAACTCTTCCCTCAACTTATTCTTCTTCTTCATCAGTGTTAGTTTCTTTCTGTTTCTGAGTATCACCGACAACTGCCACCATAGAATTTTCTCCACGATATTTGTAGTTCACTATCTCCTTAACCTCCTCATCCTCAAACTCATCTAAACTATCACATCTTGTGAAAGAAGATTCTTCTTATTAAAGAAATTTCTCTTGAACTGCTTCTTGCCTTTCCCATAGGCTGAAGACTTCTTCTTGGGAATTTTGAATTCATCGACATCATCATCTTCTTGGAAATTTTTGGGACACATTGCTGCAAGATGACCAACCTTTCCACATCGAAAACAATAAAGTGGAAGTTTCCCATTAAAATTTCCTTTTCCTCTTTGAAGATTTGAGTAAAGTAATGACATCACCTCATCTGTCTTTTCTTATTCTTTAGAATCTTCAATAGTGAGCTTCTTCATGGCCTTGAATTCCACCTCTTTGGATTTCCCCTTTTTCATAGCATTATTATCATAATTTCTCATTTCATATGCTATGAGGGTACTATGCAAGTTATCTAGTGTCAGATATTTTGTATCCTTGTCTTCCAATACTGAAACCTTTGGATTGAAGTGAGGTGGAAGTTTCCTCAGGATGCGCTTTATAATCTTTATGTCTTCAATTACTTCACCAAGACCTCTCATGTCTTCCAATACAAAATTAAACCTATCAAAGAATAAATCAACAGACTCATTCAAGTTCATTCTAATATATTCATTATTGTTCCATGACACTTGAATCTTTGCTTCTCTGACCTTTGAATCTCTTTTATATATATTCAAAAGTTTTTCCCACATGGCGTGTGATGTTTTCATGACATCAACTTCATATATATGGCATTGGATAGGGCTCCCCCTAAAGTATTGATTCCTTTGGCATTAGAAACCAATTCCCTTCTTTCAGCCTCTGATATTGCGCCACTATTGATGTTAACTGATATACCATGCATCGCTGCTGTAATCACATCCATTCCCAAAGATTGGAAGTAGTGTTGCATCTGATTCTTCCATAACTGAAAGTTTTTTCATCGAAGATCGGAATCCATTTGTTATTGATGACCACCATTTTAGAGAGAAACACTGATATCATCATTTCCCTCTGATACCAATTGTTAGGTCCACAAGGCAAGATACCCTGAGAGGGGGGTGAATTAGGGTATGCCAGATTAAAACAACTGCCCCATTTATTTTGTTTCGTTGTTGGACAAAACTCTCTTCTCTCTCCTTCTCGGTGCTGAGTATGAACAGAAATTAAAGCATGCATAGGACACTACAATTTTACTTGGTCCACCCTCACTTGGATACATCCAAGGAGCATACACTGGCGATGTGTCGATGTACCAAATTCACTATAAGCGCACTGTTGTTTACAAGTTTGAAGTGGACTCACTGTCCCTCCTGGTTTATAACCTCTCGCAGTTTGAGAACTCACTGCTCTCTCAACTGAAGTGAGATCACTACTTCTTTAGAAGATCCAGTCAAAGTTTATAGACTCGGAGGTCTCTTCATTATCTCTAATGAAATATACATCTTTAATTATTGATAGATGCTCTGTTGATGTCCCACTTTCACCCGTAGATGAATCTCTCTTTGCACCGGGTGTACCGGACAACCTCAAATATTTCACGCAACCCTCACTGTGTCTTGAATGAAACTTTAATTCCTTGTGTTCAAGATTCTACTTTTTTCTTGAAACACCCTTTTCATGCAACTTCAATCTTTCGTGAAACTCAAATATTACGCGCAACTTTCTTAGCTTGCGTGCAACTCAAAATCTTTCGCGCAACTCCCTTCGCGCGAAATTCTTATGTGATCCAGTGCTTGTATTTTCTCTAAGTGTTGAGCTATTTTTAATGAGGGGGATCGCGTCTTATTTATAGTAATTCTTGAACCATGCATATAAGATTCAACTTTTGTCATGCAAGTTTCTCTTTGAGCATGCAAAACCCCGTTTGACATCGCATTGGGCACACAATTTTATTTCACACAACCTCATCTTTCGCGCCCATTTCAAAATAATTCACGCACATCATTCCTTTTCCATTTTTCGATGTTCTGCTCCTGAAACCTTCCTTACGTGCAAGATTCCTTTACGCAACTCCATCTTTTGCGCATATCTTCAAATCTTTCATGCACAATAGGCATTTTCCATTTTTCAACATTCTGATACTAAAACATTCCTTTTGCGCAAGCTTCCAAACCACCCTAGATCTTGCGTGCAACTTCCTTTGCCAAAAACATATTTTCCCATTTTCCGATTTTGAGTCCCAAAAATTTGGAAAACACTAGAAAACGGCACCACCTTAGATCTGTTCTTTTTGTACCGCCTCAAGATCTTTCATTCCTTTATCATCATTCTTTGTCAACATAAGTTGTCAACAATATCTATGAAACTCGAAAAATCACCATGTAAATCCCCTTTATCAAGAAATTAGACATCGTGGTCTTCTCTGTCAACAAACACAACATGGAGGTTCGCTTTGTCAACAAACACAATCACCTCAAAAATGCTTCAATGATACCTTGAGAGATTTTTTCCCAAAACTTTCCCAATAATCTTTGTAAAATCATTGGGAAAGGGTATCTATACCAATGGTTTTTATAAACTGTTGGTATATATGTGTTAGTATAGATGTGTTGGTATAGGTAGGATTTCCAATAGTGCATTGAAGAGATATGAAGGAAGAGGATGTCAAACAATAATCACTGCATGAGAGATATGGGTGTTCCTCATCTGATGCATGTTGTGAGTATTTTATTTCAAATATATATACCAATAACATATAATGTCATGTGATTAATTTTGTTTTTAACTTTTTATCTGGATCCACCACCTAGGAGACAATTATTCTCTGATGATCCTAGTTGCAGCATTGCTCAGACAGACGATGCAAGGGTGGGTGGTACTAGAGCTATGTGTACCACTCATTGTACCTGATTACACCATATCCCTTTATCAAATATAGCATCTAGCACGCATTCTTATCCCATAGTATTGTTAGAGGCACCTGGGATATTTAGGCCACCTATATTTTCACCACCATTAACATATAATCCTCCTCATATTTATTTCCATTATCTAATGATGGATCCTACTTCCCATTCATATTATACTTTTCGATAGATTTCTATGAAAACTTATTTTCCTTCTACTTCCTTCTCCTCAACATTCTACGTTCATGATCCATAGACTTCTATTTTGAAACATTATGATCCCCATGATCTTACATTGGATCCCACTCCTACTGTACAAGTTTAATATCCTTTAGATATTAAGGATCCAATAGTACCCACTAATCAGGCTAGCTCGGGTATATTTATAGAACCCTAGTAAAAAATTGTTTGTGATTTATTTTCATTATAAGATGTATTGATATAATATTTTTTTCTTTCACAGATGGATCTACCACTGGGCGGCATGGGAGTACATTCATGTGTGAGGTGTGGAACTTCCACACATAGATGATGGTTGTGTACAATGTGGATAATCAAATTATTGGAAAAACAGGGTGAGAATGTAGGATTGTTATGGTGATATTTTTCAAATACTCTGACATCATTCCTGTCAGGCCACTCTCCTGGAGACACCTTTAAAATGAATTAAAGGATAATACTTGGGTGAAAATATGGATAATAAAATTCATTGTATTTAATGTTACATTATTATTGTATTTATATGAATTAATATTTTGGTTCCAACTTCATTATAATTTTTTCGATGGTGAGGCTACAAGGATAGCATGGCTCATGGAATTAAGTGATATGTGGAGAGAATATAAGCATGAGTTATTTAATGGTTTAATTTCTAGAGTTGTTATGTATTTAGAGGTTATACCTATCATTAATGAGTGTCCAGTAGTACATTATCTGGAAATTATTTCTTATTGGAAGAGTACCAAGTTTAAGGTATTAATAATATATGAGGTTTTTGAATAAAAAGCACAATGATTTGAATTAATAATTTGTTTTATATTATTGAAAATTATTTTTGAGGAAGTGTCAAAAAGGAATAAAAAAATTATGCTATGAAATACGTCTACACTTTGGGGTAGACTATGATGTTGGAACATGAGAGGAAGAAGGTACAACACTCGTTTATAATTTTTCTATTTAAATAAATTATGGAAATAAACTTTCTTCAATTGTAAATTATATAGATTCATTAGATTTTTTTCATAATAACTATATTTATGTACATGTGAATTAATGGTCATTACAATATATTAATGAGGAAAAATATATTAAATATTTTTTTGATAACTTGGCTTAGGAATTTGAATTTTTGTTTTAAAAAATAAGCATGGAATTGTCAATATTGTTCATGGGTTTTCTTCAAGATTATGGTTGTGTGTCACATGTTTTCTTATATGAAAATAAAGTGTGTGAACTGAGGCATGATTTAAAATTGAAGGAAACTATAAACCGAATTTCGGTAGGGATGATTTGATCATTTGGAATCCAATCATGGTGAATTTACCTAAACATGCAACATTCAAATGTATCAAAGTGATTAAGCACTCAAATTTATAATTTTTATTTATAAATTAACTAATTATATATCCCCTTGTTTCATATAACATATCTATTTATTACATCTTCAGAATTATGGTGATATTTTATAATTATTTGGAAATTGATATAAAATTATGATTTTAGTGGTTAAAATGGTTTAAAATATTTTCTTTGATGATGTATAGGGGAATATGGCTGAGTCTATCCACCCCACAAAATAAAAAGCATCAATTTCTCCTTACATGTAAGAATAAATTCCATTTTATAAAAAATTGTATAAATATAAATGGTGTGGGCGAATGGGTATGTTTAAATAAATTTAAAACCATCGAATCCATTCCAACATAGCACTTAGTCCACGTACCTTATCCCAATTCTAAGTCACATCATAAAAAATCACTATACCCATAATGATCATCACTTCCAACACCAACAGATATTCCCACTAACTCTAGTGTAATAAAATCGTAGAATCCATCATCACCAATCTAGATACTCATCATGTTCTTGAAGAAATGCCTGAGTGAGTACAATATGTCCAACCAACTCCAACATAGAATCTCACCTATCCAGTCTTGATTCTATTGATTTCCAAGCCCTACCAATAGCTTTCATCATACTAAATAGGCATTCCTTGTACACCAATTTTTAGGATTCAATGAAGTAGTGAATCAATTTAACATCCATTTAAAACTTCTCCAAAACATCTTATCTAGATAATTTCATCATTTGATGTTATCAAATCAAAACCATCATTTTTGAAACAAAAATGATTAATAGGCACACATTCACTTTATTTAGAAACAAGGTTTTCACTTCAATTCATTATATAATATTTACATAACCCTATACCAGAAACATATTTAATTCCAACAAATTAATCATACTTTATAACCCAATACCCAAACACACCACTCTAGGACTCATCTCCTTGAGTTTATTAATTAATAATTTAATCATAAATTTCAAACCATGTAACAAGTTCTTAACCAATATTAATTTCAATAAACCCCATTTTAATTATGTTTATAAACTCCCACATGCATTAAAAAACTTCTTTGTAACTCAAAGGTGGACCTAGGGAATTTTCATAATATTATAGGATGTAATTTCTTAATTTCTGGTATTTTACATTGTATAAATTTACATATTTAACCCACTTTTTATTCCCATTAAATAACTCACTATCTCTCTTAAAACTCACATATGATTTAGTCACCTATACCGCTCTTAATCTCAAGTTTTAATTAAATTGTAGCATTTCACACAAGTTATTCAACCCAAAAAAGAAAGTACATCATGTAAAATTCCTTTTACATGTCAACATGCCACATAATGATTTAAATAAATAATTATAGATCATTAATGATCACTCACCACACAAGAAATTCTATTAAAACAAAAAATTCAAAAACATCAATATGATTCAGTCTTATTAATTCAAAGACTAACACCTTTATCACCTTTAAAATTTATTCCATCAATTTTCTCCTTTAAATCACATGGAATGATTAATAAATAACAGAAAATAAAATTTTCACAATATAAATTCAATAAAATAAAACATCATAAAAAAATTTATTCCACTTAAGTTCTTTATTAATATTCCTAAACATGAAGGAGAAATAATTGAGAGCAGTTGGGGATATTTTGAGAGGGATTGGAGAGAGGAAAGTTTTCCCAAATGATGTTTGGAATTATGAAAAATTAGATTAAGACTCAAATACCTTGATGAAAAAAGATGGAAATACTTTTGAATAAATAAACTCTCAAGCACTCCATTAGGTACCCAATCTATCGAAACCAAGTACTTTGAGGTCATCCTAAGAATCCACCTTTCATGGCTCCTCCACTATGAACCAAATACCCCACAGTGGGTACTGGATTATTTTTTATAGCGTTTTCTAGAATCAACCACCACCAACCCCTAATCCCAAGGCATTCCTCCACTCTAAACCCCCAATAACAACTCAAAATAGATTCAAAATAAATTCAAATACATAAACATTAAAATCATGTCATACCTCACCCTAACTCATTTAGTTATAGACATCCAGATATATACTAACCTAACCGTATAAAGCTGACATTTTTAGTGGGATATTAAATAATGTTTCCCTACAAAAGACATAAAATACATATTTCTATACTTAGTGACTAGTTACCCATTCCATAAAACATTAACATGCTTATTTTCTTAATAGAACTGGGTATATTTTTTCTTTATAATTTCTAAAACCCACCTACCATATTCTTATACCATTCCTACATAGAACTTGACTCAATTATTAAAGGGGATTAAGGTTTTATTTTAAAGCATTTATAAAAACTGTTTCTATAGAAGTGATTTGGATTGATCATGTAAGTGTGTGTTTTTCACTTACGTATATGTGATTTTATTCTAGAATTAAACAGTAAGTGGTTAGTTTCTTGTAAGTGCTGTAAAAAACATACTAAAATGAAGATCAAACTGGGTGACTAACAATTTTTTGAGTTCATTGTTTGAAAAAAAAATAGAAAAAAAAATTAACCACAAACAAAATACAGTGTTAGAGAAATAAGTAATGAGTGTTCATAAGTCATATTTGGATTCTCTAGATCTTACATGGAATGAAAATAACTATTTTTATTTATCATTGACATTTAATTGTGATCATTTTCAATTTTTCTATGCTAAAATGGTTTATGACTAGCATTATTGGGTTAGTGGGGCATTTATTATTGTAAAATTTCCTCTCTTCCTACCAATGCTTTAGGGAAATCATGCCACTTATTTTTTATTCATTGGTTAGTGTTTATACTTAGACTATGATATAATTTTTATATTGATAAAAATTTCCCTACGTTTATACATCTTATAAATTGAAAATATTTTTGTTTGTTTAAAATAAATATCGACTACTGAGTTTATTGGTATTTTGGGTTACTGTTATAAGCATCTTTTATGATCTATTTTATGAAAAAAAATTGAATTTCCATTGGTTATGTAATGACCCGAACTGTTACAAATAAAATTCCATTATGATTTAATTTTTATTATGTAATATGGTTATAGAAAACACATGCACTTGTTTTATTATATCCAATTGGATTCAAAAGATCAATAATAATCTTTAACATTTATAATATAGTCGTTAAACAGTGATCACATGATTAGTATAAATATAGGTCTTTAAAAAATACAATTGACACAGATAAAAGAAGTGACGGTCTCATCCAGTAGAATTGTGCCCTATGAAGCCCATTTATCGGAGCTTCTGAGGGAGATTGCATCTCTAGGATTTTCCCTTGACCAAGCCCAAGCTGAGAACTAAAAACAAAATCATGATCAAAACCATTTATGGGATAAGTTCAAGCTCATCGAGATCACAGCCCAAACCATGTTCGTTGAACGGTTCTATAAAAGTCTCACCGTCGCACACCTTACTCTTAGGGCATATGCCGGTGTAATAAAAGGATATGTATCAGGACCTTAATAATATGAATATGTATATTATATAGAATAATGAATTTATTTTCATTTTTATTGTTACTTTATAAATGATTTTGATTTTGATTCAATTTAACACAAATTGTATTTTTAGGTAATATTCAAATTCAATTAATGGATTTATTTTGATGAATTAATGGTTTTTTGAAATAAATAGTATTTTAATAAAATATTATTATTAAATAAGTTTTATTAATAATGGTTATATAGCCCCAAGGTGCAGCTCAGTAGTAGATGCCCCTGTGGGTCTCGGTGAGGTCTCGAGTTCAAGTCTCGCCGAGTTCATCCTTGTACTGTCTATTGCATGTTTTTATTTGTACTATAACCCCTTCCCTGAATAAACTAAGGATTCTGATTTAACTTTAATAATGGTCATATAATTTTTATTAATTGAAATGTATATTTCATAAAAGTTCAAAAAACTATTATTGTCAAAAACCTAGCATTTCTCAATAAATATTGAATCTTATTTTAAAAGAAAAAATTAAAATATTTAGAAAAGTATGTAGATAAAATAAATATTATTTTTTTAATCATAACATCAAAATTATCTAATGATAATTTTTCATAATTTTCTGAGACAGTAGAATTTTTGGGTAAAAAATAAATATCGTATAAATATACGGTGTGTTTTATGACAACATAATGATCCAAAAATGATATAATAAATACTATAATGGGTATCCTCATCCAAATATATGTTTTCCCATTAAAATAATTTGATTTTAAGTTTATTTGATTAATTTTATAATGCCTTTATGAATCCTCCAAATTATATAATATATTTTATGATTTTAAATTCATTTATTTAAAAGTGTGACTCACCACTACATAATCAAGGACATTGTTTTAATAACTTCGGTCCATTTCCTAATAAAATAATGAAAAACAATCCTCTTTGTAAAAATCCATGGGTAAAAACAATAGGAAGGTTTGTGGTTTTGAATAATTTATTATATAGAGTTCAAAACCTAAGTTTGTGAAATATTAAAGAATTCCCCACTCATTCTCTATATAAACTCACCCAATATACCACTTCTCTTCACTCAAAATCCTTATATCACATAATTATTCTATCTTTCCCTCTCTATAATCCTTTAAATGTGCCCCAAGCTCTCAATAACCCCCTTTTTCAAGTTTTTGGAGTCACACGCTCAAATAAGGGTTCTTTCCTTTCGCCTATTTATCTAAGTTTCCTTATCTTGTTATGGACTTTTATTTTCAATTAATAATGATTGGGTATGTTTTCTAACCTCCCTAATACTTCCCTTAATATTTATAAATAATGATATACCCCTTTCACTCTCATTAAGGCCCCCCATGTACACCTGTTACTATGTCGAAATTTCGTGAGCATTCTTTCATTTCTCTTTTTATTCAAGCTAATTTATTATTGTATTCCTTTTTAAATTATTTATGTGTGGACATGTCCTTACATTTCCCTATTACTATCCACTTCATTTCCAAATTATGAGAGACCCATTTCACTCTCATCAACCAATTTTATGAATTTTTATGTGATGTTGTTATGTTGTCGAATTTTCACCATGATTTTCCATGCCAAACCAATTGTGTAGTGAATATCGTACTCATCTCCTATCAAGGGTGTTCACTTTTATGAACATATAACTTTTTATTGGGGACTTACATGTATGTATTCCACACTCCTTGATTGTGGAATAAATTATTATGAATGAATCCATGTGTTATGATCTATGTGGCATACTTAAGCATGAAAATGAAATGAAAGTGACGGGTGCGCCCGGAATTATATAGCGTTCCAATGCATTGGGTAATGTTTAGTATCATGATACGTCATGTTGGGATGGGGATGTACCTAATTACTTTATAGAACTTTTTCCACCATGAATTCATGGTGGTTTAGCCTTGACCTATGATGCAGTGTTTTCAGTTGTTGCCACGTTTCTCATATTATGATTATCATGATATATCATACTTTATGATTCATGTTCCTTTATTCCCATTTTTATGTCTATTTTCTATTATGTATTATTCTCCTCATATTATTCCATGTTTATTCCCTTACTGGGATTTATAGCTCACCCCTTTCTTATGTATTTTTTCCCAGGATATCCAATGTAGTTTAAACCTCAATCATGTTAAAGAATTTTTCAATAAGGATGTGGAAATTCAGGTTTAAAGTTGTAATGTAATGTACCTAATTCCCAAATACACTATGCTTCTTGATCTTTTGGGTTGTATTAAGTGTGATGTTATGTAATTAAATCATGTATGAATGTTTAATAAAGAGAAGGGTTGTTATAGGTTATATTCATTCTCATTGTTATACTCATGCCTTGATACTTTTTGACTAATGGTTTTCTACATTTAATGTCATTGTAGAGAGTGGTATTTAATATTGAAGGACATGTGCCTCGGGAAAAATTGTTTTGCTTGAACAGAAAGAATAAATATGGAAGCATAGTAAACAAACAGACACAACATAAGATCAAAATTTTTGCTTTGTTAATTTCAAATTCTAATATCTATTTGTTAACTAAATAGTTCTTTTATATTTGGAACAATGTGCTTTGGAGTCCCTTGATGAACAGGAAGCTAAAAAATTTGGGTCAAATGACCATTTGCATCCAATATTAAGAGAAGAGCACCATGGGATAGTATGATGCTGACCAGTGAAGAGTATTATACCAACTAGATATTGTCCCACTTTAGGTTCCAGTTCTGGTAACACTAAGTTGTAAACAACTCATATAGAGGTAGAAGAGGCCCATATTGGGGCAGAAAAGGCCACACAAATGGTCATGCAGGAGCATGAACAGAATGAAAAGGACAATTATGAATTTATGAAATTTATGGCAGCCTTATGTGCTTCACTTCCACTAGATACTTCCACATCTTGTGAGACATATATTTTGATGACGTGTACGTTATATGGTGCACTGAGTGATGGTCTTAGTGGTGGTCAAGATGATGATATTCCTAGTGATGATCCTAGTGGTGGTTGGGATGATGATGTTCCTGGTGATTGTGATACTGAGGATGAAGATGATGGTGAGGAAGATAGTGAGGATGATGATGACACGGATGATGGTGATGATGATGATGACAACGATGGTGGTGATATTGGTCGTGATGAGAGAGAGATTGATCCTTTACATTTTTTACTAATATTTATGTCACATGATGTTTTATGATTGGATGTGAGTGAATATATGTAATGTTTTAAATGTTTTTTGTCACTAGTTGAATGTATTAATTAGTTTTTTGTGTTATCATTGTTTTTATATTGGTTAGTGATGTTTGTTGCAACTGTTTAATGATTTTTACATGTAATTGGGAAATGTGGGGGTGCTACTTCATGGGAAGGTATAGTTGGTCTATACCAACGGTTTTCAAACCATTGATATATCTTGCAACTGGGAAAGGATATTCCAATGGTTTATAAACTGTTGGTATATGTATTTTCCCAAAGTTTTTCAAACCATTAGCAATGACGTATACCAATAGTTTTATCAGAACCATTGGAAAAATGAAATTCCAGCAGGTCTATACCAACAGTTTGCTATAAATTATTGGTATAGGGATATACCCACACCAAATAACCCAACGGTTTAAGTAACCATTGGTATAGCCTATACCAATGGTTCCAAGGGCTATACGAATGGTTTAAAACCATTGGTATAGGGTAATAATCTAATAGTGAAGCTAAAAATATCTTTTCCAAGGACTTGGTTGATTGTTATACTATCAATGTATATGTAGTTACATTAAAGGATAAAGGTTTATGTTGTATGAAGTGGTCCAACATCAATGAATTATACTGTAAAGTAAAAGTTTATTCCATACGAGCTAGGTTATGAGTCATAACTTGAGTCAACTATCCTAATACAGTCAAGATTTTCTTAGCTCCAACACCATTCATATTAAGTTTCTCATGAGGGAAATCCCTACATTGATTATAGGTGTTGAAACATTTTCCATTCCTTATTATATGCGCCATTTATAAACCTTGGGATATACTAGATTATATCATAATATTATGAATCATAATGTATAATTTCAAAACTAGTGAAAAACATAACATATATTGAAAATTTATGCATAGTTAATCTTAGAATTATAAGCATAGTATCTTTTGGAATATTCTCAAATCGTATTTTCAAATATTTCATAATGGTTTGTAAATAAAATGTGAATTAACTCAAGCATATCCTCTGAGAGTATCAAACTAGGTGAACAGTAAGGGAACACTCACCGTGCACCCAAATGATAGTCGAGATATACTCGACCAACTTTTTGGGGGGTTATTACCCCTAGATACATCTATACCAAAACCATGTCCACTTATAGTATCCAGATAGAGATTTATTTCTAGTAAAAACACATAATTATAGCTTAAAAAAATATAGGATGTTATCTTATACTTAGATTAATCCTCAAAGTTAGTCATGGGGTTATGTTCCCTAATCTATGCTTTCCAAAATTTAGTTCCCAAGGTTTCTACTAAACTTCCTCTAATACCAAATATAAATACCACGACACCAAAAGTCTACGTCTGGTGGTTACTTTATTACATTAGCATTGGATATAAGTAATAGCATCTCAAAGGACTGAATATTTTAATAGTCCTGGTAATCTAAATACATGCTTGAATATTACATTACATTTGAAAACATAAAATACAACAGAGTATTTTCTTTGAGAACATCATTATTCTCTAAATCATATCCTTGTATATCGATCATAGTACACTTCCAGGAATCTCAGGGAAGGGGAACATAAGAAAGGGGTGAGTTCAGATGTTCGGTAAGAGTATGTGTATAACGAAAGCTAATATGGAATAAATAAGGCATGAATAATATAACAGGAATAAATAATGATCAAATAATGTCATATAAATAATCATATGACCTTTAAACTTATCCATGGATATCATAACTATTCAAATAATCACATTTACATTAATAATTGACTTCATAATGCTGGAATGTATAATGTCAGACATTTTAAACATACTGTTGAGGGCTCGTGCCAAGACATCTACATAAATGGGTAATATCTCAGCCAAATACCCAACCTATTTTGTCCCATGTGACCTACCTATCTATCAAGGTGAAATGTAATTTTGGGCCCCACCCATCACTTAATAAGTCCAATGTATTCATTATATGAATAACAATTCAACTTAATCAACATGGCTTAAAAATAAATAATTGTTCGTACTAATATACGGAATGTCAATACTTTCCCAATAAAACTAATCATAAATAATCCATATAAATATGGTGAATAATATCATTAAAATATAACATCATTAAAAAAAGATTCATCAAAGGATGTTGACATATATGAAAATACTTTTAAAATATCACTGGAAAATTTCTTGAGGAAAATACCCTTTTCATCTTGAAATCACTTATTTAAAATATAAAATATTATAAAATATTATGGAAAACATTTTATTTGAAAATACCATGTAAAATTGTAAAATAATCTTCTAATCATTGAACAGTCATGATGGTGAGTAATTTCATTCATGTTATAATTGTTAAAAACAAAGATTCTTTTCACACCTTTGGTAAAACAACCCTTATTTGGAAAATGACAAGAATTTTCCTTCTAAACCTTTTTATAGAGAGTAAAATATGGATAAAAACTAATTTCATAAATCATTGGATAATATTAAAAAAATTCTTGAAAAAAAATTAAATAAAATATGGATATGGAAGAAAAAGATTCCCAACCGAGTAGAAAAACAAAGTCACCTTTCCTTAAAAACATTCATTCAGAATTTTTGTGTTCTAAGGAATGTAAAAATAGAACTAATAATTGAAAACCCCAAAATAATCAGAGTAGAATAAAATAGATTGGTTTTAAGATAGAAATATTATATAATTCGTCCAATGGAAACTTAAACATAAATAGTCTTGAATAAGGATGAGATTGTGAAATGAATCCTTCTACTTTGGTAATTGTTGAATCATAACCCCCATGAAAGAGATCACTTAAAATAAAAATTTAAATAACATTAATATAAATGGTATCATTACATACCCTATAAAATTTTCAATATATACACCACGTGAAAGAAACAAGTGGTGAATATGGCATATGTCTCCTAAAAAACAAAAGTGAGATAAGAAACTCTTACCTCAAGTCTGACTTCCTACGTATGTATTTGAACAATATATAATAAATATAGATTTATTATAAATATATTATAGAACTATACTCATATATATGATATCATATATGATTTACTTATAACATTTTATCACCTTTTATAAACAATTCTTTATTAAAATCTCTGTTCCAGGTGATAACTGCTTTGTTTTTCACTCATGTTTTGGTTCAGAAATTTTGATCCTTGTAATTTGATCATGGTTACATCATCTCCTAATTGTCAATCATGATATAAATATCATATATATTCATTATATAGATATATATTTAGAATCATCCATAAAAGGTAGAGATAGAAAAATAAATTGCACCATTCGTGGAAATGGTATGTCATATGTACGCAAGAATGATGTTTCCATTTTTCAACAAATGGAACGAAAGAAAGGTAAATAATAATTCACCTTTAAAAATCATTATTATATCATATATATTTATTAAATCAATAATTATAATTATCCAAGTAAATTGGTGATGAAAAACAAATCACACCGTTATATAGAGACGGTAAGTCTTACGTACGCACGAGCGATGTTTTCGATTTCTATAGGATAGAAAGAAGGTGGATAATGGTTGCTACATCATCATAATAAAAATTAATTATATTGAAGACAGAAAATTAATTATTTTAAATTATATACCATAGATTTAGAGGTGGTATAAGAAGAAATAAAATTGAAAATTCTCTCTTAAAAGTTATACCTCTTTGTTAAGAAACTTCTTTTAGCATACACATTAAGCCTTGAAGGGATGGTCTTTTGGGAAAACTAGAAGATCTAGAATGTGTTGAAGGAATCTAGGAAGGTATTATGATAGGTTTTATCTGAGATATAAGGCTCAAAATGGGTGATGAAGATAGGAGACGAGGTGCCCTTTTATAAGTGAGGGGAGGGGTACACTTGGAACTACATAAAGTATTAAATTAATATAGATTAATTTTCATGGAAAATGGATCAGAATTAATATAATTAGAAGATAAGATAAGAAAGAGTCGAAATTCTATTATCAAATAAAGTTTGGACAAGTTTAGGTTATGTTTTCACTCTTATCTCTTGGTTTTAATCCTCTATTAACCCTTTTAACAATTACCACAATATCAAAGTTTTCAACCATTTAAGGGTCAAGAATGTTACCATAAAAGGAAAAGAGACCCATAAATGGATCATGGTTAATATTTTCAACCATATACTATTCACTTTCCTGAAGATAATATTTTTATGAAATTTAAATCATTTAATAAAATATTATTTATTATAAAATATCATTAATGTCATTTTTTATTACTATTCATTTAATTTGACTTTGAAAACAACATGACACCAAAGAAACTTAAATATAAACCTTTAACACGTCCCTAATATGTTATATTTATCTATAAAATTTGTGAGATACTATTACTCACTCAAAAAAAATTAATTTTAGAGTTTTTAAAATCATTTATTTGATTTTTCTACTGCTTGCACAAGCACTATGTTAGCGTTGAGTAATCATTTAAGTTAATTATTTCACCACTAAAAAATAAAAATAAATTACCATGGTAAAAAAATATTCATATTCTAAATAAAATTTTAAAACTAAACATAGTTGTTATATTCTCTATCAAAAAAAATATCATAGATATTAAAAGAAAAAAAGTGACACTTTTTACTTTATCTTTTACTTAAATATTATAAAGGCCAAAATCAAAGAAAAATCGAACCAAAGCACTCCAAATTAAAAGGTAAGATGTGAAAGGGTCTAAATAAACTCAACCAATCATATTTGGACAAGTTTTGAATACATTTTAAGCCTTATATTCTAGTTAAACCACTTTAAACTCATTTCAACCTTAATTGTGACAATTTAACTTTTTACAAAGATAGCTTGATTATATGACTAAAAATAAAAGGGGTCTTCTAACCAAATTTGAAAATTAGGATTCCAACTTTTTAATCCATTTTATCATATTTAATTTCTATAGGGGGGAGAAAGTAATTTTAATATAAGAACATAAAACACATGAAAAACAGTTTTTCGAGAAGTACCTAATTTAAGAGTAAAAATCATGTTGCCTTCAAATAATGTGATAAATTGATTTCCACAAATTTTTTTGGTTAAATAATAAACAAATGAAGGTTTTTATACTTTTAGATCAATTCAAAACTGAATGGAATCTTCCAACCATGTCATTAAATGCAAAAACTCAAAAATAGTTTTTAATTGGAATAAAATATAAGTTATCTTTCACAAAAGTCAAACTTGGGTTCCCAAATTTAAAATAATGATTTAAAATACATTATCCTTAAGAATAAATTTGTTTAAACACCACTCATCCAATAGGATAAAGACATGTGTTAGATATATTTTAATGTTTTACCATATGATTTTAACCCAATTTTACATCTTTTACCAAGGTGACAAATATTTGTTATGATTACTATTTATAATGACCAAAAAATTAAGTCAACCCGATTAAATTACATTAATTATGTTGATTCTAAATATGAAATTCATTTTATCAAATTCAATTCATAGAAGTTGCAGAAATTAATTTAAGATAAAAATGCAAAATGTAAAGAAAACCCGTTTTTTTAGAAAAAAACGTTTTTAAGACCAAAAATGAACTTATGTCAAAATCAAGTATAATAATGTTTCAAATGTATTTAATTAGATTATTTCTAACTAAATGAGTTTTATGTTAATTTAGGATTAAATTCAAATCATTACGGGGTTTTTTCAATTAAAAGAAATGTCATTTTTTACAAAAAAATCGGTATTATTCACTATTCACTAAAAAATCAAACTTTTAAGAAAAATCCAAAATTTTCATTCGATGTTAATTTTGATATTCTGAAACCAAAAATGATTTAAATTTTTTCAAATACAATTTTTAAAAGTGGTAGAAATTAGTTATATTATTCACATACAAAATTCCATAGTAACCATTTATGAAGAAAACTATTTTATGAAACTTAAAATGAATTTACTAAAAAAGTTAGTACTTATTTATTATATATTAATAAAATATTTTCATTATATAAAACCTTTATACATATTTTTTATAATGTGTTTATTCTTATCTATATCACCATTTTTAATGGTTATGTTATAGCGGTCACATTTAAATAATAATATTTTAATAGTATGTCACGGTTCGTTTATACTCGGTGTTGCGTGCAACACAATCTATCAAAAAAATTAAATTTATTTAAATAGAAATGTAACATAAAATCTTTAAATGTTGCACCCCTCTTAGACCGGCAATGAAGGAAGAGAGATATTGACGAACAAAGCATACCTTCAATAAGCCTTGAGATGGCTACTAGAACTGGGGATATAGAAATCACACATATGAAAGGCATTGCCCTCAATAGTAAAAGCAGGATCGAGAGATAGAATAGCAACCACCACAAAAATCTATCACATAATATAAAAAAGAGGAAGAAAGTCATCCTACAATGCATGAACAATGTCATCAAATATAAATAAAAGTCTCCAAGTAAATATCAAAAGATAAACTTTATGACACCAACTCAACAGTAACTTCAACGTCCAAGCTAGTAATGTCCAGCTCAACCCTGAAAATCCTCCTGGAAACTTGAAAATAGTTTATATATACGTAGGGTGAGCATAACAAATATACTGAGTATGATCATACCCAAGGTATTTCGCGCAAATGTGAAAAGAGCATACTAATTAACCAATGAATGAACAATATAACCAATAAGCACCTAAACTGGTCAATTATCCATGCCAGCCTCACCATGGCACTCTCATCAAATAACACATCCAAGAATAATAACATAACATCAAAGGAAATATAAGTAAAGGCGTCTCGCAACAACTTCCCCACTGATTTGTCACTCCCACGCTCCAACGTCAAACATCCCGCGCTCTTATCCCTTCCATGTCATCACATCACATATCTATTCAACTCTGATGTGGGTCGGGTCGCAACCCTAACTATCTCAACCTCCCACAGGGTCTAGGATCTCATTCTAGCATCAGTCAATATCCACATCACAATCTCATCATGTAACCAGGGTAGTGTGGTATCATGAATGTGAATGACATCAACCCCATGCTCTCCTACCACGCAAGACCCCCACCACATATCACATTCTCACCATTACCAAGCATCTCCAACTCCAACTTTCATCTCCAGGAATTGCCATCAACTGGGTCCTCATCGGCCGATACTCGTCACTAACTACGTACCGTCATCTTCTGCCACTACCGAAGGAAGAGCAGGCAAGAGGGGGTATCTACCCATCCCTTTCACTACCAACCTAAATGTTGGAAAAAAGACTTGTAACCCAAAACATTTGGGCATTGGTAAAGTTATCCAACTCGTGTTAGGTGCATATGAAAATAACAAGATAGTACAATATAAATAGTCACAAAAAAACCCAACCTATTGGTTTACATCCGACTCCACTAGCACATCCCACATCATGACCACAACACCTCATAACATTTGCCATCAACTGTCGTCGCTGCCAATGCATTAGAACACACAATCAAGCCACACACAAGCCATAATTAATCATCCCTTTACAAGTTAACTAATTTCCAGGTGTACTGGTTATCAACCAACTTCCACTTACTAAGTCATTTCACCCGATGTTTATTAACGTTTAAATCATTAATTCAATTACCACATTAATTTCAGCTCCCACGCATTTAATTACCAACCCATGTCGTTTCAATTTCATCATAACCACCTCATTCTATCACAATCAAGCAACTACTAAAAGCACACCACTCAATGGATCATCCACCTTACAACAGTAAACATTGCTTCCCATGTCAACGTCATCACTATAGCCCACCTCTCTCACAACAATCGTCTTAAACCAACCACTGCACATCATCCCTCGTCACAACTCATGCCAACAAAAACATAGCTCCACTTCCCAACACATTCAACATTTGAACCGACCACCACCATCATCGAATGATCCCCATAAGATCCCCACATGAAACACAAGAAAAACTCAACGATCGCACCAACACTTATAACAACGAATTCAACCTCTGCAATTACTATAATTTCATATGGAGATTTTACAACATTACTTCTTCTCTTTCATGGGTAATCTCGCACAATCTAGATTTACACAGGCAGCCGATTCATTATCTATACATAAGTTATTAGCCTTTTATTCATAGTGACTTCAAGCAAGCAGTCACTGCACAATTCATAGATTCATAACGGCCACAACAATATACAAATCTCGACAATAATTGTGATTCCAACAAAAGAAGCAAGTGTGCACGACCCCATGAGGAAAATCACAAAAAACAAGTAAACACGTGTGATTACTCTCATCCCCTTCAATTTTAGTTTAAGTCATTTACTTGTCTTCTAAAGTCATCATGAACTATCCACCCAAAGGAAGACAAAGGCATGCAATTCCAACTAATGCACAAAAAAGGAGATAATGAAGATCCCCTGCCTCAATCGGATGATCAACATTCTTCAAGCAAGAACGAACGATCAAGAATCAGCCACCACTAAAGAGAACACAGCCAAAATCGAAGGAAGGCCCACTAGAACCTATCAGCAATGAGGTATCATCAAGTCTTGCTCGATTTCCAATCCAAAATAGTGGATCTCCACTAAAATAAACCTCTGAAAGGAAGAGGAACAAGGAGAATAGAGAAGAGATGAGAAGGAAGAGTATCTCGATTCATGAGACTTTGACCTGGACTAACCAAGGTGATCAAACTCCAAAAAGGTGTGGGTGGAGGGTGAGGAGATGTCAAGGGGTCAATTGGGGCTCGAGAGAATAAGCAAAACCAAACTGAGGAAGTCGGGACGCCCCCATTTATAGAGAAGGCTTCAAAATCCTTCACCATGGCGAAGGGGCTCACAAATATGGTGATCATTGGTCAAAGGGCGATTCAGAATTCAAATGTTTAAACCCTCGATTCTCACGCGTTTTAAAATCCACATCAAATTGTTTTGATCACCACCACAACCTTGGCCACGAAGTAACCTAGGGTGTTTTGGCCCCGAATGCCAACCATGACCAGCCACTATGGCATAACTCTAAGCATTCAGACATTTTCACCACACCATGCTCAAAACTACGACATGGTGAGCTCTAGCTTGTCGTTTCCCCCTCACGGCTCGACTCCGCCACACCACCTCGCACGCCACCATGCCTAGCTCCATGGCGTTGTGGTCTCCATATTGCATGTTTCCCACAAAGTGGCCCTTCAAGCGCCACGTCTAACCTGCCTTCCTCAAAATGGCCTCACAAGTCGTTTCCTCATCCCCATTTCTCATAGGAGAAACTTCAAGGCAAAATGCCGCGTAAAACGGTCAGACAAGTTGTTTCACTCACTGTGGTGCTCCCCAACACCAAACAACCAACTTCACGACCAACTTCCGAACACCGAATGACCACACCCCCAAACACGACGTGGTGACCCTCTGAACAACCAGAACACTCCTCTAGCCCTTGGAATACCTCCAAACTCACTCTCGGCACCACCAAACCCTTGAAAATAATGTAAAGGGATGGTTTTAGAAATCTGAGCCCTCGCACCTTGGATGAACTCAAAAGGCACGCAACATAGCACTAAAGAAAACCGACAAAAACATGGAATTAAGAACAAGAAAAAATGAAATACCGGATCGAGATCCCCTTACCGAGGCTCAATCTCACCTATATGTCGTTGAAGACCCTCTATGTTGTAGGTGTTCTTTGTCTCCATCAACAAGAACATGTTTCATCATCATCATTATCATTTGGGCATAAGTAACGCTAGGGACTCCTTACCAAGCATTGAGGATGAACAACCCTCTTCTCTCTTGCTACTTCTCCAATGGCCCTCAAAATGGAGCAGTGCACCCACCCTGAATCTATGTGGCTCAAAGGAGTAAAAATGGTGGATCATCCTTGTTACAACATATCAAAATCGCAGAGATGGATGACTGAAAATCAGATCAGCCAAACCATCGAAAAAAAACCAAGGACATGCAGCGCCACCATATGAAAAGGGTGGTACATCCCCTCTTAAGGGTGGTCACATCCCCCATGTAAGGATATCCGCATCCACCGCGTAAGGTTAGCCATGGTTGAAGAAACGGTTAGGACCACCAAAAGAACCCACCAAGACAAGCCAACATTTAATAAATCCATCATTTATTTATCAAATAAAATACAATTAATATCATGTCAAAAATAAACAATTCATTGCACAGAATCAAACCCATTAAATTTGTAAAAGTGTGGTGAACTAAAATTCACCCAAAATAACCCTAGGATGTATCTCTGAATCTTCTCAAGTGTAAGAAAAATTGGAGCTCATAAACATCATGCTGCAATTGGTTGCACAGACAGTGAGGAACCAAGAATTTGATCCATCACCAAAATAGTACTCAGAATGAAAGAAACAACAAGCCACAGAAGCTCCCGTGAGACAAATCTATAATCCTTACCTTTCCCAATATCTGATCCAAAATACATTAATATACAAGGAAACAGAAAACATCAAAATTAAAAATCAGTCCGGCTATAATAACTAAACCAATATCATATTTTCTATTACATGCAATCAATTCTCGACTCAGATGTTGCATGCCAAGCTCCACCAGCTTTCTTTCATTAAGAATGATGAATCCATGCATGATCTCGAGTGGACTGATCAAGTCTCAACTCGGATGCCGCATGCCAGGCTGCTCCACCATGATCATTCAATAAAAAGGAAAACCTATTTAATGAATACACAGAAGCCTAACCTTTGCTGCTTTCCTGCTATGAGAGCTTCGAGTTTTGAGGCAACAGATTTGAGAGGATGAATAAGCCATGAGCCGTGGTGCTCAGGAGGACGCACCAATCTTGGGAGTCGGGAGGGCAATGAAGGTTGGCATATTCTCCCCAGGCATCAACACAGACACTTCTCCAGCATGCACAGGCATCTGCAAAACAAAAAACAGACAACAATATTAAACATGGCAAGCCTTATATGCAGCATGGATTGAGAAGAGGTAATGTAAAGGGTTGGCCTGTATTGTAAGCATGTGCTGGATGCTTCAATAGCTTCGACAGAGGATCGTGTGAATAAAACAGATTGCAATATGACACAGAAGTATAAATGGGGTGAGTTTTGAGTAGAAATCCTACTTCAAAATGGTGTCTTTACTGCAAAAATGCAGCGAGTTTAGAGCAAGGAGATGCTCTAAACGATCGAAGCCTCTTACCAAACATGTGTATTTGAAGAAACTTTCATCGATTAAAACTTGTAAATCTTTATTATCTTGCCTTTCCTTTTTCGTCAAGTCATTTTTGTTTAATTTGCACATGATATAAAGTAATTATAAGCCCCCACCTTCCCATCCTCCTGTTTCATAGAACAATTGCCCCTTTTCACCATAAACCGGGCTGCCAAATGCAGAAAACTTCGCCAAAACTCCATAAATGTCAAACCCATCAAAAAAGAGAGAAACTGGGAAAGAATTATTGTGACAAGGGAAAACGACTCGCCATAAAGACATCAAAAGGCAGATATAATCATGGCATTTGTAAATAAAAGAAAGAAAACAACCAGATTCCGAACAGTCAAAGGGAACAAGAAAAAGCAGAAAAAACACAGCATGAGGAACTGGCTAGCTAGCAATTAATTCCAGCAGAAAGTGAACCCCAACCCCTCAAAACCACAGTCAAGCACATGCATCGTGATTTGCGCTCAAAAACCCCGGCGAATTCGGCTGATTAATTAGAACTGTAGGAGATGACGGAGAAAGTAATGAGGGGAAATGAGGATCTCTTGAGGCTCACATTGGGTGGAGGATGGCAAGGGGGCTTGGCGACGAAACCCATCGGAGATCCCGTGTCTCCTGGGCGCCGTCCTCTGTACGGAGATGCCGGCCTGGAAAACCTCTCGAAGATAGCAATGGCGAAGAACATTGAGATGAGGAGCGCGGTAGCAACGAACCCGAAAGACACGGCGTCGATGGGACTGTCGAAGCGCTCCGACTCGTCTTCTCTCCCTAAGTACGCCGGAGCTCCCAGCGGCGGCCAACACAACGCGGCTTCCCTGCCCATCCCCCGCCCCAGCCCTCCAATGGGAAAAATGGAAATCAAAAAACGAGGTTGGAGGAGGGGAGGAAACTAGCCAAGGAGGAGGAGGAGGAGTGGGGAGGGGTTACGCGCCAAGATCGAAGCTCGCAGTGGCAGAGTACTGGAAAGCCGGTAAGGTGGGAGGGGCCTGGAAAAGCAGAGGGCGGCGAGGAGGGGAAGCAGCAGATGGGAGACAGAGCGGCCTTTCAAAGGGCGGGAGAGGAGTGGGGACTGGAAATAAGAAAGAGAGACACCCTGCGCCTACTACACCCTTTAGCACTAAATCAGTTATACCAAACCCCTTGATAGACAAGGGGTGGCAACAAAAGGAGAAATACATATCTTAAATGAGTGGACTTTGGTTAATGTATATGTACTCACACACCCTACTATTTTAATACAAATGTGCAGAAAAATAATAATAATCAAATGCAATAGTTACAATGTAAACCAGACATGCTAAACCTCGGAGTGTATAAAAGTACGACAGTGTAAACTGAAAAGATAAAATGAGCAAAATACATGTCCAACCTGAAACATGTCACAACAAAACTAGAAAATAAAAATGTCAAGAGAGTCAAGCTCCAGATCTTCAAACTCTGACCACCGTACGTGGTTCAATGCACCAATTATCTCTAAGCTCCTCTGAAGTCTTGTCAACATGTCCGTCGTCGTCTGCATAAGACACGACATGTGCGGACAAAGCTCATACAGGGGTGAGTATATTTATGTTTCAGGGTGCTTCGCATGATCTGGATGACATGTACGGAGGACTATCACATGACTTGGTTGACACGTTTTGAGGGTCTTCGCGCGATCAATGCTGACATGTTTAAGGGTGTCGCATGATCAAGGCTGACATGTCAGAAGGTTGTCGCATGACTTGGGTGACATGTCTAAAGGACTTTGCAATACTTGGGCAACATGTTCGGAGGACTTTGTAAGTCTTGGGCGACATATTTGAAGGAATGTGCGTGATCAACACAGACATGTCCAAGGGTGTCATGTGATCAAGGTTGACATACCTGGAGGACTTCGCAAGACTTGGGTGACATGTTCGGAGTACTTCGCATGATCAACGTATAAATGCCTAAGGGTGTTGTGTGACCAAGGCTCACATGTCTGGAGGACTTCAAAAGACTTGGGCGACATGTCTGATGGACTTCTCATTTTTTGGGTGACATGTCCGAAGGACTTTGTAAGAATTGGGAGGCATGTCTAGAGGACTTCGCAAGACTTGGGCGACATGTCTTGGTGATGTTGCATGATCTGGATAGGTCATGCGAAGTGCATGATGTCTTCGCATGAAAGTTGGCATGTCCTTCGTATAAGTCTCCATTATTCTTTATTGTTTATTTCATATGTTCCTCAAGGCTCGTTAAGCATTATCTTGTTTAGGTTTTGCATGACCAAATCCACACGCAAAAGATCCTTCACATAATCTGGTTGGCACACTGGAAGTCCTTCACGTGATCTATAGAGCGATCACACGAAGCACATATTCATGTCATGTGATCACTTAGGTCATTCCCCATATTTTACCTGATGGAAGACCCCTATGATAGCGTGGATTTCTGTTTTGAAGAGTCCACCCTTCTGCACTCTCTTGGGTATGCCTAGTGTAATCATTATTTTGTACCAAGGGGGGGAATTTATAAGTCTCACCACCCCGGTTCTATGCCACTGTATGCAATTCGTATCTCGAAGATATGGGATTTTTTGGAGTTGGTGTCCTAGAACCAATTACTTTGTACTTTATTCATTAATAAATACCTTATCACATCTTGATTGTTCTTCTGCGTGGCAATGCATGTGATAATGTCCTAAGGATAACTGTTGCACTAAAAGTTCATAGCAGATCTCTGCTATGATGAGAACCTGCAAGTGCCATAACACTGTTCTTGAATATACATTATATGGACGGATGATGTTATTTGAGGGACACAAATAATACAAGCCATTAGGAGTGAGAACGCATAAAACTTTGAGGCACCTTCTCATGGTGTGTGCCCTCGGTAATATCCACGAGGATATTATGAGAATGAGACCCACCAGTAGAAAATCTACATTTCATAGTGTCATTGGATGTTCCTATTTGCGGACGTGTGTATTGTTCCTTAGACATTAAGATTATTATTAATAAGTATTACAACTTGCGCACTTAGATGTATTGACAAAAACGGTGACGACGCACTGTTCGCAGCGAGGTAGGATATGTTGGGTGCATCAAGAGTAATAAAGTATTAATAGATAATGCAATAAAGGATTTGTCTCTTCTGTTCCATAACGGAAGTAGATATCTCATGCCCTTTGATGGAATTGATATAGCCTAAATAAATCCTTGTCCATGGTGAGGAATGGACAAGTTCAATTCTGGGAAGTCAAAGAAATAATAATCGAGCACATGGGTTGATGGCACTATCATGCAATCTGCTTGATTCAAGATATTGAGACAAAGGGATTACTGAAAGAGCGCTGTCGTGGGTTCCCTCAAATGATTAATGTGGTTTTGGGGTACTTAGGTGCAGCAGAGTGGCTGACCAAGGTCGTCTCTCAAAGGAGGAAGTGAATTTAACAACTTATTAAAGGTATTCTAAAAATAAAATAAAAGAGAATAAAATAAAAACACTAATTTAAAGGATTGGGGTTTTTTTATAGTTTATGAATCTAGAAGAAGTTTTCTGAAAGAAGATTGTATATTTTTTTTGTTTTTAGTTTTGAAATGAATTTCGATTAAAATGACACAACAAGAAGATGTTTTTTTAGAAATCTATTTTAAAAGGCGTAATCGATCTAACTCTACCTCTTCATTCACTTATTAATCATTATCATTTAAATCAATATCCACTTAATTATGATCCCCTAATTTGTTATCCCTCGAACCCTATGAGAGTTAACTTAACCACAAAGATGAAATTACTTAAACCCTAGGCTAGCTTCGGAACACGCAATCGCAGCACTCTGCTTTGATTGTTGTTCTAAGGATACCTTATGGTCAGTTGTTAATTAGAGCACATATCAATTCTGGAAATGATGATGAATTTTGTTTAGGGATTATATTTTAACTCTACAAATTTATCCCGTGTGGTCTTTTATTACCGATTAAGATTACGCTCTCACAATTTACACAAAATCTCAACCTCGCGTGTTTTTGTGTTAATTGTTCAATTGCTTGCTTAGTTTCTTGTAATTTAAAAACACAATTCATGGATGATATTATGTGAATTATAGTAACTCATTGATTCAAAATAATTAAATGAAGAGGGTAGAAGATAGATTGATTACTAAAAGACTAGTCTTCCATGGGTGGCGTAATCATCGTAAAAGCGTTTTGCATGTGCAAAGGTTTATAATGGGTATAACCCAATAACGCTTCTACTCAAGAATTCCAGCCCAAAGAGGAAGATTAATAGAAGATTAAATTTAAACAAAACATAAGAAAAGATAATAAATAAAAGAAGAACAAAGAAGTTTATTACACAAACAAAATCATTACAACATGAAGGAGGAGAAGAAGGATTCGTCGAAGGGATCCTTGCTTCAAGAGCTACCCTTATTGAAATGGTTGGAAAATTGGAGTGGATCCACTTATCATTTTCCCTAAACTACCCAAATCACGTCCCCAACCCCTCCAAATGAGAAAAACTCCAATTTATATAGGGGAGGGGAGGAGAGATTACAAGTGGTTTCAAGTGTGAATGTGGAAATTCGGCCAAATATTTTATTCCAACTTGCACCGCACATTTGACATCGAAAAAGAGTGAACCAGATCTCCTTCTATAAGGAGATTTTGTGGAAAAATGAATCCCAGAGCTCCTCTCAAAATATGGGCTTAATCCAAGACCGGATGAAGAAGATATGGCCCAAATACAAAACCTATGTCCATTCTGCCGAGTCCAGCCCATCATTGGATTAATGTCCCATTTACTCCATCCAAATGCCCTTTTTAGCTCTAGTGTCCTGAATGAAAGTTGTATAAAATTAAGTTAGAAACACTATTAAAAAATTTCAAATTAAAATAATAAATATAAAAATATTTATCTTCGAAATACTAGAGTGCACTATAAAGGGTAAAACTGGAATTTTCACCAAATTTTCAAATGAATGATCAAATCCCAAATATTTTATAAATAAAAATATTTAGCACAATTTGGGGAAATTATATCATTTATTATCAATAAAATATTCAACAAAATAGTGTTTTATCAACTCCCCCACACTTACCCTTTTGCACTCCTGAGCAAAATCTCATATTAAGTAAACATCAATATCAAATCAAAACCAATTTTAAAACACATATCCTTGAGATCAATAAATTTAACACCAAGAATAAAAAGATATCATGCCTCATAAAAACCTTATTTCAAGTTCTCCATTTATACCATTCAATATATTTCCACTTCATTTATCCTCCCATGCACAAAACACTTACCTCGCTTGAATTTTCTCTCGTCACTCAAATATCAATTTTTTTGCAATGTCTTTCTCATCCAAACTCATACAAGGGTCACCGTAGGCTTGATAGATTCCTAAATCGCTACCCGATGTGAGTAAAGGACATATTTTTATCATGAGGACTTTTCAGGGTTGTTTTGTGGCTTTCGGTAGGTAGGATTAAGATGTGAAAAACTCCGAGGCTGAAAGAGGAGGGCTTGACTCTTTTTGAAGCAAAATTGCATTAATCTAATTTTAAATTAAATATAGTCTTCTCCTAAATCCCCATAGTATCAATTCAGATCCATCATCATGAAAAGTCATGAAAGGTTTACACCATTCATCATTTCAGCATCAAAAATTTCAATCTTCTCAAACATGATTTTCTTGAAAGCTCCAGATAGGCACATCTTTCCACCTCAATTAGAAGCTCCAGAAAAGGTACAGCTTCACTTGTCATGAAAGCTCCAAAAAAGGCACAACTTTCAATATAATTATTTTCCTCAGCAGCAAACACATCTCTTCAGAATTTAATTTTCCACCCAAAGTATCACAGAATGTGGTGGCACAACACAAGATAGATTCCCCCACACTTAAGCTCAACTAGATTATGCAATTTCACTTCAAGAGTTGGTTGGATAGGGAAAATTGGCTTGTAATGTGGCTAACCTAACAGGATGTGCATGGATTCTAAGGGATACAAGGATTAAATATTCAAGGTAGGCCATTATAAAAAAGGATTCTTTGAAATAGGGGCTTTAATACCAAACAAATGCCTCAATCATTTAAACATATGTACCTCAAACCCTCAAGTTTTGACAAGAATAGATCAAATTCTGGTTAAATCAAGCATTGTTTGGTTCTCTCAAGAAGTGAGGTGAATGTAAATAATATGAAAATAATGGTTCAGAAGCCTCACAGGAAAGTGATTTCAAATATAATGACAGTGAGATGTGGCATGGGATTCAAAATTCAGTGTACTTTTCATGAAATTACTAAATATTTGAACTTGAAAAAAAGTTATTTCAGTATTCATTTAAGCTTAGTTTCAAGGTATAAATTGTTTCACTCATTGATATGGATTTAAAAATGGTGATGAGAATCATTTCAGCTCAAAAGTTTCAAAAAAACACAGAAAATTGTAAAATACACACACAAAATTTGAAAAACACACAATTTTTTTTTGTTTTTTTAACAGGAAAACAATTGAAATTACTAAACTAAAAGGTTCCCTCCCCCACACTTAAAATATTTCATTGTCCTCAATGTGAACCCATGAGATGATATATGCACACGAAATGCAAAATTTTTAAATAGGACAACTAATATAAAAGTGAAAGGGTTAGAAACAGTCTGATGTGCTCAAGTGATGATGGGGTCATGCAGTGTGATAAAATCCACTACATCAGTAGGAAGTCCCTCAATGTATCTCTTCAAATGTTGCCCATTGACTGTAAAGCTCCTTCCAGTGTCCTCTTGTGTGATCTCCACTGCACCATAAGGAAAAAAATTAGTCACAATATAAGGACCTAACCATCTGAAACGCAACTTACCAGGCATCAGCTTCAGTCGTGAACTGTAGAGAAGGACTTTCTCTCCAACATGAAACTCCCTTTGTTGGATCATTTTTTCATGAGTTGCTTTAGATCTTTCCTTGTAGAACCTTGAGTTCTCATATGATGAAAGTAGAATCTCCTCAAGCTCTTGAATTTTCAACTTCCTTTGAATTCCATCTTGGGCCAAATCCATGTTGCATTTCTTTATAGCCCAATATGCCTGATGCTCGACTTCCACTGGGAGATGACATGCTTTCCCCAAAACAATCCTAAATGGGGATATACCAATGGGTGTCTTGTATGCTGTCCTATAAGCCCACAATGCATCATCCAAGCACTTACTCCAATCCTTCCTATTTGGCTGCACGCTTTTCTCTAATATTTGTTTCAGCTCACGATTTGAAACCTCAGCCTGGCCATTTGTTTGGGGGTGGTATGGTCTTGATGTTTTGTGTTTCACCCCATACTTTATAAGGAGGGAAGCAAAATTCCTATTGCAAAAGTGTGTCCCTTGGTCACTGATGATGGCCTTTGGTACTCCAAACTTGCAAAAAATCTGTGCTTTGACAAAGTCCACAACAACATAAGAATCGTCAGTCCTTGTGGCCTTGGCCTCCACCCATTTACTCATATAATCAACAACAACCAAAATATACAAAAATTCAAATGAACTAGGAAAAGGACCCATAAAATCAATGCCCCACACATCAAAAATCTCACAGAATAGTATGGGTTGTTGGGGCATCTCATGTCTCCTAGAAAAATTCCCAGTGTGTTGGCAACGAGAGCATGACTTACAAAACACATGGGCATCATGGAACAAGCTAGGCCAATATAATCCAGAGTCCAAAACCTTCCTAGCTGTCCATTGGGTCCAAAGTGTCCACCACAAGCAATTGTATGACATAAATGAAAAACAGACTCAAACTCATGATCGGGAACACACCTCCTAATGACTCGGTCACTACACATGCGCCAGAGGTAAGGATCATCCCACACATAATACCTAGACTCACTTTTTAATTTTTGGACTTGATGCTTCTTCAAATTTAGTGGGATTTCAGAGGAAATAATGTAATTAACTAAATCAGCATACCAAGGATGCGTACCTGAGATTGTATAGAGATGCTCATCGGGGAAAGTGTCCCGAAGTGGTACCTGGTCCAAGGTGTCATCCTCTAGTGTGTGAGTAAACCTACTCATGTGGTCTGCCACCAAATTCTCTGATCCCTTCTTGTCCTTTATCTCAATATCAAATTCCTGAAGAAGGAGCATCCAACAGATAAGTCATGGCTTTGCATCTGGATTCTTTAGGAGGTACCTCAAAGCTGCATGGTCAGAAAAAACAACTACTTTAGAGCCCGATAAATATGAATGGAATTTATCTAAAGCAAATATGACAGCAAGAAACTCCTTTTCTGTGGTTGTGTAATTTGATTGGGCTGAATCCAGTGTCCTCAATGCATAGGCGATCACATGTTAACGTCCCTCCACCCTCTGAGATAAGACCGCTCCAACCACGAAGTTGGAGGCATCACACATAAGCTCAAATGGAAGGTCCCACCGCGGGGGCTGTATGATCGGTGGAGTGGTCAGAAACTTCTTTAGCTCATCAAAAGAAGTCCTACAAGAATCGTAAAATACAAAATCAAAATCTTTTTGAAGTAATCGTGACATAGGAAGAGCGATCTTACTAAAATCTTTGATGAAGCACCGATAAAATCCTGCATGCCCTAGGAAAGATCTAACATCACGCACACATGAAGGATAGGGTAAGGATGAAATAATGTCTACCTTAGATCTATCAACCTCTATCCCATGTTTTGACACTACATGCCCTAAGAAAATGCCATGCTCTACCATAAAATGACACTTTTCAAAGTTCAGGACCAGATTCTTCTCAATACAACGATTCAACACCTTTCCCAAACTAATTAGACATTCATCAAATGAAGACCCATACACTGTAAAATCATCCATAAATACCTCCATGCATGTCTCAATAAAATCATAAAAAATACTCACCATGCATCTCTGGAAGGTACCTGGGGCATTGCAAAGTCCAAATGGCATCCTCCGGTAAGCAAAGGTACCGAATGGGTAGGTGAATGTTGTCTTCTCCTGGTCCTCCGGAGCTATAGGAACCTGAAAATATCCATAAAATCCATCCAAGAAACTATAGTGTGTCTTCCCAACTAGTCTCTCAAGCATCTGATCAATAAACGGGAGGGGGAAATGGTCCTTGCGAGTGGAATGATTTAGTCTCCTATAATCAATACACACACGCCAACTGTTTTGCACCCTCATTGGAACTAACTCATCTTTCTCATTTTTAACAACAGTAACACCACTTTTCTTAGGCACAACCTGAATAGGACTTACCCACTGAGAATCTAAAATGGGAAAGATTATACCTGCCTCGATCAATTTCTCAACTTCTTTTTTAACAACTTCCAGGAGGGTGGGATTGAGTCTCCTTTGTGGTTGTCTCACCGGTTTATCCCCATCGTCCAAGAGAATCCTATGCATGAAAATGGAGGGGCTAATACCTGATATGTTAGCCAAGGTCCACCCAATCGCCCTGATGTTCTCCCTCAAAATATTCAAAAGATTTTCTTCATGTTCAAAAGGGATATTGTTATCAATGATAACAGGTAATCTCTCACCACTCAACAAGTATGAGTATTGAAGATTTGGGGGCAATGGCTTGAGTTCCAATGTAGGGGGTGATGTATGGATGGAGAAATTGATGCAACAGACATATCTTCACAATGAACATTAGTATCAGAACAGAAATCATCATAATCAGAGAATAAAGCACCAAATCCATCAGCATAATCAATATCCATGTCATAATCAGAGTTCACATGATCAAGATCAGAATATGAATCCATTTCAAAATCAAATCTTAGAGAGTCTTGTTCATTAGAAACAGGTGTGGAAGTTCTCTTAGACATTAAACCAGAACCAATACTCATAATCTCCCTAAGCATAGGACAATCAAAATCCATGGAGTTTTTACTTGGTGGTTCAAAATGGGAGATAACAAAAGCATAATGGTCCTCAGAGGGGTACTTCATGGAATCCATAACATTAAATATCACAACTTCATCCCAAAATTCCATGGAAAGTGTACCCTCATTGACATTTATGATAGTTTTTGCAGTTTTGAGGAAGGGCCTACCTAAGATAATGGGGGCATGAGAACTTACTTGATCATCCTCCATGTTAAGCACATAGAAGTCTGCTGGAAAGATCATGTCTCTTACCCGGAAAAGTACATCCTCAAGGACTCCCGCTGGATATGTCGTAGCTCTATTCGCCAATTGCACCACTACTCTTGTTGCCTTCAACTCACCAACCTGCAAGGAAGAGAATACAGAGTGAGGCATCACATTTATTGAAGCTCCTAAATCACAAAGAGCATCAGAGAAGTGCAACTCCCCTATGGTACATGGGATGGTGAATGTCCCGGGATCCTTGCACTTTGTTGGTATTTCTAGAGTTGGTGTAATGAGTGTCGAGACATTCCTTCCAAGGTTGATCCTCTCATTTCCCTTGATCCCTCTTTTATTGGTGCAGAGTTCTTTTAAGAATTTGGCATACCTTGGGATTTTCTTAATGGATTCAAGTAGAGGAATGTTGATCTCCACACGCTTGAATGTGTCCAAAACCTCCTTTTTCATTGCTTCTTCAGCCATCTTCTTGGTTTGAACAACCCTGTTTGGAAAAGGAAGGGGTTTAGGAGGAACATCATCAATATTTTTCTTACCTTTATCTTTCTCCTTGGATTTCTCATCAGTTGGTATAGAATGCGGCTTCTCTGGAGTTGAGGTGAATCCCAGTGGAATGGTAGGTACAGATGTATCGTTCATTTGCTTCCCACTTCTCAATGTGATGGCACTAACATTACCCTTTGGATTTGGAGTGGGTTGGGAAGGTAGATTTCCATAATTCTTACTCACAAGCTCATGGATGGTGGTGGCAATCTGGCTCATTTGAGTCTTCAACTCCCTCAACTCCGAACCTTGACTCTTCAGCTCATTCTGTTGATTAAGAACAATTTTCTTCAAGAGATCATCAGTATTAGAATCTACCTTGGATGGAGTATTCCCTTGTTGTTGGCTTGTTGATGTTTGAGCTTCAAATCTCCTTTGGGGTTGTTGGAAACCCTGCTGGTAAGGCAGAGGCTGCTGGAAGTTTAGTTGAAAAGGGGGCCTTTGTTGTTGTTTAGAGCCATACCTCATGTCCGGTTGATCTTTACACCCTTGTTTGTATGTTGGAGCAAATAAATCAAACTTCTTTTGGGGATATGGTTGTTGTTGCTGCTGAAATGGTCTCCCTGGGAATACTGCTGCACAATCCTTTGTCTCTTGTAGTTGTGGGCAACAGTCAGTTGGGTGGCTTGTCTCAGTGCAAATGCCACAAGGCCTTGAAGGAGGGGGTAGAGATGTCTTTTGTGCCAAAGCAATTTGCCTCACCATAGTTGTCAATTCTTCTAACTTGGTATCAATCAAATGACTCTTAAGAGAAGAAGGACTTACCTGATGTACTCCCCTGATATGTGGTGTACCTCGGTCACCAAATTGTTGGGAGTTTTGGGCCATCTTGTTGATCAATGCACATGCGGCTGCTGGTGTCTTGTCCACCAATGCTCCTCCAGCTGCAGCATCCACCATGCTTCTCTACATAGGTGTGAGTCCTTCATAAAAGTACTGAATGAGTAATTTCTCACTGATTTGGTGATGTGGGCAGCTTGCACACAACTTCTTGAATCGCTCCCAATACCCATACATTGACTCCCCTTGTGCTTGCTTGATCCCTGATATCTCCTTTTGAATGGATGTTTTCCTTGATGCTGGAAAAAATCTTTGCAATAAAAGACGTTTCAAATCATTCCAACATGTTACATCTTCAGGTTGCAAATAATACATCCAATCTTTTGCAACTCCATCAAGTGAGAATGAGAATGCTCTTAATTTAATTTGATCTTCAGAAACATTTCTTGGTTTTAAAGTTGATCAAACCACATTAAATTCCTTAAGGTGTTTGTTGGGATCCTCACCAGATAAGCCATGAAACTTTGGAAGAAGGTGAATTAATCCAGATTTCAATTCAAAGTCCGATTTGAGATTCTGGTATGCAATACAATTCGGTTGATAGTTAATATCAGGTGCAACCAATTCTCGAATGGTTCTATTAAGTTCATTTCCATTATTTCCAGTCATTGGTTCCTATTTTATGTTTGAATTTGAATAGATTCCAATTTCAATGTTTCCAGAAAAGAGGAATTCAACAACTGGTTGAATATTGAAACTTCCCGTAGACTGAGAATTTCTGATTCGAGCCCTAAGGCTACGTTCAATCTCAGGGTCAAGATCTAAGAGATCTTCAGGATTAGTTCATGTCATAAATCAAATAAAAATCTAAAGAAAGAAAGTGGACCATAGTAAAATAAAAATGAGAAGTTTGAGTTGATGGTCCAAAAATAAGTAGAAGAAAATAAAAGAACAAGAAAAAAATCAGATTGGGTAAAGTAGGAAGAAAGAAGAGAGGAAGAGAATAAAATGTAAAATAAAATAAATACCTCTAATTGGTTGAATAAATTACTTGCCTCCCCAGAAGCAGCGCCAATTTGAAAGAGCACTGTCGTGGGTGCCCTCAAATGATTAATGTGGTTTTGGGGTACTTAGGTGCAGCAGAGTGGCTGACCAAGGTCGTCTCTCAAAGGAGGAAGTGAATTTAACAACTTATTAAAGGTATTCTAAAAATAAAATAAAAGAGAATAAAATAAAAAACACCACTTTAAAGGATTGGGGTTTTTTTATAGTTTATGAATCTAGAAGAAGTTTTCTGGAAGAATATTGTATATTTTTTTTGTTTTTAGTTTTGAAATGAATTTCGATTAAAATGACACAACAAGAAGATGTTTTTTTAGAAATCTATTTTAAAAGGCGTAATCGATCTAAATATACCTCTTCATTCACTTATTAATCATTATCATTTAAATAAATATCCACTTAATTATGATCCCCTAATTTTTTATCCCTCGAACCCTACGAGAGTTAACTTAACCACAAAGATGAAATTACTTAAACCCTAGGCTAGCTTCGGAACACGCAATCGCAGCACCCTGCTTTGATTGTTGTTCTAAGGATAGCTTATGGTCAGTGGTTAATTAGAGAAAATATCCATTCTGTAAATGATGATGAATTGTGTTTAGGAATTTTATTTTAACTCTACAAATTTATCCCGTGTGGTCTTTTATTACCGATTAAGATTACGCTCTCACAATTTACACAAAATCCCAACCTCGCGTGTTTTTGTGTTAATTGTTCAATTGCTTGCTTAGTTTCTTGTAATTTAAAAACACAATTCATGGATAATATTATGTGAATTACATTAGATAATTGATTCAAAATAATTAAATGAAGAGGGTAGAAGATAGATTTATTACTAAAAGACTACTCTTCCATGGGTGGCGTAATCATCATAGAAGTGTTTTGCATGTGCAAAGGTTTATAATGGGTATAACCCAATAATGCTTCTACTCAAGAATTCCAGCCTAAAGAGGAATATTAAGAGAAGAATAAATTTAAACAAAACAGAAGAAAAGATAAGAAATAAAAGAAGAACAAAGAAGTTTATTACACAAACAAAATCATTACAACATGAAGGAGGAGGAGAAGGCTCCGTCGAAGGGATCCTTGCTTCAAGAGCTACCCTTATTGAAATGGTTGGAGAATTGGAGTGGATCCATTTATCCTCTGCCCTAAACTTCTCAAATAACGTCCCCAACCCCTCCAAATGAGAAAAACTCCAATTTATAGAGGGGAGGGGAGGAGAGGTTACAAGTGGTTTCAAGTGTGAATGTGGAAATTCGGCCAAATATTTTATTCCAAATTGCACCGCCAATTTGACCTCGAAAACACGTAAACCAACTCTCCTTCCATAAGGATGATTTGTGGAAAAATGAATCCCAGATCTCATCTAAAAATATGGGCTTAATACAAGACTGGATGAAGAAGATATGGCCCAAATATAAAACCCATGTCCATTCTGCCGAGTCCAGCCCACCATTGGATTAATGTCTCATTTACTCCATCCAAATGCCATTTTTAGCTCTAGTTTCCTAAATGAAAGTTGTAGAAAATTAAGTTATAAAAACTATTAAAAATTTAAAATTAAAATAATAAATATAAAAATATTTATCTTCGAAATACTACAGTACACTATAAAGGGTAAAATTGAAAATTTCACCAAATTTTCAAATGAATGATCAAATCCCAAATATTTTATAAATAAACATATTTATCACAATGTGGAAAAATTATATCATTTATTATCAATAAAATATTCAAAAAAATAGTGTTTTATCAATTACATTACACGGTAAGCGTTCGTAGGAGATGACATGTCATTGCGGCATTAACTTCTTTCTCTATGGGTGCCTTGGTGTGTTGCTAGATTCTAACCATGGACTTTAGGTAGGCTCTGCCTAATGCCACTGAGAAAGAGGCCTAGAGGGTCACACACTAAGTGTGTCCAAGTATCTCAGTTAAATATTAATTTAACAAGTTGAATAAAGATTATTCCTGATTGTGGTTTAATAATTATTCAAGGATGTCTGATCGCATTTATTTTGACACTAGTTATTCGAGAGAATATATTGTGGGTGAAATAATATATTTATTAGCAAGTAATGCAGTGATATTTATTTAATAAATAAATAGTCATTATTCAAGGTTTAATAAATGGGGAGCGCTCTTCTCCCTCTCTGCGGAGGGCGCTCCCCGTGATAATCTTCTTCTTTCGCCTAGGGTTTTAGATCTCGCCATCAGCTTCTGACCTTCGCTCTTAGCTTCTCCCCTCTACTCTCCCCCCCCCCCTCTTGTGCTTGCTGATGTGGACTGTCTTCTATGGTTCTCTTGTTTCTTCCATTGAAGGTTTGTGTTTTGGACACCCTCCACCGCCTTAACCTGCTCTGGTCTTAAATTACTTCATGCCTCTTCGGGTTAGGGATGGTATGGTGTTTTTCTAAGGCTTTGGGATTGTGGTTTGGTGGTCGTTGGGTTTCCATATGCTGTAAGAGTCGGTCTTTCTTCCTCAATTGCTGAAACCTGCTCTGACCTAGGGTTCCACTGCTTCTCTCCAGGTAGGAGTTGGAGCGATGGGTACACAGGGTTTTGGGTTATATGGTTTTCGGCAGTTGAGGTTCATTTTGAATTTTATCATCGAACTTCTTCTTGGTTCCCTGTAGTTTTTATCTTCTTTCTTGCTGGAAGTTTTTTATTTTCGTCAGTGATCTCATTTGGAGATGCTAGTGGATGTTTTTCTAGATCTGGTGGTGATTTTTCGATGGAACCGATGACGTCGGTTTTGAACAGACGAGGATGGAAACGACGGTGTCAGAATCGTCGATGGTGAATTTCAGTGTTTGTGATGTTCTGGTTTACAATGACAATGATGAAGTTCTCAAACGGAATTTTGAATGATGGAAACTTTCTCGACGACAGAGGTGTTGATCGGCACTAGTGATGAGTGTCGACCGACGATGGTGGTGTATCGCCGCTATGTGTTTCGATCATCGGCTCCGGCGGTGATGTACAATGGCGACATTAAAGGTGGTTTACCGACTTTGACGGTGGAAAGTGGAAAAGTGACCGGCTGTTTTGGTTCCCACGGTTCGAGGCTCCTTTGAGGGTGGAGTCATGATGGAAATCGATATGTGGATCGAGGAGGTCACGTGACACGCAGTGGATCTGGTATTTTGAATTTTGAATGTTGTGGAGATCTGGAAGGCAGTATTGGCGGTATGGGACTGGCAATGTGTTTAATTTTTAAATTTGAATGTTATATGCTATTATTTTCTTATTGGGGTGAGTTTTTTGTTAGGGTTTACACTTACCCCTTAAAATTGTCAATAGAAAATAAAAAAAAATTGATTGTGGTCAAGGTTTAATAAATGTGGTGGAGGAAATAAAGAGAATGGAAAAACAAAAGTACACGCTGTGTATATTAATATACACACCGTTTAGTTTTTATGGGGATTTTTGAGAAATAATATTATTCATTTAATTAAATAATATTAGGTGTAATTAGTTGGGTGCATGGAAAGTGATAATAATATTCAACTATTATTATTAGACATGGGGTCTTACTAAGAATTAAATGAAATGAATAAATGCTTTCGGGTAATTAATTCATTTTATTACTCTAAGTAATTAAAATCCTATTTATATTATTCTCATTAACCTAGCCATTCTGTGTGGTTGTGCACAATGGATCAAGAGAAATCTCTCAATCCAGGAGAGAATTATTTTCCTCTAAGAACGCTCTCAAGTTATGAGAGATATCCTTCTCCACTAGATCAAGGAGAGTGCTTTGGAAGCGGCTCTCAAGGAGATCGAAGGCGGACATCGCAAGTGAAGGATCTTCCATGAAAGTACCCATAGATCCCTTAGGAGATGTCCAGATATATGTGGATCATATGTGAATCACCTATAGAGGAAGACTACACTTGGATTCTACGACCCAATGACGGATCACATTGGATCGTGACTTGAAACATCAACGAAGAGAGAATACAATCAAGGTAATTCTTGTCTTTTAATTAAATTAACTATAACCAACATATGAATATCCTCTTTATGGTTTTGGTACTCTCCTCTTTTATTTCGTTCTTCATTCTATTCCAAATATCTGACATTTTATCATCGTGACGGATCTCAGGTTGATCGTTGTTAACAGAAAAATTAAAGATGGGAACACCCACCCACGCACTTCCACTGCGCCCAGAACCTACAGGCTTGAGTCGGTGGAGGGAGTTTTGCATCATGTGCTTCACATAATCCCATTGTGGGTCATCCATGGCATAACATAATAAACAGTGACCATGAGAACACTTCACCATTTCCATATTTATTAGACCTTGGCTTATCAAATGGATTTCGCACAATCATATTGACATGTCAAATGACCTTTGAAACCTTGAGCTAACATGTCTAATAGTCTTTGCAAGATTAAGATAGCTTGTTAGAGACCTTTCTCAAGATCAATATGTATTTTCAGAGGCCTTTCATGGGATCAATATGTCTTGTCATGGGCCTCTCATGAGATCAAGAAGGCTTGTTGAAGGGTCTTTGTGTGATTAATGGAAATCACATGAGGCGCATAACCCCTTTGCATAAAAATCAATGTATCTTCTCTTCGCAAGAGGATTCTTCCTTTTTCAACCTTTTATCTGCTATTTTCCAAAACCTCTAGCCTTTTCCCATTGGTTTTACATCAAGGCATCGCATGATCAGTAGATGATCTCACGACAGTGCACGATCTTGTTCGTGGACAATTTCTCTTCTTGTTTGCGACACATCGCATGATCAAATTGATATTTCAAATGGATTCTGCAAGACTTGGTTGACATGTCTTGGATTCTTCATGAGATCATGTCACCTTTTGTAAAGGCTTCCATGTGATTTGGGGAGACTTGTCAGGGGTCATTGTAAGATCAAGAGAGCTTGTCAAAGAGATTTCATGTGATCAAAACAACATGCTCAAGGACCTCCACATGATCGATGGTGATCACAGGAGGAACATAAACCTATCATAAGAAAAATAGTGTAACTTTGACCGCATCAAGACTGAAACCTTTTCAACTTTTTGTCCTTACTTTTCGAGGAGTTTTGTGTGATTGTCAAGCATCTATCACCTGATGTTTCACATGATCAGAGGAGATCATTGGGCAGCATCTGTAAGATCATAAGTGCTTGTATGGACACCTTAGAAAGAATAGAAAGACTCATTTGAGGGGATTTATATGATTAGATGGAATCACCAAAATGACTTCATGTGATCATCCATAGATCATGTGAGTCACATGATTTGCCTGCATGTACTTCTCAGGGTCATACGATCACATGTCCTTATGGGGATGATGCGATTCACGTGATCTGACTGCTTGATCTTCATATAGCCATGATGTTCCTTCGTTTTTCTTATGAAGAAAATAATACTCATGCTTTAGGTATTTCTTCAATTCTAGAATTGTTGATGCTCATTTGGAAGGCGTCAACAGTCGTGTATCCCTATCTACCAGCTAAAATCCCCAACACCTCCCAATGATATATCTGGCCATTCTTCATCTATTCTTAATAAATTTGAGATGATATAAATAAAAAATAAAGGGAAATAATATTTCAAAAGCATTTAAATTAAAATCTCGATTAAATAATGAATAAACTAGAAGAAAAACTAATAAAAATTATGTATAATTGATCAATGAATAATAAATAATTATAAATTATCATGTAACCTATATCTGATACCACTTTAAGGTTTCAGGTGTAGAAAAAGCACCGGTGGGGGCATAACCAAAAAAAAATTTAGTTAGAGTCAATGAATAATCCATGATGTATGCGACGAAGGACATCATGACCAATATAATAATTTTGAATATTAGCTTACTTGTTAATCTAGGAACCAAAAGGCCGGATCATCACATGTAATTTACAATTAATTTATAGACAGAGTTAGAATTACCTTGATCTTATAATTATTTATCCATTGATGAATCTGTAGGACACTATAGAATCCCACCTTTTTAATACATAACTTTTCATTACATTTTACAAACAGATGATATGTAAAGTCTAGTGTCTTGGAAATCAAGAATATAATACATGAAAACAAAATAAACATTCTTATAAACCACTTGTAAGGCTTCATCAAATGTTCATCCTATGTAAATCTACTGCATCTCATATCCTGGATATAGACATCAAAGGAAAGGGTGAGCAGAATGCCCAGTAAGGGTAAACAAGGTAATCAATGTACTTGTGATGTCAATAAGAACTTGAATAAAAACATAAAGACATGAGCAATGAAAGAATAGGCATATCCTAATGAAAATACATGAATCATAACTTTAATATGTGGGTAAAACATTTCATTTATACATTCATGAACATATCACCAAGGTCCATCCCCAAGGTGTCATAAAAATTACCAAGGTTATTCACCAAGGTATCGTAAAACTTGTCATCTCTAGAGATTAATTCTTTACCCAATGCATTAAAGTTCTATTAGGGCACACCCTTAATATGTATTTAATTTCATGTGATCCACATAGATCTTAATAAAACATTTCATAAATATCCCATAAAGAATGAAAGAAATGGGTTTCATATCAAAATCGTGACGTTTAAAAATAGCTTAAAAATAAGATCATTATGTCATTTATAACCCATGGAAAAGGAGTGAGGGTTATATGTATGTCAATTACAGAATAAAATATATCATATTTATATATTTATGGACACCCATGGAGAAGAAATAAGTCTGGGTATTCATATAAATGAACAATAGAATTTCTTGAGAGAAAGAGATAGAAATTTTGAGACTAAATTTCTGCAGCATAACGGCTATATAACATGGTTTTAGAAAACATTGAAAAGAGAGGGGATAAGGGTCACCCACTCATAAATAACTCATAATACAGTATGGGTACTGAATAAGATCATGGTATTGATATTTTAATGACATGCCACATGAAAAGGAAACATGAAAGAAAAGAGAAGATGTGATTTCTTTTACGAAAAATTCAGCAGCCTAACGGCATCACTTAAAAATTCAGAAAATAAATTGATGGGAGCGGAAAGGTTCTCTCAAAAATTAGACATGAAATGGAAAGAAATGATAACATATAATAACATACCCTCAACATAAATATATGGAAATTAGAAGACACAATATAAAGGAAGTCGTGACTTAAAAGAGGAGGGTGAAAGAATCCCTTACCTTGAAGAGTAACTTCGAAATATTGAAGGTCGGGACATTGGGAGGCTTGAGGGCACCTTGAGAAGACTCCTTGGGAGGTAAAGAGACCAGAACTTCATTGGGGAGGATTTGGAAATGAAATGAATGAGGTAAATGCTTGGTATTTATTGGAGAAGTGAGGGGACAAAACATTAATTGCCAAGGGACACCTCATCGGTGGTATTGAAAAAACCATGGGCTTGCCCATGGTATTTTCCCATGGTATTGGCCACTTGGGAAAACTCATAACTTATCTTACTATTCATAATTAGACCAGAATTATTTCATAATTATTACATCCTTAATGATATCATTAAACACCCGAAACTCAAAAACTGTATTTTCACTATTCAACGAAAATTCAACTTTCTCAGAAAAATACCATAATTTCACCTTAACCAAATATCAATGTTCTGATTTCAAAAATTAAATCCATTTTATGAAAAGAATTTTCTAAATATTTTTAATTTAATTTTTAAATAAAAAAACTATTCACTGAAGATTCAACTATTTCAGAAAAATCCCAAAAATTCACCTTAACCAAATATTGATGCTCTGATTTCAAAAATGAACTCCATTTTATAAAAATAATTTTCTAAATATTTTTAATTTAATTTTTAAATAAAAAACACTATTCACCTAAAAAAACTATTATTTAACCAATAATTTCTGAAACAGTTATTTACCTATTTTATTGAATCACATTACTTAATCAAGGTGCCTAAATTATATTAATACTTTCTTAAGTGAAGTTACTTAATCTATTTGGTCACATTACTAATAATAAGCATAAAATCACTATTCATAATTTATTATTCACCAAAAATTAAGTTGATCTTATTAGACTGTAAATTTCATACTGAACACATATGTAGAAGACCATTTTTTGAAAATCATTACACATTATTAATTATTTATGGTTTACATTAATATTTTAAAATATCCTTTTTCTAGAATTCATCAATAATATGCATACTATATTTATCCGGACATTTGAAAATTCGCAAACTTCACCATAAGAAGACATCTCAATTTTTATTTAAATCAAAGGATTACACAAGGAAGTTATGGTCTCGTTACATAACCCCTTATAACACTAGCATAGGACCTAAGAGTAAGGTGTTCTAGGGTGATAGAATCTTGGGGCGGCTCGACCAACATTTCCCGAGTAGTGATTTCTATCAACTTAAACTTCTCACGAAGGTGATTCTGTTCCAGCTTCACATGATGAAGTTCGGCTTGGGTTTGATCCAGAGCAAAGCCCAAAGGTGATACCTCCTTCCCAAGTTCAGTTATATGGGCTTCGATCGGCCCGAGACTACTGGATGGGGTCATCGAATCTTCTTTCTATATTAATTAATCAAGATCACTTGTATTTATAGACAATAATCGCAACATTTAGTTTCCAATGGTCATATTGACCAACGATCATATAACAGTCGAAACCCAATGGTCTTATTTTAATTATAATCATTTTATTAAATGAAATAGTTTTGTTGAGTATAAAATAAAATAACACACAAAGTTAGGAAACAAAATTTATTCAAAATTTTAGGTCGTTACAATCTTTCCCCCTTAAGAAATTGCGTCCTCGCAATTTTAATATTGGGCTTGGAAATTTCGTTGAAAATCCCACATCGGAAAAAGAGTCAGTAAAACTATTACTTTAAAAAAATAAAGGGAAGTACAAAGGTCACCTGAGTTAACCCATACTAGGATTCCAGGTAGGAAAACATGGATATGGAAGAGAAAAAAAAGGGTCAAGTTCTGATGGAGAGTGATAGAAAACATGATTAGGAGAAAAATAACCACAAGAAGATCACAAACTTAATATGTGTTAAACGGTATTTGATTACCTAGTAGGAAACGTAAACCAACAACATTTTTGTTTTATGTTCCTTTTCATAATTTTGAGGAATTCATTTACTACATAGAATAAAAACATAAGGAAATATACTTACCTTCAAGTAGAGTTTCATACCTTAATAATATTCCACCAAGACTAATCTTTTCTCCAAATAATGAGCATTCAAAAAGACTTGGTCTCATCAAAATCACAAGAATCATCTTCTAGAGAATCACATAATCCACAAAAGAATAACTATATTTTTCCCTTGTCTTTAGTCATCAACTAAAACTAAAATGGTTAGTACAAGATCATATAATCCCCAAAAAGGATAATCCTTTATAAAAATAAATATGACTATTAATCTCTAAAATTCAATAAAGGTACCCAAAGTTCCAGAAAGACCATTGGTTGCGCCCAAATTTACCCTACTGGTAAAAGCGGTCGTTGAAGTACAAGTAGGGATCGAATCCACAGGGACTGAATAAGTAACCTTGAGACGCTATGATTTATTTATGGATTGGCTATAAAGTGGCCAACTTTGAGGTAGATTTTAATTGGAGAACTAAAGATATAATTTAAATAAGATATAATAAAAAAATGACGTGAACTAAACAATTATTGATGGTGGGTTGATCTTAGGGTTTTGCTTGGGGTGGATTGGATGAATTTCTTTTCATATAAAATTTCATGTCATTAATTCAAGACATATCCAAACAATGAGATAATTCTTCCAAATCATTCACCAATTTAATCCCTACACAATTCCAAGGCCAATCACTAATTCACTTTGAGGATCACTTTAATGAGCACTCAAAGGAAATAGATCGTACTAGCACTCAAAATGTGTCATCGTTAAAGTTGGAAAAGATGAGAAAGAATGTAACTCATCAAATGGAAATCCTAAAATAACGAATAGATTTAAATATTAAGTACATGAAATAACATTCAATCCATGACCTTGCTACTCCCTTTGATCAACCCTTAAGAGGTTAGCCCTCCATTGATGCTATTCTACCAATGGAAGCGAGATGTAGACTTATGGGGGCGGAATTGAAGAAGAAGAAAATTATTAAAAGAACGAACACTCCACCGTTGTGTGATTGAAATCACAAGTGTTGGTGTGAATAATTTCAAACCATGATTCAACGGTATCAACGTGTGAAGAAAAGGAAAATAAAAAGTGAAGAAGAAGAAGAAATTTTATTAAAATAATAAATGTGAAAGAAAAACTTACATTGGAAAACTTGAAGATGTGATTACAAATTGAAATCAGAAAATTACAATTGAAAGAAATACAATGGATGAAAGAAAAACACGGATTCAAAGAAAAATGTTAGATTCAAGGAAAAATGTTAGATTCAAGGAAAAATGTTAGATGATTATTCCCTTCACCACCAGCTCCTTATATAGGAATATTAGGAGCCTTATGTCCACCCCCAACAATAAATTCACCCCCAACAATTAAGAGAGTCAAAAGGAGGGTGAAGAATCAAAAGGAAATTGATGATTCGAGTTTGACCCGGAAAACTGTCCAGATTCGTCCACCATATTAACGTGTGAATTCGAAATTGAAGACGGCTGAATCCAGAGGGGTTGTAGAAGAGAAATGTCTTCGTTCATATGTCTTATAGAATCTCTCAAAATTTCAGGAAATTTGGCTCATCCGTTTGGAAGTTATGGTCAAAATGGTGGGACTGATTTCTGTGCATTAATGACGAGTCCACCATTTAAATCTCAACTTCAGATCCCTTTATCATCATGAAAACATCAGAATTAGCTCCGGCCACAGTTGAATAAAATAATCCTCATATTTTTATCTTTCTACTGTATAAATTTGAGCTTAATTGGGCTTGTTTTCTGGGCCCCACATTTGTTTGATGGGCCTTAGGCCCATTATGCTTTTTCCAGCAAGTTTCTGCCTTCAGGCGCAAAATTTTCCATCTTCCTTTGGGATTCATCCAGCGGACCTAAAAGATAAAATGTTCCAAAAAAATTAATCAATCATATCCCAAAATTTGAAATTTATAAAATGAATATAATATTGTCAACAAACAAATGAACTATTGGGCCCAAATTTTCATTTTAAACATGAATTGCATTTTTGATGAGAAATGAAGTTCTATTTATGTAATGCACTAAAAACAATGTTTATGGACTTTGGAACAATGAATATAAAGATATTAACAATTAATATTAGCCACTTTCAGTGACTAATCACACCCCCCAACTTGAGTTTTTCTAGTCCCGAGCAAAATAAATTACAAATATGAAATCCAAATCCCCTTTTCCAAAAACATTTAAATACACATTGCTCACCCAAATATCTAATATAAAAAAAATATGAAAACCCATAAAAATCATTAAAAACAAGCTAGGTCCATAAGCATATCCCAAGCCCAAGCCCATTCCTTTGTTCAAATTCATCGCCACATTTCATCCAATTCCAATTAAGCATGATAAAGTGTTGTGCATCATAAAAGATATGGGGCCCATTTTATTGTTCAAGGGGAAAAAATGGAAGCGCTAGGTGGGAATCACATTAAACCTTAAGATGAGTATCCTTTTTTTTTGATTTTTTTTTTGATTTTATTTTTTTAACCACAATAGATATGAAAAGACTAACTCTGGGCAAGACAACTATGGAGTCACGATCCCCAAGTGTCGGACGCCACACATATTGTCAATTTCATGCTCTACAATAGAGATATAAAGCCTAACTCTGGGCAAGACAACTATGGAGTCACGATCCCCAAGTGCCGGACGCCACACATTTGGACAAAACATTGCTCTATGTGGTCATTTTTTTTTGTTTTTTTTTTGATACTCAAATTAAACTAAAAGTGACCCCAGAACCCTATGCTATAATGAAAGGGACCCAAGAACTCAAATTTACACCCATGATCCAGTAGACGTGTATTGTGGCATTTTTATTAAGAGGATGAAAATGTAAACATTGAAAAATCACATCGGACAACCGCACTTTCCAAAAACTATGCTCATGAACTTAAACTTGCATTAAAATCAGAATCAAGGCATTCAAAATTTATTTGATATCCAATTTAAGAGTTTGCAATGTGTGTTTATCATGTTTATGGTTAATGGAATTTTCTTTTCATGCATGTTTTTATTCACAAAAAAAAATCATTTTTTTATCCCCCCCCCCAACTTAGAATAACACTGTCCCCAGTGTTTAAAGAAAAGAAAAGTTAGAAGGGGGTAGGAGAGGAGTTCAATGAAGAAATTTAAAATGAAAATCATGGAATGAAGTCACCTGGTGGTTGATGATGATAGCGCATTCCAATGTCTCCCTTCAATCCTGTGTTCGAGTCTCAGCAGCTTTGATGGTGGTGAATGGATTTTTCTTATGTCTTACGACATGTCCGTTTATTTTTTTAAACCTATAAAAACATAAAAATAAAACAAAACAAAATAAACTGATGATACATTGTCTTCTTTATATTTTCTCGGTAAGGTATTACTCAGAGATCACACCACGTGACACGGATGAATATGGCGATCCCCTTTCATACCCATCCTTACTCATAAAATAAGAACAGGTCAATAGCTTATGGTAATTTATTATATGAAAAATAAAATGATTCAAAATAATTAGAAAACATGAAAACCATGGGTTGCCTCCCATGCAGCGCTTCTGTTTAACGTCGTTGGCTCGACTTTTACCCCCCAACTTATCCAATTCCAGCTTTCAGCATTTTAATTAACCCATCTTTTTCCACTTCAACAAGATTGAGATTGATTATTTTTTTAGAATCTTTTCCTTTTATAAATCCATGTTCTAAAATAAATCTGAAGATACAAGGAATGTCAGAAATGGATGATCTAGTTGCATTTTTTGTCTTGCCTAAGACGTCAAGGTTCATTCCTACATTATTGGTTTCATGAGATGGATGAATGATAACTGAGAGGTCTTGTTTGTACCCTATTATGGGATTCCTGAGTGGGGAAGTAAGGACATTGATTTTAAGTTCAGGTTGGATAGGACATTCAAAAATAGATAAGGAATTAGAATCAATATCAATTTCATTTTCAAAATTTCCCAACATAATTGGTTCCCTTTGAATTGAAGATTCAACCCCAAAATTTTCTAGATGAGTTTCATAAATGGGTATGGGTTTGATGTTTGTGATTTCTCCTAATGGTTCAGTGATTGGTGTTTCTGAAAAATCATCATTGTAGAAATATTTCGAACATTCAATCTCTGAAGAAAAATTTCCCTCTTCTGAATTCATGAAATCAATTTCGTCCTGATTTAAACACTCGTTAACAATTCCCTCATGTTCATTATCTTGACTTTCAAAATTACCTGACCAATTCACTTCATTATCCAACTCTATTTTCCAAGATTCTAAAGTGGGTTCATCACTAAATTCACATGAGTTATGTGGGAAACAAGATTCTTCTATAAGTGATGTGGAAAGGACATCCTGAGTGGGAATGGGTTCTTCATAAGTCTCAATGTTTTGTATTTCTAATCTCAGTGATGAAACTTCTGAATTCATTTTAACCATTTTTTCACACAAATGTTCAAGAATTTTTTCAGAATTAGGATTAATTGTTGTTTGTACATCATCATCATCATTATGTTTGATCTCTTCAATCATCCTTGAGAGGTATGGAAATTGATCCTTTAAAAAATCATCATCCCATTGATCATTCATGTTATCGGGTGTGGGGTATTCATTTAAAGGTTGATAAAAGTAATTTCCTATGTGAGGGGATTCCCAATGTTGATTTTCAATTCGATTCCAGCCCGATTTTATGAAATAAAATTGTTGATGATACTCCATTGGAGTTTAATGAAATTTGGATTTGGATTTGTTTTTTTGGAAAAACAGAAAGGGGAAAAGAAAAGAGAAGTAGAGGTGAGAAAATAGAAGTTATGGGGTGATAAAAGAAGATTTGGGTCTAAGGTACTTACTTGGGTCCCCGGCAACGGCGCCAAAATTTGGTTGCGCCCAAATTTAACCTACTGGTAAAAGCGGTCGTTGAAGTACAAGTAGGGATCGAATCCACAGGGACCGAAGAAGTAACCTTGAGATGCTATGATTTATTGATGGATTGGCTATAAAGTGGCCAACTTTGAGGTAGATTTTAATTGGAGAACTAAAGATATAATTTAAATAAGATATAATAAAAAAAATGACGTGAACTAAACAATTATTGATGGTGGGTTGATCTTAGGGTTTTTCTTGGGGTGGATTGGATGAATTTCTTTTCATAGAAAATTTCATGTCATTAATTCAAGACATATCCAAACAATGAGATAATTCTTCCAAATCATTCACCAATATAATCCCTACACAATTCCAAGGCCAATCACTAATTCACTTTGAGGATCCCTTTAATGAGCACTCAAAGGAAATAGATCGTACTAGCACTCAAAATGTGTCATCGTTAAAGTTGGCAAAGATGAGAAAGAATGTAACTCATCAAATGGAAATCCTAAAATAACGAATAGATTTAAATATTAAGTACATGAAATAACATTCAATCCATGACCTTGCTACTCCCTTGGATCAACCCTTAAGAGGTTAGCCCTCCATTGATGCTATTCTACCAATGTAAGCGAGATGTAGACTTATGGGGGCGGAATTGAAGAAGAAGAAAATTATTAAAAGAACGAACACTCCACCGTTGTGTGATTGAAATCACAAGTGTTGGTATGAATAATTTCAAACCATGATTCAACGGTATCAACGTGTGAAGAAAAGGAAAATAAAAAGTGAAGAAGAAGAAGAGATTTTATTAAAATATTAAATGTGAAAGAAAAACTTACATTGGAAAACTTGATGATGTGATTACAAATTGAAAGCAGAAAATTACAATTGAAAGAAATACAATGGATGAAAGAAAAACATGGATTCAAAGAAAAATGTTAGATTCAAGGAAAAATGTTAGATTCAAGGAAAAATGTTAGATGATTATTAACTTCACCACTAGCTCCTTATATACGAATATTAGGAGCCTTATGTCCACCCCCAATAATAAATTCACCCCCAATAATTAAGAGAGTCAAAAGGAGGGTGAAGAATCAAAAGGAAATTGATGATTCGAATTTGACCCGGAAAACTGTCCAGATTCGTCCACCATATTAACGTGTGAATTAGAAATTGAAGAAAGCCGAATCCGGAGGGGTTATAGAAGAGAAATGTCTTTGTTCATGTGTCTTATAGAATCTCTCAAAATTTCAGGAAATTTGGCTCATCCGTTTGGAAGTTATGGTTGAAATGGTGGGACTGATTTCTGTGCATTAATGACGAGTCCACCATTTAAATCTCAACTTCAGATCCATTTATCATCATGAAAACATCAGAATTAGCTCCGGCCACAGTTGAATAAAATACTCCTCATATTTTTATCTTTCTACTATATAAATTTGAGATTCATTGGGCTTGTTTTCTGGTCCCCGCATTTGTTTGATGGGCCTTAGGCCCATTATTCTTTTTCCAGCAAGTTTCTGCCTTCAAGCGCAAAATTCTCCATCTTCCTTTGGGATTCATCCAGCGGACCTAAAAGATAAAATGTTCCAAACAAAGTGATAAATCATATCCCAAAATTTGAAATTCAGAAAATGAATATAATATTGTCAACAAACAAATGAACTATTGGGCCCAAATTTACATTTTAAACATGAATTGCATTTTTGATGAGAAATGAAGTTCTATTTATGTAATGCACTAAAAACAATGTTTATGGACTTTGGAACAATGAATATAAATATATTAACAATTAATATTAGCCAATTTCAGTGACTAATCAACCATTCAATACACAATCATCCTTAAAATTCTTCAGAATAATCCAAAATAAGATTGGAACCCAAAACTCAAAAGGATTTAATCACATATTCTTCCCCAATAAATCTTAACATTTATCTCCAAATAACATCGACTACTATTAAAGTCTCATACTAAAGTGTAATTAATCTATTCACATATTCTCTATGCTAGGTTCATCATTTTCCAAAAATAACCCAAATCACCATATGTCCACAATAAATATATAAATTCTTACAAAAAAAAATCAACCATTCCTCCTCAATTTAAATCCTGTAGTATTTTATTTCCCCGAGGCATATAGTACTCTAAAAGAGAAAACATCGCCCAAAATAACCTTTATCATTTAATCACCAAATCATTTTTCTATACAAAGGATATCCATTTGATAAAACATAAGTTTCCAAAATCAACTTATTCTTGATCCATAAAAATAGTAGGTGCATTAGTCTGTCCGAAGGGCATAATAACAAACTCATAATGCCCATATCTTGATTGGAAGGTAGTTTTTGGAATATCATAATTCTTCACCCTCAATTGATGATAACCAGAACGAAGATCAATCTTAGAGAAGAATTGAGTCCCATGAAGTTGGTCAAATAAGTCATCAATTCTTGGAAGAGAGTATTTTTTCTTCACTGTGATCCCATTCAGTTCTCTATAATCAATGCATAGCTGCATCGATCTATCCTTCTTCTTCACAAAGAGAACTGGTTCTCCCCAAGGAGACACACTTGGTTAGATAAACCCATTCTCCAAAAGATCTCGGAGTTTTTTCTTTAATTCCTCTAGCTCCACATTTTCCATCACATAGGGGGTCTTTGACATCGGATGAGATCCAGGTATGAGTTCAATGGATAACTCTACCTCTCTTTCTGGGGGAGGTCTGAGTAACTCCTTAGTAAATACATCAACATATTCCTAGAAGATGGGGACATTTTCTAAAAGAATAAATCATTCGTGAGAAACTTATTTAATTTATGACTCTTTTAACTAAAAAGGATTTTATGTCTTAAAACTTCATGCTTAAACAATTACATTTTTCTATAATTCCTTCATAATGATTCATAAAAAGCTTGCAATTAACCAAACATATCCCCTGGGAGTGTCGTAACCAAGAGTGCAGCAAGGCCCGTTTTCATGTACCAGTTCCCATTCGAGTCTATCTCAAAGCAGTGTTTTTGGGTTTTACCCCTATGTATATTTGTGCCAGAGCCACCTCTACCTTCTCGTATCCAGACAGGGATATATTTTCTTGATAAACCACTTACTCAATACTCACCAAAATTCCAAGAATATTTCTTATATTTAAACATTTCTATAGGGTTCTTCCTAAAGTTTTAATATTCTAATTTCCATAAATAACTAAACTATCCTTTGATACCAACTATATCATCCTGCCTTTTTAATACATAACTTTTCATTACATTTTACAAACAGAGGATCTTTAAAGTCTAGTGTCTTGGAAATTAGGAACATAATACATGAAAACAACATAAACATTCTTATAAACCAATTGTAAGGCTTCATAAAAGGTTCATCCTATGTACATATACTGCATCTCATATCCTGGAGATAGTCATCAAAGGAAAGGGTGAGCTGAAGACCCAGTAAGGGTAAATAAGGGAATCAATGTACTTGTGATATCGATAAGAACTTGAATAAAAACATAAAGACATAAGAAATGAAAGAATAAGAATATAATAATGAAAAGACTTAAATCATAACTTGAATATGTGGCTACAACATTTCATTTAGAAATTCATGAACATATCACCAAGGTCCATCCCCAAAGTGTCATAAAAATTACCAAGGTTATTCACCAAGGTATCGCAAAACTCGTCATCTCTAGAGATTAATTCTTTACCCAATGAATTGGAGTGATATCAAGGAGAACACTTAATATGTATTTAATTTCATGTGAGACACATAGATTTTAATAAAATATTTCATAAATAACCCATAAAGAATGAAATAAATGGGTTTCATATCAAAATCGTGACGTTTAAAAAGAGCTTAAAAATAAGATTATTATGTCATTTATAACCCATGGAAAGGGAGTGAGGGTTATATGTATGTCAATTACAGAATAAAATATATCATATTTATATATTTATGGACACCCATGGAGACAAAATAAGTCTGGGAATTCATATAAATGAACAATAGAATTTCTTGAGAGAAAGAGATAGAGATTTTGAGACGAAATTTCTGCAGCATAACGGCTATATAACATGGTTTTAGAAAACATTGAAAAGAGAGGGTACAAGGGTCACCCACTCATAAATAACTCATAATACAGTATGGGTACTGAATAAGATCATGGTATGGATATTTGAATGACATACCACATGAAAAGGAAACATGAAAGAAAAGAGAAGATGCGATTTCTTTTACGAAAAATTCGACAGCCTAATGACGTCACTTAAAAATTCAGAAAATAAATTGATGGGAGAAAAAATGGTCTCTCAACAATTATAAATGAAATGGAAAGAAATGAGAACATATAAGAACATAAACTAAACATAAATATATGGAAATTAGAAGACACAACATAAAGGAAGTCGTGACTTAAAAGAGGAGGGTGAAATGATCCCTTACCTTGAAGAGTAACTTCGAAAGCTTGAAGGTCGAGACCTTGGGAGGCTTGAGGGCACCTTGGGAGGACTCCTTGGGAGGTAAAGAGACCAGAACTTTGTTGGGGAGGATTTGGAAATGAAATGAATGAGGGAAAGGTTTGGTATTTGTAGGAGAAGTGAGGGGACAAAGCATTAATTGCCAAGGGACACCTCATCGGTGGTGTTGGCAAAACCATGGGCTTTCCCATGGTATTTGCCCATGGTATTGGCCACTTGGGACAAATAATACCTTATCTTATTATTCATAGGTAGACCAGAATTATTTCATAATTATTACATACTTAATGATGTCATTAAACACCCGAAACTCAAAAACTGTATTTTCACTATTCACCGAAAATTCAACTTTCTCAGAAAAATCCCAAAATTTCACCTTAACCAAATATCGATGCTCTGATTTAAAAAATGAACTCAATTTTATGAAATGAATTTTATAAATATTTTTAATTTAATTTTTAAATAAAAACACTATTCACTGAAGATTCAACTAATTCAGAAAAATCCCAAAAATCCACCTTAACCAAATATCGATGCTCTGATTTCAAAAATGAACTTCATTTTATAAAAATAATTTTCTAAAAATTTTTAATTTAATTTTTAAATAAAAAACACTATTCACCTGAAAAAACTAACACTTAACCAATAATTTCCAAAACAGTTATTTACCTATTTTATTGAATCACATTACTTAATCAAGGTGCCTAAATTATATTAATACTTTATTTAGTGAATTTACTTAATCCATTTGGTCACATTACTAATCATAAGCATAAAATCACTATTCATAATTTACTATTCACCAAAAATTAAGTTGATCTTATTAGACTCTAAATTTCACACTGAACACAGCTGTAGAAGGCCATTTTTTGAAAATCATTACACATTATTAATTATTTAAGGTTTACATAAATATTTTAAAATATGCTTTTTCTAGAATTCATCAATAATATTCATACTATATTTATCCAGACATTTTAAAATTCACCAACTTCACCATAAGAAGACATCACAATTTTTATTTAAATCAAAGGATTATACAAGGTAGTTTTGATCTCATTACATAACCCCTTATAACACCAGCATAGGACCTAAGAGTAAGGTGTGCTAGGGTGATAGAATCTTGGGGTGGCTCGACCAACATTTCCTAAGTAATGATTTCTATCAGCTTGAACTTCTCGCAAAGGTGATTCCGTTCCAGCTTCACACGATGAAGTTCGGCTTGGGTTTGGTCTAGACCAAAGCCCAAAGGTGCTACCTCCTTCCCGAGTTCCGTCAGATGGGCTTCGATCGGCCCGGGACTACTGGATAGGGCCATCAAATCTTCTTTCTATATTAATTAATCAAGATCACTTGTATTTATAGACAATAATCACAACATTTATTTTCCAACGGTCATATTGACCAACGGTCATATTAACCAACGGTCATATTGACCAACGGTCATATTGACCAACGGTCATATTGACCAACGGTCATATTGACCAACGGTCATATTGACCAACTGTCATATATCAGTCGAAAACCAACAGTATTATTTTAATTATACTCATTTTATTAAATGAAATAGTTTTGTTGAGTATAAAATAAAATAACACACAAAGTTAGGAAACAAAATTTATTCAAAATTTTGGGTACTTACAAACACTCTTTTCGTATTGTCGTTGTGTTAAAGGGATTAAGGGTAGATTCCCTCTAGTAGTGATCTACACATGCTCCACGAACCTCTGATCATCTTTATAGAATTATCTAGGTGCTAGAACAGATGAATAAAACACTTTTGATGATGGTCGTTAATCCCAACTGAATCCTTCAATGGGAGAATAATTTATTCTGGCAAAGGAGGATAATTTATCTATGTTCTTTATAGCGTTATAGGGGGGAGCTCTCTGGGGCTTGATAGAATTCTCTCTAGAATTCATTGTGCACAATGATGGGATGAAGCTCTCACTTGTCCATCATAAAATATCATAATTGGGTTTAAATAGTGGTAGGGTTAGAAAATAATAATTGTGCAAGGAACCTTACTATTTTTCTTAATTACTGACAAATCACATGTCTGAATACTAATATAATTATTTTTATTTACTTGACTTAAGCTAATATCATGGATAAAATAAATATTATTTTCATGAATAAATAAATTAAAATTTATTCAAATAATATTTAATATGAAATTTATCATTGAACTATTAAACTTAATTTTCCGATCCTCCTCAATATTTATTGGGTCTTGAAAATGACTATTTAATTAATTAAATAAATACCACTTCATTATTCACCAATAAATATATAAATTTTATATTCAGAAAATTTGTAAATAAATATTCATTAAATATTCATATGACTAAATAAAAAAACATGTTGTTACCTTTTGAATACACCAAAATAAATAAATATTTTATATTCACATAATTAAATAAATAATTACTCGATGAATAAATATTTATTAAATTATTCAACCCACATATACATTTTTTTGAATAACTGGTGATTGGATATTTTTTATCAAACCTACATTAATAATTATTAAACTGTACACTAGAATAAAATTTATCCAACATGTTAAATTATTAAGGAATTTAACTGCGGATTTGGATACACCTAGTGTGTGAACCTCTAGTCCCCTTTCTCAATGACATTAAGCTACAATGCCTAAAGTCCAAGAGTAACATCGAGAAACATGCCAAGGCTCCCATAGAGAAATAAGTTCATGTCGCAGAAACATGTAACCTCCTACGAACATACATTGTGTAATATAATTAATTTGTCTCAATATCTCTAATCAACTAGGTCACATACTAGTGTCATCAACTAATATTCCTGATGCCTCCTTCTTTGAATTTATAGAAATGAACTCACCAATCAAACATCATGACCATGGATTTAGTTAGGCAGTTCCATTCCCATCAAAGGGCCAGAGATAACATCATTTATTCTTAAATGTAAGGGATAAAATCTTTATTACATTATTCATTAATGTAATATCACTCATGGTGCACCCAACATCTTCCAACAAATATATCTTGTCACAGTTTTGGTCAGTACATCAAGACACGTGACTCATGACATGGATTAATATTAATATTAATGTCTAAGGATTAGTACACATGTTCACAAATAAGAATGTTTAATGAAACATATAAATATGTATTTCCTATTAGCATGTCATGTTCTCATAATCTCATGTACTAAAGATTACCAAGGGAGTACACTGTGAGAAAATGTCTGAAAGTATTATGCGTCTCCACCCTCGATAGCCTGTATCATGTGTGTCTTGTCAAATGATATCATCCAACTATATAACTTATATTTAAGAATATTATCATGGAACTTATGAGTTCTCATCATAGTGGGTAACTGACATTTTCAGTGTGCCAAGTACCCTTATGAAATTATCATATACTATATCACACAGAATAAAAAACATGATGTGATAAGATATGAGCATTTGTTTTCATCAACGACATCCTTATATACTCAATGGCCTTCCATGTTAGAAAACGAAAATGTCTTCCTGAATCAATCAACAACTACACACATAGAACACAGTCAATCCATGCCAAGGATGATATTGTATGATTGTATCTGCAAAAATAAGAATTCCCCCACCGAATTAAATGTCCCCATCATCGGTCAACATCCCTGACAAACATCAAAAAAAATAGCCTGATTTCTAACAAGCATGGATAACACCAAGGTCACTGGAAGCATATCCACCACCAGTCTTAATGTGTAGACCAAAGAGGGGGTAATAATATAGTGAAAATCTCTAAAATCAAACAGGGTATAAACTATGATAGACAATAAACTAATCATACCTTGGATAACCTCTAGTCCATCTAGTGTTGACACCTTTATAGAATTCATCTACTCATGTCCAACTCCTTTACCTCACTACTAATTTCTTTAATGACCACACCTTATTCTGGGTCCCTAGGGATGAGGACCATCATGGGGTTGACCTATACCAGCTCTATCTTCCCTTGGCTGAGTAGAAGTTAGCTGACCCAACTACTGAACAAAAGTTAACGGCCCATGCTATTGACACTACCTTGAAGGAAACTGTTGTTGTCACTGAAAAGGGATATGACTTCCCATACTATATTGATCTACCTGATTAGTTAGGCACTGATCTCGATGGTGGAATCGACCTCTACATACATCGCACACACACAAGAATCCCCTGGTAAAAACTTGCTAACTACCGGCCCTTTAATGGCATGGGAAGGATTATTGAGGTTGGTTCCCCACCTGTTGGAACATCAATTGCCTTGATGTTCATGATCCACTACCCAAAGCTCTACTCCTTGAGATTCCCTACTGGATTCCCTCTTGGTGCTTTCCTCCGAGTGAGTGCATCCACTAAATCACCTTCATTTTCTTCTGCACCGTAAAGTATATAACACATGTAAATGGGGTGACTGCATATATAATTTCTAGATGCAGTCCCTCCTCAAGAAATCATGCTCTAGACTCCTAATCTAGAAATAGGTCAGGAGTGAAATGCAGGAGGTATTTGAACTTGATTCCAAGATCTTGTATACTCGTCCCCTTATTGAAGGGAGAGTAACTCCCATTTATTTAAATCCTTCATCATTGACGATAAGAACTCTAGATGAAACTCATAAAGACCCTGAATTATATCAATAAAATTTCCCTTCTTATAATTATTTGATATAGTATAAACCACATAAAATCGCATAAAAAACATAATAAAAACATTATAAATTAATAGTGAATGAAATGTGAGGCATTTCTATAAGTTAAGGAGCCTATATTGATGAAATAGTAACTTGACCTTAGGAATAGTAATATAACCCTTATGAATAGTAAACCAGCCAAATGAATAGTAAAATAACCCATGAAAGTATAAATAAAATTTAGGCATATTATAAATGAAAGTATAATATAATTATATCATAGTATAAGTAAATAGTTATTTTAAAAAATTATTAATTAAGTGTTGGTATTTTAATAAGTCATAAATATTTAATTAAAATTTTATAATTAATATAATGATTTAAAAGAAAATTTATTTTCATAAAATATATTCATATATTAATATTTTTTTGTCTTATTATTATAGGATAATTTTATGAAACTATAGTTAATTTTTGAAAGTGTCATAAAATCAGTTATAATATTAAAATTAGTATTTTTTGAATAAATGATGTTTTTAATTAAAAATTAAATTTCTCATATTTATAAAATTATTTTCAAAAAATGGAGTTCATTTTTCAAGTCTAAATTTCAAAAAAAAAGGATTAATTTTTGGTATTTTTCTGAAATAGTTGAATTTTTGCTAAATAGCGAAATACAGTAATTTGCGGTATATATACATTATAAGATAAATACATTATTCCTTAAGTAATGAATGTTGTAAGAACTATAATATCAAACTTTACTTCATTATTTTAATATTTTTTATGATAATTCTCAAACTATTCACATTCTTGAGCCAAAATAATAAACAAATGAATAAAATATTCAAAAAACACTCATTTCCTCCATTATAAATACCACCCCTCACCACCTTTTCTACTCACACCATATAAGCTTTTAACCTTGTCAAATGTCTGACAAATACTATTCCTAAGACACTCCCCCACTTCTAGTATCCTTTGGTATCAATAAAAACCAAAACCAATCCCCTTAAGGAGGTTCTCAAGGAGGAGAATTCAAGAGGTAAGAATCCTCTTTCTTTTCTTTTATTTTCTTATCCTTACCTCACCTCACCTATCCAATGATTCATAATGACTCTAGTATCATTTATATACTATAATTATATCATGTTAATGGAAGATCCATCATCAAACTTCTTTATCTCTCTCTTTTATTCTATAAATGAAAACATCACCTGTGATGTGTCAATTTACCGACATCATGGACGATACATTTTCATTTTCCATTAACACCTCAAGTCTAGTCATAAAATCATAATTATGGTTAAAACATATTATATTATACATTTTACAAGTTATTTAGTATTCTGGAACCAGTATATATACATGATATTGATTAATAAGACAAGCTATTTTGTGCCGACCGAAAAACCACCAAAAATGATCTAAATGATTATCATTAAAGTTCTATCTAATGAATCATCCTAATATATAGAAAAAAAAATATATTAGACCATGAAATATTCTTTATGTTCATTAATAACATATTATTTTAATTTTGGATGATTATTTCCATTTTACATGATCTTCCATATACATGTAAAAGTAAATCGATCATGAAAACCAAGGAAATGAATGCTCTCAAACAATGAAATTTAATTCTTATAACTCTTTAAAAATGACATAAATGAACTTAATAAAACTATAATAAATAAAATACATGTTTAATATGTTATGAGTTAATTTATTAATGAATCTAATTTCATTATCCAGAATGTTATGTACAAGTGCAGAATGCTTTCGGACATAAGGTAAGGGTTTCTACCCAAACCTTCATTTTTTCCTTCAGGTTATTACTTCACTATATATACCACAATATAATTATTACATGTTCCAAAAACATATATCCATATTAGTTTATCATTTTTTAATGATAAAATACATTCTTTACAAGGTTCCCTTCTTAATTCTTCCCAAGCCTGATTAAAGGGAACGTCTGAATTTCCTACCCATTTTCATGTACCAACCATAATCTGTATTAAGACACCATTATTTTTCTAAAAATAATAATTTTGTCATGAAAAACTATATTTTTTCATTTCTGGTTTTATATTGACAATTATGACAAATACAAATGATTTTTCCAAAATAACTCTTCTTTGCAAAGTAAAAAAGGGTATTTCTCTCTAGAATTCCTCAATGGTTTTATTAGAGTATTTTCATCTATTTCAAAACCTCTATTGAATTTTATGATTTATTGAGATTGATATCCTATGATTATCATCTACTATATTTTCTTAAATGTTTTATGATCAATTTTATTGTGGATGTGATATCTTGATACCATTCACTATGTTACTCAAAATGGTTAGTGATTATGTTTACAGATTAGGGAAAGTTATTTACATTTCATATGTATATGTTGTTTATGTTTAACCCTAATCATATGACTAATGAATTGGACTTATAAAGTTATATGTGGGTCCCTCTATATCCCCTCGATTCATTGGTAGGTCTCACGAGTCAAAACAGATATGGACTTGGCCGAGGCCTTACCCATTTTTAGATATGGTTTTGGATGAGGCCTTAATAATTTTCAGATGTCTTGGATAAGGCCTTGATGGTATGTTTCAAATGTCTGTCATATGAATTCCCTCATAATGATATTATTAATTTATTATCATGTGAATATTATACTAGTATAATATCCATGGTTAAGCTTCTTTCTCAAGTGATTATTTATATGGAATTATTTATTCACCTTTTATTCTTACCATATCATGTTCAAGATTATGTTCTAATGGAATGTTTTTTTATTCATTCACAATGCCTTGTTTTTTATATTATATTTTGTTGTATTAATTACCCTTACTGATGATCTGATATGAACCCTTTCTTATGTTTTATTTTTCCACAGGTTATGAAGATGAATATTATGATTGAATTGCAGGGTTAATCTTAGAGTTTTTGGGTGTTACCAATGGAGTTTATATGTTACCTTTCCTTTAAAGTTGTAATGTAAAGTTCATGTATGTAATATGGATATCAAAACTACAAAACTGGTCATTCCTTTGGGATTTAATTCTTGTATATATGCCAATGTATTATTATAAGGCACTGACTCTGGGCTATTGGGGTCAAGGTATTTACAGTTGGTATCATAACAAGTTTAGTAGAAACTTTGTAAACTAGATTTAGAAAAAATATATTAGGGAACATAACCCTAAGATAGAATTTGAAGATAAACAAAGAAGAATATCCTATAATTTTGGTAAGGTAGATATTATGTGGGTATTACTAGAAATATATCTTTTCTTGGATACTACAAGTGGATATGGTTCTAGAACAGATGTACCTAGGAGTAACAACTCCGAAAAGGTATCTCGGGCCTGACTCGGGGTAACTTGGTACATGAAAATGGGCCTTACTGTGCACCTAATTTGACACTCTTAGGGGACATGCTTAGGATAATTCACATTTTTTTACAAACCATTATGAAGGATTTAAAATTAAATGTTTCCTCAAAGAAACCATGTATATTATTATAAGATTAATTATGCATAAACTTTCAATTTATGTTAAGTGTTTTGATAGTTTGAAATTGTGCATTATGATTCATAACCTATCTTAGTGTATTTCATTATTTAGAAATAAATCCTATTGGAAGGAATAGAAACTGTATCAACACGCGTATCCCATGTAGGTATTTCCCTCATATACAAGATAATGATATTGGTACTGGATCTATGACTAGTGCCGAGTAACTTATAACTATACTTGAACAACTGAATTGGGTTATGAACAATAAACTTACCCATATGGAGAATCTTGATCCACAATATAGAGGATAAATGTTAGAACACTTTATGTGAAAATAGTCTCCATTATTCAATGGGACTACAAACCCATTTGTAGCAGAGAAATGGATAAGTTCCTTAGAGAATATATTTATTGCTTTGGGAAGCAGTGAAAGGGAGAAGGTTATCATGGTAGTGTATAATCTCTCAGGATATGTTGATCAATGGTGTTCATTGAATCAAAACACAAAGCAGGAGGAAGAAATTGAAAATATCAAATGGATGGATTTTAAGGAAATTTTCCTAGAAAAACATTTTCCTCGCGAGTAGTGAGAAAATATGGAGATGAAATTATTGAGTCTGAAATAAAAATAGGATAAAAATATTTCAAATTATGAAGACAACTTTACAAGGCTATCAATGCATGTTGCGGACTACATATGTAATCCAAGGAGAAATATTTATCAATTATTTGATGGTTTAAAACTTTTCTTATGAAGGGAACTGGTCTCCCAAAATTTCTCATCATATGAAGATATAGTCTCATGTTCTATCAAGACAAAGAAATAATTCTCTAAGTATTATGAATTTAAGAGAAAAAAGAGAAGAATAGGTTGGAAGATCAAAGAATGTATAAAGGGAAGAATAAAAAAAGTAATTTTCCAACTTGAGATACTTATGGGAGGAAACAACTTGGTGCCTACTTAAAAGGAAAAATATTTTTCTACAAGTGTGGTGAGAAAGTCCATCATGATCAAAATTAAAAGGGAAAGAAAGAAGCTACCGATATTCAATGCTACAATTTTAGGGAGATGAGACACTATGTAAATGATTTCCCTAAGCATCAAGGAAACTTTCCACATAAAAGGACAAGGGATAAAGGCAAAGCTTATGAAATCAAAACTGCTATTGTTGAAGTTCCTAATGATGTGGTAGTAGGTAATTTAATCATTTTCTCAAACTTATCCAATGATTTATTTGATTCAGTATCATTTCATTATTTTATATCATCCCTGTTTTCCCAAAAAATTATACATTTCCCTTTTGATTTAATAAAGTATTTGTGATTAAAAACTCCTAAGGGGAGTATCATTGCAATAAATATGTGCCATTCAGTCCCCTTCATGAAACATAAATGTACTTTAGTAGCTGACCTTGTCATCATACCTATGATTGAATTTGATATAATCTTCGGTGTGGACTGGATTTCAAAATATGATGCAAAAAAACTATTTCAAAAAGAATTAAATCACGATTGGTGAGGAAGATGTAGAATCCCTTATCTTTAGAGCAGAAACCTCATTATCTGAATCATATTTGGATCCACCTCCAGCAGCTCTTCTAAATGAAATTCTTGGGGAGGAAGAGAAACCATAATCTACAAATAAGGAAATAAATATTCAAATTGAATATGTATCTATTGTGCAAGAATATATTTATGTATTTCCAGAGGATTTACCTAGACATCCTCTAGAGTGAGAAGTTGAGTTCTCTATTGATTTAATTCCTAGTGTAAGACCTATATCAAAGACTCCCTATAGAAATGCCACTATGGAATTAGTGGAGATGAAGAAACAACTAGAGTAATTAAGTGATAAGGGGTTTATTCTCCCTAGTTTTTCTCCATGGGGAGCCCATATTCTCTTTTTCAAGAAGAAAGATGGATACATGAGGATGTGCATTGACTATAGAGAAATCAATGTTTTTATAATAAATAATAAGTATCCTCTGCCTCGTATTGATAATTTATTTGATCAACTTCACAAAGCTCAATATTTTTTAAAGATTGAATTTTGATTTGGATATCATCAAATATGTGCGAGGAAGGAAGATATTCTAAAGATACTATTTTGAACCAGGTATGGACATTACGATTTTATAGTAATTCCATTTGGATTGAATAATTCACCCTTTATTTTCATGGATCTAATGAAAAACGTTTTTAAGGAATATCTTGATGACTTTGTTGTGGTATTTATTGATGATATATTAGTATACTCCAAAAGCAATTAAGACCATGAGAATCACTTGTAAGTTGTTCTGAAGACTTTTAGAAGAAATGAATTGTATGGTAAGTTTAACAAGTTTGAATTTTGGATTCAATCAGTTTCTTTTCTTGGCCATACCATCTCTAAGTATGGAATCTTAGTTGATCATGTGAAGACAATGGCGATTCTGAAATGACATACACCAACAAGAATGTTTTGAAGAATTGAAGAAGATATTAGTGAATGATCAGATCTTGACTCTATCATCAAGAAATGGTGGATTTGTGATTTATAATGATGCATCAATGAAAGGAATCAACTGTGTCCTTATGAAGAATGATAGAGTTATTGCCTATATATCATGGTAGTTAAAAATCATGACCAGAACTATCCAACTCATGATCTTGAGTTAGTAGTCATAATATTTTATTTGAAGATATGGATGCAATATATATATGGTGAAATATGTGAGATATATACAGATCACAAGAGTTTGAAATATATAATCTATTAGAAATAAATCAACATGAGGAAAATGTGATTTCTTGAGCTACTCAAGGATTATGACTATTTAATACACTACCACCCAAAGAAGGAAAATAAAGTAGCATACGCATTGAGGAGGAAGTATCATGGAGTTCTGAACAAAATGAGGATTGGTAAGGATCTTGGGTACATGGATCTAGAAAAGATAGATATGAAAATTACTAAAGAAGGTGAAACATCATTACTTTTTAAAATGGTTCCAAACCATCTTTATTAGAAATGATTAAAAGTTCTCAGTTTGATGATGAGAATCTTCAAAAGAAAATTAAAGCTGTGAATAATGAAAAGTTGGTATACTTTGTTTATGAGGATGAAATACTGAAATTTGGGAAGAGACATTGTATTCCCTATTTACCCAATTTAAAAAGTGAGTTATTGGATTATGTTCATAGCTTGAATTTATCTATACACCCTAGTAGAACTAAGATGTATAGAAACTTGAGGGTGCATTTATGGTGGGATAATATGAAGCATGAAATTACTAATTATGTATCAAGATGTTTAGTTTGTCAATAGGTGAAGGATGAAAGAAAACATCCTAGAGGAGTCATGCAACCTTTGCCTATTCCTACATGGAAATGGTATGACATTACTATGGATTTTTTCACCGGTTTACCAAGGACTCCAAGAATGAATGATGAAATATGGGTAATTGTTGATAGACTTATATAATCTTCACATTTTATTGATATAATGGAGGATTTTACACTGGAGCGTCTTGCACGACTCTATATTAATGAATTTTTAAGACTTCATGTAGCGCCTATTTCAATTATGTGTCATCTTGATCAATGATTTACATCAAAATTATGGAAAATTCTTCAAAGATATTTAGATACTAAGCTTTATTTGAGTACTTCTTATCACACTCAAACTAACGAGAAATCAAAAAGGACAATCCAAACTTTAGAATACATGTTGAGATCATGCTCACTTGACTTTCAAGGCATGTGGGATCAGTATTTTCCTTTGGTAGAGTTTTTCTACAATGATAGTTTCCATTCTAGTATTTAAATTATACCATATGTGGCATTTTATGGAAAGAGATGTCGTACACCAACTTTGTGGGGTGAAGTTGTTAAAAGGAATCTTGTAGGCCCAGAGCTTGTGGAAGAAAGAACAAAAAAGGTAAATACTATTCAAACACATATCAAAGCATCTCAAAGTTGGAAAAAGAGTTATGCTGATAATCTAAGGATTTGGAATTTGAAGTGGAAGATCATATTTTCTTGAAATTATCTCCATGGAAGGGTGTTATAAGATTTGGGAAGAAAGGGAAACTAATCCCTAGGTACATTGGACCTTTTAAAATCCTAGAGAGAGTTGAAGCTATGGATTATCATTTGGAAATGCCACCTATCCTTTCTAAAGTACACAATGTGTTCCACATCTCTTTGATAATAAAGTACATGTCAGACCCAACACATGTCCTCACATATATAATAATAGATTTGGAACCTGATTTGTCTTACTATGAAGAGCCTATCCATATTCTAGACACTAAAGAACAGGTGTTGAGGAATCATAAGATTCATATGGTAAAGGAACTTTGAAATTTTTTTAAAAATATGAAGAGGTGACATAGCAACCAGATGAAATTATGATGAAGAACTACCCAAATATTTTTATGAGGTTACATTCTATAAATTTCAAGGATGAAATTTTTGTAGGAGGGGAGAATATAATGAACCTGAATTCTATCAATGAAATTTCCATTCTTATAATTATTTCATATAGTATAAATCACATAAAATCACATAGAGAACACAATACAAACTTTATAAATGAAGAATGAATGAAATATGAGGCACTTCTAGAAGTTAATAAGCCTATACCGAAGAAATAATAACTTGGCCTTAAGAATAGTAATATAAAACTTATGAATAGTAAACCAACCAAATGAATAGTAACCTGACCCATGAAAGTATAAATAAAATTTAGGCATCTTATAAATTAAATTATGATATAATTATGTCATAGTATAAGTAAATAAATATTTTCAAAAATTATTAATTATGTGTTGGTATTTTTATAAGTCATAAATATTTAATTACAATTTTATAATTAATATAATGATTTAAAAGAAAATTTATTTTCATAAAATAGATTCAAATATTAATATTTTGTTTTATTATTATTATAGGATAATTTTATGAGACCTTATTTAATTTTTGAAAGTGTCATAAAATCGATTATAATATTAAAATTGGAATTTTTAAAATAGATGATATTTTTAATTAAAAATTAAATTTCTCATGTTTAGAAAATTATTTTCAAAAAATGGAGTTCTTTTTTAAATTCTACAAATCAAAAAAATATTAGGGCGAATTTTTGGGATTTTTCTGAAATAGTTGAATTCTTAGTGAATAGTGAAATACGGTAATTTACGGTATATATACATTATAAGATAAATAGACGATTTATTGAGTCCTTAATGATGTAAACACTATAATATCAAACTTCCCTTCATTATTTTAGTATTTTTTTTGTGATAATTCTCAAACTATTCATAGTATTGAGCCAAAATAATAAACAAATGAATAAAATATTCAAAAAAACACCACTCTCCTCCATTATAAATTCCACCCCTCACCACCTCTTCTCCTCACACCTTCCAATATTTGACCCTTGTCAAATTTCTACCCAATCCACTTCCCAAGACCCTACCCTACATATATGATCCTTTTGTCTCAATAAAAGACTAAAACCAACCCTTTTAAGAAGGTTCTCAAGGAGGATAATTCAAGAGGTAAAAATCCTCTTTATTTTATTTTATTTTCTTTTCAATTTATTTTACTTTCTTATCCTTACCTCAACTCCCCTGTCCAAAGAGATATTATAACTCTATTATCATTTATATACTATAATTATATCTTTTTAAAGGAATATCCATCATCAAACTCCTTTCTCTCTCTCTTTTATTCTATAAATGAAAACATCGCCCGTGATATGTCAATTTACCAATGTCATGGATGATGCATTTTCATTTTCCATTAATGCATTAAAGGATGATCATAAAACCATAATTATGGTTAAAAAACATTTTATTATACATATTAAAAGTTATTTAGTATTTTGGAACTAGTATATATACATGATATTAATTAATAAGAAAAACTATTTCGTGTCGATCGAAAAACCACCAAAATGATCTAAACGATTATCATTAAAGTTCTATCTAATGAATCATCCTCATATTTGAAAAAATATATATAAGACCATTAAATCTTATGGATTTTAATTAATAACATATTATTTCAATTTTTTAGAATTATTTCCATTTTACATGATCTTCCATATATGTGTAAAAGTAAACTGATCATGAAAACCAAGGAAACGAACACCTCTGAACAACGCAATTTAATATTATAACTCCTAAAAAAGGCCATAAATGAACTTAATAAAACTATAATAAATCAAATACATGTTGAATAAGTTCTGATTTAATTTATTAATGAATCTAATTTAATTATCTAGGATGTTAAGTACAAGCGCAGAACGCTTTCGGACATAAGGTAAGGGTTTCTACCTGAACCATCATTTTTCCTTCGGGTTATTCCTTTAATATCTTTACCCTAATAAAATGCTTCTTTATTTTTGTGTTATTATTATATATTATATTTATATTTTCTAAACTCATATATCCATATCGTTTTATCTTTTTTTTATGGGTAAATACATGTTTTACAAGGTTCCCTTCTTAATTCTTCCCAAGTCCGATTAAAGGGAACGTCTAAATTTCCTACCCATTTTCATGTACCAACCATGATCTGTATTAATACACCATTATTTTTATAAAAACACTAATTTTTTTCATGAAAAACTATATTTTTTCATTTTTAGTTTTATACAGACAATTATGAAAAATAAAAATGATTTTTCCAAAAGATCTCTTCTTTACAAAGTAAAATGGGTATTTATCTCCAAAATTACTTGATGATTTTATTATAGTATTTTTATCTATTTCAAAAAATATATTTTATTTTATGATTTATTTATATTGATATCCTATTATTATCATCTACTATATTTTATTAAATTTTTTATAATCAGTTTGACTGTAGATGTTCTATCTTGATACCATTCACTATGTTACTTAGAATGGTTAATGATTATGGTTACAGATTGAGGGAAGTTATTTACATTTCATATGTATATATTTTTTATGTTTAACTATATTAATGTGAGGAATGAATTGTACTTAGAAAGTTATGGGTGGATCCCACTATATCCCCTCGATGCATCGGTAGGTCTCATGAGACAAAACAGATATGGACTTGGCCATGGCCTTGCCCGATGCCTTGCCATTTTCAGATATGGTTTTGGTCGAGGCCTTAATCATTTTTAGATGTCTTGGTCAAGACCTTGAAGGTATGTTTTAGATTTCTGGCATATTTATTCCGTCATAATGATATTATTAATTTATTATCCATGTGAATATTTGAGTAGTAGAATATCCATGGTTAAACTTATTTCTCTTATGATTATTTATATAGAATTATTTATTCAACTTTTATTCATGCCATATCATGTTCAAAATTATATTATAACGGTATGTGTTTTTAGTCATTCACCACGAATTATTGTTTATATTAGCTTTCGATGTATTAGTTACCCTTACTGAGCATCAGATCTCACCCCTTTCTTATGTTTTATTTTTCCCTAGGTTATGAAGATAAATATTATGAATGATTTTCATGGTTAATATTAGATTTTTTGGGTGTTACCAATAGAATTTATATGTTGTATTTACTTTCAAGTTGTAATGTAAAGTTCATGTATGTAATATATATTTTAAGACTGCTAAACTGATTGGTCATTTGAGATTCAATACTTTTATCTATGCTAATGTAATATTATAAGGCACCAATTTTGGGCTACTGGGGTTGGGGTCTTTACAAAACTCCTTCTATAATTCATCCTAGAAAAGATCTTCCTCCCTATCACTCCATGATACAACATCCACCATTGGTGCGCAACTCCTTAAAACTGATAACTACCAACAAAACCCAGTACTTAGCTTAGGCCTGAATCAAACTAATGGTGATATCATGCTCCTTTAGCTAGTGCTTCATCTCTACATTGAATATGCTCATATCATACTTTTCTAGGATTTGCCACTAAAAAGAACACAAATCTCTCTATCATTCCTCATCTTACTCTATTGGATATACTCTCAAATGATCAATTAGATTATCCTATTGAACCACTACTACCTGAATTTCACATGAACGATGACTAGGATCCATTCCTAAAAATACAAGGGAACCCTAAGCCCGATAGCATGGAATTTCTAAGATTTATTTAATTAAATTCATTTCAATTTCCCAAACAATCACCACGTTTAGTCATAAGCACAAAAAAATGATGCATGTACCTCTCATAGGTCTCTACCCTGTAAGTGGAACCAATTCACTTGGTCGTTTGATAAACTCAAAGTCCTTTCATCATATCATGGGGGGCTATAAAATCCTATGTTATAGCCAGTCTCCCTAGCCTATGTCATGTACCAAGCTCTATAGATACCATTTACCTACCAAACCATGTAATTATTGTAGTTTCTAGCTCCAATATTCATCCCATATCTTAACCAAAACATTTGATACTACTCTATCACAACCCCTCCTTACCCCCCAAAGGTACTCCTTATAAAGAACCCGACTCCAGTATCCCAGAATCAGTGGTTACTTTATTACATTGTCACTGGATACAAGTGATCACATCCCAAATGATTGAATAGTTTAGTAGTCTTGGTAAACTATATACATGCTTTAATCATACATTATATTTGAAAACCTAAAATATAACATAGTATTTTCTTTTAGATCATTATTACTCTCTCTAACATATCATTTCATATCAATCATAGTAAACTTCTAAAAATCCTACGGAAAGAAAACATAAGAAATGGATGAGATCATATTCTTAGTAAGGGTATGCATAAAATGGAAGCTAACGTGGAATAAATAAGGCATGAATAATATATCAGGAATAAATGATGATCAAATAATTTCATATAAATAATCACATGAGATTGAAACTTATCTATGGATATCATAACTATTCAAATAATTATATGGAAATCAATAACTAATTTCATAATGATAAAATACATAAATCCAAACATCTTAAACTTACCATTAAATCCTCATGCTAAGAAATATACATAAATGGGTAAGGCCTCATCCAAATGCACAACATTTTTATCTCATGATAACTATTGATACATGAAGGGGTTGTGTAATTTTCCCCCCAACCATCACATTATAAGTCCAATGCATTCATCAAATGAAAAAATATTACAACTTAATCAACATGACTTAAAAATAAATAATTGTCTATACTAGAATATATAATGTCAATACTTTCCCCAGTAAAAGTAATCATAAACTATCTAGAGAAATATGGTGGATGGTATCATTAGATAATAACCTTAGTAAAGAAAAAGTTTCATCAAAGGATATTGACATAGATGAAAATAATTTTAAAATATCACTTGAAATTTTATTAAATAAAATACCCTTTACATTTTGAAATAACATATTTAAAATCTAAAAATTTCTAAAATATGTATCACGTTGTCGAGCGCATCAAATTAGTTTAGTTTTAACTATAATTCCCGCAGTATAGCATCAACCCTAGGTCGTCTCTCGGCAGAGCCTTAGATCATTAATTGAAAAAGAGGGTTTTGATTATGAAAATAGAAGGGGGATGATATTTAATAAAACTTTTGATTTTATGATTAAATATTACAATAGAAAAACTAAAGCGATAAAACAAAGTAGAAATGAACAAGATTAATTAAACGTGATCAACCCAAGGGAGTATCGTGATGCTCATCCTTCATCGCTTAAAGAGAATGGGTATATATATTTTAATCCCTGTTTTGTAATATCTATTACCATAATGTTACTTATTTTATACTAGTATACCTCCTAGGGTTCACTCAAAAACACACAATGATTCACTGGATACCGCTGATGATTGGGTGATTTGTGTTCACTTCGTAACCAAAACTCACCAAGGCAACACATGAAGAACTCGATGTGCTGCATAGGTTTGTATGTTATTTCTTCTTAATAACATGAAATAAATTCACATATCCCTGATAGTGCTTATGTGAGTTCAATTAACCAATATGAACCACACAAACACCGCAATTGAATGAGGGAGGAAAAGGGGATGAATGGTGTGTGAAACATCACATGAAAGGGTACCCCCAAACATGATCATTTGAGTTTGAGTATAACATACCAGTACATAACTAAATTAAATAAAAATCAAGGATGAAGAAAAACAACATAAAACCTAGAATTAAAAATATCATTCAAAATAATACAAGTATGAAGCTCGGGATTACATCACGTTCCTCCCCGAGTGATCACAAGGGATTTAGAAACCCATGGGAGGGGAGGAAGAAGAAGATGCTGAAGTAGCACTTCCTATAGCCTCTAGAACTTCTAGGAATGAATGCAAGACACCTTTGAGACTTGAAAATGGTAGAACCTTTCATTCTGGACGAACTCTCAAATGGGGAGCCCAAGGTTTCATTTTATAGGAAAATTGGAAGGTGGTTTTGGGCACATAGATTTCTTCAAACCACTTGTACCATGCGTTTTGACCATTAGAAAATCAAACCTTCCATTTGAAAAAACTAGAAAGTTGTAGCCCCAACTGGAAATTTGTAGCCCCACTTCCTAACTATCACCACCGAATGTTTGGTATCAATTGTATAAGTGGAACCAGAGATATGGATAGATTACATAACGCTACTTTTGACTTCACACAAATTCGGTGTTCTGGAAAGATCAGGTCAGTTGGGCCCCTTGATGGAAGAATTGGGCTTGGGTTCCTTCATAAGAGTTGTAACCCATTAAATTTGGACCATAACACAAAATATGAGCCCAATTTGATTCATGGAATTTTCTAAATAGGCACAACAGTGTACAAGTCTTCATGGATCCATGCAATTTTGGCCCATTTTTCTTCCACTTCATCATGGGCCCTCCAAATCATCTCCTCATACATTGAAATCATCAAAACAAGTAAAATTTCCCATTTTAATAGTGATAAACACAAAATAATGGAATAAAAAATTAAGTTCAATTTTTTATTATTTTTATAATTTTCAATACAAAACAAGTTTAGCACAATGGTGTAAGGGTGAAAATGAAACAGTGAATCGTGGTACGATCACACCCCCACACCTCAACATTTTCACTCCTGGGAAAATTATAATATCCTAATAATGACCCATTCCTAAATCAAATGTGTCAAAACATCCAATATTCTTTTGAAATGAAATTCATCATGTCTCTTTTATGGAATAATTTTCCTATCATTTTTCTTTTCTCACATTCAAATTTGTTCAACTTCATTTCTTCACTCATGAGACATGTCGCAACCTACCTCACTTAGAAATTTTTCCTCTTCACTCAAGAAACATATAAAAGTGGAGTTATTCTCTTTTCCCAGAGTTCATGCGATCTTACCATATGCTTGCCAAGATTTTAAGTTCTCTATCAGCAGAAACTAGTGTGTTACTCAAGAGGGATTCCAATAGGTTGTTCTGAGGTTCAAGGGTTGGTATGATTCAATATTTAAACATCTGAGGCAAAAGAGAAGAGTTTAATCTCTTATGTACAAAACATGTCAAAATTCAAAAAGTTTTCATAATGAATGTACACACTCATCCCCTCACAAATTGTATTACCTCCAACTCACTATCCCATTTTCTATTTGTGCGGGTCACAACCAAACAATGAGTAATAATGAGTAAACATCCTCTTTTCTCCATTTTTTTTCTTTTGTTCTATTTTTTTTATGTAAAAAAGTATTTTTTTAGATTTTTTTGGAGATAAATAGGGAAAAATTTGTAAAACAAAGATGTAATATGGCTTGTGAACCCATTAACCAATGAATATGTAGTCACCCTTTATAACAATGATTCTCTTCCCAAAATTCCCATGGAATCACCCTCTCTCCCACACTTGCTGAAAATAAAAGAAGAATATACACAAGAGATGGGTATGTAGGGATAAATTAGCTTGTTATGTAGCTACCTAACAGGCATTTCATGGTATCTAAGGCTTAAGAAGGATAAAATGTAAAGGTGGCTAAAAATAGAGGATAATTGTATAAAGGGATTTTCAATAAATGATTGCCTCTATCATGAATGTAGCATACTTGAATCTTATGGATTCAAACAGAATCAAGGAAAGTTCTAGTTTCTCTACATGACCCTAGAATCTCAAGAAAGTTATTAAAAGGAATAATATGCAATAAAGTGATTAAAATTTATCTCGGGTAAGGGATTAAAGTATTGGTTAGTGATAATGAGGTATGAGATTTAAAAATATAATAAACACCTAAGAATTATTTGAAAATAAAATTCAAGAAAAAGATTCCATATCAAAATTCATTTGAAAAACATTTTTCCAAAAACAATGGAATTTTCAACAAAATCGACTCAAGAATGAAAAATGATTTTGGATATTCTTTTTAAGATCAATTTTTATCTAAAAACACAAAATAAGGGAAAAATAAATCAAAAATGAAAACACGTTTTTGTTTTAGTTTTTTTTGTTTTTTTTTTGTTTGTTTAATCCTAACTATGACATGTCACCCTCCCCCACACCTAAAAATCACATTATCCTCAATGAAATTATTTTAAATAAATAGACAATAAATAAAGGTAGGGAGATGGGACAAACTGCTAAGTGGTGTCATATGTGGTATCTATCAGTTGGATTTCCTCCATGAGATGCTTTGGAAAATCCTCATAGAAGTGTTTGAGACTCTGTCCATTGACAGTAATCTATTGTCCACTCTTCTCATGAAAAAACTATATAGACCCAAAAGGGTAAACATTAGTAACAGTATAAGGACCAAGCCATCGGGAACGAAGCTTACCTGGGTAGAGATTTAGCCTAGAATTGTACATGAGGACCTTCTCACCAATATGGAACTTACGCTGATAAATCATGCCATCATGGATAGCCTTTTTCTTCTCTTTATAGATTTGAGAGTTCTCATATGCATCACGTAAAATTTCTTTCAACTCTTGAATCTGAAGCTTCTTATGCTCACCTACATCTAAAAGATTCATATTAAATTGTTTAATAGCCCAATATATACGATGTTCTACCTCCACTGGTAGGTGAAAATCCTTTCCAAATACAATCATGTATGGTGAAATTCCAATTGGGGTTTTAAAAGCTGTACGATATGCCCAAAGTGCATCATCCAAGTGCAAAGTCCAATCTTTCCTATTGGGTTGTACCATTTTTTCCAAGATTCATTTAACTTCCTGATTTGAGATTTCTGTTTGTCTGTTAGTTTGGGGGTGATATGCAGTGGATACTTTATGATCAACCCCATACTTATGAAGAAAATTTTTCATGTTGAAATTGAAAAAATTTGAACCCTAATCACTAATGATGAATCTCGGTAAACCAAACCTACTAAAAATTTGAGACCTCATAAAATCAACAACCACTCAAGAGTCATCGGTCCTAGTGGACTTTTCTTCCACCCATTTAGATACATAGTCAATAGCCAATAAGATGTAAAAAAATCCAAATGAATTTAAAAAAGGCCCCATGAAGTCAATGTCCCATGCATCAAAAATTTCGTAGAATAACATGGTTTGTTGGGCAATTTCATTCCTCTTGGAGATATTACTTGTGAATTGACAATGACTACATGACTTGAAAAATATATGGTCATCCCTATACAATGTTGGCCAATAAAGTCCTGAGTCAAGGACCTTTTGATCTATACGTTGAGAGCCAAAGTGGCCCCCACAGGCTAAGGTGTGGCAGAATGTCAAAACAGATGAACTACTTGGTCACCACAAATTCTCCACAAATAGGGTCATCCCAAATGTACCATTGAGAATCATACTTAAGTATCTGGGATTGTGAAGTGCTGAAATCAGTGGGGACCCTAGATGTTGCTATAAAATGCGCAATGTCTGCATACCAGGGGGTAAGGACCACAATATCACAAAGGTTCTCATGAGGGAAGAATTCTCCAATGGGGAGGGGTGAGTCAACATGATGGTCCAATGGTGGGGAATCCTACTAATGTGGTCAGCTACCACATTTTCCAATCCTCTCTTGTCATTAATATCAATGTCAAACTCTTGGAGGAGGAGTATCTACCAAATGGGGCGGGGCTTGGCTTCAAGTTTCTTTAGGAGGAAATGAAAGGTAGAATGATCAGAGAAGACGATGATTAATGACCCAATAAGATATGAACAAAATTTTTCCAAGGAAAACAAAATAGAAAGAAGTTACTTTTCATTGGTGGTGTATTTTTCTTGGGTAGGTTCAAGGGTACGTGAGGCATACACAATGACATGATGAGCCTTCTCAACCCTTTGTGATAAAACTACCCTAACTGCAAAGTTAGAGGCATCACACATAAGATCAAAGGGGAGATCCCACCTGGGTGGTTGAATGACGGGGGTGATGTGAGACTTCTTTTTAGTGAATTTAAAACATCCTCACATTTTTTATCAAACACAAACTCTGAATATTTTTTTAATAACCGGGATAGGGGAAGTGTGATCTTACTGAATTCTTTAATGAATCGGTGGTAAAAACCAGCATGAACCAAGAAAGATCACACCTCAAGAACATATTTTAGATATGGAAGGGGTGAAATTAATTCAGTTTTTGATTTATACACTTGAATTCCCTCTTTTGAAATAACATTACCAAGAACTATCCCTCGTTCAACCATGAAATGGAATTTCTCGTAATTTAATACAAGATATTTTTCTATGCAATGACGGAGGATAGGACCTAGGTGATCCAAACAGTCATCAAAGGAAGTTCTATAAACCATGAAATCATCCATAAAAACTTCCATGAAACTCTCTAGGTACCCAGAAAAAATACTCAACATACATTGCTGAAAAGTACCGAGAGCATTACATAGACCAAAAGGCATCCTTCTGTATGAAAATGTTCCAAATGGATAGGTAAATTTTGTCTTTTATTGATCCTATGGGGATATATAGATTTGAAAATAACCCAAATAGCCATTAAGGAAATAATAATGGGACTTACCAGCCAATCATTCTAGTATTTGGTCAATGAAAGGTAGAGGAAAGTGGTCCTTTTGTGTGGCTTGATTCAGTCGACAGTAGTCAATACAGACTTTCCAACTGTTTTGCACATGTGTTGGGACCAATTAATTCCTTTCATTTGACACAACTATTATTCCTGTTTTAGGCATAATTTGAACTGGGCTAACCCATTTACTATCAGATATAGGATAAATGATCCCTACAGAAAGTAATTTACTAACTTCCAATTTTACCACTTCAAGGAGAGTGGGATTCAAGCAGTGTTGAGACTGTCTTATGGGATTAGCCTCATCATCCAAAAATATATGGTGCATACAAATAGACGATCTAATCTCGAAAATATCATCCAATGTCTATCCTAGTGCCTTTTTACACTCTCTCAAAAGGTTGAGCAGTTTTAATTCCTGCTGTTGAGAGAGGTTATTGGCAATAATGACAAGTATTTGGTCAATACCCTTAGGATACGCATATTTTAAATTATAAGGAAGTGGTTTTAATTCCAACATTGGGGGTTTTTTGATTTAGGGAGGAGATCTAGGGGGAGTGAGGTCCATGAAACTATCTATCTGCTCATGTTTATTCTCTAATGATAGAGAATTTATTGAAATGAGATTTACAGAATCATCGACAGTCATGGGTACCTCAGAATGAACACACTCATCAATTAAAGAAAAAAATTTACACTTTTCAGAATCCATGCCACACTCAAAACATGAATCAAAACTCAAATAATCCAAGGGTGAAGAAGAGGAAAATGAATCAGAGTGTGGGTTGAAAAGATAATTGTGTGTGTGTGCATCGTTTGAGAGAACTTCCATCGAATAGACAGGAAGAGCAGAGTGCTCTTCAATATGGTGTTTCATAGCCTCAAGGATGTTAAAACTTACCTTTTCTCCTTTGAAATCCATGGACAGCGTACCATTGTGAACGTTGATGATCATCTTTGTTGTTTTGAGGAATTGCCTCTCAAGTATGAGAGGGGAATGTCCTTGGGTTCATGTATCTTCCATCTCAAGAATGTAGAAATAAGAGGGGAAGATGAGATTCTTCACTCTTACAAGGACATCCTCAATCACTCATATTTAATTTTTAGTACTCTGGTTGGCAAGTTACACGATAATTCCTGTTGGTTGAAGTTATCCAACCTACAGAGAAGTATACACGGAGTGAGGAATTACATTAATGGAAGCACCTAAATCTAACATAGCATCTGAAAAGAATGTCTCCCCTATGGTACAAGGTATCAAGAATGTGCTCGGATCCTTTCACTTAGTTGGCATTTCTGGTTGAATCAAGGATGATAAATTCCTCCCCAAGTTGACTCTCTCATTCCCCTTCATCCTTCGTCTATGGGTGAAAATTTCTTTACAAAATTTGGCATAACGGGGAATTTTCTTGATTGCATCCAATAAAGGAATATTAACTTGAAATTTTTTAAATGTATCCATTATTTCAGTATCAATCTCATTATTATAAATTTTATTATATTTAGAGAGTCTTTGGGGGAAAGGAAGAGTAATGGATTGTTCATTTGAATCATCAATGATAATTTGATTACCCTTTTTATTTTATTTTTCTTCATTGGAATCTTTAATGGGTGGAGAAAGAGTGTTTTCAAGAGGGGGACATACTTGTTGGTTAGAATTAGTAAAAGGAGAAACTTCTTTACCACTACGAAGTGTAACTTCACATACATTACCTTTGTCCTTTGGACTGGAAATGGGTCAGGATGGTAGTTGTCCAGAACCTTGAATCTTAATCTTAGCGATGGTGTATTCCAATTTCCCCACTTGATTTCGCAGGTCTTGAACAGCTGATTTTGTGGTTTTTTGGAATTATAGGTTCTGGGTTGCCATTTATTTCACCATATCCTCAAGGCTTGGTTCATATTTTGGAGGAGGTGGATGATTGTTTTGAGAAGTTAAAGGATAAGAAGGTTTCATACCTTGGCCTTGTTGATACCAATTCTGTTTAGGGTAGCTTGAGTTTCCTCCCTGTCAGTACTAGGGTTGTGCTTGCCACCCAGGGTTTGGATTTGGCCTGAATGGTTCTTGCTTGAAAGGGGGTTCTTGTTGGAATGGACTCCCTAGGAACACGGCTGCACAAGACTCGGGTGAATCTTGAAGTTGTGGGAACTAGTTAGAAAAATGAGTATTGTTAGAACAAATACCACAATGTAATGTAATAGGAGGATATTGTGAGTTACCTTGTGATTGAGATAATTTCCTTAAAAGGGTATGAATCTCATCAATCTTGTTATCTACATTTTTTTCTAGGTATGAACGACTTACCTCATGAACTCCTCGGGTTGGTGTAATAGATCGTGTACTAAATTGTTGTGCATTTTGATCTATATTGGCTATTAAGTCACGAGCGACAGAAGGAGTTTTATCAACCAAGGAACCACCAGCTGCTGCATCAATAATTCCACGATCCATGGGGATAAGTCCCTCATAGAAGTATTGGATTAATAGTTTTTCACTAATTTGGTGGTGGGGGCATCTTGAGTAAAGTCATTTGAATCTCTTATAGTATTCATGAAGATTCTCTCTTTATGATTGCCTAATGCCACAAATTTCTTTCCTAATTGATACAGTTTGGGGGGAAGGGAATAAATTCTCTAAAAAAAATTCTTTTCAGGTCATTCCATCCCCCAATTGTGGTAGGAAAATATTATATCCAATCTTTGGCTACACCGTCAAGGGAGAAAGGGAAGGCCCTAAACTTAATTAGGTCCTCAAACACATTTTGGGGTTTCATGGAGGAGCAGACTATGTGAAAATCTTTGAGATGTTTGTGAGGGTCCTCACCATGAAGATCATGAAATTTAGGAAGTAGGTGGATGGTGTTTGATCTCAGCTCAAAGTTGGTTGCTTCCTCAGGATATTGGATGTATACAGGTTGGTATTCCACATCTGGGGTGGTCAGTTCTTTTAAGGTTCGATTATTTGCAGCCATGTTTTATTGGATTTGATTGGGTTAAATTTTTTATTGATTTATAACCAATTTAGTTTCCAAAATTGGTTCCTTAGTGTTACTTTATTGACCTTCTCTAGATGCCTTGATTTTTGTATGAAGTGTCTTTTCAATTTCAGGGTTAAATTCAAGTAGTTTTTCTTTTTCTAATCGGGTCATGAAAATAAGTTGTGAAGTTTTTTTATGATTTAATATGTATAAAATCACTTAAGAAGGGTGAAAGGATAATAGAATGTTATACTATAGAATTATAGAAAAATATGTTGAGAAGAATAAGAGAGAGAGAGAGAGAGAAAGAACACACAAAAACAACTAAAAATAGAAACAGAAAACTAAAACAAAAACATTAAAATGGGGGTAAGGTATTAAAAGGAGTACTAATTAAGAAGAAAAATAAATAAATTAAAGTAAATAAAGAAAATAAATGATCTTGGATCTCTGGAAATAGTGCCAAAATTTGATCGCGTTGTCGAGTGCATCAAATTAGTTGTTTAGTTTTAACTATAATTCATGTAGTATAGCAGCATCCCTAGGTCATCTCTCAACTAAGACTTGGATAATTAATTGAAAAATAGGGTTTTGAGTATGAAAATATAAAGGTAATGGGATTCAATAAAACTTGGGCTTTTATGATTAAATATTACAATAGAAAAACTAAAGTGATAAAACAAAGTAGAAATGAACAAGATTAATTAAACGCGATCAACCCAGGGGAGTATCGTGATGATCACACTTCATCGCTTCAAGAGAAAGGGTATAGATATTTCAATCCATAGTTTTTAACACCTATTACCATAATGTTACTAATTTTATACTAGGATACCTCCTAGGGTTTGGTCGAAAACACACAATGATTCACCAGACACTGTCGATGATTGGGTGATTTGTGTTCAACTTCATAACCGAAACTCACCAAGGCAACACACGAAGAACTCAATGTGCTGTCCAGGTTTTCATGTTATTTATTTTTAATACCATGAAATAAATGTACATGGCCTTCATAGTGCTTATGTGAATTCAATTGACCAATATGAACCACAAAAACACTGCAATTTAATGAGGGAGGAAAAGGGATGAATGGTGTGTGAAACATCACATGAAAGGGTACCCCCAAACATGATCATTTGAGTTTGAGTATAACATACCAGTATATAACTCAATTAAATAAAAATATAGGATGAATAAAAACAACATAAAACCAGTAATTAAAAAGATCATTCAAAATAATACAACTATGATGCTCAAGATTACATCACGTTCCTCCCCAGGTGATCACAAGGGGTTTAGAAACCCATGGGATGGGAGGAAGAAGAAGATGCTGAAGTAGCACTTCCCAAAGCCTCTAGAACTTATAGGAATTATGGGGAGACAGCTTTGGGACTCCAAAATTGAAACACCTTTCCTCTAGGCCTAAATCTCAAATGGGGAACCCAAGGTTCCATTTTATAGGAAAATTGGAAGGTGGTTCTAGGCACACGGATTTCTTCAAACCAATTGTACCACGCGTTTCGGCCAATAGACAATAGAATCTCCCTTTTGAAAACAATTTAAAGTTATAGCCTCACTTACTTAATATCTCCATCGAAATTTTGGCATCAATTGGACAAGTGGATTCGATGATATGGATAGAGTACAGAACGCCACTTTTGACTTCGCCCAAATTCGGTGTTTTGGACAGATCAGGTCAGTTGGGCCCCTTTATGGAATAATTGGGCTTGGGTTACTTCATAAGAGTTGTATCCCATTAAATTTTGGACCAGAACACAACACATTATCCCATTTAGATTCACATAATTTTCTAAATAAGCACAACAGTGGACAAGTCTTCATGGATCCATGCAATTTTGGCCCATTTTTCTTCCACTTCATCATGGGCCCTCCAAATCATCTCCTCCTAGATTGAAATCATCAAAAAAAGTAACATTTACCATTTTATTAGTGATAAAAACAAAATAATGGAATAAAAAATGAAGTTCAATTTGTTATTATTTTTATAATTTTCAATACAAAACAAGTTTAGCACAATTTTGTAAGGGTGAAAATGAAAGAGTGAATCGTGGTACGATCAAATATTATAGAAAACATTATCTATGAAAATAACCATGAAATTTTTTAAAATAATATTTAAAAATTGATTTTTAATGATAATGATAAATTCTATTCATACTGTAATTGTTAAAAATAAAGATTATTTTCACACCTTCAGTGAAACATCCCTTATTCAGAAAATGATAAGAATATCCCTTTAAAAAAATATTTTGAGTCAAACATGGATAAAAATGGATTAATAAATAATTTTATAATAGTAAAAAAATTCATGAAAACATTTTAAATAAAATATGGATATAGAAGAAATATATTCTTGAACGAGTATAAAAATAAAGTCAGTTTTCCCTAAAAACATTCATTTAGTATTTTTGAGTGCCAAAGAAGGTAAAAATGGAACTAATACTTAAAAACACTATAAAAAACTAGAGTAGAATAAAATTTATTGGTTTTAATATATAAATATCATATAATTCCTCCAATGTAAACTTAAATATAAATAATCTCAGATAAGTATGATATTGTAAAATAAACCCTTTCCACTTAGGTAATTTTTGAATCATAACCCCATTAAATTGATAACTTCAAATGAAAATTTAAATAGAATTAGTATAAATAGAATCATGAAATATCATATAAAAGGATAAATATATACACCAAATGAAAAAAATAAGTGGTTAATATGGCATATGTCTCACAAAAATAAAAGTGAGACTAGAAACCCTTACCTTAGATCTGAATTCATTATTATGTGTTTAAACCTTCTATATGATAAATATGGATTTATTATAAATATATTAAAGAACTATAATAATATATATCATACCATATATGAATTACTTATAACATTTTATCACCCATTTATTAACAATTATTTATTAAAATCACAACTGGAAAATAGATTATTTGTGACGGGACCCCGTCGTAAATAACCTATCGCCAAAAATAGCATCGCAAAGGATAGTTTTTGTGACATCACATCACAAAAACTATCTTTTGCAATGGGGAGATTTCCTGTCACAAATAGCTTTTCAATGGTTAATTATTTGCGAAAGGTCACTAGTCCCGTCTCAAATGATTATTTATGATGGGTGGAAGACCCATCGCAAATAAGTTTAAAAAATAAAAATAAATGAAAAAATAAAATAAATATATATATATATAAATATATATCAAAATAATTTTGAAAATTGTAAGTATCTAAAATAATAATAATAATTTAATAAAACAATTTCATTTAAATTTTAACATAATAAATTTGTCGATAATGTATCCATCACTATGGAGGGGGAGGGGGAGGGGAGGGTCATTTGGAAGATGAGGGGGAGGGAACCCCATCCCTAAGCCCTAAACAAGCTGCTGCATATACTCATTATGCTACTCCTACCATCATCGTATCTCCTCCTACTGCTGTTGCTGCTGTAGACGGAGCGCATCTCACTCCCTACACATGGCCTCAATAACCTCACTCTGAGATTGCATCTATTCCTCATACTGTGAGACCGATGATGATGACTCTCCATGATCACCCCTCAAGCTAGACATCGACCATGCATTAGTACCATAAAAATTGTCAGGCGTCGGTTGAGAACCAATACCACCCACTCAGACCTTCTCGAAAGCATACTGTGTCACCTGCATCCATGCTTCATCATCGAACCCTACCACACCAGTGGTATGACTCTCAGCCTTAGCCTGAATCTCATCATGTGTCTGAGAAGTCACAATCTTGTATGACTCCTTCAATTGTAATTTGAGATTAAAATAGTTAAAATATTATTTTCAGTTAATTTTTAAACTAAAAAATTATACTAACCAAATCTGATGTCAACGACCACCTGTAATATCTCCAGTGACAGGATCATTGTACATCCTCTTATAAACATTGAACTCTATAATATCAGGATGTTTAACTACCTATATGAGTATAAAATAAACATTTTATGTTTAATGTTATATAAATTATTTTAAAAAAGTACTTATCATATGTCGTTGATGTGTACTAAATGTACAACTACCAGCATGATGTGTCACCTCTTACCTCCCTTAGTTCTACTGACCTAATTATGCTCTCCTCTAGAAACTATCTTCTATCTAGTATGAACATAATCCATCCCAAACCTGAGGTGATATGTAATCAGGTTGATGGGAACAGAAAGACTGATTAAAATCTATGACTCTCACCTTCTTCAGGGTTGTCCTCCTCAAACTGTGCAAAAACTGACGACAGCACTCATGCGTACACACCTCCTAGGCCTCCCTAATATAACTCTTCATGTTATCATCAACAGGATACCATAAACCCTTTATTTTTTAACAATATAAAATTAACAATTAAATAAATTTTAAAATAATTATTATATATTTATGTACCATCCAATGATCAAACATTGTCAAATGCAAATGGGAACCTGATCTCACATCATCCATGCCTCATAAAAATAGTTCCACAAAATATAACTCTCCTACCTAACTGTTATATGCGAAAAGCTATGAAAAAAATAGAATAAATAATCAAACAATTAGTACATAAATAAATTAATGAAAAGTAATGAAAATGAACTAAAATACATAACTGAACATACCTCCACATGCATGGACTAACGTCAAGATGTGGCCGTCACTCGGTGACAGGGTTGAGAATCATCAAGCTCGCAAGATCTTGACCCCTATGAGTCAACAAGGGAACACTATGAACCTGAGGGTCTGATGACATATCACCAAGCTCATCACCAGGTAGTACAACATCCTAGAGGTCACAAAAGATGTCATTATAAGTCTCGTTGGCTATTTGAAACATGAAAACAAAGTTGTCAGAAAATAATTAAAGATGAGTATTATATATATATTGACTACAACCAATACATAATTTTGTCATTCTCTATCTTCATCCTCATCTTCATTTATGATTTTGTCAATATCTTCGTCTTCCTCCTCAGTGCCATCAATTTCCATATAAATTTTAGCTCCATTATCACTTGTTAATTCAAATTCATTTATTACATCATCAAAATCATCATCATCATAGACATGTAACTGTAGGGTTTCATCATCTATATTCGTGTCTCTTTATTGAGAAGATGTATTCGGAGTTGTCTCTTGAAAATTTTTAATTACATGCACTTCAATTGAACCAAATTCACTTTACATAAACTGATTTTCATGGGATTTCATTTTTATAATGCTCCACCAATCAATTAAATCTCCTGAAGAAAAAAATAATTGGCATAATATATTTGGTGCACTTAATGGGATAATAAAAATGGTTCATTTACTATAAGAATAATTTTATATTTAATATCAATGATTTCATAGCGCAGGTGAACACACAAGCCTCTATCAGTATCAAACCAATTACATCTAAACATCATTATATAATTCTATCCCAAATAACACAACTCAATTATTTTATCCATCTTGCTATAAAAGTTATCTTCACTTTCTATATGATTATATTCTATCAATAAAACACCATTATTCATTGTTTTTATAATTCACCATATGCATGTGTATGAAATCGAAAACCAATCACTACATATGCATTGTAGGATTTAACCATTTTGGATGGTGGGTTACTCAATACACATAATTGATTATCAATTTTATTGGCATGTTGTGATACCTACAAAATTAAAATAATTAATAATATAATAAATAATAAATTGATTTCATATGTTAAACCATATAAAATTTATTATACAAGTCATTGAAACTAGTAGAAAAATTTATGTTGCTAGTGTCCTTCAATAGCAGCTGCTGTAATTTTTGGAAATTGTTTCCTGATATGATCATCATATAATCTAAAAATAAAATAATATTAATTTATATTCTTTTTAAATAAATACTATGTAGTAGTATAATTCACTATAAAAATCATGTCATTTCTTCATAGTTTAGTGGAACATATGTATGAGTCCTATGGTGTTCATCATCTGAAAGCCACTATTCATGAACTCTACAAAATCCAAGTTCAAGTTAATTAAAAGCTTATAATTGAATGTTTAGTTCATCATAAGCAGTTCCCTCATTATAACCCATTCGATTATGTTTTGAAGGATATTCAAGTTGGAAATAATGGGAGTATAAAAAATAAATTCCCTCCTGTAATAATATTATGTAATTGACCCTTCAAATGATGCTTTGTTACATACCTTTTTCTTTAGTTTCTACATAAATCTCTCATATGGATACATCCATCGAAACTGTACCGACCCTTCATATTTTTCTTCATACATAAAATGTAATATCAAATGTTCCATTGAATAAAAGAAAGCTAATGGAATTTGTTTCTAATTTCCATAAAATTAAAACAAAATCTTCTTATAGTCTAATTAGTGTGCCATAGTCTATTCTCACCACACATATGTCTTGGAAAAAATATGATATTTCTAGTATCGCATCCCAAATCAAAGAATTCAAAAAACCTCTAAATCCAATCGGTAGAAGTATTTCCAATATAACATGATAATCATGAATTTTTAATCTGGCAATATTTTTGTTTCTAACACATCTAGAAAAATTAGAAACATAACAATATGGTAGCCTCAAATCCGCAATCCACTAACAAAATAATAAATGGTTTTCTTTAGAAAGTGTAAATACCGCTTTTGGATTCATTGACTTCTGTGATCTGACATTTTGAAACAACTCAAGTTCTAGTCACCTGCATATTCAGGCAAGATCTAATCATGATTTTACATTATCTTTGGTCTTATCAGGTGTTTCCAATACTGTATAAAATATATTATCAAAATATTTCTTCTCAAAATTCATTACATCCAACATGTGAAAGAACAACAAATTATACCAATATAGCAGATCCCAAAAAATAATTTGTTTTCTCTAATTGTGTTCTTGCCCGAAGCCATCTTTTTTTTGTTGGTTTATAATCGGTCTTGAGGTAATAAAGAGACAATAAATTTTAACTCAAAACCAAATATCAATGTTGGAGGTCCATCTCTTTCATTGCACCAATTTATTCCAACCATGTCATATCATCGACACATCTCCACCTTCTCCTCCTACTTCTACCATCGACATGTCACATCTTTCCTTCCTTGATTCTGGAAACCTAATGAAAAATTTGGTCATAGTTGGCACAAATTGGTCATTTCTAATCACCTAAAGATTTTAAATTCTATGATATACTAAAATTGTGTAAATCATAGATTTTACAATATTCGGGTGATGAAACCAATTTATTCAAACCATGTCCAAATTTGTCATTTCACTAATTTATGTCAACCATGTACAAATTTTTCATTGCTCATCACCTGTGAATTGATAACCTATTTAATTTTCAGTTTTCTAGTAATTTATACTAAAAAATACTAAGTATTACTAAGTACCATTAATTACCACTAATTATTACTAAGTACCACTAATTACCACTTTTTATTACTAATTATTACTAATAACCACTAATTATAACTAATTACCACTAATTGTTACTAATTACCGATAATTTTTACTTAATTATAGTGATTTATAACTAATTATCACTAATTTTTACTAATCGATGTTAATTTTTAATAATAATAATAGTGATTTATCATTATATTTTACTAATTATAGCTAAGTTTTACTAATTAACATTAATTATTTCTAATTATAGTGATTTAATGTTCATTTTTACTAATTTTTACTAATGACTGCTAATTTTTACTAATTTTGACTGATTACCAATAATTTTTAATATTTAAAGTGATGTAATGGTAATTTTTAATAATTACCACTAAAATTTAATAATTATAGTGATTTACAGTTAATTTTTACTAATTACTGCTAATTATTACTAATTATAATCGTTTACCACTACATTTTACTAATTTTTACTAATCATCTCTATTTTGTAATAATTTTCAGTCAATACCAATAATTTTTACTAATTACCGCTTATTTTTATTAATTTTTTCTAATTATTTTGGTTTATCGATAATATTTACTAATTACCACTTATTTTTACTAATTTTTAGTCATTACCACTAATTTAAAATAATTATTGTAATTTATCCCTATTTTTTACTAATTACTGTTAATTTTTACTAATTATAGTGATCTATCACTAATTATCACTAATTATTACTAATTATTACTAATTTTTACTAATTTTTACTAATTTTTACTAATTTTTATTAGTTTATAATAATTTATTACTAATTTTTATTAATTGTCGCTAATTTTTACTAATTACCAGTAATTATTACTAATTAAAATTAATTATTACTAATTACTAGTAATTATTACTAATTACCACTAATTTTTACTAATTTGTATTAGTTTATAACGATTTATTACTAATTTTTACTAATTGCCACTAATTTTTACTAATTACCACTAATTATTACTAATTACCACTAATCATTTATAATTACCACTATTTATTACTAATTACAACTAATTTTTATTAATTTTTACTCATTATTACTAATTACCTCTAATTTTTATTAGTTTATAACAAATTATTACTAATTTTTAAAATTTATTACTAATTATTACTAATTATCACTAATTATTACTAATTACCAATAATTTTTACTAATTACCACTAATTTTTACTAATTACCACTAATTATTACTAATTATCACTAATTATTACTAATTATCACTAATTATAACAATTTTTTACTAATTATTACTAATTTTTACTAATATTTACAAATTATTACTAATTACCATTAATTATTACCAATTATCGCTAATTATTAGTAATTACAACTAATTATTACTAATTACTGATAATTAAAACAAATTATTGTAAATTAAAACTATTTACTTTTAATTAAAAACATTACTACAAATTAAAAATAAATATTTCTAAAAATAATTAATGCAAAAAAACTAATAATTCTAATTAAATCTAATTACTGTTAATTAATAATAATTATTAATAATATAAAATAAAATAAATTAGATAAAAAATAAAAACATTAAATAAATACCTTAAAACTAAATCTTTCAGCGGATACAAAGCTTGAAAGTTTCTCCCTTGTAAATTTTAAAACCTTGAAAAGTTTAAATAGATGAACATGAGAGCAGAGAAGGAGAGAAGAGTTTATAGAAAAATGGAATGGAGAAAATTGGGGGGTATATATAGGTTAGATAGTTTGCGACGGGCCCCATCACAAATACCCTCTGTCAACAGGTTATTTGCGACAGGTCCCATCGGAAATACCTTCCTGCTGACAGTTTATTTGCGACAGGAGTAAACTTCCATCACAAATAACAAAAAAAAACAGGATGGTATTTGCGATGGAGATATATCCCTATCGCAAATAGTCTTCCTGCGGTTTGGCACGCAGCACACGGGTATTTACAAAGGGAAGATATTCCCATTGTAAATACTCTTTTTTTATCAAATATTTGCGACGATATACGATTCCCATCACAAATAGCCTCTGTCAATGGACTATATGCGACGGGTGGATGACCCATCACAAATAACCCGTCGCAAAAAGTCATTTTTCCCATAGTGAATCACTATTCAAAGTGATAACTGCTTCATTTTTCACGTATGTTTTGGTTTGATAGTTTCAGTCCTCATTCCTTAATCACGATTCCATCATCTCAAGAATGATAATCATGATATAAATATAATGTATCTTCATTATATATATATATATATATATATATATATATATATATTTATAATCATACATAAAGGTATAGATGGAAAAATAAATCACATCGTTCATGAAGACGGTAGGTCGTACGTATGCATAAGCGTTGTTTCTATTTTTTGAAGGATGGAATGAAAGGAAGGTAAATAATAATCCATCTTTCCAAAATAACTATTATATCATATATTTCACACACACACATATATATATATATAAATTAAATCTATCATTATAACCATCCACATAAAGTGGTGATGAGAAACAAATTACACTGCTACGTGGAGACGGTAAGTCGTACGTACACACAAGCAATGTTTTTGACTTTTTTAGGATGAAAATAAGGTAGATAATGGTTGTTACATCATCATGATAACAATTAATTATATTTAAGATACTAATTTCATTATTTTATAATGGATTCTATAGATTTATATGAGGTAGAATAAAAAATAAAATTGAAAATGCTTGGCTAAGAGTTATACTTCTCCATTGAGAAACCTCTTTTGGTTTAAACCTTAATCCTTAAAGGTATGGTCTTTTGGAAAAACCAGAAGTTTTGTGATGTTTTGAAGGATTATAGAAAGGATTTTCTAATCTAGAAGTCTCAAAAGGTGTGTGGAAGAGTGGAGAAGATGTGTCCTTCTGTAAGTGAGACATGGGGTACTCTTGGAATTATTTAAAGTATTATGTTAATATAAATTAATTTTCATGAATAAATGACTCCAAATTGATATATTTATAATATAATATGATTACGATTCTAAATAATCTCATCTAATAAAATTTGGACAATTTTGAGTTATGTTTTTACCCTTATCTCTTAGTTTTAACACCCCTTCACTATAAAAAAAGGTCATTAGTGGTGATTTTTTTAGACTACCAGCAGTTTAAACCATCACCAAATGGTATAGAATTGGTTATTAAAACTTATGTGTATTTCATGATCTCTAGTCATTTAGTAGTGATTTTTTAATTTCATAGTGGTTTTATTATGTGTCATTTTTGGAGCATTTAGCGACGGTTACTAAAAACCGCCCCTAAATCAGTTTTTTTAATTATTTAATAAAAAACTGTAAATATAATAAATCTGACATGATATAAACAAAAACTTGAATATATGATTAACTCATCATATATACGTCACACATCCACAATCATATATATAAACATCCACAGTCATCATAACCTCAGTCTCAGTCAACCCATACATCTTTCAATCAATACCTCAGTCATCAATATATACATATAAAATATGTCCAACAACAACCCATGACCAATATACATCCACGTCACAACCTTCACTATATCTGTATGCCTCCACATTATCTCATCAATTGAAACTAACCGCGTAATATCATCAACTGTAACAAAAAATAAAACAAAAATTAAAACTAAACATAATAAATCAGAATTATAGAAGAAAACCAAAAGAATGTTGTAGATTGGAATGGTCAACCTCTTACCTACTGTCGATATGTACCACCTACAATGAAAACCATAACATTTAAGAAAATAAATGAGAAAGAAAAAAAGTCACAAAATATATTCATAATGATGCACATAAAATTTGTTATTTTGTTAACCAAACAAAATTCATTTTAACATAAAAAAAAATATATAATGAAAAACACTTTGAAAACATAAACTTACCTATTTAAGATAAGATTCAACATTTGAAACTAAAAAGGGATATGTAAATATTCTAATTTATTTTTAAATTTATGTGTGGTGTGCTTGAAATTTACTTAATAAACAAATTTTAAAGACTTTAATATCACTGCTTGTCCTGTATTTCAAAAACAACTCAACGGTGGTTGTCCAATGATTTCACATCAATATGAGTTTGTTTTCTATGGTTTTGACCATTCCACACATGTTTTAGTGTTTTAAAACACTAAAAATATGTTTACAGACATCATGGGAAAATCATAATTCAAAATGATGTTCCTTCAATTTCTATATTTCACAATTCAATCTACGATCGTTTTCCCCTGATTTCAAGGCAATCTAACATTGTTTGTCTGGTTTTGACCCCCGACACTTATTTTTAAAGGCTTTGTACCTTTATGAAGTGTTTATCAAGTAATTATGACCACACCACATGTTGGATTGATATATACACGTAAAAAACTCATTGGTGGGTTTCTCATCACAAATGACTTATGGATCGTTTTCCTAAAATATCAAAACAATCCTAATGTGTTTGATCGATTTTAAGTAGGTCAATTTTCCTTTTTATTAAAATTGATGTCAATTTTAACTAAAAAGACGCACTTAGAGTCATACCGATCACACCATGCATCGGATTGAGGTTCATTTGATTCCTAAACATCTCAAATGACTTATGAATCATTGTCATAAATTAGTAAAACAATCATAATAGAATGGATCAAATAAGGAAAGAGGAGTTTAAAGAAGAATGGAATGGAGAAAATTTGGGCCGGAGGGGGGGTATATACTAGTTAGATCATTTGTGACAGGACCCATCAAAAATGGTACCACCATTATTAATTATAGTGGTGGTAAAAAATAGTATTTTCAATGGGCTCCATCACAAATACCCTCTTCCAATAGGTTATTTGTGATGGGAAAAAATATCATCGAAAATAACTTAAAATGCCGGAAAGTATTTATGATGGGTCCCATAGAAAATACCTTGTTGCCAATAGTTTATTTATGATGGGAGTAAACTCCCATCCCAAATAACAAAAAAACGTTATGGTATTTACAATGGGGATATATCCCCATCACAAATAGTCTTCTCATGGTTTAACGTGTAGCACGCACCAAAGGTATTTATGATGGGAAGATATTCTCATCACAAATACTCTTTTTTATTAACTATTTTCAATGTGATATGATTATTATCACAAATAGCCTCTATTGATGGACTATTTTCAATGGTTGGATTACCCATATCAAATAACCCATCATAAAAAAATCATTTTTCCTATAGTGAATCACTATTCCAAGTGCTAACTCCTTCATTTTTCACGTATGTTTTGGTTTGACAGTTTCAGTCCCCATACCTTAATCATGATTCCATCATCTCAAGAATGATAATCATGATATAAATATAATATATATTCATTATATATATATATATAATCATACATAAAATTTAGAGATAGAAAAATGAATCACAATGTTCATGGAGACGGTAGGTCATACATACGCATGAACATTGTTTCTGTTTTTTAAAGGATGAAATGAAATAAAGGTAAATAATAATTCAAATTTCCAAAATAACTACTATATCATATATATCATATATTTTTATTAAATTTATCATAATAACCATCCAAGTAGATTGGTGATGAGAAAAAAATTACACCGCTATGTGGAAATAGTAAGTCGTACGTACACACGAGTGATGTTTTCTATTTCTGTAGGATGGAAAGAAGGTGGATAATGGTTGTTAAACCATCATAATAATAATTGATTATATTTAAGATACTGATTTCATTATTTTATAATGGATTCTATAGATTTATATGTGTTATAAGAAAAAATAAAATTGAAAATGCTTGGTTAAGAGTTATACCTCTTCATTGAGAAACCTCTTTTGGATGGAACCTTAAGCCTTAAAGTGATGGTCTTTTAGAAAAACCAGAGGGTTTATAATATTTTAAAGGATTATGGTAAGGATTTTCTAATCTAGAAGTCTCAAAGGGTGTGTAGAAGAGAGGATAATATGTTCCCTTCTATAAGTGAGGCAAGGGGTACTCTAGGAATTACTTAAAGTATTAAATTAATATAATTTAATTTTCTTGGAAAAATGGTTCCAAATTGATATAATTATAATATAAGATGATTATAAGTCTAAATAATACCATCTAATAAAGTTTGGATAAGTTGTAGTTATGTTTTTACCCTTATCTCTTACTTTTAACCCCCATCACTACAAAAAAAGGTCAATAGTAGCGGGTTTTTTAGACTAGTATCAGTTTAAAACACTACCAAATGGTATAAAATCAATTATTAAAACTAATGTGTATTACACGGTCTCTAGTCATTTAGAAGTTCTTTTTTAATTTCATGATGGTTTTTTTATGTGTCATTTTTTGGAGCATTTAGTGGTAGTTTCATGTTTATTTAGCAGTGGTTTATTTATTTTAAAAAATATCCATGGAAATATAAATAACATGATACTAACCACTTTTGAACATATGGGTGGTGGTTTTTTTTAGCATCAGTTAATTGTAACCACCAAAAAACATATGTTATTTAATGTATTTAGCGGTGGTTACTAAAAATCGCTATTAAATAAGTTTTTTTTAATTATTTAATAAAAAATTACAAATATAAAAAAACTGACATGATATAAACTAAAACATGAATATATGATTAACTAATCATATATACGTCACACATCCATGGTCATATATACAAACATTCACAGTCATCATAACCTCGGTCTCAGTCAACCCATACATATGTCATCCAATACCAAGATCATTAATATATATATATATATATAATATGTCCAACAATAACTCATGCCTAATATACATCCACGCCATGACATTCACTACATCTGTCTACCTCTACATCATCTCATCAACTAAAACCAACCATGTTATCTCATCAACTATAACAAAGAAGAAAAAAAATAAAACTAAGCATAATAAATCAGAATTACAGTAGAAAATATGAAGAATATTGTGGATAAGAACAATAAAAATTCTGACTACTTCCATAATTTTCCACCTACAATGAAAACTAGAACATTTAAGAAAATAAATACGAAAGAAAAAAAGACACAAAATATATTCAGAATGCGGAAAATAAAGTTTTTTGTTTTGTTAATCAAATAGAATACATTTTAACATTGTTAGGTCCTGAAAACTTGTAAAATGGAAATAAAATACTCCCATGAATTTAGGAAAGGAAAAAAAATTGAACCAAATAAATATTCGAAGACAAAATGTTTAAAGGAGTTAAAATGAAAAAGGAAAGAGTCAGGACGTGAAGCATAAGTCCTTCACGGAATGTTGCTCCGCATAGCGTCCCACTTTACAAAGGCATCCACAAACTAAGTAGTTCATGGAAAGGAGACAACGGTGCTAGTCCCCCATAAATGAAATCATTTGTGAGAAGGAGACAAAGAAATATACCCTGTATATGATGTCCCCTGTGAACTCAAATGGTTCGCTGGCGAGGTGAAACTGATGACGTCCCGCAAAAGAAATGAAGTCGTTCTCATGACCAAGGAGGTGATTCTCGCTATCGCGGACGACAACCCTATGTCCCCACTGACTAAGTCATTTGTGGTTGGGTTTTCTCCATGGGCTTCCGCAAGAGATTCTATGCATCCCAACAATCTAGTTCATATGCACCTCTATAAAAGGACCATGAGGGGGACCAAAAAAAGATGAAAGATGAAGCTAAGAAGAGGAATTTAGGAGATATCGATCGATAAAGGTACAGAATAAGAGAGCACCACAAAAGATGGACTCTTTCAATAACTCCCTGTAGGTATAAACCACTGCATAACCTTAAAGTAGGAAAAATTAATTTATTGGTGAACCATGAGCCCAAATTCCTTTGCAGATATAATTCTCGCAAAGTGAAGAACTAATTCTCCCTTTAAAATTTGGTGTCCCGCATATAAAATCACTATATAGATGGAACCTTGCATTGCGTAGAAAATATCTATGCAGATGGAACTCAGCGCCATGTAGAAAAATGCTACACAGATGAAATCTTTCCCCACATAGAAAAATACTATGAAAATTGAACCCCGATCCTTGTACCATCATGGTACGTGGACAACCCCTTCTCCCACATAACAACATGCTATACAAGAGGAACCCCATCCTGTATAAAGAAATGCTATGCAGAATGGGGCACCTTTGGGCGTTCTACCCTCCATTTTCAATAATCTCATATTTTCGCCATATCATCAGTAGCCCCTCCACAAGACAGTCCAACGACATTAGTCCAAAGCCTCTCCCAAAGCCACCGGACCTGTATGATAAAACCATTAGGTGCATCAGCGTTTCCTTTTGAGTTTACATACCCATGGTAAGTGGAGTCATGTGGACGATCCCAACATAAGGCATACCCTCAGAATTTCCCTAAGTTTACATTCCCATGGTAACCTGGATCCTGATCTTAGGATACTCATGTGAACCTCCCCATTCTAGATATTGATGGGAATCAATGACCTTTCACTTTGAAGAGGGTCAGCGATAATAAAGGAGATTACAGTTGTGTTTCATTTTGAAAAGGAACAACGCCCCTCCCCATTCCCAGAACCAATTTTAGGGAAATCTACCTAAGTTAAGTCCTGATCCTCTCTTGAGGGAACCGTCGTATCATTAGCCTCTTCCGTAGTCACCCCGACCTCTTCCACCATCGTCCTCCTCCTCTTCCACCATGGAGAAAGAGAAGTGTGTGATCCACCACATATATCACTTCCTCTTATTTCTCACACCAAGAATGAATCATGTGGGATTAGAGGTTAACGATGATCATGGCATTTGAACGATTCACCAAAGTAATTAAACTATGAGAAATCTAATTCCTTCTTTGACCAGGATACGTAGGATGCCTGCCTGAGGCCTGAGCTCAAAGGGGGAACCTCCTCAAAGGTTATCCCTAACCATGGTCCCCAAATCATTGAGTCCTCATTTATGGTGTAAGTCCCAAATTTAAATCAAATGGGCCTTCCTCCTATATTTAAGTCCCAATCATGCCCCCTCAATGGGAATATTCCATGTGTAAGCCCCTTCATCCCAAACTACATGAACTTTGATTCCCAACTAATTGGGATACATAGGAAACCTCCCTAAGGTTCAAGCCTGATACTTCACGTACCTCATCCGTTCCAACATTTTCACATCAGTTCACTATCATCCTTGTTGTATGATGTTAAACTGCATGATTGGGTCTTTTTCACATGACCTTAAAAGGTTATGTGTCTAGTTAAGTGGCACCAAACTATGTGGGTTCTAATTCTTCTCACGAAGATATGCAGGAAGACCATATTATGGGTTCGATCCCAACATTGAAACAATTCTCATCCCCCATGATGATGATAAACTCCAGAGTTCCTAAATATGTGACTTAAATCATCATTATCTTAATAAATCATAAAGTAATTCCTAATTTATCTATAAAATGGTAACATTGATGAAGAACCTTAGATACCTACATATGTTTTCATTAAAGGAGAACCTCAGATACATACAGACAATTCCTCACCCATGCATATTTATGGTCGATCTTACAACCAAGGGGTAATCCATGGATACATTCTTGGTAATGAACCAAGGATTCACCAACATATGAACATAACTTAAATCTATAAGAGAGTCCAGGAATAGGAAATAGTTTCCCCCAAAAGGTTGTGATGAGTCCGAGTTCCCATATTCTCGATCAATGTGATTCCTTAAGTGTTGTTGTCCAAATAATCCAACAAATGCTTACCTTTGGAAATTAGGTCCATGAATCATGGATAAAAGGGTTGTTGGGTGTTTCTGGATCCACAAATAAACCCATTAGAGACCATCTGAGGACATCTTACTCAACGTGGATCAATTACACAAATACTTAAACCCCTACAATCACCCATCGGGACCACGACGCCACTCAGGTTGAAAAAAAGGTGAACCCGATGTAAATCCTCAACCAAGGTGGCAGTGTCACACCACCTCAAACCCCTTTCACATTAAAAAGGGAAGAGGGATAAGTAGGATCATCAATTATACATGTGACCATGAGATGTTACTTTGACAAGGTTTTTTTGTTTATACTTATACCATATATTGTAGGCAATTCATAGAGCTTCATTCAATCTAATGGAATATTGAGAGTTTTCTCGTCCACGTTCATTAGTGATTGCATGGGAATTCGAGTCCTCAATGAATAGTAGGACCCCATCACCCACCCAGAATCTTTAATTCTTGGTTTTAAATGCACTGACTAGGGAGTACCATCAAAACGGTACTCTCCCCACCCTAGAGGTAGCAAGGTAAGACCTTCAGGCCATAAAGCCCCATGAACCAATCACTCATCAGTAGTCGGCAGTCCAGATTTGGGTATATCCTCTAGCCATATCCAATTGTTTTGGGATCCTATCCCTAAAATGTGGCAATAAGTTCCTCCCTTATCTTAGGGAGACATATGAAGTTTCCATCGATGACTTCATCCCTACTGAACATGGGTCTCACTCAACGACCCCAATTGGAAGACGTCGCCACCAACACTGTGTGACTAAATATCCTCATGGTGAAGAGGATATAACTCTGGGGGGTCCTTTTGAATCCCAACAATCCTGAGTCCCCCATGCAGCCCACTGAGGGTGATAATCAAACCACTAGGAACTAGTCATTACAATGGTTCTTACTGAATAAGCCCGCCATGGAAATAAGGTGGCAACCTATGAGCAGACGTATATCCCCACTCACTCTTACGAATCCCACTATGAAAATATGATGTCACATTATGATCAGGCACAAATTCCTGCCAATTCTTTTTGGTCCTGTCGTGCAAATAGGGTGGAAATTTTACGGGCAGATGAAAATACCTAATGACACACACAAATCCCATCATCCAAATAGGATATAAACCAACTATGAGTAGATAAAAATTACTACTGACATGTACCAAGTCTATCATCCAAATAGGATGGAAAACTACAGGCAGGCACATGTCCCTACTGAAAAATATGAATCCCACCAGGAAGATACAGTGGTGATCAAATACAGGCAGGGTCAAATTTCTGCTCCTACATATCAAGCCCACCAGTCAAATATGGTGGCAATCAAATATCATCAGAGGAAAATAACTGCGAATTCATATCAATCCCATGAGACAAATACAGTGAAAAATGAGCATATCCAAATTCTTGTTCACAAATATGAATCCCACCATTAAAATACAATGACAATCGGAGAAAACTATTGGCGTATCCCAGCTATAAATCGGGGGTAGACTCGTTCCTCTACCCTGACATAGGAGAACTTTAGTACCCAATGGAAACACATGGTTGACCAGAGAAGGCACATATTCCTTCTCCGACATTGGAATGGCCATATATCCATGTTCCAACCAAAGATGTATCTCAAAACATCTTGGAAATAATGGAGGATCATACATAAATTTTTGATCATATCCTCCAGACCTTTCAAGATGTCATCATGTCCATAGTAATCGCAAGGAGTTGGGTCTGAAACCCCATCTCCCCAAGTGGGGTGGGACATCCACAAAATAATATGGTCACTCTAGAGAAGACCTGCATCCCGACTATAGTCCAGGATTTTTGTTAGGTATATTCCACATTAAATGGAAAATCAGATTGGAAACAAATACCCATTCCAAATAGGGGAAACTATTCCACCACAGTGGCCACTCTATGGAAGACATATATCCCTACCAGAACTCAATATGCTCATTGGTTTATCCCAGTAGCATCATGAGAACCTCTCAAATAGGGACCCATATATGAAGGTTGTTACCAATAGCAGGCATCCCCAATCACCGGTAAGAGAGCGGCTAAAAACACACCAAAAAAAACTAGAAAATGAAGAGCATATTCATGTTCCTACTCTACTAAAATATGGAGTTCTTGATGCCATCAAATACCTATCGATGGAGTCTCGAGATCCTATCAACCCATTACCAAATTATGGAATTGGTTGTAGCAGTTGCGAAGGTCCTCCTCATAATGTTGATACCAGTATCTTTGAAGGTCCTCCTCAGAACACCCACAAAGGTTTACTTTGTGGGTAATAAATGATCAATCACAAGATATTATCTTATTATGAGTGTCAAAGTATCCCTCCTTGTGGAAAAAAGATCAAATAGAAATAAGAACCTCCCCTTGTCGTTTTCCTCCTTAATGGTCCTCCCTAGGGTATACGCTGTAGAAATTTTCCCTATAGTCATACATCAATCTATGATAGTAGTTCTCAGCATGATCTCAGTCATTGTGAAGGCCCTCCCCATAATGACATCAAGTAGCAAGAAGGTCCTCCCCTTATTACAGTCTATCCTAAAGGTCCTTCTTAGTATGTACACCACTCAAATTCTCCCCATGGATAGATATCAAGCTATGATGGTAGTCCTCGCCACTATAGCATCATATGAAAAGGTCCTCCCTACAATAAAAATTCACACTGGTAATAAGGTACTCCCCTTTCCGGATCAAGTACCAAAAAGCCCTCATATTTTTTAGTCACTTGGAACAATGGGTTCAAACATGTTAGATACCCTTTCAATGAAAAGTGATATCCTTTCTCATCCAAAAAATGACCTGAGTCCACACTTATCTTCTGATCCACCCCCTGTGCCATTCATATATAAATGAAACTCCTACTATCCCATCTAATTGGGAAAAAATCATAAAAAACATCTTAATTGGGAAGACCAAGTAGAGGAATCTCTATAAAAAGAAAAAATGGATATGTTTCTCATGAGAAGACAATTGGACAAGGATGACATATCAGTTATGTTTTGGACCATAGCCACTTCTTAGTTTGACAAGGGATTTTTCAGAGTAATTCATACATAACATTCTCCTCAATATCTAGAAAACTCTCCACTAGTTGAAAGAATTTTTGTTGCTCTATGATGGGTATGCATACCATGTCAATATATTGGGGGAGATTCACCGTCAAATTGACCTAGAAGATCTTCTGTATGCATAGAGTCCATAGTCAGGAAGGCAGAAGAAATATCTTGAATTGATATGCCTCCATGCACTGCAAAAATTGCATTGCCTTATCAGCGATGCCTCGCCTGGTGTTCATATCTAGGGATGGAGAGAATGTGGATATTTTCACTTCACCCCACATCATGTCTAGAAGAACCCACTGGAAGTGACATCTTGTAATGTTATTATCCCAAGATAGCAATGAAATGAAATCCCTATTCAAGAAAGGTGGCATGATCAATAAGAACCAGTCTTGATTAAGTCTCAAAAGTGCCAGGACTGACGTGAGAGAGCCATTGAGAAGCCCATGAATTGGGAAACTGAGAACATTCAGCAGGCTTCTCGCTTAGGGGAATACAATCAACAATCATTTATTATGTCCTCAGAAACAATCAATTCCCATGCAGACCTGGCACCATATCCAGTTCACACTCAAATGGTAATACAAAAAATAAATAAAGCATTCATAGTAGCAGAAATGACCACGGTATGGGACCAACCCGGCCCATAGGGATGGGATAATTTTTAACATAAAATTCCCCTGTAAGACCAACAAATTCAGTTCGAGGCATAGAAACAAGGGAATGAGAGCAGCCCTAGCCCATAGGGATGGGGGAATTTTTACCTCAACCACCCGCCCAATGTACATTAGTCTTTTCCCACCTAAGGAGGGAAACGAATAGAGAGGTCACCCATTCTGTCCCATCTCATGATTCATTTCCCTTATAAGGGAGGCATATAGAAAATTCATATTAGGGTTACCTCTGAGTTACCCTTCACCAAGAAACTTAAAGGGGACCCCATAATGGAATAAGAATATCCAACAAAGGATGCAAGAAGCTCTCCTACCATTCAGTATTCGGTATGCCACTGGAAATGCATTATTCATTAGGAGATTTCGTGGATATCAATCCCATAGACCTCACTGAAAATAATACAAACAATGAGGATGCGAGAGAAGATGGTTCCCTCTCAAAGGTGGCCTACACCAAGCCTGAAGGTGTGCATACCCGAAACCAAAGAGCTGCCCCAAATCTGAGTGCTCCCTCAACCAATCCACCATTACCTCCTTTGAAAATTACTAACAAGCCGAAGAACAAGAACAATGTCACATATGACCCACCTCCTCCTCTCCATGAAAATGAGCCCCTCACTCTCAAGTAAAGATTCGCTTGGTAGGAGGAATAAATGAAAGAGTTGAGGTGAATAAATAATGAGCTTATTCAAGGAACTTGTCCCATTGGATATGTTCCCTAGGAAGAGATCCAAAATACACTTCCAGTAGGTGTGCCTATACCATAAGGGATCATCCCAACAAATAAATCAAGGCTGGGATTCTCATCCAATATGGTGTTGGGACCATTGGTCTACCAGAATCCAATCCTAGAAGGATATCAAGATTTCCCCCCATTGAGGAAACAACTAGAATAGATCTAGGAAACTTCAAAAATGATTCCACTTACAAGGTATCCACATCAAGTTCTAGTAGATCCGACATGCCTAATCATACCCCCTGCTTTGCCCGCCCAGACTCAAGTTCAACAGGACATGCATCAAGGGATCATCAATACCATCGAGTCATTTGACAGCTTGATTGGAATCCATGGAAGGGAAGCGTGCTCCAATACAACCAGAATGGAAACCTTACCTTGACTAGGTGAGTGATGTTTTGTCGCTACCAAATTTTGAGAACCCCATATTCCTAGTATTCAATGGATTAGGTGGCCCAGAGAAACATCTGATGCACTACGCATCCTTTTGTGATCCCATGATGGGAACCACAGAGAAACAAAAAGAAGTTAAACTCATATGCTTCATGTGAACCCTACAAGTTTTAGCCTTTATATGGTACACTATTTTTCTAGCTCATTTAATAATAGGATGGAAGGGTCTATGATAGCACTTCCTTTTTTCAGTTCAACTCAATGTTACTGAAAACAATATTCAACAACCTCATGAACTATAAAAAACAAGATAATGAGAGATTTTTAGACTTCATTGCTAGGTGAAAAGTTATAACCTACTCTTTGAACTGGTTGCTCCCCCAAGATGATATGATTTCTATGTACATAGACAATCTCTGTGATGATCTGTGAACACCACTCATCTCGGTGAAATATACAAGAAGGTTTTAGGATTTCTCTACCATTTCTTAGGGGATATAATAATCCTTTCAATGGACTAATATCAAGTCCCGAACAACCCCATCGGCCCCAATAAAAAGAGTGGGAAGAGATGAAGCAGACTTCGTTATGCTTAAGCCACCCCTGTACTTGCTCCAGTCCCCAGGCCTGCACTAAATCATGCAGGGTCCCCTAGATGCCAACAACCACCCCCACCTCATCAATATGAGCAGAGGGAACCCAGGGAAAATCAATTTGAGGAATAAATGAACAAAGTTTAGTCATTATGTAATGACTAAATTCATGGATAATTTGTAGTCACCATGAATTGAAATTTTCTCCATCTACTAGATCTAAAGAGGGCCAATAAATTAGATCTCAACAATCGGCCAGATTATTTTCCCTTTAAATGGATATTGGGACACACCATCCAAGAATGATTCATCTTCATAGATCTCTTTTAAAGAATGATAGACTCCAGGCAAGTCAAGCTGGGACCAGCACCAGCACAAGTGGCATATGTTTCCACCATTGGCCTGGATAAAGGATAGAAGAGGAAAAATCATTAGAAAAAGGGATCAGAAGTTCAATAGTTGGACGACTCAGAAAACAATCAACCAAGAACATTGAATACTCCAAGAATAGTAGAATTAATCGACTATTCCCCTAATAGCTTTAAATGAAATGTATCCAACAACCTCAACCCCACAATCCTCCAAGATTCGACTGTCTAGGAAGCAGTCTAACCAGAAAGGTAGAGGGAAAGTGAAAGAAGATGAAACCATGTTAAGGAAAAATTTATCCTTAACACTCTCAAATTTTATTCCATTAGATCTAAAAGCACAGGCACTACCCCGCCAAATGGAACCATCAGAAGAATTCAATCGGGTTGAGTCATATCTAATGAAGAACTAATATTCAGTTCCATTAATGTCATTTAATTAATGGATCCATTATCTAATGAAGAGTATGGATATGAACCTGAGTTTCCAGCACCCAATCAGGGAATTGGAGGAAGGGGTTGTTGGGGCTGTGGATACCCGGGAAGATGAAGCCATGGTAGAAATCAAGTTTCTGGCCGCACTCCTGCTCAAACCATCAATGTTGCAGAAACACATGGAAGAACCCTCAGAAAACCTAACAGGAAAAAGAATGCTTTTACACCCCTATCGGGAGACATTATAGTTCAATAATCCTGGAATATCTATTGGAATAGGAACAAATGTCCAATCACTCATGGCATGCAGGCAGACCTTCCTAGCTAAACCCACCAATCACAGAAGCACCACCAACTCCTATCCTAGGGACTATTCCAGCCTCATACAATGCTCAAGCCCCTAAAGATCCTATGAAAGAGAATCCCTAAGTCAAGAAGCGCCAACCTTTAGAGCATAAATATGATATTCTGAAATAGTTATCCTCAGTACCAGTGAAGCTATCAATCTTGGATGCATTGAATCTGCTAATAGATCTTAGATAAGAACTTAAAGAAGCTTTGCTAAGCCCCAAGGAGTTTGAATTTGGAGTGTCTAATACTGAACTATATTTCATAGAAACCCATCCTATAGAATTACATGTGGTTATCTCCTTCACAGATCAAGATGAAGATACTATTATGCAGGGACACATCAGACCCTTATATGTTTCTAGAAAGATAAGTGGTATCAATGTTTGAAAAGTATTCATTGGCAATAGATATGAATTTTATCTCCTCCCAGCATGAACATTTCATTGGCTAGGGTGAAATGAATATGAACTAACACCTTCTTCTACAACCCTATTGGGTTATGAAAAAAGAGAGAAATTTTTTTTAGGCCAAATCAAGCTCAAAACTCTATTTGGAAATATCATAGCTGACTCATAATTTCTAGTGGTTCAGAAAAACATGGCCTTCAACGTCCTGCTAGGAAGGCCATGGTTTCATCAGTATAAAGCGATTCCATCATCATACCATCAATGCATCAAATATTTCATTAATGGGAAGAGTGAGACATTTCACGCCGATAAGGCCCCATTTAAATCCTGCAAGTCACACTATATTGATACAAGTTTCTATGAGTAGAAAGGGAAGCAACCCTTAGTCAATGGAATTGATTGGGTAGCCTCTCCAAATGGTTTATAAATAGTTCTCACCGACCCCTTCAAGTCACTCAGTGAAGAATATGCACTACCCATCAATCATATTGAGTACATGAGTCCAAATTTGGATTCATATTCAGCAGTGCTCGTGATTTTAGTGATGACCACCAAGCTTAACAGTGTTGAAAATACCATTGATCCCCAAGATAATGGTGAATGTTCAGATGGAAATTCCATCAATCCATCCTTAAAGTTACAGATAATCCCTACCTCACCCACTAAGATATAAGATAAATAAGAGAAGGAAGAGAAAGAAGACACTTATCATTCCCTCACTCCATATTCCCTGAAAAATTCCCCACTATCAGTTGGGTTAGAAGAAGCTACTCCATCCTCCAAATACCAAGATGGTGACTCTTTTATAAACTCCGAACAACTCAACTCAAGAGTTGTCTCCCCATTAGAGGAAGAGGAAGATGAGGGAAAGGATGTAGAAGAGTAAGAGGAATGGGATCTTAAGGATGTCCCTCCAGTATTAAAGGAGGGTGTCTCTACCACCATTAACGAACTCAAGGAGATAAACCTAGCTATCGAAGAAGACCCACGACCCACTCTTACATGTTATCCAAGGAACAAAAAGTATACACCTCCTTTATGAAGAATAATCAAGATGTTTTTTCCTAGAACTATACATAAATTTCATGCCTCAATCCCAAGGTGTCCACTCACCACTTGGGTCTACCGGAAGACCACTGTGGCTATAAGAAAGTTGCTATAAGGGCACACCTAACACATGATTCTAGAATAGAGGCTGAATTTGACAATCTTATCAGAGATAACTTTATTCGGGAGGTCCAATATCCCATCTGTTTGGATGACTATGTTGTCGTGAAACATCAAATTGATTATATTTTTAAAGTTTATTTATAATCTAGGGAAGACCCTAGGTCATCTCTCAAGGAGCATTATATTTTTAAAGTGTGTATTTTTAATAAAGATTACTAAAAGAGGGGGTGGTTTTGAAAACATTTTTAAGAAAATGACTTGATTTAAAGAGTTTAATAGTTGATAAATAAAGGTGGTGTTTTAGAATTATGAGATAAGGATATCATTTCAATATCACTACACATCTTGGATAGTTCATTGTTCTAAAAATATTGGCATAGTTTTTTTTAATTCTTTGGTTGAGGGTTTTTAGGATCTTGATTCCCCTCTTACCTCTTAAAATGATGCACAAAGAATCAAACCTTAACACAACGATCATGTTGTCAAGGTTTAGACCTCAATAATAGAACAAGGGATACCAAAGCATACTTAAATATCATATATGTGTGAGAGATAAAGGATTCTTGTGTTGTCCAATTGGAACAACCCAAGATTCCCACTTGAAATTTCAACCCAATCGGTGTTGAAATAAAAAGTGTTTCACTTAATTATATCAAAAGAAATGAAATCAAGGGAGAAGCATGTCATGATAAGAAATAAGTGAAATATTTAACACACAAATTATACAAAACCAGTAGAAGAAAAGGTGCTAGAACTCCCTCCCAATTGTGTGTAGCTCCCTCAAAATGATCGTCTATCATTTAGCTCGCTATCGAGAGGAGGAGGAGGATCGGGTGGAAATTCACCTTCATACTTGATCCCCCTATGCAGATAGGAGCCTATATAAATTCTTGGATGAGTAGAGGAATACTTTGGGTCTCCAAAATACCATATATTTTACTCTCAATTGAACTTGAAAATGAGGATCCCAAGGTTTAATTTTATAGGAAAAGTGGAAGGTGGTTTTGGGAACACCGATTTATTAAAACCACTTGACACATGGTTTTCAACCTCCAGACTGCCTTATATCACTTTTGAGAAAATTAAAAAGTTATATCCCCACATAATGAATATATACACCGAATGTTTGGCTTAATTTGAATACCCACAACTCATGATATGGATAGATCACAACACACCACTTTTGATTTCGTGTAGATTTGGTTTGCTGGATAGATTAGGTAGGTTAGGATACTTAATAGAAGAATTGGGCTTAGTTTCCTTCATAATAAATGTAGCCCAATAAATTTGGAACATATCACAAAATTTAATACCATTTTGATGCATGGTTTAGTAGACATATGTGGTTTATTCTACTAATGTGCATGGATCCTACGCAGTTTGGCCCATTTTTCTTGGACTTCATCATGGGACCTCCAAATCACCTCCACCTACAATGTAACTATGAAAAAAAGTAACATTTACCTTTTTAAAAGTGTTGAAAAAAATAATTGAATCAAACATGAAGTGAAATTTGATATTATTTTTATAATTTTCAATACAAAACTAGTTTAGCATAGTGGTGTAAGGGTGAAAATGAAACAGTGAATCGTGGTGTGATCACACCCCCACACCTAAGCATTTTCACTCCTGGGAAAAGTCATATTTCTAAAAATTATGCATGTATATATTTTAAACTTCATGAATATTTAACATTCGATGAAAATTTAATTCCTGGTAGAAATGTGATCAAAGAAAAAATCACATCGAGGAGTTATTCGTAGTGATCATGGAAAAAGACATCTCAAAAATTGTATCAGAACAAAATTCCAAGAGAAGCATTATACCAATAGAAGAAAATAATTCCAAAGTTAATCATGTAACTAATTCTCCACATGTGTGTGTGACAACCATTTTATGATATTCTTACCACTTTTTATCAAGTAAATATAAGTTATTTTAAAAATTGTCTACTTACATGATCCTTTATACCAAACCTGCCCTACATCCTTTGAAATAAAATTCCAAAACCCACTCACTTAAGCATTCCCAGAAGTCAAACCATAATCTCCCAACCTAGATATCTCGATATGTTTCACATTTCATCACTCCTCTCATTTATTATTTTTTTTCAAAAGTTTTTTTAGAATAAATCTCACACTCTTCTATCAACCCTTGTTTGATCTTGTCACGACACTAATTGTAATAGTTATAACAAGATCAAAAGTCAAGGAAGGGTGGTTTTTGACCTACCAATATAAAACCCTTTTTGTTTTTTGTCTTTTTAGGGTGTACAACAGTCAGATAATAGGTGCACAAGAAAAGGTCAATCTGGTATAGTAATGAAATAGATCAGATAAGGAACGAACGTATGGGAAAATTATTTGGGAAACTAGAGAAAAACCAACCTAACTTATATTTACCTTAAATTAAGTAATAAATTTTCACACTTCATGGTTGGGTGAAAATATGCGCGGAGAGATTAAGTGAAACATTTTTCCCTTAAACTATTCACAAAAAGGGTTCCATTCTTCTCAAAGGTTTTGAAATGATACAACCATTTATATCATTGAAAAACAACCAAATTTCAATATAAAGTCACACCACGATATTGAATTCTTGCTGAAAATCAAATTTTATCAGAATTTTTTTTGAATGATAAAACAACATGAAAGAGAGAAATTACTCATCCATTTTCAATAACTTCCATGATTAAGTGGGAATTATTTTCCATGATAAAGTGGGCATAAAAAAATTACCATTTTGGTGTAAAAGTGAGGGGGGGAAGGGGAGATCAAGTGAAAATACAATCCAGCAATCCAAAAAGTGAAAAAGAAGAATGATGATGAAAATTACTAACTAACCCAGGAATATACTCATCCCCCCACACCTAAAGTGTGCAATGTCATCGCTGTAATAAAAGAGTATGGTAAGGAATATAAAAACTGGTGAGTGTCATTCATAGATTGATTCTTGAACATGGAGTTCCTCCATCGGGGACTCCAGAATGGATTCATGGAAGTGTTTCAGCCACTTCCCATTGACAGTGAAGGTTTGCTTGGTTTCTTCATTTTGAACCTGGACAACACCAAATGAAGAGACATTAGTAACAATGTATGGTCAAAACCAGTGGGAACGAAGCTTAACTGGATGAAACTTTATCCTTTCATTGTAGAGGAGGAAATTTTGCCCAATGTGGAATTTACGATGAAGGATGAGGCGGTTGTGGGTAGCCTTGGTTTAATCCTTATAAATCTGAGAGTTCTCATATGAATCTCTTCCCATTTCCTCTAGCTCTTGAATATGTAACTTCCATTGAGAACCTACACCAGAAAGACTATAATTTCATTGTTTAATGGCCCAATAGGTCTGGTACTCTATCTCAACAGGGAGATGACAACTCTTTCCAAACACTAGCCGATATGGTGACATTCCAATGGGAGTTTTAAAGGAAATATTGTAAGCCAATAATGAATCATCAAGTTTAAGACTCCAATCTTTTCTGCTGGGTTGAATCGTTTTTTGAAGAATTTATTTTACCTCTCTATTTGACACCTTAGCTTGAACATTGGTTTGTGGATGATATGTAGTAGACACTCTATGCCCGACCCCATACCTATGAAAAATATATTTCATTGTTCAGTTTTAGAAATGGGAACCTTGGTCAGTGATGATGAACCTAGGTAATCCAAACCTACAAAATATTTGTGTTCTCAAATATTCCACAACTACCTTGAAATCATTAGTCCTTTTAGCTCATGCCTCTACCCATTTTGAAACATAATCCACTGCTAGAAGAATGTAAAGGTTCCCAAATGAATTAGGGAATGGTCCCATAAAGTCAATGCCCCAAACATAAAAAAATTCATGGAAGATCAAGGTTTATTGTGGAATTTCATTTCATTTAGATACATTCCCCATTATTTAACAGTGAGGACATGATTTATAGAAATCATGGGAATCCCGAAAAAGTGTTGGTCAAAAGAGACCAGAATCAAGGACCTTGCGAGCAATCATTTGGGGACCAAAGTTTCCCCCACAATCAATAGTATGATAGAACCTAAGGATAGACTTAAACTCACTATCGGGAATGCAACTCCTGAGTACTTGATCACTACATGTACGCCAAAGGTAGGGGTCATCCCAAATATACCAACGAGACTCATGTTTTAGATAGTCAGCATGGTTTTTGTTGAAATTAGTAGGAATGCAAGATGCTACCAAAAAAATTATAATTTCAACATACCAAGGAATATCATCTTTCACTCGATACAGTTTCTCATATGGAAACATGTTATTTATGGGAATGTTGGGGGATGATTCAATATCCGAGGATGGGTGGATCCTACTGATATAGTTAGCCACCAAATTCTATGCTCCTTTTTTATCCCTAGTTTCTAAATTGAATTCCTGAAGGAGGATCATCCAGAGAATGAGATGTGGTTTGGATTCTGGTTTCTTAAGGAGATACCGGAGGGCTACATGGTCTGAGAACAAAATGACTTTCGACCCTAAAAGTTATAACCTAAATTTATCCAATGCAAACACAATGGAAAGAAATTCTCTTTCATTTGTGGTGTAGTTTTATTAGGTAGGGTTTAGCGTACGTGAGTCATAGGCTATGACATGTGGAGATTAGTCGAACCTTTGTGATAAGACCGACCCAACTGCATAGTTGGAGGCATCACACATGAGCTCAACTGGTAAATCCCACCGAGCTGGTTGGATTACCAAGGGTGACATGAGACTCCATTTTAACTTATTAAAATCTTCCTCACATTATTTATCAAAAAAAATTTCTTTTCGGATCAATCGAGAGAGGGGGAGTTCAATTTTACTAAAGTCACGAATGAAACGATAGTAAAATCTAGCACGACCTAGGAAAAACCGCACATCCTGTACATTTTTGGGGAATGGTAGGGAAGAAATGACATCCACTTTTGATTTATCTACTTGGATATGATCCCTAGAAATTACATGTCCCAAACCTATACCTTATCATACCATGAAATGGAATTTCTCATAATTTAATACGAGATTCTTTTCAATACAGTGACATAGGACTGAAGAAATACTACTCAAACATTCATCAAAATAGGATCCATAAATAGTGAAATAATCCATGAATGATTCCATGCAATTATCTAGCTAATCCTAAAAAATACCAACCATACATTATTGGAATGTACCTTGATCATTGCACAGACCAAATGGAACCTCCTATATGAAAATTTACCAAAAAGGCAGGTGAAGGTTGTCTTTTTATAATCCTCAGGGGCAATATGGATATGAAAGTATCTAGAATACCCATCAAGAAAATAGTAATGGGACTTCCCTACTATCCTCTCTAGAATTTTGTCAATGAATGGTAGTGGGAAATGGTCATTCCTAGTGTGTTGGTTTAATCGGTGATAGTGTATATAGACACACCAACTATTCTACACACGAGTTGGAACCAATTCATTTTTTTCATCTTTTATTACTGTAAGACAAGTTTTTTTAGGAACTGATTCTACTGGACTAACCAATTGTCTATCAGAGATGGGGTAAATGATTCCAACAACCAATAATTTTGTTACCTCATTTTTAACAACATCTATGAGGTTTGGGTTTAGTCAAAGTTGTGACTGCCTCACTAGTTTAGCCTCATTATTTAGAAATATATGATGTGTGTAAATTGATGGGATAATACTAGGAATGTTATCATGTGTCCATCCCAATGCTTGTTTATACTCCCTCAAAAGTTCAAGAAGTCACAATTCATGATCAGGAGGGAGTAAACTAGAAATGATAATAGAAAACTTGTTTCCATTCTCAATATATGAATATTTTAAATCTTAAGGTAGTTTTTTTAGTTATAGTTCAGGGGTATTTTAGATCTATGGGAGTGTGTGTGAAAGTGAGAGGTCACTAATCTAATCTAACTTCTCAATGGAATAATCCTCAGATGAGGAATGATATTTTACAAGCTTGTTAGTATCATCGATGGTTATGTGATCCTCAGTGTTCAAGAAATCATCAATTAACAAACATGCATGACATTGTTCTAGATTGGTACAACATTCAATGCAAAATTCATTACCTAAAATTTCAATAAATGATGAAAAATCAAAAATGGGATCAGGGGAATGAAAATAATTTTTTAGGGTAAGGGAGTGCATCTATAGAGTTAACAAAGAGAGATGAATGTTCTTCTAAGGGGTGCTTCATGGCATCAAGGATGTTGAAGTGGAAAATTTCACCACCAAAATCCATATATAATGTACCATTTTGGAAATTAATTATGGTTTTGTTAGTTTTCAAGAAGGGTATCCCCAATATAATTGGGGCATGTCCATTCATCTTATCATCTTCCATTTTAAGCACATAAAAATTAACAGGAAAAATTAAATTCTGGACCCTCATAAGAACATCCTATAACACACCAGAAGGGTGTGCTATACTCAAATTTTCTAATTGAACAACAATTCCAGTGGGATTTAGTTTTCTGACCTATAATGAACAGTAAATGAAGTGAGGCATCACATTTATAGAGGCCCCCAAATCAAGCATGGCATTGGAAAAAGAATACTCCCCTATGGTGCATGGAATTGAAAATGTTCCTGGATCATTGCATTTAGTGGGAAGTGATGGATCCGTCAATACTGAGACATTCCTCCCCAGGATCACCTTCTATGTGTACAAATCTTCTTCATAACCTTGGAATATCTTGGAATTTTCTTCACGACACCAATAAAGGGGATGTTAACCTGCAATTTTTTGAAATTTTCTAATATTTTATAGTCAAGTTCAGTTTCCTTTTGTTTTATTAGTTGGGTGGACCTTTGGGGAAATAGAAGATGAATGATTGGGATAGGTTACTCATCAACATGAACACGCTTTCCTTTGGAATGGATTCCCTCAGGACAAGGATTTTCTTCTCTTATACCATTTTCAGCAGTTGGGATGGTGGTTTCCTCAAGAGTGGATGAATATAATGGAGGTTTCATTTGGGTTTTAAGTTGTTTCCCACTCCTAATGGTTATGTAACTAACATTTCCTTTATCCCTAGGGTTAACTACTGGTTGAGAGGGTAGTTTAATCGACCCATGACTTTGAATTTCCACCATAGAGTTAGCAAGTTGACCTAATTGGGTTTTTAGGTCTTGTATGGATTCTTGGGTGGTTTGTTGGAATTGGAGATTTTTGGAAGTCATTTGTTTCATCATATCTTCTAGGTTAGGCTTGGGTTTTGGAGGGGGTGGTTGGAAAGGACTTTGTGGTGGTTAGGTATTTATGGGTGGTGGTGGTTGACTAATCTTCCTTGGTTGGTTCCATAGTTGTTGAGGTTGGTTTGAATACCCCCTTGCATATAGGCTTGGTAGTATTTCCACTTAGGAGTGTATGGATAGTATGGTTCTTGCCTAAATGGTTGGTTATAGGGGAGGCTTGGAAATATTTCCTCACAACTCTTAGAAGTTTCTCTCATTTGGGGGCATTTGTCAAAGTAGTGGGTGTCAGAAGAACATTTACCAAAATGGATGGGAGGAGGAGATTGGGATTTCCCATGGGAAAGAGCAAGTTGTCAAAGAAGGGTACTTACCTCTTCGAACTTTGTGTCCACCTTCTTCTTGAATTTGGTACTTTGCACCTCATGGAAAACTCAAATGGTTAAACTAGACCTTGAACTGAATTATTGAGTGTTTTGCGCCATGTTCTCAATTAGGGTTCTTACAGGAATTGGGGTCTTATCAACTAGTGCACCACCTACAGCAACATCGATCATATTTCAATAAATAGGAATTAAACCTTCATAAAAATACCGAATTAAAAGTTGATAAATTATTTGGTGGTGTGGTAAACTTGAACATAACCTTTTAAATAATTCCCAATATTCATGTAGTGTTTCCCCTTGTGATTTCCTTATACTATATATTTCTTTCCTTATAGTTTTAGTTTGAGAGGATAGGAAATATTTTTCAAGAAAAAGATGTTTCATGCCCACCTAGCCTCTAATTGGTTAATTAACAAAGTAAATCCATTATTTTGTAGTGCCTTCTAATGAAAAAGGAAATGCCCTAAGATTTACCTTTTCTTCATCTACATTTAAAATTTTTAATGTAGAACATAATGTATGAAATTATTTTAAGTTCTTGTGTGAATCTTCTCCTGTGAATCCATGGAATCTTAGAAATAATTGAATTAGACTGGATTTTAATTCAAAATTAGGTGCCTCAACTTGCATTTGAATATATGTGGGTTGGATATAAACATCAAGTGAGGTTAGTTCTTTTAATTTATAGTTATTTTTATCCATGTTATGAAATTTTATTTTAGTTTTGATGTTGGTTCTAGATAAAGAAGATAAAGGATCAAGAAGAGTGATGATGTTTTGTGTGTCCTCCTTCAAAGGGTTCTCTTGTGTGTCTCAGTGTCGCTGATGTAGGATCCTCTCTGGTTTGGGTTTGAAAGGTGGTAAATCTCCTGGAGTAGAATTCATAATACACATAACCTAAACAAGAAAGAAATCAGAACACAAAATGATAGGTAAATTTATAAGATAAAACAAATAAATATTGATAAATTTTACAAAAATATCATAAAAAAATATGCACTGAAAACCAAAGCGCTCCCCAGCAACGGTGCCAATATTTGACCATGTTTTCATGAAACATCAAATTTATTTTGTTTTTAATGTTTATTTATAGTATAGGAAAGACCCTAGGTCATATCTCAAGGATCATTGGATGTTTAAAGTGTGTATTTTTAATAAAGATTACTAAAAGAGGGCATGGTTTTGAAAACAGTTTTAAAAAAATGACTTGATTTATAGAGTTTAATAGTTGAAAAATAAAGGTGGTGTTTTAGAATTATGAGATAAGAATATAATTTCAATTTCACTACACATCTTGGATAGTTCATTGTTTTGAAAATATTTACATGGTTTTTTTAATTATTTGGTTGAGGGTTGTCAAGATCTCGATTCCCCTCTTGCCTCTTAAAATGATGCACAAAGAAGAAACCCTTGACACAACAATCGTGTTGTCATTTTTTGGTTCTCAATAACAGAACAAGGGATACCAAAGCATAATAAAATCTCATATATTTGTGATAGAGAAAGGATTTTGGTGTTTTCCGATCATAACAACCTAAGATTCCCACTTGAAATCTCAACCCAATCGGTGTTGAAATAAAAAGTGTTTCACTTAATTATATCAAAAGAAATGAAATAAAGGGATAATCATGTAAAGATAATAAATAAGTAAAATATTTAACACAAAAATTTCACAAAACCAGTAGAATAAAATGTGATGGAACTCCCTCCCAAGTGTGTGTAGCTCCCTCGAAATGATCGTCCATTGTTTTGCTCGCCATCGAGAGGAGGAGGAGGCCCGGGTGAAACTTCACCTTCATTATTGATTCCCCTATGAGGATAGAGGCTTGAATAACTTCTTGAATGATAAGAGGAATACTTTGAATCTCCAAAATACCAGATATTTTCCTCTTGGACAAAATTGCAAATGAGGAGCCTAAGGTTCCATTTTATAGGCAAAGTGGAAGGTGGTTTTGGGCACACCGATTTCTTAAAACCACTTGGCACATAGTTTTTGACCTCCATACATACTTATATCACTTTTTAGAAAATTAAAAATTTGTATACCCACCTCATGAATGTATCCACTGAATTTTTGTCTTCATTTGGACACCTAAAACTTGTGATATGGATAAATCATAGCACGCCACTTTTGACTTCATGCAGATTTAGTATGCTGGACAAATCAGGTCAATTAGGCCATTTATTTGTCGAATTAGGATTAGGTTCCTTCAAAAGAAATGTATACCATTAAATTTTGGACCATATAAAAAAATTCCATCCCATTTGGATGCACGATTTAGTAGAAGTGTGCAGTTTAGTCCACTAATGCTCTTGGATCCTGAGCAGTTTGACCCATTTTTCTTAGACTTCATCATCGGCCCTCCAAATCACCTCCACATACAATGAAACTATCAAAACAAGTAACATTTCCCTTTTTAAAATTGTTAAAAACAAAATAATTGAATCAAAAATAAAGTTAAATTTTTTATTATTTTTATTATTTTCAATACAAAACTATATTATCACAGTGGTATAAGGGTGAAAATGAAACAGTGAATCTTGGTGCAATAATTGACCAATATAGTTCTCATTAAAAAGAATAAAGAAAAAAATAAATGTGTGCATTGATTTCAGGATTCTCAATCAGCATTGCCTGAAATACAACTTCATGGTCCTAATCACAAAATTGTTGATCGATGCAAACACCATATATCAGGATCTCTCCTTCATGTATGGATATTTAGGATATAACCAAATCCAAATGTCCTAAGAATATGAAGAGTAAACTTCCTTCAGGGCCCCCAAGGAATATTTTTCTATAGGGTAATTCCCTTTGGTTTAAAGAATACTGGCGCCACATATCAATGTGCCATGCATCGTATCTTTAATAATTTCTTGGGAAAGTTCATCAAATGCTATGTTGATGACTTTGTAGTTAAATTGCGACAATGTTCTGACCACCTGTCAGATCTTGAAGTCATATTCAACAAAATGTGATAGCACAGCCTAAAAATGAACCCCTTGAAATGTAATTTTGGCATTACCTTAGGTAAATGCCTCAGCTTCATCGTACGCAATTGGGATATCAAATTCTAACCCAATAAGAAAAAGGATATATTTGTAATATCACCTCCTCACAACCTCACTAAGTTGAGAGGAATTCAAGGACACTTATCCTGCATTCGGTGCTTCATAGCCAACTTTATTGGAAATTGTTTTCCCTTCACTAGGTTTATGAAAAGGGCCTTTCAATAGACTGATGACTATCATGAGGCCTTAAAAAATCTCAATAAATATCTCTTAATCCTACTAGTGTTAATGCCTCATGTTGAAGGAAGACAACTCATTCTGTATGTGACTTCCTTAGAATGGTCACTAGGTGCCTTTCTCGCACAGAAGAATGACGCTGGTAGTGAGAACAAACATTATTATCTCGGTTAGATTATGATTGATGCTGAGACTTGTTATTCGAATATCAAGAAGAGTTGTATGGACTTAATATTTTTAGTTCAAAAGATGAGACACTATCTGCAGCACCATGAGATCTATTTGGTCACTCATAGCAATCTAATCAAGTATATTCTTAGTCATCCAATGTTGACTGGACATCTATCTCGGTGGATGGTCATCCTGAAGCAGTTAGATATACGGTTCATACCCTATAAACCTATCAAATTCCATGCATTAAAAGATTTTTTGGAAGAACACCCCTCAGAATAAATGACCCCATTGGATGTTGAATTACCTGATGAAGAGGTTTTTTTTTGTGCAAGAAAACTCCCAAACATGGGAGATTCATTTGAACAGTGCATCCAGAAGTCTGGCAGGAAAAAAGGATGGAAGATCCTAAGCTCAAAAAAGTGGGGCTAGGAGTCATACTCATATCTCTAGAAAATGAAGTCTTGCCTTACTCCTTCCTACTATAATAGGGGTGCACAAACAATGAAGCAGAGTATCGGGATCTCATTTCAAGCCCAGGGACTTCACTTCAAGTATAAGAAAAACATTTGAAGATAAAAGGTGACTTGGAACTGGTCAGAAGTCAAGTTATTGGTGACTATGATATAAAAAAGGAATAGCTAATCCCCTTGTTTGACCACACCCAAGAATTAATAGAATAATTCCCCTCAGAGATAAAATTAACTCATATCCCCTGGTAGAAAAATTCACAAGCCAATGAATTAGAAAATGCAACCACAACCATGGATGACCAAAATCGGGATGAAGTAATCATCAACATTTTCTGTCATCAGATGCTCTTACCATTATTTCAGGAAAACATGGAATAAATCGACAAGATTAGTCCCATCCCTAATCCATTTGGTCCTATAACTAGCTAGATGACTCCCATTTCAAATTACCTACAAAAGGATAACTCCTAATAGATAGGGATAGAAGGGATAAAATCTGAATTTGATCAATAAATTTTATTATGTACGATGGTGCAATCCAACAAAAGGTCTTGTACAATCAGGGCCTTGATGGAGTCCTTATCAGGTGCATTGATGGTGAAGATACTACCACCATCATGAAGTAAGTTCATACCAAAGCTTGTGGGGCACACCAATTAGTATCCAATCTCTCCCATAAAATTAAAAGACTTAGATACTATTGGCCCACTTTGATGCAATATTGCAATGAATTCACCAAAAAGTTTCATTCCTATCAAGTTCAAGCCAATTTAATCCACCAAACCCCCGAGTTACTTCACATAGACAAGTACTCTTGACCATTTTACATATGGGGAATGGATGTTATGGGACCCTATCCTCCCACTATGGCTAAAAAAATCAAGTATATTCTCATAGAAACCAAGTTATTTTCCAAGTGGGTAGAAGATACGCCCCTCAAGGAGGTCAGAACAAGAAGCCTTTTCAGCTTTGTGAAAGCCAACATCATCACTAGATTTGGTGTCTCTCATACAATACTAATGGATAATGACACCAATTTCTACTCTGCTGAATTGGAGAATTTATATTAGGAGTATGGTATCAAGACCAAATATTCATCTCACTACCATGCAGTGGCCAACGGATATATGGAGGCCTTCAAAAAGACCATATCCAATATACTTCATAAGATGATAGACAAAGATAAGAAATCATGTCCGCACAAGCTCTTCAATTCTCTTTGGTCATACCGGACCATGCCCTACACCACCACTCAAGCAACCCTATACTCACTGGTATACGAGACAGAGGTGGTTCTACCCATCAAATTTTAATTACCCTTTCTTTGTAAGACCATCTATGACTAGCTATACATGTATGAGTAATCCCAAAAACAACTTGATGAGTTAGAGATATTGGATGATAAAAGATTTCACACTTTGCACCATTTGGAAGTTTACCAAAATCAGATTGTATGAGCCTTCAACAAAAAGTTTCTCCTTCAGTCTTTCCTTGAAGGAGAAATAGTGTTGGTCCTCAGAACTCTGATGATACTCAGAAAGAAACCCCCAAAATTAGATCCAAAATGGGAAGTACCATATGTCATATGCAAGGTCTACTCCAATGGAGCATATTCTTTAATTTAAATGGATGGACAACTCACCGAAACTCCTACTAACACAAGGTTATTGAAGAAATATTTCATGTATCTGAAAGTTCTCATCCTGATTGTGTGATTTTAAACTGCATGATAAAATATCCCTAATCACACGACATTAAATTATATGGCCAAAACATCCTTGTCGCAAGACATTAAACTGAACGGTTTCCATAGAATTACGTACAGCTTGATTCTCATATCCAATGAGACACGTAGATATTCCTTGATTCTATATCTTGATCCAACCATCACATGATGAAAAATTCCCCTATCCTACATGGGACCCTTGTCATTCCTTACGGTAAAGGCTTCCCTACACGAACTAGGTATACCAGCCTCGACAAAAATCTTCATGAACTCTTGACATTAAACTGCATGGCCAAAATGTCCTAATCACAAGATGTTAAACTGCAAGATGAAACGTACTTACCACATGAAATTAAACTGCATGGGGTTCATTTCATTCTAATTAATGATCCATCATACATGAGTCCAATCTATGCGGGAGAAATACAAATATCCCTATTTCATGTGAGAGACAGATCCACATGGGGAATCTCTTTCTCCAAAACTACATGTGGATTGATTCCTGCCCTCGCATTACATGTAGTGATTCTTGGATTCTACATCTTGGTTCAGCCACCATCCTAAAAAATTCCCCCTCCCCATGTATGAACTGGGACTATGAAAGGAGGCCCATTTTTAGAACTACGTGTGGCTTGATTCCTACTCTCGTGGGATACGAAGTGATGCCTATATTTTATATTCGGTCCCAACCACCACCATTAAAAAACAATTCCCCTCTCCCTGTGTATGGACCAGACCTATACAGGGGGACCAATTTCTAGAACTATGTGTGGCTTCATTCCTTCTCTCAAATGATACGTAGTGACACCTAGATTCTATATATGGGCCCAATAACCACCATTCAAAAAAATTAATCATTCCCTGCATGTGGTATATATCTCTACAGGGAGCTCCATCTAGAAATATGTGTGGCTTGATTCCTTCCCTCATGGGATACATAGTGATGCTCAGATTCTACATCCTGGTCCAGCCACCATCCTAAACAATTCCCCCTCCCTGTGTATGGACCAGTCCTATGAAGAGAAACCAATTTTTAGAACTATTTGTGGCTTGATTCCTGCTCTCACATGATATGTAGTGACATCCAGATTCTACATTTGGGCCCAGCCACCACCATTCAAAAAAATTCCCCTCTCCCTGTGAATGCATCAGGCCTATGCTAGGGGACCAATTTTTAGAACTATGTGTGTCTTGATGCCTACCCTTGCATGATACATAGTGATTCCCAGATTCTACATATAGGCCCAGCCACCACCATTCAAAAAAATTATCCCTTCCCTATATGTGGTCCAAACCTGTATAGGGAGTTCCATCTAGAAATACATGTGGATTTATTCCTTCCCTTGTAGGATACGTAGTGATTCCTGGATTCTATATCTTGGTCCAACCGCCAACCTAAAAAATGTCCCTTCCCTACATATGGGTTTGACTTGCATAGGGATATCTTCAAAACTATGTCTGGATCCCCAAACCTAGTCCCTCCATGAAAAAAAAATATACGAGTGCCCCCAATCTCTTGCACGTAAATGAAAATATATGGAGGAGATTCCAAACCTTGATTCCTACAACAAGGATTTTTCAAAGGATCATGCCCCCTACATAAGAGTCAAATCTATATAGGTTATTCCATATTTCATAGCTAATCACGGGTATGAAACTTCCTAGATACTCAGATATCCCCCCTTCCATACATCAAACTCCATGACCCAAGAAATATTGGATCCCCATTATCATCTCTGGCCATCGAAAATGGATGGTCAATGTCTTGAGGACACCTTTTTTTGACTATGCACAAAATCCATTGGTGACTCTGCATAAGTTTCCCACAAAAGGGCCTACTGACCAAATGAAATTCATCCTCAAGAGAGTCTTTTCTTACTTCTTTACACCCAATGTCTCCCAAAGCCCCATATCATTTATCCCAATTTGGGATCCATCAGGGTCATGGTTTATACTTTCTCCCTCACCCACATCCAGGGTATGCCAGAATATCCCAGCCCAATTATCCCATACTTACTCATGGTTTCTATGACAATTTGTCCCCATAACATGATGATAAACTGTACTCCCAATGTCCTTACCACAAGATGTAAAACTACATGGACCCATAACATCTCTCTTCATTCACGTCGAGTCACCCACATCCTTACAGCATGATGTTAAATTGAAAAATCTATCTAGAACTATGTATGGATTGATTTCTACCTGGGTAGGATACATAGTGATACCCAGATCCTATGTCCTTGACCCAGCTGAAAAATGGATAAAGATGTCCCCTCCTCTATATGAAAGAAAATTCAAAACAAGGGACTCCCAAACAGGATCCATTTGTAGGACCATCTCCCAAGTAATTTCATGTCCCCTCTTCATAATGGGTCATCTATGTCTACACCACATGATGATATATCATCTATTTCCTTTCCACAAAATTCTAAACTATGAAAAAAAATTCTTAATCATATGATGTTAAACTGCATGATATAATTTCCTTATTGTACTTCGTTAAACTGTACAACATCACCCCAAGTGTAAAGTGATCCTTCCCTTGATTATTCCATCTCTATGTGGTGTATTAAACCTTTGTCTCCCCTTGTTTCTCATATCGATCACAGCTCACATGAGATTAGGGACCTCGGTAGGGGATTCCCCACAGAGATAAATAAAATCAATCCGTAATAATTGGTCTTAGTGGCATGACCCTAAAAGGCACATCAGTGTCCTCCCCTCCATATTGGGGAACCTGAGGTCCTAACCTATGACATTAGACTGAAATGTTCCCTAAGAACTATGTTTGTCTTGATTCCTATATATATATGATATATATTGATGACTAGATGAAAGAACTTAGGAACATCCCCCTCCCCCCCGAAGAAAACAAATATAGTTGAAATTCACATCTCTTTGTGTATAGACCAAATCTATGCAAGGATACTAATTTCAAGGTGCCCGAATCTTCAAACCTGGGGATAGCTCCAACAACAAAATTAAAATGACCCACCCTATGTACAATTCATACCTATGTAGGGAAATTTCTAATTCCATGGGTGACCAAAGCTTGAGTGTTTCCAACATGTTCGTACATATCCTCTCCATTCATCAAACTTCATGCCTCGAGTGATTTCAGATCTTTAAAAACATCACCAAGCATTAGAAATAGATGGTCAGTTTCCTGAGGACACCTTTATTTGACTATGCATAAAATACCCTGGCAGCTCTATATAAGTTGCCCACAAAAAGGGCTTGTCAACAAAAGGAAAATTCATCCTCAGAAGAGGCCTTTCCTACTTCTGTATGCCTGAAGGATTTCAAGCCTAATATCATGCCTCCTGGTCTAAGATCCCTCAAAACCATGGCTTACACTTTCCTCCCCACTCATTTCTTGGAAATTTCAGGACACCCCAACCCGGTTATCCTCCAGTTAATCATGTAGGTTCCAGGCGCAGCAAAAGTGTGTTGGTAGGTTTTCCCAACTTTAATTTTAACGTTAAACATTGTTCAATCCGAGATCCTTCATGATATAAAACGCCGAATCTTCGGAATAGAATGAAGAACAAAATAAAAGAAGAGTCCCAAAACCCTTGAGGAGGATCATCATATGTTGATTATAATTAATTTAATTAATGCATAAGAATTACCTCGTTGGAATTATTTCTTCGTTTATGTGTCCGGTCATGATTCGGTGATCCGTCGTTGCATCGTAGAATCCAAGTGTATGATTCCTCTAGAGCTGATCCATACGTATGTCATGTATCTCCGGACGTCGCCGAAGGGATCTCCGGGTGCTAGCACGGAAGAACCTTCGCTTGCGATGTCCGCCTTCGACCGCCTTGATCCGGTGGAGGATCTTTCTCTCGTAACTTGAGGGAATTCTTGGTGGAAAGGTAATTCTCTCTTGGATTGAGAGTATTTCCAAATCCATTGTGCACAACAATGGCCCTTCAAAATGTTGGGGTTGCAAGGATATTTATAATCGGGTTTGAGGTTAATAGAGTTATGACAATAAATAAACGTTTTACGCGTTTTATTTATTTCATTAACTCTTATTGAAAACCCCCATGTCGAATTATTAATTCCTTGACATGTGCCCACACTGATTATAATAAATATCATTTATTAAAACAATATTAAATCCTCAAAATCCCAACTGGAAAAACTACACGGCGTGTAATAATTAATACATGGTGTGTACTTGTTTTCCATAAAACTACACGGCGTGTATATTTAATATACATGGCATGTACTTTTATTTTCCATTTTTCTCCACTACATTTATTAGACCTTGAGTAATGACTATTTATTTCTTAAATAAATGTAACTACATTACTCGCTAATAAATATATTATTTCATCCACAATATATTCTCTCGAATAACTAGTGTCAAAATAAATACGACCAGACATCCTTAAATAATTATTAAACCAAAGTCGGGAATAATATTTATTTAACTTGTTAAATTAATATATAACTAAGATACATGGACACACTTAGTGTGTGACCCTCTAGGCCTCTTTCTCAGTGGCATTAGGCCGAGCCTGCCTAAAGTCCAAGGTTAGCATCTAGCAACACGTCAAGGCACCCATAGAGAAAGAAGTTAATGTCGCAATGACGTGTCACCTCCTATGAATGCTTACCGTGTAATATAATACCTTTGTCTCGATATCTCCAATCAAGCGGGTTGCATGCTAGTGCCATCAACCCATGTGCTTGATTATTCTTTCTTTGACTTCCCGGAATTGAACTTGCCCATACCTTACCATGGCCATGGATTTATTTAGACTATATCAATTCCATCAAAGGGCCTGAGATATCTACTTCTGTTATGGAACGGAAGGGACAAATCCTTTCTCGCATTATCTATTAATGCAGTATTACTCGTGACGCACCCAACGTATCCTACCTCACTCCGAACAGTGTGTCATCATAGTTTTCTTCAATACATCTAAGTGCGCGAGTTGTAATACCCATTAATAATAATCTTAAAGTATAAGGACCAATACACACATCCACAGATAGGAATATCCAATGACACTATGAAATGTGGATTTCCTACTGGCGGGTCTCATTCTCGTAATATCCTCCTGGATATTACCAAGGGCGCACACCATGAGAAGGTGCCTCAAAGTTTTATGAGTCCCCACCCCTAATGACCTGTATTATTTGTGTCCCTCAAATAATATCATCCGGCCATAGAACATATATTCAAGAATAGTGTTATGGCACTTCCGCGTTATCATTATAGTAGGGATCCGCTATGACCCATTAATGTAATAGTTGTCCTTAAGACATTATCACATGCATTGTCACGCAGAAGAACAATCAAGATGTGATAAGGAATTTATTAATGAATAAAGTACAAAGTAGTTGGTTCTAGGCCACCAACTCCAATATACTCCCACTTGGACTAGAGCCAACTACTAACAACCTTTAACCCGCTAGCTCTCATATGATATTCATGCTTCTGCTGAGATAGGCCTTTAGTCATGGGGTCCACCAAGTTCTCTTCCGTGGACACTATGCTCACTGCAACTTCACCCCTTTGATAGAAATCCCTCAAGAGGTGATACTTCCGGAGTATGTGCTTTGTCCTTTGATGTGACCTTGGTTCTTTTGAAAGACCCACCACTACAGTATTATCACAATAAAATGTAATGGGATCTTTACTACTAGGCACCACATCAAGCTCCTGGATAAAGTTCTGAATCCAGATGGCTTCCTTGGCTGCATCAAAAGCCACTATATACTCGGACTCTACTGTAGAATCGGCAACAACTGGCTACTTTGAACTCTTCCAGCTCATAGCTCCTCCATTGAGACAGAAAACATATCCAGATTGCGACTTCAGATCATTCTGATCTGTTTGAAAACCATCATCAGCATACCCTCTGATAAAAAGCTCCTCTTCTTCTCCATACACCAGGAACATATCCTTTGTTCTTCTCAGATACTTAAGGATAGTCTTAATAGTAGTCCAATGTTTTTCTCCTGGATATGCTTGATATCTACCTACCATGCTCAGTGCATAGGCAACATCAAGCCTGGTACATAACATGGCATACATGATGGATCCTATAGCCGAATCGTATGGTATCTTTCTCATCCTATCTTTCTCCTGTTGTGTCTGGGGACACATTTTCTTAGAAAGATGTAATCCATGTGACACTGGAACCAATCCCCTCTTGTATTTTTCCATACTAAATCTCTTTAGTATCTGTTCAATGTATGTACCCTGACTTAGTCCAAGCAGCCTCTTGGATCCGTCACGAATGATCTTGATCCCTAGAATGTAGGCTGCTTCTCCTAAGTCCTTCATGGAGAAACACTTGTTCAACTAGTCCTTAACTGACTGTAAGGCTGGTACGTTATTTCCAATAAGCAATATGTCATCAACATATACCACGAGGATGATGAATGCATTCCCATTAAACCGCTTATAAACACATGGCTCACATTCGTTATTAATGAAACCAAATTCGTTTATGGCTTCATCAAATCGAATGGTCCATGACCTGGATGCTTGCTTCAATCCATAAATGGATTTCTGCAACTTGAAAACCCGTTTGGCTTCACCTGGTGTCACAAACCCTTCTAGTTGTGTCATATAGACATCTTCCTGAAGGTTCCCGTTAAGGAATGTTGTTTTGACATCCATCTACCAAATCTCGTAGTCATGGTAAGCTATTATGGCAAGTATGATTATTATGAATTTAAACATGGAAACTGGCGAGAAGGTTTCATCATAGTCAATTCCTTGACGCTGTCTGAATCCTTTAGCCACTAGCCTTGCTTTATAGGTGCTAACTTGACCTTCCATGTCCAGCTTTCTTTTGAATACCCATTTGCATCCAACAGGCTTTACATCAACTGGCTCAACGACCAGAACCCAAAATTGGTTCTCATACATGGAATCCATCTCAGAATTCATAGCTTCTAGCCATCTTGCAGCTTCTGAGCTTTCTACTGCTTCCTTGTAGGAAAGAGTTTCATCATTGTCCAACAATAATGATTCTCCATCCTCGGTGACTAGGAAACCAAATCTCTCTGGTTCCCTTACCTCTCTTGAGATCCTACACAGTACTTGTGTTTCTGGAACCTCTTCCACGGGGACCTGTGGAACTTGTTCCTGTACCAACTCTTGTGTATCTTGAGCATCAACTTCGTCAAAGTCAATCTTGCTCCCACTATCCTTCTTGAGGATGTGCTCCCTCTCAAGAAATATGGCTTGTTTGGCAAAAGTCACTTTCTTATCTTGAGGGTTATATAAGTAATATCCTTTCGTTTCCTTGGGATATCCTATATAGATACACTTCGTGCCCCGGGGTGCTAGTTTGTTGCCTGAGAAGGCCTTAACAAATGCCTCACATCCCCATACACGTGTGTGAGACAAATTGGGTTTCCTTCCATTCCATAACTCGGATGGAATTCCATTTTCCGCCTTAGTTAGTACTCAGTTTAATGTGTATACTACAGTTTGTAATGAATATCCTCAAAAGGATAATGGAAGATCTGCATGACTCATCATTGACCTCACCATGTCCAACAAGGTTTGGTTCCTCCTTTAACTAACACCATTCCACTGTGGTGTATAAGGAGGAGTGAGCTGAGATATAATCCCAGACTCCCGTAGAAGATCGATGAACTCTTGGTTCAGATATTCTCCACCTCGATCTGATCGAAGCTTCTTTATCTTCTTACCAAGCTGATTCTCTACTTCATTCTTGAATTCCTTAAATTTCTCTAAGGCTTTTGACTTATACCTCATCAAGTAGACATAGCCATATCTACTCAAATCATCATTAAAAGTAATGAAGTAAGAATATCCACATCTAGATTCTACTGGAAATGGTCCACACACATCTGTGTGTACCAATCCTAGAAGCTCTGTGGCCCTTTCACCGTGTCCAACAAAAGGCGGCTTGGTCATTTTTACTTGTAAACAAGCGTGACATCTATCAAGTGGTTTTAGATCAGTAGAGTCTAAATAGCTATCTTGGCAGAGCTTTTTCAAATGCTTCTCGTTCACATGACCAAGGCGGTGATGCCATAAAAGGGTGATGTATGAGTCATGTGAGTTTGTTTCTTTATCGATTGTCAACACTTGGTTTTCGTAATTCAATACATACAAACCATTATTTAAATGTGCCATACCATAACATACGTTGTTCTTATAAAAGATACAACTCTTATTTCCAAATTTGAAAACAAATCCATCCATATCCAAACAAGATACAGAAATTATGTTCTTGGTAACACTAGGCACATAATAACAGTTATGTAAAACCAAAATCATCCCAGTCAGCAATGAGAGGTGGTAGTCGCCAATAGCCAACGCATCCAGCCTTGCGCCATTGGCAGCTCGAAGATCCACCTCTCCTCTAGTGATCTTTCTAAATCTACTTGGTTCTTGCATTTAAATACAGATGTGAGCCCCACAAGATGTATATAATACCCAATGTGTATAAATAGAAAGATTGCACTCGATAACAAACACACCTTTAGTGTCCCCATGCTTCTGGGTGCAGTTCCTCTTCCAGTGGCCCTGCTTGCCACATGCAAAACACACTACCTCCTGTTCCTTACCCTGCCTCTAGATCTTCCCCTTTTTGGAGGGACGGTGCTCGGGGGCTTCAGACCATTTATAAGTCTTTGGCCCCTTTGCCTTGTCCTTCCTTTTCTTGTTCACCATAAGGATCACGGGTTTGTCACACCCCATGTCCTTATCTACCTAGAGAATCAAGGTCAGAAGCTCCGATAGACTCTTCTCATTGCCGCTCATGTTATAGTTGATAATGAAGCTAGAGAAGGTCTTGGGAAGTGATGATAGGATGATATCTGTACGAAACTCATCCGGGAATTTAATCCCTAAGATGTCCAGGTGTTCAATGTATCCAATAAGCTTGACTACATGAGGCCCAGCTGGTGCAGACTCTCCAAGCTTCGTGGTAAACAAAGCATTGGAGATCTCATACCTCTCCTGTATTGCCTACTCTTGGTAGAGATCTTTAAGGTGAGACATCATGCTATACGCGTCCATGTTTTCATGTTGCTTCAAGAGCTCATTAGACATGGCCGATAGCATGAAACACTGGAAATCTATGGCATCATCCATGTGTTTCATGTAGAGAGATAATTCCTCATCACTATCCTCTTTCCCAGGCACAACTGGAATAGGCTCTTCCAGCACATATAATTTCCTTTCATGGCGAAGGACGACGCGTAAACGCCTCTACCACTCTTGGAAATTGGTGTCGGTGAGAAGGTTTTATTTTTTTAGTATGGTGCACAATGATATGTTTGAAGTCATTTTCTTGATGTTTCTACAAATTAAGATGAGCAAAGGTTTAGTACTTTATTACAAAAATTGAGACAAATAAATAAATTAATACTTATTAGTCTCCCGCTATTTTATTAAAATCCAATAGCCCTCACCATTGACTTCGGAATATTCTGTTGCGTGAATATTCTAGTGGCAAGGATCCATATTACCCTTCGCATTACCCCAACTAGGGTTGGTCAAGAAACTTGAAGGGTTTTAGGTAGGCATTCCAAATTCCAACTGCATTAACTCATAGTTCCTTGATCCGCTGAGTGGACTCCCCAATACTGAAATCCTTTTTGGATTTCCTCAACCTTTGCCTCTTGGTCACACCAAGTCCTGCTGTGGAAGTCAACCCTTGATGTGAACCAAGTCAATTCAACCCAAAACCTTGAATTAGAATTCCCCGATAATTGAAAGCACCCTAACTAGGGTTGGTCAAGCACTTTGAACTATGGTTCGATTCTAACCAAGATTATGGAAGGCTATGCCGACTTAATATTTATTTTGAGGGATTTTATCCTTATACATAAATTTCCATTTTATTATCTTTTATTACATGCTTGTTAATATTAAGTGGGATATACTTAAGTGATTAACCATGTCTAAGATAATATTTAAGTATAAGCCGGTTTTATTTTAGTTCCATCTTGAATGCTCGTTTAATTCATTAATTGTGTGATCGTGACAACACACCCACAATAAATAAACCATGCAACTGACAGAAATAAAATAAATGGTATGATCATGAGCTTTTCTATTGGTTAGTTTATCTAGCAATTGATAAACTAACCCAAGACCTAGGGGAGAAACACCTTGAACCTTTCGGGTTCATGTTTATAGCTTTCCACCTGTCCACCTTTGTATCTCCTTGGATTGGTTTCACCTTGGCTCCTAACTTGAGTCACCTCCACTAGCTTGGGAGATCCATCCATTACATAGGCATTTATCTCACATGCAGGTGAGGGGTAAAAGGGGTTTTTACATAAAAGAATCCTTGGGCGCGCAGGCCCTACATATTAATGAGGAGATGGCTCGCAGGCCAAAAAATTTAATTTAAATATATAAATTAAAAGAAACCATTCACATAAAAAGGTCTCGGTCTAGCTCATGATCATCCATACATGCAATGATATTTACGCATAAATAAAACTAGCATTCAATTCTTTAATCATTCTTGTTTAAGATAAATCACGCTCGAATCAATTAATTATCTTTAATTAATCAATCCTTTTATCTTAAATCCCTTTTCTTAATTTCCTTGAGATTCTCATCCATCATAATTTTAAACAAATAAATTCATTTAAAATTATCCTTATACGTAACTTGTACCTTGGAGGAAACCTAATAAATTCTCATTTATTACGTAGATGTTAAATTAAACACATATATATAAAACACATATCACGTGTTGTGCCTCATCTTTACGCCTGCACCATGGTACACGTCTCAAGGGTTTGTATAATATAATAACAAATTTTAATAAATCTGCATAATTTGGGTGAGTACACAGAATGTAGTTCCGACTACACGGCGTGTACTTTTCTTCACCGTCCATCCGAAGTACACGCCCGGGGACAGGGCGTGTTAATGTACTTCGGAAATTTTCGGAGTACATGGCGTGTACAGTGGGACACACGCCGTGTAGTTTCCACATTACACGGTTTCCAGCCGGGCAGGCCGTGTACGGAGTACACGACCCAACCCTAACCCGAAGGTACTACATGCCGTGTTCATTGGACCACACGGCGTGTATTCCGGAAACCATGTGCCAACTATTTCTGGTCAACACATAGTGTCTTAAATTCTTAGAAAGAATCCAATACACGGCCTGATTTGGCAGATCAGTCAATGCATTGAACCTAGAATACACGACATGTACTTCCAAATACACGCCATGTATTCTGGTGTTATACGGCCAGAAACGTTTGACTCCTCTAGATGAGTTCCTCTATTTTATTTTAATAAAAATTAAAAGAAAAAATCGTTTCTGTGAGGTGAACGAGAAACGAGGGAGGAGGAATAGATCTCGATATTCAGATTTCCAGAACGATTAAACTTGAATTGAAATAACTAAATTATTAAAAGTGTAAATTACCAACGAAAACCTAAATAATTATAATCAACGATATGACCCGCTCTGATACCACTTGTAGGTTTCAGGCGTAGCGGAAGTGCGTTGGTAGGTTTTACCAACTTTAATTTTAACGTTAAACAACGTTCAATCCGAGATCTGTCACGATATAAAACGCTGAATCTTCATAATAGAATGAAGAACAAAAGAAAAGAAGAGTCCCAGAACCCTTGAGGAGGATCATCATATGTTGATTATAATTAATTTAATTAATGCATAAGAATTACCTTGTTGGAATTCTTTCTTCGTTGATGTGTCTAGTCATGATTCGGTGATCCGTCGTTGCGTCGTAGAATCCAAGTGTAGGATTCCTCTAGCGGTGATCCACACGTATGTCACGTATCTCTAAACGTCGCCGAAGGGATCTCCGAGTGATAGCGCGGAAGAACCTTCGCTTGTGATGTCCGCCTTCGACCGCCTTGATCCGGTGGAGGATCTTGCTCTCGTAACTTGAGGGCGTTCTTGGTGGAAAGGGAATTCTCTCTTGGATTGAGAGTATTTCCAAATCCGGTGTGCACAACAATGGCCCTTCAAAATGTTGGGGTTGCAAGGATATTTATAATCGGGTTTGAGGTTAATAGAGTTATGACAATAAATAAACGCGTTACGTGTTTTATTTATTTCATTAACTCTTATTGAAAACCCCCATGTCGAATTATTAATTCCTTGACATGCGCCCACGCTGATTATAATAAATATAATTTATTAAAACAATATTAAATCCTCAAAATCCCAATTGGAAAAACTACACGGCGTGTAATAATTAATACACGGTGTGTACTTATTTTCCATAAAACTACATGGCGTGTATATTTAATATACATGGCGTGTACTTTTATTTTCCATTTTTCTCCACCACATTTATTAGACCTTGAGTAATGACTATTTATTTATTAAATAAATGTAACAGTATTACTCGCTAATAAATATATTATTTCATTCACAATATATTCTCTCGAATAACTAGTGTTAAAATAAATGTGATCAGACATCCTTAAATAATTATTAAACCATAGTCGGTAATAATATTTATTTAACTTGTTAAATTAATATTTAACTGAGATACATGGACACACTTAGTGTGTGACCCTCTAGGCCTCTTTCTCAGTGGCATTAGGCTGAGTCTGCCTAAAGTCCAAGCTTAGTGTCTATCAACACGCCAAGGCACCCATAGAGAAAGAAGTTAACGCCGCAATGACGTGTCACCTCCTACGAACACATACCGTGTAATATAATCCCTTTGTCTCGATATCTCCAATCAAGCGGGTTGCATACTAGTGCCATCAACCCATGTGCTTGATTAATATTTATTTGACTTCCCGAAATTGAACTTGACCATACCTTACCATGGACATGGATTTATTTAGACTATATCAATTCCATAAAAGGGCATGAGATATCTACTTACGTTATGGAACGGAAGGGACAAATCCTTTCTCGCATTATCTATTAATGTGGTATTACTCGTGACGCACCCAACGTATCCTACCTTGCTGCGAACAGTGTGTCGTCACAGTTTTCGTCAATACATCTAAGTGCGCGAGTTGTAATGTCCATTAATAATAATCTTAAATTCTAAGGACCAATACACATGTCTGCAGATAAGAACATCCAATGACACTATAAAATGTGGATTTCCTACTGGCAGGTCTCTTTCTCATAATATCCTCCTGGATATTACCAAGGGTGCACACCATGAGAAGGTGCCTCAAAGTTTTATGATTCCTCACCCCTAATGACCAGTATTATTTGTGTCCCTCAAATAATATCATCCGGCCATAGAACATATATTCAAGAATAGTGTTATGGCACTTCCGGGTTCTCATCATAGCAGGGATCCGCTATGACCCATTAATGCAACAGCTGTCCTTAGGACAATATCACATGCATTGTCATGTAAAAGAAAAATCCAGATGTGATAAGGAATTTATTAATGAATAAAGTATAAAATAGTTGGTTCTAGGCCACCAACTCCAACAAATCAAGTCTTTTATACCAATGTTCAAATTGCATGACCTCAAAGCCGCATGATGCATAACACCCAAAGTTCACCCTTGGGTTCAGAAATACCAAAGAATGTTTCCCCCCATGTTCTTGTGCATGAGATAAGTCTACACAAGAATGACCAATATGAGACCCGCCTCATTGGTGAGCTCGTATACAAGATGAAAATACCCCATTACAATGTGTAAATCAGATCTGCATATGGAGAAAACTCAAGAGAACTATGTCCGACATGATTCATATTATCATAGGATATGTAGCAACACCTGAATCTTATAACTCGGGTTCAACTGTGAAATAAAATTGTCCCCTCTTTACCACACAAGATTCAGACCTGCGCAAGGAACCTCTTTACACCTATGTGGGGAAGACGTCTTCACCTATTCTCAGAAAATTCCAACTTGAAACACCCTATTCATGTTTAGGCATCCTCTTTTTCAAAAACCATACTTTGTATACAGAAATTTCTGAATCCCCATAATCATCATTGACTATCAGAAATGGAAGGTTAGTGTCCGGAGGGAACCTTGGTTTGACTATGCACAAAATGCCTCAGCAGATCTGCATAAGTTTTCCACAAAAAGGGTCTATCAACCAGAGGCAAATTAATTCTCAGGAGAGGGTTTTCCTACCTCCGTATGACCCTATGACATTTACATCCCACATCACTCCTTGGTTTCGAAAACCCTTTAGATTATAGTTTACATCATTTCCTCCCATTTATTCCTAAAGATGAGAGAACATTCTTGGCTAGACTACCTTGAAAATGGTTAGTAGTTTATCCCCTTTGTCAAAGGAAAATGTAATGACCTGAAATTTTTAATAATATTTATTTCCAAAATTTTTGTGTTATTTTGTACTCCTCAAAACTATATCCTTTAATTAATGAAGTGATACCATTGGCTTTCGACTATTATATGATCATTGGTCAATATGACCATTGGAAACTAAACTCTTAACGTTGTGATTATGGTTTATAAATACAAGTGATCTTGGATAATTAATATAGAAAGAAGAATCAATGGCCTCATCCAGTAGACTCGGGCCATATGAAGCCCATCTGTCAAAGCTTGGGAAGGAGGTTCCATCACTGGGCTTTGCTTTGGACCAAGCCCAATCCAAACTTCAATATGTGAAGATTAAATGAAATCGCTTAAGGGAGAAGTTCAATCTGATAGAAATCACCACTCAAGAAATGTTGTCCGAGACTCCCCAAGATTCTATCACCATAGCACACCTTACACTTAGGTCCTATGCAGGTGTTATAAGGGGCTATGTAATGAGACCTTAATTACTTTTTGTAATCCCTTGGTATAAATAAAATCGTTATTTCATCATTCTTTATTTTGGAATAGCTTTTCTTAATAAAGTATATGTTTAATTAAGATAAATTTGATAAATTTATTTTAGAAGTAAAAAAGTGTACTTTTCAAAGATTCCTCATTCATAGAGAATTATTATGGTGAAATAAACATCATTTTTGAATTTCAAATGTCAAAATTAACCTAGGATGAATTTTTAGAAAATTTCTAAGTTTCAATTTGATGAATAGTGTTTTATGAATACTATTTTTTATGAATAGTATTTGACGAGTAGTGTTTTTTGATGAATAGTATAAAAATATTTTTATTAAATAACTTTTTCTATGAAATTATTTTCAAAAATCCGTCATACATGGTTGTAATCAGGGTGAAAAATGTGGTTAAATAAGATCAAAATAATTTTTTGGTGAATAGTAACATACCCTTATGAATAGTAATGAATAGTAAATTGGCCAAAAAAATAGAAACTTCACCCATGAATGTATAAATACAATTTAGACATCTTAAAAGTGAAAACAATGATTATAGTATAAGTTTTGGTATTTTTGAATGTCATAAATATTTTATTTACAATTTTATAATTAATTTAATAATTTAAAACGGAAATTTATTTTTATAAAATATAATCATAAATTGTTACTTTATTTTATTATGGTTATACGATAATTTTATGGGACCTTGATTACTTTGTCAAGGTGTTACAAAACAAGTTATAGTTTTAGAGTTTTTTTTAATAAATAATGATTTTATTTAAAAATTAAATTAAAAATATTTAGAAAATTATTTTAATAAAATGGAGTTCATTTTTGAATTCAGAGCATCGATATTAGGTTAGGGTGAATTTATGAGATTTTTATAAAATGTTTGGTTTTTCAGTGAATAGTGAAAATACATTTTTGAGTTTCAGTGTGTTTAATGACATCATTAATGATGTAATAATGATGTAATAATTCTGGTAGAATTGTGAATATTAAGATATTCTATGAGGTTTCCCAAATTTTCAATACCATGGGCAATCCCATGGTTTTGAAAATACCACCGATGAGGTGTCCCTTGGAAATTAATAAAATATTCCCTCACTTTTGCTATAAATACCAAGTCATTACCTCATTACTTTCATTCCAAAATCCTCCTAAACAAATATCTAGTCTTTTTACCTCCTAATGAGTCCTCCCAAGGTGCCCTCAATCCCCCCAAGGTCCTAACATTCGAGCTTTTGAAGTCACTCTTCAAGGTAAGGGAACATTTTCACCCTCCTCTTTTAAGTCATGACTTCCTTTATGTTATGTCTTCTAGTTTCCATCTTCTTATGTTGGGGTATGTTATTATATATTCTTATTACTATTAATTTCATGTCCAAGTTATGTGATACCATTTATTCTCTCATCAATTTATTTTCGGAATTTTAAAGTGATGTCGTTAGGCTGCCGAATTTTTGTAAAAGAAATCGCATTTTCTCTTTGCTTTCAAGTTTCCTTTTCATGTGGTATGTCATTAAAATATCCACACCATGATCTTATTTATATTTTATTATGTACCTCTACTGTAAAATGATTCATATATGGATGTTATACCCTTGTATCCTCTTTTTTTATGTTTTTCTAAAACCATGTTATATAGTCGCTATGCTGCAGAATTTTCGTCTCAAAATATCTCTCTTTTTCTCAAGAAATTCTCTTGTATTATTAATGTGAATACCTAAATATATTTTAATTACCAGGGGTATTCATCAATACATAAAATTGATCTATTTTATTTTGTAATTGACATACATATAACCCTCACTCCCTTTCCATGGGTTATAAATGACATAATGATCTTATTTTTAAGCACTTTTTAAAACGTCACGATTTTGAAATAAAACCCATTTATTTTATTATCTATGGGTTTTTTATGAAATTTTTTATTATAATCTATGTGGATCACATGAAAATAAAGAAATATTAAGGGTTCACCCTGATATCGCTCCAATGCATTGGATAAAGAATTAATCTCTAGAGATGACAAGTTCCACGATACATTGGTGAATAACCTTGGTAATTTTTTATGACACCTTGGGGATTAACCTTGGTGATATGTTCATGAATGTATAAATTAAATGTTGTATCCACATATTCAAGTTATGATACATATTTTTTTTATTATGATATGCCTCTTCTTTCATTTCTCATGTATTTATGTTCTTCAGCAAGTTCTTATTGATATCACAAGTAAATTGATTCCCTTGTTTACCCTTACTGGGCCTTCTGCTCACCCTTTCCTTTGATGTATGTCTCCAGGTTATGGGATGCAGTAATTGTGCTTATGATGAACCTTTTATTAAGACTTAAAAATTTATTAGAAGAATGTTTAATGTTTTCATGTATATTGTTCCTAATTTCCAAGACACTATACTTTAAAGATCCTCTATTTGTAAAATGTAATGAAAAGTTATGTATATAAAAGGCGAGATCCCATATTTGGTATAAAAGGATAGTTTAGTTATTTATGTAAATTATTCTATGAAAACTTTAGGAAAACCCATATAGAAAAGTTTAAATATAGGAAAGATTCCTGGTATTTTAGTGAAATATTAAGTAAGTGGTGTCCGAACAAATAAATCCCTATTTGGATACGAACAATTGGATGTGGCTCTGGCACAGATGTACCTAGGAGTGAAAACTCCAACAAGGAGTTTTGGGCTTGACCCGTAGTATCCTGGTACATGATAATGTACCTTTCTTCACTCCTAGTTTGACACTCTCGGGGGATATGTTTGGTTAATCATAAGCTTTTTATGAATCATTATGAAGGATTTATAGAGAAATGTAATTATTTAAGCATGATGTTTTAAGACATAAAATCATTTATAGTTATAAGATTCGTAAATGAAATAATATTCTAACTAAGGTTTTATTCTTTTAGATAATGGCAGGAAATAGGAGGAACAGTGCAAATGGTGACCGCAATGGACCATGAGTTGATGACCCTTCGATGGAATCCAGAATGGAAACCTTCATGAGAATAATGAACCAACTGACTCAAGTTATGGGAAATAACTTGAATCAAGATAAGAGACCGATCTAACCATGAAGGAAACAACTTTATGTTGAATATTTTATGCGTCAATGACCACCAACCTTCAGTGGATAGACCGACCCATTGATTTCTGAACAGTGGATCAGCTCTATCGAGAAGATCTTTTTTGTGCTCTGTTGTTCTGAATAAGAGAAGGTTATCTTGGATGTTTACCAATTATAGGGAGAAGATGATTAGTGGTGGGAACTGATTAAAAACTCAAGGCCAAGAGTGGAATTTGAAGCTATGGAGTGGGAAGAGTTCAGAGGGATATTTTTCAACAATTATTTCCCTCGATCAATGAGAACAAGAATGTAGAAGAAGTTTCTTGAGCTGAAGCAGAAGGAGAATGAATCTATGGGAAGCTACGAGATGAAATTCACAAGGATTTCATGTTACACCTCTATCTTTGTCATGGATCCAAATGGTAAGGTTGATAGATTCTTTGGTGGATTGAGGCCTCATCTGCAGAAGAATCTAGCCAACCGAGATTATGATAGCTATGAGGAGATCATGCGAAGTGCGATAAAAGTCGAACTGGAGTTTGGTGAGATGCAATGGTCTCATAAATCGAATGACAAGAAACTTTTTATGGATCCAAGCCTAGGGAGGAGCTTTGATCAGGGAAAATGAGGCAAGAAAGTGCAACGTCCCACATGTAATAAATGTGGGAAGAAGCATTCAGGGAACTGCCTGATCGGGAGCGGGAAGTGCTACAAGTGTGGAAGAGATGTCCATATCACATGGAATTGTCATAGTGAGGTGAAATCACAAATTCCAAACACTAAAAATAAGGGGAAGATGGTGTAGTCCCTACCTGATGTCCAATTCTATAAGTTTAGACAACTTGGGAACTTTTCCAATCACTGTCCAAATCCGAGGGTAGTATAGGGGAACCATCATCAGCCTCAACAAAGGCCTAGGGATCAAGGTCATGCTTTTGCTATCACGTCAGCTGATGTTGAAGCTCTGAATGATGTGGTGGCAAGTACTCTTGTTGTTCTCTCAAATCTAGCAAGTACTTTGTTTGATTTTGGTTTTACGTATTCCTTTATCTCCTCCAAGTTTTCAAAGAATTTAGAATCAACCCCCAATTTTCTAAAATTATAGTTATCAGTCAAGACTCTTGGTGGGATTATCCAAGCATTGTTAGTTTTTAGAAACTATAGTATTTACTTTAGTGAGCACAATCATATCGCAAATCTAGTAGTCAATCCCATGCTCGAATTCGACATTATACTAGGTATGGACTGGCTCTCAAAGTATAATGCTAATATCAAATGTAGAAGTAATGAAATCTCATTAGTCTTGAATGGAAAACCTACAGTTATCTTCCAAGGAGAGATATCTCAACCTAATGTTTGTCTAGAAGAACCTCCTATATCCATCTTTATGGAGTTGATCGGTGAACAAGAACAATGAAATGAGAGTTTAAGGGTAGAAAATGTCTCCATGGTCTAGGAATACATTGATGTATTTCCTGAAGAGTTACTCAGACCACCCCGAGAAAGATAGGTAGAGTTATCCATTGAACTCATTCCCAGATCCCATCAGATATCAAAGACCTCGTATAGGATGGAAAATGTGGAGATGAAAGAATTAAAGAAACAAATCCAAGATATTTTGGAGAAGGGATTTATCCGTCCAAGTGTGTCTCATTGGGCAGCACATGTTCTCTTTGTGAAGAAGAAGGATGGATCAATGAGGCTATGCATTGATTATAGAGAATTGAACATGGTCACAGTGAAGAAAAAATACCCTCCTCTAAGAATTGATGGCTTATTTGACCAACTTCGTGGGGCTCAATTCTTCTCTAAGATTGATCTTCAATCTGGTTATCATCAATGAGGGTGAAGAAAGAAGATATTCTAAAAACTACCTTCTGATCAATATATGGGAATTATGAGTTTGTTGTTATGCCCTTAGGATTGACTAATGCACCTTCTATTTTTATGGATTTTATGAATAGAGTCTTTAAGGACTACCTTGATAACTTTGTGGTAGTTTTTATTGATGATATTCTGATATATTACAAAATTTGCGAGGAGTATGAGGATCATCTAAGGGTTATTTTGCAAACTCTATGGAAGGAGAGGCTTTTTGGGAAGTTTAGAAAATGTGAATTCTGGTTGCAGCAAGTTGATTTCTGGGTGCACATTGTAACCAATAAAGGAATCACAGTTGACCTTGCAAAGACAAAAGTTGTAGAGGAGTGGCCTCGGCCTACAACAATAATTGAGATTCATAGTTTCCTTGTATTAGTGGGATATTATCGGATGTTTGTGAAAAAAAATTCATGACTTTCTAATCCATTAACCAATTTAACTAGAAAAGGGGTCCAGTTCATCTGGAAATAGGAGTGTGAGGAAAGTTTCCAAGAGCTGAAGAATAGATTGGTTACTGCATCCATGCTAACTCTGCCCTCAAGTGGAGAAGGATTTGTTATTTTTAGAGATGAATCTCTGAAAGGGATTGGGTGCGTCCTCATGAAAAATGACAAGTTCATTGCTTATGCATCTCGACAGTTGAAGACTAATGAGCCAAAATATACTACACATGATCTAAAGCTAGTTGTGGTCGTTTTTGCTCTGAAGATATGGAGGCACTATCTTTATGGGGATAAATGTGATATATACACAGACCATCAAAGTTTGAAGTATATTTTCATATAAAAGGAATTGAACATAAAACAAAGGAGATGGTTGGAACTTCTTAAAGACTATGATTGTTTAATTTATTATCATCCCAGAAGATAAAAAAAAGTTACTAATGCATTAAGAAGTAAAGACCCAGTTGTTCTGTCCATGATGAGGATTCAAAGAGATCCTTTGATCAATGACCTAGTAAATATGTACATGGGAATTATAAGGTAAGGGACATCATAAACCCTAACCCAAATGATTTCTCAACTGTCATTACTATAGAAGATCAAGAAAGCTCAGAAAGAAGATCCTTTGTTATAGAAGAAGTATGAGGCTGTGAAGGATGAGAAGTTTTTTGAGTTCAATATTGATCAAGAAGGTGTACTGAAATTTTGTACAATACTATGTGTTCCATCTATTCTGGAAATAAATAAGGAGATGATGGAGGAAGATCATAGCTCTACATTCTTTATACATCTTGGGAGTATAAAAATGTATAGAGACCTTCATGATCATTATTGGTGGGATAATATGAAAAGGGGTATTACTGACTATACTAAAAGTTTCTTGGTATGTCAGCAAGTGAAGGCAGAGCAACAACTTCCTAAAGGGGTATTGTAACCACTACCCATACCAGCATGGAAGTGGGACAATATCACAATGGACTTCATCACTGGTCTCTCAAGAACTTCCAAGGGAAATAATGCGATATGGGTTATTTTGGACCGTCTCACTAAGACTTCCCATTTTATCTCTATTCGGGAAGATTTCTCTCTTGATCAACTTACCATGATTTATGTAGAGAAAGTGGTAAGGCTTCCTGGAGTTCCACTTTTTATCGTATCTGATCATGATCCAAGGTTCACATCAAAATTATAGAGAAGACTTCAACATGCTCCGAGCACTGAATTGAATTTCAGTACGGCCTATCACCCCCAAACTGATGGAAAATCTAAAAGGACTATTCAAACACTTGAGGAAATGATGAGAACATGCTCAATGGAATTTAAAGGAGGATGGGATCAACATCTTCCTTTAGTTGATTTCTCTTACAAAAACAACTTCCACTCGAGCATTCAAATGGAACCCTATGAAGTTCTATATGGGAAACGATGTAGAACTCTTACTTGTTGGGATGAAGCTGGTGAGAGAAATATTCTTGGGCCTGATCTTGTGCAAGAGATAATGGAAAAAGTCCATGCTATCTAGCAACACATTAAGGCTTCTCATAGTCCAAATAGAGCTATGCTGACAACCATCGAAGTGACTTGGAGTTTGATGATGGTGAAAAAACTTTTCTTCGAATTTCACCTTGGAAAAGAGTCATGAGGTTTGGGAAGAAAGGGAAGCTCAGTCCTAGGTACATTGGCCCCTATGAAATCCTTGATCGCATAGGAGCAGTGGCTTATCAGCTTGTACTCCCTCCAAATCTAGCACAAGTTTATGATGTGTTCCACGTATCCCTCTTGAGGAAGTACATACCTAACCCTTCACATATATTAAATTCAGAGGTGGTACAACTGGAATGTGACCTCTCTTATGAGGAGTAGCTGGTGGAGATCTCGGATCATAGAGACAAGGTTCTACACAACAAGACTACCCACCTTGTTAAGGTGTTATGGAGGAACTATAAATATGAAGATTTCATGTGGGAACAAGATGAGTCCATGGGGTAGAAGTACCCACAACTTTTCTCTTTTGAGGGTATGAGTTAAAATTTTGGGGACGAAATTTCTTAAGGGAGAAAGAATGTAACAACCTGAACTTTTTAATAATATTTATTTCCTAAATTTGTGTGTTATTGTATACTCCTCAAAACTATATCCTTTAATTAATGAAGTGATACCGTTGGGTTTTGACTATTATATGATTGTTTTTCAATATGACCGTTGAAACTAAACTCTTAACATTGCGATTATTGTTTATAAATACAAGTAATATTGGTTAATTAATACAGAAAGAAGAGTCAATGGCCTCATCCAGTAGACTCGGGCCATACGAAGCCCATCTGTCAGAGCTTGGGAAGGAGGTTGCATCACTGGTCTTTGTTCTGGACCAAGCCCAAGCCAAACTTCAACATGTGAATCTTGAACAGAATCACATAAGGGATAAGTTTAAGCTGATATAAATCACCACTTGGGAAATGTTGTCGGAGCCTCCCCAAGATTCTCTCACCATATCACACCTTACATTTAGGTCCTATGCAGGTGTTATAAGGGGATATGTAATGAGACCTTAGACACTTTGTGTAATCCCTTGGTATAAATAAAATTGTTATTTCATAATTTTGGATTTTGGAATAGCTTTTATTAATAAATTATATGTTTAATTAAGATAAATTTGATAAATTTATTTTCGAAGTAAAAATTGTACTTTTCAAAGATTTCCCATTCATAGAGAATTATTATGGTAAAATAAACATCATTTTTGAATTTCAAATGTCAAAATTAACCTAGGCTGAATTTTTAGAATTTTTCTAAGAAGTTTCAATTTTATGAATAGTATTTTTTTGATGAATAATATTTTATGAAGTGTTTTTTGATGAATAGTATAAAAATATTTTTATTAAATAACTTTTTCTATGAAATGATTTTCAAAAATTCGTCATACATGGTTGTAATCAGGATGATAAATGTGGTTAAATAAGATCAAAATAATTTTTTGGTGAATAGTAACATACCCTTATGAATAGTAATGAATAGTAAATCAGCCAAAAAAATAGAAACTTCACCCATGAATGTATAAATACAATTTAAACATCTTAAAATTGAAAAAATGATCATAGTATAAGTTTTGGTATTTTTGAATGTCATAAATATTTTATTTACAATTTTCTAATTAATTTAAAAATTTAAAATAGAAATTTATTTTCATAAAATATAATCATAAATTGTTACTTTATTTTCTTATGGTTATATGATAATTTAATGGGACCTTGATTACTTTTTCAAGGTGTTACAAAACAAGTTATAGTTTTAGAGTTGGTTTTTTTGAATAAATAATGATTTTATTTAAAAATTAAATTAAAAATATTTAGAAAATTATTTTAATAAAATGGAGTTCATTTTTTAATTGAGATCATTGATATTAAGTTAGGGTGAATTTATGATATTTTTATAAAATGTTTTGTTTTTTAGTGAATAGTGAAAATACAGTTTTGAGTTTCGGTGTGTTTAATGACATCATTAATGATGTAATAATGATGTAATAATTCTGGTTGACTTTTTAATAGTAATATATGCTATGAGGTGTCCCAAGTGTCCAATACCATGGGAAAATACCATGTGAAAGTCCATGGTTTTTCAAAAACCACTGATGAGGTGTCCCTTGGAAATTAATAAAATATTCCCTCACTTTTTCTATAAATACCAAGTCATTATCTCATTCCTTTCATTCCAAAATCCTAATAAACGAATCTATGGTCTTTTTACCTCCCAAGGAGTCCTCCCAAGGTTCCCTCAATCCCCCCAAGGTCCCAACCTTTGAGCTTTCGAAGTCACTCTTCAAGGTAAGGGAACATTTTCACCCTCCTCTTTTAAGTCACGACTTCCTTTGTGTTATGTCTTCTAGTTTCCATATTATTATGTGCATGTATGTTCTTATATATTCTTATTAATGTCCATTTCATTTAAAAATTCTTATATACCCTTTAATATCTCATCAATTTATTTTTTGAATTTTTAAGTGACGTCGTTAGGCTGCCAAATTTTCGTAAAAGAAATCACATTTTCTCTTTTCTTTCAAGTTTCCTTTTCATGTGGTATGTCATTAAAATATCCACACCATGATCTTATTTCTATTTTATTATGTCCCTCTACTGTAAAATGATTCATTTATTGATGGTATACCATTGTCCCCTCTCTTTTTATTTTTTTCTAAAACCATGTTATATAGTCATTATGATGCAGAATTTTCGTCACAAAATCTCTCTCTTTTTCTCAAGAAATTCTCTTGTTTTATTTATGTGAATACCCAAATCTATTTTTATTACCAAGGGTATTCATCAATACATAAAATTTATCTATTTTATTCTGTAATTTACATACATATAACCCTCACTCCCTTTCTATGGGTTATAAATGACATAATGATCTTATTTTTAAGCACTTTTTAAAACATCACGATTTTGAAATGAAACCCATTTCTCTTATTCTCTATGGGTTGTTTATGAAATTTTTGATTATTATATATGTGGATCACATAAAAATAAATACATATTAAGGGTTCACCGTGATAGTGCTCCAATGCATTGGGTAAAGAATTAATCTCTAGAGATGACAAGTTTCACGATACCTTGGTGAATAACCTTGGTAATTTTTTATAAAACCTTGGGGATTAACCTTAGTGGTATGTTCATGAATGTCTAAATGAAATGTTGTAGCCATATATTCAATTTATGATTCATGTTATTTTTATTATGATATTCCTTTTATTTTATTGCTCATGTCTTTATGTTCTTCATCAAGTTCTTATTGATATCACAAGTAAACGGATTCCCTTGTTTACCCTTACTGGGCCTTCTGATCACCCTTTCCTTTGATGTATGTCTCCAGGTTATGAGATGCAGTAATTGTACTTAGGATGAAACTTTGATTAATCCTTACAAGTGGATAATGTTTAATTTTTTCATGCATATTATTCCTTATTTCCAAGACATAAGACTTTAAAGATCCTCTGTTTGTAAAATGTAATGAAAAGTTATGTATATAAAAGGTAGGATGCCATAGAAAATGACATTAATTCATAAGTCCCAAATGTTCTAGTTGCATGATGTTAACTGCACCATGTTGTGACCCTCATTTACACAATACAAATACGTGTAGGAGTGGTCTCTAATTCATAATCACAATGGATACAAATTCTATTATACTTTTCGGGTACCACTCCTTGGAAAAGACACCCCTGGTGGTCTTGAGACATCTAAATTTCTAAAAAATTACCAGGCCATAAGAAATGGATGATCAGTGTCCTGAGGAAACCTTTGTTTGACTATACAAAAAATACCCCAGAGACTCCACATAGGTTTCCCATAAAAAGGGCATGCCAAAAAAAAGAAAATTCATCCTCAGAGAGACTTTTCCTACCTTTGTATGCCTCATAGATCTCATTCCCCATATCCTACATCCACAAAATACAAACCTGGGGTCAAGAAAAATCTACCATTCATGTCTGAAAAAGTATTGGGGTATCCTTGGTCAATGCGTACTAATTGGGTCCCTCACCCTGTAAGTTATGGTCAAATATATTTGACCTAAAACATCAGTAATGACAATCTAATTTTCAAGACTTTAAACTGCCCATGAAAAGATACATGAAACTCACTAGGTTGAAAATCTACAAAGGGAACCCTGAACAAAAGTTGAGTACGAGATCTCTAAACCTACACATTGTATGGTTTAGGTAAAAATATCAAAAAATCAAAAAATCAAAAGAGACATAAAGCTTCTTAGGTTGAAACCCCACAAAGGGTGGCTTGAGAAAATGTCGAGTTATACCCACTAATCTAACATTAAATTGGGTTTAGGAAAAAATTAGGGTAATAACAAAAAAAGCAAAAAGTTTGTAGGGTTTTTCGTGTAACTCTAGTAGTAGTCAAACTCTGCTCACTAAGTCCCTCATATCAGGAAAAAATTAGATCATTATCTGATATTTCATTCAAATCAAGACCGCTTTCTACATTGGAATAGCCTCCTCTTCATCCCAATCAGAGCCCATTCTGATGGGGGGGGGGTTCTTAAAAACTTGGAAAAAAGAAATAAAATACTCCCATGAATTTGGAAAAGGAAGAAAAAATAACTAAATGAATATTTGAAGAAAAAAGGTTTAAAGGAGTGAAAATGGAAAAGGAAAGAGTTAGGACACAAAGCGTCCTTCGTAGACCGCTACTCCGCATAGCGGCCCACTTTGAAAAGGCGTCTGTGAACTAAGAAATTCAAGAAAAGGTGATGACAGTGCCAGTCCCCTGAAAATGAAATTGTTTGTGATAAGGATATGGAGAAATTTTCCTCGCATATGATGACCCCTGTGAACTGAAAAGGTTTGTGGGATCGAGGCGGTGATTATCGCCACCGCAGATGGAAACCCCATGCCCCCACTGACCAAGTCGTCTGTGGGACAAGTTTTCTCCATGGGATTCCGCAAGAGACTCTATGTAGCCCAGCGATCCAGTTCCTCTTCCCCTCTATAAAAGGATATTGAGGGGGCCAAAAAAGGGACAAAAGATGGAGCTGAGAAGAGGACTTTTGGAGAGACCGATCGATGAAGGTATGGAAGAAGAGAGCACCATAAAATATGGACTCTTTCGACAACTCTCCATAGGTATAACCCACCGCATAGCCTTAAAGGAGGAAAAATTGAATTTATTGGTGAACCAAAAACCCAAAGTCCTTTACAGATGTACTTCCTACAAAGCATGGAACAAATTGTCCCTTTACAATCTGGTATCCCGCATAGAAAATTACTATGCGGATGGAACTTTTCATTGAATAGTGAATCGATATGTAGAGGGAACTCAACATCACGTATAAAAATTATATATGGATAGAACTTGGCCCCATGTGGAAAAATGATACATGGATCAAACCTCGGTCTATATACCATCACGGTACGCAGACAACCCACTCACCCATATAGCAACACGCTATGTGGGAGGAACCCCATCCTGCATGAAGAAATGTTATGCGGAATGGGGTACCTTTGGGCATTCCACCATCCAGTTTCAATCATATCCTTCCATTTCCATCATATCATCAGTAGTCCCTCCTCAATCTAGTCCAATGGAATTAGGCCAAAGCCTCTCCCAAAACCACCACATCTGTATGATAAGACCATTGGTCACATCAACGCACCTTTTTGATTTTATATACCCATGGTAAGAAGAGTCGCGTCGGTAATCCCCACAATAAGATGACCCCCAGAATGTCCCTAAGTTTACATTCTCATGGTAACTCGGGTCCCAACCTTGGGATACTCGTGTGAACCTACCCATTCTAGGGATTAAGGGGAATCGTTGACCTTTCACTTTGACCAGTTTCAGTGATAAAAAGGATATTACAATCAAGTTTCCTTTTGACAAGTAACAATGCCCCTTCCCTTTCCCAGAACTAATTTTAGGTCACTCTACCCGAGGTAATCCTCAAGACACTATTGAGGGAAGAATCTTATCCCCAACCTCTTTCGTGGTTTCCCCTACCTCTTCCATCGTAATCCTCCTCCACTTTCACCAACAGAGAAGGAAAAGTGGATGATCCTCCAGATCTATAGCTTCTACTTATTTCTCATACTGATCATGAATCATGTGGGCTTAGAGGTTAACGATGATCATGGTATCCTCACAATTCACCCATGTAATTGAAGTACAAGAACTCTAATTCCTTCTCTAACCAGGATATGTAGGGCGCCTACCTAAGGCCCGAGATCAAAGGGGGAACCTCCTCAAAGGTTAACCCTAACCATGGTCCCCAATTCATTGAGGCCTCATTTATGGTGTAAGTCCCAACTTCAAATCAAATGGTCCTTCCTCCTAGATGTAATCCCCAATCATGCCCCCTAAATGGGAAGCTTCTATGCATAATCCCCATCATTCCAAACCGTATGAACTTTGATTCCCAACTAACTAGGATATATAGGAAACCTCCCTGAGGTTCAATCCTAATACTTCATGTACCTCATTCATTCCAACATTTTCACATCAGTTCACTCTCATCCTTGCTTCATGACGTTAAACTACACGATTAGGTCCTTATCATGTGACCTTAAAATGTGGTGTTTCTAGTTAAGTGGAATCAAACTATGTGGGTTTTTATTCTTCTCAATAGGATATGTATGAAGCCCATTTTATGGGTTTAATCCCAACATTGAAACAATTCTCATCCCCCTGGATGACGATAAACTCCAGAGCCCCTAAATACATGGCTAAACCAGCATTGTCTCAATAAATCATAAAGGAATTCCTGATTTATCCATAAAAGGGTAACATTTATGAAGAACCTTGAATACATACATATTTTTTCATTAATGGAGAACCTCATATGCATACAAACAATTTCAAACCCATGAGTATTTATGATTGATCTTGCAACCTAGAGGTAATCCATGGACACATGCTTGGGAATGAACCCAGGATTCATGAACATGTAAACATAGCTTAAATCTATAAGAGAGTCCTAGAATAGGAAATATTTCCCACCAAAATGGTGTGATCATCTTGAGTTCGCATCCTCTCGACCAATGTGAGTCCTTAAGTGCCATTGGCCAAATCATCCAACGAGCACCTGCCTTTAGAAAGTAGGTCCATGAATCATGTATAAAAGGTTTTTTGGGTGTTTATGGATCTGTGAATAAAACTGTTGGATACCATATGAGGACATTGTACCTGATGTGGATCAATTTCACAAATACTTAACCCCTTACAATCACCCATCAGGACCACAACTCCACTCAGGTCGAAACAAACATAATACAAATAATATATAGTACAAAACACTTTAAAAATGTAAACTTACCTATTTAAGATAATATTAAACACTTGAAACTGAAAAGGGATAAGTAAATACTCTAATTTATTTCTAAATCGATGTGTGGTGTGCTTGAAATTTACTTAATAAACAAATTTTAAGACTTTAATATCACAACATGTCCTATATTTCAAAAACTACTTAGTGGTGGTTGTCTAATGATTTCACATCAATCTGAGGTCGCTTTCAATGGTTTTGACCATTATAATCATGTTTTAGTGTTTTAAAACACTAAAAATGTGTTTAAAGACATCACAGGAAAATCATAATTTGAAATTATGTTTCGTCGGTTCCTATATTTCACAATTCAATCTACGATCATTTTACCCTGATTTCAGAGCAATCCAAAATTGTTTTCCTAGTTTTGACCCCTCGACACTTGTTTTAAAGGATTTTATACCTTTAATAAGTTTTTACCAAGTAATTATGACCACAACACATGTCGGATTTACGTGTACACATTCAAAAAAACTCAGTTGTGGTTATCCTATGATTTTACATCAATCTGAGGTCATTTTATATGGTTTTGACCATTCCACACACATCATTAGCATTTTAAAACACTAAAAACGTGTTTACAACCATCTCGGGAAAACCATAATTCAAAATTTCATGTCGTCAATTCCTAAATTCACAATTTAATATATGGTCAACGTCCCCTGATTTTAGGGCAATCTAATGTCGTTTGGTAGGTTTTGACCCCATTCCACTTGTTTTTAAAGCCTTTTGAACCTTTAAGAAATGTTTATATAGTAATTATGCCCACACCGCACATAGGATTGACATGTTTTTTATGTTTACACATAAAAAACAATTCATTAATGTTTTTTCCATGATTTCACATCAATCTGAGGTCATTTTCTATGGTTTTGACCATTCCACACACATTTTAGTGTTTTAAAACGCTAAAAATGCATTTATGGACATCCAGGGAAAATCGTAATTTGGAATGATATGCAGTTAATTAATACATGCCAAAAATGAATTATGAATTGTTTTCCTAAAGTATCAAAATAATCTAAATGTGTTTACTTGGTCTTGAGTATGACAGTTGTCCTTTCTACTAAAATTAATGTCAATTTTAAATAAAAAGACGCACTTGGAATCATATCAGTCACACCATGCATCGTATTGATATGTGGATGATTCCTACACATCTCAAATGACTTACGGAATTTTTTCCTAAATTATTAAAACAATATGAATGGATTTACTCTATTTTGAGTACATCACTTGTCTTTTTTACTAAAATTTCATTTTAAACTGGAAACACACCCTTTGACTCATATTGATCACATCATGTATTGGTTTGATGTGAGACCAATTCCTATATGTCACAAAAGACTTTTGAATCTATATCCTAAATTATCAAGAAAATACAAGCGTGTTTCCTTGGTTTTCAGTTAGTGTCACTTTTTGAACTAAAATATTTATTTTAAACTGATAAAGGATGCATTGAGTCATATCGGTCACATCGTGTATTGGATTGAGGTACAGTGATTCCTAAAGATAAAAAATTACTTATGTACCATTTTACAAAAGCATCAAAACAGTACTAATGCTTTTTCTCAATTTTGAGTAGGTTAGTTTTCCTATTTATTAAAATTGATGTCAATTTAAAATAAAAAGACGCACTTAGAGTCATACCAGTCACATTGTTTGTCGGATTGAGGTGTATTTGATTCATAAACATCTCAAATGACTTATGGATCGTTTTATTAAAGTATAAAAACAATACAAATTTTTTTACTTTGTTTTGATTATGTATCTTATCTTTTTTACTAAAATGTCATTTTAAATTTGAAACATGCACTTTGACTCATAATGGTCACATATTGTATCAGTTTGATGTGTGAATAATTTCTACACATAAAAAATGACTTATGAATCTATGTCCTAAATTATCAAGAAAATATGAGTGTTTTTCCTCAGTTTTTAGTGAGTGACACTTTTTGAACTAAAATGTTGATTTTAAACTAATAAAGAAAACATTGATTCATACCAAGAATGTCGTGTATCAAATTGAGGTGTGATGATTACTACACATCAGAACTAGATTATGGATCATTTTCATAATGTATCAAAATAATTCTAATGTGTTTTCTTGGTTTTGAGTAGGTCAGTTGTCCTTTTTACTAAAATTTATCTCAATTTTAAATAAAAAAACACACTTTGAGTCATACAAGTCACACCGTATGTCAGATTGAGGTGAGGATGATTCCTACATGTCTCAAATTACTTATGGATCTTTTTCCTAAAGTTTTAAAATAATACAAATGTGTTTACTCTATTTTGAGTACATCACTTTTCTTTTTTACTAAAATGTCATTTTAAACTGGAAACACCCAATTTTTCTCATACCGATCACATCATGTATCATTTTTATGTGAGACCAATTCCTATACATCAAAATTGACTTATGAACGTCCTAAATTATCAATAAAATCATATCACATTTCCTCGGTTTCCAACGAGTGACACTTTTTGAACTAAAATGTCAATTTTAGACTGATAATGGACACATTAAGTCATATCGAGCACATCGTGTATTGGATTGAGTTTTGTTTTATTCCTACACATAAAAAATTACTTATGGATCATTTTTCTAAAGTATTAAAATAATATGAATGTGTTTTCCCAGTTTTGAGTAGGCCAATTGTCCTTTTTACTAAAATTGATGTCAATTTTTAATAAAAAGATGCACTTGGAATCATACTGAGCACATCATGTATCAAATTGAGGTTTGGTTTATTTTTACACATCCAAAATGACTTATGGATCATTTTCCTAAACTATAAAAACAATCAAAATGTGTTTTCTTGGTTTTGAGTAGGTCATTTTTCTTTTTTACTAAAATTGATGTCAATTTTAAATAAAAAGACACACTTGGGATCATACCGGTCACACCGTGTGTCGGATTTAGGTGTGTGTGATCCCTATATATCTCAAATGACTTATGAATTGTTTTCATAAAGTATCAAAATAATCCGAATGAGTTTTCTCAATTTTGAGTATGGAACTTATCTTTTTTACTAAAATTTCATTTTAAACTGAAAACACGTGCTTTGACTCATACAGATCACATCATGTATCAGTTTGACGCGAGACCAATTAATACACATAAAAAATGAATTATGAATCAATTTCCAAAATTATCAAGAAAATATGATAATTTTTTCTTGGTTTTCAATGAGTGACACTTTTTAACTAAAATATCGATTTTAAACTGATAACGAACACTTTGAGTCATACCGGGAACATCATGTATCAGATTGAGGTGAGGCTGATTCCTACAAGTCAAAAATGACTTATAGATTATTTTATTAAAGTATCAAAACAATAAGAATATTTTTTCTTGATTTTGAGTGTGTTATTTGTCCTTTTTACTAAAATTAAAGTGAATTTTAAATAAAAATAATCACTTTGAGTCATATTAGTTGCACCATGTGTCGGATTGAGGTGTGGTTGATTCTTACATGTCTCAAAGTCTCAAAACAATTCTAACTACCAATGTTACCATGGTTTACATTGCCTTTATTTATTGAACTGCCAACACTACATATTGAGTCGATGTTCTTATCTGAAAAACCTTTCTGATTATTGAAAGCCAGAAGAGTAGATGGATCCATGTGCTCATTATATCATGAGAATTCACAGCAATAGGAACATAATCTTCCTATACTCTTCTAGATTACAACAATGATAAAGTTTTTTCAGCTAAGAACATCAACTCAATATACAGTATTGGTAGTTTGACAAAGAAAGGCAATAGAAATAGAAATTGTGGTAATATAGGCAGAAAAAACATTTTATCTCTTTTGTGTCTTGTTGAATATAGTTGAAAGAAAAATATGAATTCCCAAAATATCTGTGAAAAAAACTAAATATATATTCGATAAAATTTATAAGGAAATTAACTTTAAAATAGTATATAAAATGATGACAAAATTAATTATATAAGTAGTAGTAATCCACCTTTTCATGATGGTTGTATGCATTCTTGATGCATTTCCTTTTTTTCATTATCTCAGTTACAGGATTAAAGTCCAATATCTCATGAGCATGAAAAAATTCAAACAAACCACCCCAACTTGAACAAAAGAATCTACATGTATAAGAAAATAATTATTATATGAGTAATATTAAAAAGAAATAAATTAAACCTAAATACGAAAGAATATATTTTCGCAAAAAGGAAACCCATGAACATTCTAAAAGATATAAAATATGTCTTCCTAAATTTAGAGTTAGAAGATATAGTGTCTTTCTCAGTAAAGATAAAATATTTGTTCTTATATATTTACTTTTTGATTTATTTTTATTTTTATTGTGGTAACATGTTTTTACCTATATAAATTATATTTTACTAAACATATAAAATAACCCCTCTAACTAAATTTTTGTGTGTTAACCCTTAGTTTTTATGAATTTAATGTAATGCACTTTATAATCATGATAAAAGAGACATTTAAAATAAAACATTTTATATATTGGAAAACTATTTTCTGTAAAAAAATGATATTTTTACAATTATTTTTTCTTAATATTATAATGCATAGATTACTAATAAAATGTCTGTTAATATAATCATATATTTTTGTAAACATAATTATAGTGCCATTATTTTAAGTAGATCAATCTAATTTATTAGTTAAATATTATAAAACATTAATAAAATAATTCATCAAAAATAATATTTTTATCATTATTATTATCATCAGTATTAATCATAGTAATTAAACATGTGTTCCTAAAAAAAGACAATAGAATTATTACACAATATGATAATATTGATCTAAAATAAAATATACATTTTATAGATATAATTTTAATAGGTGAATAAAACTAATTTTTTAATTTAATCGACTAAATTAGTATTTTGATTAAAATAATATATATGCTTAAAAAAATATATACAAGTGTTTTATAAATACAATAAAGTATATTTTTTGATTTATTATATATATATTTTTTATAATATAAAAAGGCTTCAAAAAAATTAATCCATTCTTCGATTATAGTTATGTAATGAAAGTACATGTTTTTGAAAAATTGGTATTTTCCACTATTTAGCTAGAAAATATATATAATAATAAATAAATAAATAAGTATTAGATAAAATTTATAAGGAAATTAACTTACAAATAGTCGATAAAATGATGACAAAATTAATTAAATAAGTAGTAATAATTCAAATTTTCATGATGGTTGTATGCATTCTTGATGCATTTCCTTTTTTTCATTATCTGAGTTGCAGGCTCGGAGTCCAATCTCTCATGAGCCTAAGAAGATTCGAACAAACCACCCCAACTCGAACAAAAGAATCTACTTGTATAAGAAAACAATTATTATATGAGTAATACTAAAAATAAATAAATTAAACATAGATATGAAACAATACATTTCAGCACAAAGGAAACCCATGAACATTCTAAAAGATATCAAATATGTATTCCTAAATTGAGAGTTGGAAGATAAAGTTTCTTTCTCAGTAAAGATAAAATTATTTGTTCTTATATATTTACTTTTTACTTTTTTTATTATTACTATTGTAACACGCTTTTACCTATATAAACTATGTTTTACTAAACATATAAAATAACCCCTATGACTAATTTTTTGTGTGTTAATCCTTCATTTTTATGAATTTAATGTAATTAAATTTATAGTGATGATAAAATTTACATTTAAAATAAAACATTTTATATATTGGAAAACTATTTTCTATATAAAAATGATATTTTTAATATTATTTTTTCTTAATATTATAATGCATTGATTACCAATAAAATGTTTGTTAATATAATCATATATGTTTTTAAACAAAATTGTAATGTCATTATTTTTAATAGATCAATCTAATTTATTAGTTAAATATTACAAAACATTAATAAAACAATTCATCAAAAATAATATTTTTATCATTATCATGGCCATCAACATTAATCATAAAAATTATGCATTTATTCCCAAAAAAACATGAGAATTATTACATGATATGATAATATTGATCTAAAATAAAATGTACATTTTATGGATATAATTTAAATAGGTGAAGAAAACTAATTTTTTAATTTAATTGACTAAATCAGTATTTTGATTAAAATATTACATATGATTGAAAAATTATATAAAAGTATTTTATAAATACAAAAAAGTTTTTTTGATTTATTATATATATATATTTATAGTATAAAAAGGATTAAAAAAAATTAATCCATTCTTCCATTATAATAATGTAATGAAAGTAAGTGTTTAAGAAAAAAATGGTATTTTTTCACTATTTAGCTACAAAACAATTATTTATGAAAATTATGAAAAAATTATTAATAAGATAATATTTATATATTAGAATAAAAAAATGATGTTTATTTTATAAAATTAAAATTAATAATATTTATAATAAAAAATTATATATATAATGAAATTTTTTTTTGTGGGAAAATTACTGTTACAAAAATATTCAACTCTATATGAGCTCACGGTATGCCATGCATACCCAAACTATTCAACTCTATATATCTAGAATGGATAACACACCCCCTTATACCACTATATAGAATGCACCCTAGAGAACACCATCTGTTTAGACTATACATCATGATTATATTTCCAATTTTAAAGCTTCCATAGATTCATTAGAAAAATTATGATGAAATAATGATGAATTATAATTAATATGAAATGGATAAATTATATTGGCCCTCAAATATTCCCAATTTATTATTTATGTAATTTTATAATCATCTTTTTTCTATATTATATGGAAGCATATATAAAATGATATCTATCTGATTAATCCAGGGAATGAATAGCCTATAAGTTTGATAACCAAGGCCATACCTGCAACACCTTTAACCCATATACCCTATTCTGTATATAAATAAACTCCCTATAAGGTATTTTTCTAGGAGAAACTACAAAAGAACACAACTAAAATTACCTATTCATTAACTAATAAAGTGTAATATAATACCATGTATACATAAAATCAGAACTATAGAGAGAAATTAAAGAAAATAACCCCCTTGAGGAATAATAGATTTATGGTGATTATGGGGAGGATGATGCAACCTTTAAAAGGTTTTCTTCATTTCCACCAAGGAGGGGATCCAAGCTGGGGAGAGGGAGGTTGTGGGGATCCGCTTCACCATCGAGTAGTGGAACTGTGCCAGGGAGAGGGAGGTCAGAGGTGGGGTCTACATCACCACCGAGGAGGGGAACTAAGAGGGGGGTCGCGGGTTCGGGGTTTCCACTAAGGACGGAGGTAGGTCGGGGGGTGGGGGGAAGTGGGTCACCGATGAGGTGATAGGGTCAGGGTCTCCACTGAGGAGGGGAGGGGAGGAGGTCATGGGAGGGGGATAGGGGGTTGGGGTCGTGCAGAGAGAGGGGAAGGGGGAGGAATTAGGGATTTTTTATAACATTTAGTAGCGGTTTCAATTGAACCGCTGCTAATTTTTAAAATAAAAAATATATAACAGTAGTTTGACTAGACCATCACTATATTATATTTTTTTAATAGGATTTATTTCACGGAAGTTACTAAAACTTCCACTAAGAAATGTTTTTTTTTAGTGTATTAACCCTTTTGAAATTTACCACAATATCAAAGTTTTCTACCCTTTAAGAGTCAAGAATGTTACCATAAAAGTAAAAATGACCCATAAATGGAGCATGGTTGATATTTTCAGCCATATCTCATTCAATTTAATGAATATAATATTTTTATGAATTTTAAATCATTTAATAAAATATTATTTAGTATAAAATAACATTAATGTCATTTTTTGAACTAATCATTTAATTTGACTTTTAAAAATAAAATGACAACAAATGAATTAAAATATAAACCTTTCGAACATCAATAATATTTTGTATTTATCTATAAAATTCACGGTACATTATAAATCACTCAAACAAAATTAATTATAGGTTTTTTAAAATCATTTACTTTATTTTTCTACAGCTTTCACTAGCATTGTGTCAGCATTACATAAGAATTTGAGTTAATTTGTAACGACCCGGACCCGAACAGCCACTCGAACAGTGCTAAATGGGTCGGATGTTACTACCTTAGGCACACCTCCCCAAACGCCAAAGGATGTCGACTAGCAGCGAGGGTTTTATAGGTATAGTGGGGAGGTTATACCCTCTTAGAGGATAATAAGGGTACTAGTTCGAGAATAATAATAAAGATACAGTAGAATCAACGACTCAGTAGACTCGAACCAGACCCACAGAGAAGAAGCACATTCAATATCTATAAACAGCAGAAGCAATAAATATAACAACCACAACGGAAAGTAAACACAACAGCATGTTGATCACTTGTAACTACTACTGAACAACAAACATGCATCCAAAGCAGGTCATACATATCTATATATATAGGGTGCTTCTAGCTAACCAACTGTAGCTACATAGCAAGTAAACATGCTGATACAAGAAAGAAAGAAAAACATAAGTAAACTCCATCTAGGTAAGACCTCAAGGTCCATACCATCTCTAAGTAATAGCTAATGTAGTCCAGCTCCTGAAGGTGAGCTCTTTCCTACACGTAAATCCATAAAGTCTGCACGCATCCCGAAGGGCCCATGCAGGGTGTGAGACGAATCTCAGTAGGATACCACCCAATGGTGCATACCTAATATAAGTGTTTAAATAGGTATGCAATATAAGGAAAATAGTAAACAGTATGATGCAAAAATGAACATAAACTCTACTGGTGCTCAACGGCCACCATGAAGTGTCACCTGCTTCGGCCAACACTGGAATCTCTGTCATGTAACCCGAAACCATGTGCCCCCTGACACCATGTGTCTCAAGTACCGACGTCCCAAAGGCACGCCCAAGAGTAGTAACCCGGAGAAACAGCGATGTCTGTCCTCAAATAAGTAATTGAAGGGACAGCGATGTCTACCCTCAATAATGTAACCAGAGGAACAGCGATGTCTTCCCTCAAATAAAGTACCCGGGTGACAGGGATGTCTGCCCTCAAACAACGGTGAGCCTCTGCCCCCAACCCAATAGCCTAAATGTTATCCCCTGAAGGCTCCTTACCTTATACTTGGCTTCCTACGATAAGCACCCTCAACCACTAGTACCTAAACCACAACTAACGGGGGCCTCTACCCACATGAGTGGTCAAAACCACCTCATCATGGATTCTCTCTGTGTGCACACTACTAAAAGTTCCGAGTGAGCAGTAATCACCAAAAATAGTACCCAAGCCACAACGTCTCTGACACCTCGTGTCCCTGTGACCATGTCGCTCAAGTCTGACAGCCTCGCCATCCAAGTAAATCGGGCCATGCCCAACCTGACAGTCACCCTGCCTCAAGCTGATGTCCATGACGCCCAATCTCATGGTTAGAACCACCCAATGTAACCCGGGCCAAGCCCAACCTATGATCAGCATCACTCAAGAATATTCGGTCCATGCCCAATACAACCCAGAGGTTCCAGCATATGCAATTCAGTAATTACATATATAAAACATTCAAACAAACACATAACAGGCACAACAATCTAAACAATTGAATTTCACTAGCCCAATGGTTATCAAACAATAGCATTGAGGTCTTAATGCCTCTAAAAATTCATATCAAGGTTTAATAAACTAAACTCAATAGTCTAAAACAACACAATTCAATTATAACCATTTTGGCATCCCCCAGCCAAAATGCCCCGATGAGCATTGGCCCCTCGCCCAGCCCCACTCAAGAAAAATAGGTAACAGGGCATACCCAAAGGCATCCCATAGGTCAATTATCAATTAAACAAGTAATAGCAGGTAAATCAGGGTCTCACTCAAAATACCCGAAAATGCGCCATAGGCCGCACCACCCAAAAGTCTTCAAAAACACAAAAGAATGTATGCACCACCTACCTGAGACTCTTACGAAGATACTCCTCCGATAACAACCTCCAATTAGGTCTAAAACACGGTAGAAATACAAAATAATCAAAACCACTCAAACCCCAATAACTCTTTCTAGAACAGAAATCAAGAAAAATGGCTCAAGAGGAATCAAGGCCTTACCGAGGGAGTTCCAACGGATCAAACATGTTTAAAACGGAGTTTGGACGAATGATCCAGAGCAAAAACAAGGTTTGGCCTGCTCTCCTCGCTCAAACTCGTCGAAGGGTTTGGGTTCTACCTCAATATGAGGATACTGCCCGTTTTAGCGAAAAAGAAACTACATGGTGTGTACTTTAAGTACACGGTGTGTATCATTTTACTGTTCATATAATGGCTGAAATTCCACCCTATACTTGCTGACTAACTACACGCCGTGTACCTAGGGGTACAGGGTGTGTAATTCTTCACCCGGACGACATCCCCAACATGCCATGTATTTCCCCATACACCACCCCTCTACACGGTGTGTATAAATAGTACACGACGTGTGCTGGCTAAAAACATTCCACCCAACCAACAGGCCTACACGCCATGTATGGCCTCCACACGGTCAAGGGTACACGGCGTGTCTATAACTACACGCCATGTAGTTAGAAATTCCTACACGGTCATCACACGAAATGTACTCGACGAGCACACGGCCGGTACTCACCCAACTTATACACGACATGTACTATAGAGTACATGTCATGTAGTCTGGAAATTTCCAGAACATCCCAGATTTTCCCAGTTCTCTCAGGGACAAGTCAAAAATTCAAACAGGGTCAGGTTTTTTTACATGTTCTAAATATCCGGGTTCTTACAATATCCCCACCTTAACATAGCTCATCCTCAAGCTATCAAACAAAACTCAGAGACGGAACCGAACATACCACCCCGATCAAAGTAACTAGGACTTCTCCGGTCTCCAAGGTCTGGCTAAATTCCTCAAGGGCTCCCCACCTTAGGAATTTCCTAACTCGGTCTCAACCCTACAAAATTCAACAATGCAAGGGTTCACTAACCTATTTTCAGACTCATGGTCCTCTCATGACGCATCGTCACCCTTGTGCCTCATTGGTGATCCCATGTTGTTTCTGACACCCAACGTATCTAGCACCACATCGGTGTCTGCCTCATGAGGTCCTGCATCTCATAGATGCTCAAAATAAAACCTGATGCCATGCACCTCAAGTAACCTGCATTCCTGATGCTTCGATGCCCAAGTCACCTCAAGTAACCTGCATCCTCGATGCCCCGATTCCCACGGCACCTCAAGTAACCTGCATCCTCGATGCCCCTAATGCTACGCATCTCATACATATATATATAAACATATCCTACAATCGATATGGTGTCAATCCCACTGACCAACATCTAGTTAGTCCACATAGTTCATGTGCATCATGTTCACTCAAAACGGACATGCCTCTACAGGTCATGCCAAAAGAGAATAAGGAAATCACAGCCACACCCGTGGTGTACCTCTAACCATCGTCGGCTCTCCAGCCTGCTCATCCTCTGGCAGCTCCACAGCGTGCACCTTCCCTGAAGTATGGCTACCTGATGCCTGACCTCCTTCTGGTGCTGCTCCAGCCACTGGTCATTGACCCCTCAGCTGGGTCCCGCTGTCTCTATCACGTCCTCCACGTGCAGCTGAACCTCAGCTACCCTCTCCTGGTATCGAACCTAAACCAACTCTAGATGCCACCGTCTGTCCTAGTCCCTGACTACCGGCTATCTGAGAAGGCTTCCTACAGAACCTCTCCAGATGCCCGACCTTCCCACATGCCTAGAACTCCTTCAGAGGCCTGTCGCACTGAGTCCAAACATATCTTGGTTGTCCACACTGAAAGAAAACCACTGAAGAACTGCTACGAGGTGGTCTAGCTGAGTCCTTAGCCTGACTGCCCTGTTGTAACTCATCCCGTCCTCGCTTCCTGCTATCCAAACCGTCACCTAAAATCATCCCCCGACCAACCTGGGGCCTATCCATCTGGTTTCCCTATGCTATGAGCACCTGATTCACCACCTCTGAGAATGAACCCAGCCTGAATCTAGTCACCTGGATTCGGATGGTGTGTCGTAATCCATCCTCGAAGCGCCTCACCCTTGTCACGTCATCACTAACCATACCAAGTGCAAAGCGAGACAGCTCAGTAAAAGTAGTTGCATAGTCCATGACAGACATGTCTCCCTGCTGAAGGCTCAAGAACTCCTGATCTCTCTCATCCCTTAGTGTCTATGGGTAAAAGTGCTTGAAAAAACTATCCTCGAAGTCTTTCCATGCTAGTCCTTCGTGCCTACGAGCCTGAACCTGCACATCCCACTAACGCTTCTCCGGTCCCCGCAGCATGTACATTGCCAGCTTGACCCTCTACCCTAGAGGCATATCAAGCTGCTTGAAGATCATCTGCATGCTCTCTATCCAATTCTCAACCTCCTGTCGACCACCCTCACCCGGAAAAAGCGGCGGGTGTTGCGACTAGAACTCATGCGTCAGATATGCCATAGAATGCTTTGTACCCTGTGTGCCTCTGTCGATCCCCTAAAAGACACGTACCAAGCTAGCTCGGAGCTGCTCATCGATCCATGGTCTGAACGCTGTCAAACTCGGTTACTGCCCTGCCTGCACTGGATCCTAAACCTGATCCTATCCTTGAGCCTGTACCTGCGGCTCCTACTCTACCTACACTGGATCCTGAACCTAATCCTGCGACATTGTACCATCTCCCAGCTGACGCTCCATCTGAGTCATATAAGAGGAACCCACTGAATACCATAAATGGTCAGACAACCCATATATACATATATAACAATATATATTCAACGCAGATAATGAAAACAGTAAAAGGAAACTCATAACTACTACCCTTACTCTCCCCTACCGCAACCCATGCCCATGGTATCCCAGCCTCATGGCCTCTTTACCCACCCTTAACAAAGCCAAGTATCAAAATTACCGCAATCCATGCCCATCCTGACAACTAACGTTACCTCAAACCGACGATCGAGTCACCCAATCCTGGTGATCAAAATCACCTCAACCATAGTACCTGCCTACTCTCATAAGAGCCAGACCCAAACACCCTGCAATTCTACAATTATACAAGGCATGTCAATTGATATTTTTCACATGGTATTATCACATCATAAATCATACGTGTAGTTATGAAATTGAAATACCCTAAAATGTGCCTATCAAAATCCAAGCAACCAAGCCTTGCCATACCAGGCCAAGGTTGAATTCTCCCTCACCATACTAGGTCAAGGGTTACACATCACAATCAATAACAGCACACACCAAGTGATCCACCGAGGTGGAAATCATATAAACTGTCATCTGAGCAAAAACAAACAGCAATTATCACCCATGGAAACTTTGTCCATCACTCGTACCTGGGGTTGCAGGCACCCAAGAACAAGCTAGAAACCCAGTTCCAGTAACAACCTATCTTCAGTATACCATATCCCAAATAGTAAAACTATCATAAATAAAAAAGGTAAGTCTCAATATCATTAGTATCCAGCAAGACACTGCTACTAAATCCCTATCAAGAACTCCTCTAATACTACTTTGTAACGACTCGGACCCAAACAGCCACCCGAACAGTGCTAAATGGGTCGGGTGTTACTACCTTAGGTGCACCTCCCTGAACGTCAAAGGCTACCGACTAGCAGTGAGGGTTTTATAGGTATAGTGGGGAGGTTATACCCTCTTAGAGGATAACAAGGGTACTAGTCCGAGAATAATAATAAAGATGTAGCAGAATCAACGACTCAGCAGACTCGAACCAAACCCACAAAGCGGAAGCACATTCAATATCGATAAATAGTGGAATCAATAAATATAACGACCACAATGGAAAGTAAACACAACAACATGTTGATCACTTGTAACTACTACTGAAGAACAAACATGCATCCAAATCAGGTCATACATATCTATATATATAGGGTGTTGCTAGCTAACCAACTGTAGCTACATAGCAAGTAAACATGCTGATACAGGAAAGAAAGAAAAACATAAGTAAACTCTAGATAGGTAAGACCTCAAGGTCCATACCATCTCCAAGAAATAGCTAATACAGTATATCTTCTGAATCTTACCTCTTTCCTGCACGTAAATCCATAAAGTATACATGCATCTCGAAGGGCCTGTGCAGGGTGTGAGACGAATCTCAATAGGATACCACCCAACGGTGCGTACCTAATATAAGTGTTTAAGAAGGCATGAAATATAAGGAAAATAGTAAACAGTGCGATGCACAAATGAACATAAACTCCATTGGTGCTCAGTGGCCACCATGAAGTGTCACCTGCTTCGGCCAACACCGGAATCTTTGTCATGTAACCCAGCACCATGTGCCCCCTCACACCATGTGTCTCAAGTACCGACGTCCCGAAGGCACTCCCAACAGTAGTAACCTGGAGGAACAACGATGTTTGTCCTCAAATAAGTAATTGGAGGGACAACGATGTCTGCCCTCAATAATGTAACCAGAGGAAAAATGATGTCTTCCCTCAAATAAAGTACACGGAGGGACAACGATGTCTACCCTCAAATAACGGAGAGCCTTTGCCCCCAACCCGATAGCCAAAATTCTATCCCCTGAAGGCTCCTCACCTTCTACGTGGATTCCTATGGCAAGCACCTCCAACCAATGGTACCTAAACCGAAACTAATGGGGGACTATACCCACACAAGTGGTCAAAACCACCTCATCACAGAGTATCTCTGTGTGCACACTACTCAAAGTTCCAAGTGAGAAGTAATCACCAAAAATAGTACCCAAGCCACAACGTCTCTAACACCTCATGTCCCTACGACCATGCCTCTCAAGTCCAACAGCCTCACCATCCAAGTAAATCAGGCCATGCCCAACCTGATAGTCACCCTGCCTCAAGCCGGCGTCCATGACGCCCAATCCTGTGGTTAAAACCACCAAATGTAACCCGGGTCAAGCCCAACTTGTGATCAGCATCACTCAAGAATATTCAGGCCATGCCCAACACAACCCAGAGGTTCCAACATATGCAATTTAGCAATTACATATATAACACATTCAAACAAACACATAACAGGCACAACAATCTAAACAGTTGAATTACTTTAGCCCAACGATTATCAAATAATAGCACTGAGGTCTTAATGCCTCTAACAATTCATATCAAGGTTTAATAAACTAAACTCAACAGTCTAAAACAACACAATTCAACTATAACCATTTTGGCATCCCCCGACCAAAATTCCCCAATGAGCATCGGCCCCTCGCCTGGTACTGCTCAAGCAAAATAGGTAACAGGCATACCCAAAGGCATCCCATAGGTCAATTATCAATTAAACAGGTAATAGCAGGTAAAGACGGGTCTCACTCAAAATACCTAAAAACGCACCATAGGTCGCGCCACCCAAAAGTCTACAAAAACACAAAAGAAGGTATGCACCACCTACCTGAGACTAATATGAAGATACTTCTCCGATAACAACCTCCAATTAGGTCTAAAACGCGGTAGATCTACAAAAGAATAAAAACTGCTCAAACCCCAATAACTCGTTCTAGAACAGAAATCAAGAAAAACATATCAAGAGGAATCAAGACCTTACCGAGGGGGTTCCAATGGATCAAATGGTGTTCGAAACGAAGTTTGGATGGATGATCCAGAGCAAAAACAAGGTTCTGTTGGCTCTCCCCGCTCAAACCCGTCGAAGGGTTTGGGCTCTGCCTAAATACGAGGATACTACTCATTTTAGCAAAAAAAAGAAACTACACAGTGTGTAATTTATGTACACAGTGTGTATCATTTTACTATTCAAATGACGGCTGAAATTCCGTTTTAGACTTTCTGACTTACTACACGGCGTGTACCTAGGGGTGCACGGCGTGTAATTCTTCACCCGTACGACATCCCCAACATGCCATGTATTTCCCCATACACGACCCCTCTACACAGCATGTACAAATAGTATACGACGTGTCCTAGATAAAAACATTCCACCCAAAAAAATAGTCATACACGCCATGTATGCCCTCCACATGGTCAAGGGTACACGGCGTGTCTATAACTACACGCCGTGTAGTTAGAAATTCTTACACGATCATCACACGACATGTACTCGGTGAGAACACAGCTGGTACTCGCCTAACTTATACACGGAGTGTACTATAGAGTACATGGCGTGTAGTTTCGAAATTTCTATAACATCCCATATTTTCCCAGTTCTCTCAGGGACAAGTCAAAAATTCAAACAGGGTCGGGTTTTTTACCCGTTCTAAAAATCTGGGTTCTTACATAATTATTTCATCACAAAAATTTTAAAAATAAATTAACATTAATATTTCAAATAAAGTTTTAAAAACAAACATAATTTTATATTATCTCTATAAAAAATTATTATAGATATTAAAAGCAAGAAAGTGGCATTTTTTACTTTATGTTTTACTTAAATGTTATAAAGGTCAAAATCAAATCAAAATGGAACTAAATCGCCACAAATTAAAATAAAAGATGTGATAGGGTCTAAATAAACTCATCCAATCACATTTGGGTATGTTTTTGATGCATTTTAAGCATTATATTTTAGATAAACCACTTCAAACCCATTTTAACCTTAATCTCAAAAATTTAACTTATTTACCATGATAACTTAATTAAATGACCAAAAATAAAAGAGGCCTTATAAAAATATTTTAAATGAGGATTAAAATTTTTGAATCCATTTTATCATATTTAATTTCTATAGGGGTAGAAATTTTTTTTAATATAAGAATGAAAAATTCATGAAAAACAGTTTTTAGGAAAATATCTGATTTAAGAGTAAAAATAATTTTACCTTGAAATAAAGTAATAAATTGATTTAAATGAATTTTTTTGGTTAAATAACAAAAATATGAAGGTTTTTATACTTTTTTATCAATCCAAAACCTAATGGTATCTTCCAACCATTCCATTGAATGAAAAGATTCAAAAATAGTTTTTAATTTGAATAAAATATAATCTATCTTTCACAAAAGTCAAGTTTGGGTTCCCAAATTCAAAATAGTGATCTAAAATAAATTATTTAACTCATTAAGAATACATTTGGTCGAAACACACTCATTAAATAGGATAAATTCATGTGTTAGAGATGTTTTAATGTTTTACCCTATAGTTTTAACCCAATTTTACCTCTTTTGTTAAGGTGACAAATATTTATTATTATTACTATTCATAATGACCAAAAATTAAGTTGACCGTATTAAATTATTATAATTGTGATGATTCCAAATATTAGATCCATTTTATCAAATTAAATTTATATAAGTGGTAGAAATTACTTTAAGATAATAACACAAAACGCAACGAAAACTTGCTTTTTTAGAAAAATGCATTTTTAAGTCCAAAAATGAACTTATACCAAAATAAGGTATAATGATAATTAAAATTTAATTAATTAGATTATTTATAACTAAAGGACTATTATATTAATTTATTATTAAATTCAAAGTATTGTGGGGATTTTTCAATTAAAATAAATGACAATTTTACAAAAATCAGCATTTTTCATGATTCACTAAAAATCAATCTTTTATAAAAATCCAAAAATTTCACCAAAAGTTAATTTTGATATTATTAATAAAAAATGATATCAATTATTTCAAATATAATTTGTAAAATCTGTGGAAAATAATTATATTATTCATGCACAAAAGGCCACAATAAAATGACTTTACTAAGAAAATGAGTACTTATTTATTATACATTAATCAATGCATTTGAATTATATAAAACCTTTATACATATTTTTAATAATGTAGTTATTATTATTCATACTTATAATTTTAATGTTTATATTATAACTGTAACATTTAAATAATAATATTTTAATAATATATCACAGTTCATTTAAACTCAGTGTTGTGTGTAACACAAGCTATCAAAGAAATTAAATTTATTTAAATATAAATATAACATAAAATATTGGGGTGCTACATTCTACCCCCATTAAATAATTTTTTCCCTTGTAATTTTATCTCAGTTATAAAAGGTTTAACCTTTGTTGAAAAATCACATCGTACGTAGGGATAATAAAACTTCTTTTGAAAAGGGAAAGTGAGAAATATTAAGGTTTTCTAAAATATCACATATTCAGGTTCCCATATAATGGGAACATTATCGAGAAGTAAAAATATAATCATATTGTAGAAAACTAATGTCCAAGGAATAATAGCGAATGAAAGAGAACATTTTCATGTAAAAGTTAATAACCACAAAACCATAAATTATTGAGGGGTGAAAAGACTGTCAATCCATCAGAAATGAAGGTAAAAGAATAACATTTTTATTTCAAGATCATTTTCCTATATTATTTTATACATCATATACTAATTCCTAAATCCTTAAAAAATCAGAAATATTTCAAATCCAAACATGAGTATAACAACCATGTTTACAACTAGGGAATAATTGTTCATTTTAATTGAAACCTCTCAATATATTATAACCAGATTCCTACTATGTGTATTGATTGATAATTCTTTCCATAGAGTATCAAAGGGTGATTCTATATCCATGAAAAATAGAATAGAGCATTGTTTCCCTCTGGAATTGGGGATGACCTCATTGATTTAAGGTTCAAACATTCCAATCAGTTTCTAACGGGTTTGTTCATAGAACCGGAAAAATCCAATGATTCCATATCCATTTTGACCTACTTTCCAAAGGTAGGCACTCATTAGTTGTGAACGGATGAGACTTTGGAATTTTCATTGGTCAAGAGGATGGGAGGTCGGACTCATCACACCTTTTTTAGGGGAATTATTGTCTACTCTGGGACTCTCTTTATAGATTTAAGTTATGTTTGTGAATCCTTATTAAATTACCAAGTATAAAATGATATTTCCTTTAGATCTGACAATCAATGATTAATATGTAGGAAATTTAGAAAATCTTTTATATGTATTCGAGGTTCTTCATCAATAGAGAATCATCTATATTTGTTAGAGATTCTTAGTCAATGGTATCCTTTAATACATTATATAGATATCTCTTGGTCATTATGATGACCATTCTGGTTTTAAATCCACTCAGTGGGGCACTTGAAGTTTATTGTCATTCAGAAAGACATGGATTATTTCAGAGTTGGGATCGTACCCGCAGATGAGCTACCTACGTATCCTTTATTTAGAAAAGGAATCAGAACCCACATAGTTCGAGTAAGGAAATATGATGTTTATGTATGATTGATGGATCAAAGAAAGCGGTCATAATTACTTTTACACTCTAAGCTCACGTGAGTCATGCTCGGTGTGAGAAACAAGAGGTATTGGTAAAACCAAACAATTGGCCATGAAAGATGCAATCATAATAAATGATGTGGGGCTTATGTATGTATGACTGCCCAAAATAGATGAAGATTAAGATTTACTTCAGGGAAGAAATCCAGGAACAGGGCCTATAAAGGCATATGTATTTTATGGAGATTTAGATACTCTAATATTGGGGCTTACTCCTAAGGAAGATGCCCATGTTATTAGGGGACTTATGATTGGGTTTTACTCTTGAGAAGGAAGCCCATATCAAAAGTAAATTAAGACTGGTTAAGAGAAATTGAGACTGGGGCTTACTCCTGAGAAGGAGGCCCAGGTTAAGGGACTTGGAGCTTACTCCTAAGTAGGATGCCCATATTTGTAGACTTTGAGACTGGGGCTTATTCTTGAAGAGGAAGCCCAGATTAAGAGAACCATGGTTGGGGCTTACTCCTGAGGAGGATTCCCATATTTGGGAACTTGGAGACTGGGGCTTACTCCTGAAAAAAGAAGCCCAGGTTAAATGAATTATGGCTGGGGATTACTCCTGAAAATGAAGCCCAAATTAATGAGGACTTGGGGCTTACTCCTAAGGGGGATGCCCAAATTAATGAGAATTTGGACTGGGGGTTACTCCTGAAAAGGAGGCCCAGACTGAGGATTCTCTCACCTTAAAAGATGAGGTTGAATGAATGAATTCTCTAACTTTAGTGATGTAAATATGTGTAAATCACTAGGTTTTGAGTGATGTTCCACAGAATTCCTTTCAAATAAGGAAACCAACAAGGAAAATCATGCCATAAATGGATTTGGATAGAGTTCTGAAGGCTTAATCCTAAAGAGGAGAGGTGGACAGGTGTAAGAGAGGTGAAATGGGCAGGAAGGGCACCCAAAAATAGAAGGGTGTGCAAGTCCTGGGGGGTTCACAAAATTACTACATGGGCATGAAAGTCTTGGTCGCGCAAGTATACTTGCGCGACACCTATATACTTGGGTGATGGTTAACCAGTAGGGTAATACTTGGGTGATCCTTGACCAAAGCCTATATAATTATCCCGAGGTACTTCCAAAAGAGTGGCGTGCAAGTTTCAATGAGTAGGTAAGGAGGCGCGCAAGTGTGTCCATTTCCCTTAAGGGTAAAACACTTAGGCGCGCAAGTGTTAGTGAATTCTAACACTTATACCTTATTCCTCTTGTTTATACCTTCAATTCTAGGTAAAGAATTACCTTAAAAGTGTTCGTAAGACTTAAAGAAGAGACTTGGGAATTCAGAGCTCTGTATCTGAATTTTGGAAAAAATCCTCTTCAAATGGGGGGCCCATCGGGGGTATTTATAGTCTGGAGAAGACCCTGGGTGATTTTCAAAGAGGGTGCGCAAGTCACCTGCGCGACCACTAGGCGGCACGCAAGTGTACTTGCGCGACCATGCTTGAACTTGCACGACCTATGGGCAATGTTCTCCTTGTTCATCCCTTTCTCTTTTTTTGATGTTTATTCAAAGGATGAATCTTCTTTGTTTGAGGTATTTCCCTTTTCATTTCGTTTAGACTCTGTGACGAAAAAGGAGTGTCAACAAAAGTCCCCCTCAAATTTGGATCCAAAAAGGAATGAGGATTTGACTATGAGGAAAATGAGAAACAAAAAGGAAATTAGGGCGCGCAGGGTATGGCGCGCAAATGGTCTTCGGGCACGCAGGGTCTGGTGTGCAGGGGTACGGCCTTGTCTATAAATAGATGTTCTCACTTTGCACAAAGCACCCGGATATCTCTTGTTTTTTTGCTCTCGGTGTACAATTTGGACTCCCGGATTTCGCTCGTCCGCGCTTCTTGTTTTTTGCGTCGCACTTATGTTGAGTTATTTGGACTTGCGTGGTGATACATGTGCGCCCAATACTTATGTGACCGAAGGAGACTTGAGCGTTAACTATGGGACTTGCACGCCTAAATGCCTTAGCCAATTTTTCAAATTCCTTAAAAATTTTATGAAAAATTAACTTACTTTAAGAGTTAATTATTCAACTTTTGTGCAGATCCAATGGCTCCCAAGAGAATCGGAACGGCTGATGAACTGGTAAGAAAAATAATTGATGATATGATGGACATCGTTGGACATGATTACTATTACACCTGCGAAAGTACTCTCCCAGAATTAGCCAAGTACTTGAAGAAGCATCATATTAATTTCCCACACAACATCTATCTGCCTCTATATGGCCATGGTCATCTGCAAGATGTCAATATTCCAGAGGAAAATAACTATCTCCCGCATTCCTGGTTTCAGTCATATACCAAATTGTTTTCAGCAAATGTCTTAATCGCAGGAACATTTTCTAATACTGGAACAGTAAAGAAAGCCTATATAATGCATCATAGCTCGTGTGCACCAGATCTGAAACCTCACAAACCTTAGCTGAAACCACATTGTTATCCCTAAATATTTTGAAATTCTCAGTTGGATCAATCCAAAGGCTAGAAGGAGAAATGGGAATTCTGTTCTGGAGGAGGGGTGAAGCCAACTTGGATGTGGGCTTATTGGGTGCGACAAACTTGTGAAGAGTTTGTCGAGGATCTGAAGGGAGCTGAAATTTATGAAGCCGTCTGGGCTAGGCAGATGTATGTTTATAGGAATGATAATTTTTCACCGGAGTTACTTAGCCGCTGGAGCCCAGAAACTAATTCTTTCCATCTGACCCATGGAGAAGTAGGCATTAGTTTTTGGGATGTCTACAAAATCTCAGGGGTTCCAATTTTGGGTGATATGTATGACGAATTCATCCCTCCAAAGGCAACCTTGAATGATCTGGAGAAGAATCTAGATTTGGTTCGAGGGTTATTGAAGATTTATCATAAGCTCAAAATATCAAAGACTTCAAAGACTCATTCTATAAGGGATATTCATCCAGAGGAATGGATGGATGTGTTTCTCAAGAAGAAGAGGCAAAAGGGTCCCACCTGTACTCGTCTTACTAGCTGCCCTAGAGAAGATAAGAGAGGTGCTCCTGGAACATTCCGGCAGACTCTGGAAGAAGGAGAGTTTAATAAATGGGGGTATGAAGTGAATCATAAAATCCTAGAGAAGACCCATCTAGAAGGATTTTTAGCCTTATGGATCAGTGTCTATCTTTTGCCAGTCAGAGATTCGAAGGGAGGCGTCAGGCCAGGGACCTTTGTTATTGCAGCCAAGTTGGCTAAGAGGAAGATGGTGGGGTTGGCTACACCAGTTTTGGAAAAGATTCATAGGAGCTTACTTCATGTCTATATGGGTAAGTCTCCTTTGATATTAGTGGGACCATTCCAAGTTTTATGGGGATGGATCGCCACTCACTTCCGAACATATGTTGTACAGAACGGAATACAGATTCCTGGAATTTATTTCAAGCCGTATGTTCAAGACTTCTCTGGAGTTTGTCCTTTGTCCCTCAATGCCTATGATATTAGGCCAAGGATGAGTATGCATAAGGAATTCCACTTCTTTTCCTATGGAAATCCGCCAACAGGGAGATTTGTTGACGATGGATCAGCCAGCTTAGAACAGAGGTCTTATATGTTGGCCTGCAGAGATGGTGTACTGACCACCAGAATTGATGGGGAAATTATATGTGATGCCTATACTCCATATCGATTTGCACGCCAATTCAAGTGTCTGCAGACAACTATTGTATCTCCTCCAGTGCATGTTAGGTCAGAGCAGCATCCAATGGCTTCCCGAAAACTATGGTTGCTAATGGTTATGGAAAGGACTGGGGTAGTTTTTGACTTACCAGATGTTGAAGCGGTAAGCAATTTGGCCATATGGTATTCTGAAAACTGGATAGCGTCATATCTTGAGGAAATATTGAATAAACCTGTTTATCGGGTGGGGAAGAAGAATAGAACCATTGAGAAAGAAACAATTCAGGTGGTAGGTGATTCTTCCACTCCTGAAGTTGGTTCACCGAGTTCTTCAACCGAGGTTGATTCATCAGATTCTCAGGAGATACAACATGTGTCAAAGCGGCCACGTGCCATATATAATCCTCCTGTCAGAATCAAGAGAGCCACTCCATAAACTCCGAGTGAGTTACTTTATTGAGGCAATTTAATTGCTTGTAACTTTATAGGGTAACAAGTTTTCATTCTCTTTTTATAGTTGCAGGAACTAGAAAGAAATTAAAATCCAAGGTTGAAGGACCCTCTTCATAGCCTTCTAGTACACCTACATATCTACGACCAGAGGCCATCCAGACATGGCGGGATTTGTACTGCGATACTGAAACTATCTGGCTAGAGCTATGTGAAGGGATACATCTTCCTAGAATAGGGACTCTTCAGGCTCCTGCAAATATTCATTTTAAGGATAACCCTGATGAAGTAAGAGCCTATATCAAGGAGTTGAGGACCTATATACATGCCACCGATGATTCTATCCCCATCACCAAGTAGGTGAAGGAAATGATGGATCACGACACCACTGATGAGGAGTGGAATGAGTGCGTGGCTCCTGAAGATATAAGTTTTCTTTCTTTATTTACTTTGCAACTATATTTCAGTCAAAGATTTGTTACTCAAGGAAATTACTTTCTTTATCCTACAGCTTTCAAGGAAAGGAACTACTGAAGTTTCTTCACCACAGTATAGCCCTGGTGGTACTGCCATCGGGGCTACTGCTGAATCTCCTCATGAGTCGTTCGAGGTATCTCTAGGACAGCAGGCCATGGATGAGGAGTTGGAAATGGATTTCCATTCTCCCATTCAGGTACCTATAATGGAGACTACCGACACTCCCAAAAATCTAAAGGGACAAAGGCGTCGGAGGAAGAAGTCCACAACTAAATACTTCATCAGTAGTGGTAAGTCCTTCAGATAATCATGAGTCTTAAACCATGAAAAGATTGATCATTTTCCTTGGGATTGCAGGGGCTTATTAAATTTCCCCTCTGAGGGAGAGGATTGATCCTCCTTTGAGGACCACGGAGGGTGCTATGGAACAAACGTAAATTCAGGCTGACTTGGCTGCTTCTGAAAAGAGCCAACATCTATTCCCAGTACTGCTCCTGCTGCTGCTACAAGTAGAGAAGAACCTACTTCTGGTAATTTAATAATGCTTCATAAAATGATTCATTAAATGTTTAATGAAAACATCAACTAACTTCCATTTTTTGATATTTTATGTATAACACCTGCACTAGAATCATTGGCGATCGCAGAAACTGAATCTGGCATCCTTCCTGAAGAATCTGTCTAGGGTCAGGGGCCACAGAATGAGGTTCGCCAAGAAGAAACATCAAATGCTCCCACTGGTGAGACTAACCAGGATTTTTAAATATCATTGGATGAAATGATGAATCTTGGCATGTCTTTCGAAGAATTTTTTGATCATTCTAAGTTATCATGTAATTTATAAGATCTTGGGCGTGAGTGTTATCCTTTGTCCGGTAAATTTTCTTATAATTTACACTTCTAATCATGACTGAAAATAATATGCAGTTCCATCCAAAGAAGTTGTTGAACTGCCAATGCCTGAAGAGGGTGTGGACATTGATGTCAACCCTACCATTTCAGAAACATTAGCTCAAGTGGATCTAAACCCAGTAAACCCTCCTGAGACCCATATTGAAGATCCTTTTCAAATTGGGAAATATGGGGAGGATTCTTCTCAAGTTTTTGATCTACTGTTAGGTAATGATTGTACTAAGTTTTCAAGATAGACAACCAACTTTCATTGTTCTATGAAACTAACCATACTTTTAATTGATAAAACAGGGCTATCAACTTCAATGGATATATCTAGAGGTGAAGTCTCAACTTCCACCCAAACAGTAGTAGAAGGCGAAGCAACCAGGGTCAGGGGGGAAGGAGCATAACAGGGCACTTCCTTAAGTGCATTAATCCCAGATTACATGCCCCCCTATGATGATGATATCAAATCAGACCCAGAGGTTCTTAAGGCACTCAGCTTTTCACGACGCAAGGCATGGAACAACATATGGAAAATCATATTTGAAGTGCCTCTTGAAGAGATTCCATCAAAGATTTCCTGATTGTCATCCATGTTCTTCATGCTAGGACTTGGCGGTTTTGGATATCAAGATATCCATACCGCGGTGAAACAGGTCATCTTAAGAAGGGAGCAGGAGCAAAAGTGCCATAAAGATCTGACCAGGGTGAAGTTGTCAGTAAATATCAGTGAATTTGAGGCTACAGTATCCTGAGATGAGGCTGATTATGCTGCCAAGATGAAGGAAATGAAGCATAAGATCAAAGATAAATTTTTCCAACAGATGCACCTTCAGCAACAGTTAAATGTTGTTACTGGGGAACTTGAACAACTCAATAATTCACTAGAGGGAGCTCAAACGAATGGTATAAAATCCATTGTAGATGCCAAGAAAGCACTCCATCAGGCTGAAAAGAGTGAAGTTGGTCAAGTGCATGAACCTCAAGTAGCTACTGACGAAGCTCGGGATGTTGTTCATCAAGTGAAGACTTATGTTGACAGCCTCTTGTAATTTCCTAGAAAAGAGAAGAGACTCCAATATATGGATTTCCTTTTAATCTCTTTTACACCAAATGAAAAAAAAATTCATCTACAATAATTTGTGCACGTATTTCCTTTGCTACCTGCTTTATATTTTTACCTAAGCCAATGGGCTTATTAAGCATAGTTTGATCTTTACTAGGATTATTATAAATAACCCTAAAAACTTTGAATCTTTTAATTGCTCAATATTACCCAAATCATACAAAATGTTTGTTTAGTGAGCTGGAACTTGACTTTTATTCAGATTTCCCTTGTCTTTTGTGGACAGTTTAAAGTCATGCACGTCGGACATAAAAAGGCTAATGTTTAAGTCGAAATAGATTTGACCGAATGGATTAAAAATTGACTCAATTCCTTGATAATTTGTTTGAAAACATATTACCATATTCAAGTATGGAAGGGGGAAAATGTAAAATGTGACTTAAGAAATCTTGAATCTAAGGAATGACATAAAAAAGGACTAAGAGGCATTAGAAGAAGTATTTTCCAAGAATGAAATTACTATTATTTAACAAACCCGTTATGGGGTTGAATTATGTAGGGCCACCTAAGGGCATTGGCTGCATAGTCAAATAATAGCATCTTTTGGCTGACAGGTCTGTTATGTAGACTTGTTTATGCAAGGCCGCCTAAGGGCACGTGCTGCATAGTCAGGCAAAAGAACTCTTAGAAAGTTAGTTTTCTACTGCTAAAAAGCCGGTGGAAGTTTATGGAGATTCAAATTTTCCAAAGCATAGAGTTTTTTGTATGAAGAGTGGTACTTGAATATGGAGAAGATATTTACAAACAAGATTGTTCAAGAACTGGATGAATGTCACTCCTACGAAGGTCTAGCTCAAATGTAGGGAAGGAAAAATATAAACCATATAATTGAATATTTTCAGATCATGAAAAATATTATGAGACAAATATGTAAAGAATGTCTATTTTTGCGGATCCCTACATATCTTCGTTAAGACAACTAAGGACAAAAAGAGGTTTTTGTCCTAAGAATGAAGTTACCATTATTTAAAAAACTCGTTAGGGGGTTGAATTATGCAGGGCCACCTAAGGGCATTGACTACATAGTCAAATAATAGCATCTTTTGGCTGAAAATTCTGTTATGTAGATTGTTTATGCAAGGCCGCCTAAGGGCACGTGCTGTATGGTCAGGCAAAAGAATTCTTAGAATTTAGACATTTTGTGATTAGAAGCCAGGAAAAAAAGGGTTATGAAGATCTGAAAATATTTAAGGTTAGGATTATGACACATAAAAATGGGTATTATTCAATGTATGTAAAGATACATAGATCAATGTTAACCATAATCACGTTGTGGCTGGGTCTTGAATTGAAATATTAGACTTCACTATGTATCTCATAAGGATGGGAATCAATCCATACGTAGTTCTTGAAATACAGTTTAATGTCATGTGGGACTAAATTATGGGAGATCTTAGTTTAGGGTCATAGAGCTTGGACCATTATAAGAAATACACAGTGTGTGTTTTCATGGGGACTTTTCATCCAAGGGACTAAAAGTGGAATTTGGGGTTAGGTCCAAAGACTTGGGGATGGATTCAAGGGACACTCGAACGTTCCTACGTATCCCATAAGGATGGGAATCAAGCCCACGTAGTTCTAGAAATACCCTCTGTATAGATTTGGTTCGTACAAATGAAGGGTGAAAGGGGACTTTAGTGCAATGATGGTTTGACCCAAAATAAAAGGTTCGGGTATTTCCATGTATGCATGTAGTCTTTGGAATAAAACATTATTGGAGATCAATGTAAATAATGATTTCCTCTTAGGTGAGGGTATCAAAGAATGTTGTAGTTTATTGTCATACCGGACAAAAAATGTTGTACAGTTTAACGTCATATAGCAAGGATGAAGTTGAACCAATGTAAAGATATTGATTCTGGGGGCGGTTTCACAAATCAACATCATACGAGATGGAGGTGAACCGATTTGAAAATATTGGTTTTGGGCCTGAATCTCAGGAGGTTTCCTATATACCCAGCCTGGAAGGCAAGGATCAAAGTCTGTGTAGTTCAATTAAAGAATGGATTAGTGATTAAGTTGTTCTTGGGGACAACGACCTAAAAATGGTGTTGGGACTTATGCATGGTTAGCGGCCCAGAGAGGGTGTTATGGTTGAAGTTTTCTCTAAGATCACGTGAGTCATACTCGGTGTGAGAAACAAGAGGTAGAAACAACCTTAACGATGCACAATTTAATGTCATGTAGGACATATGAAGGGACTATGCAATTTAAAGTCTTGCAGTTAGGACTATTGGTGCTGCACAGTTTAGTGTCATGTAGCAGGGACAAAATATAGTTTAACGTCATGTAGGATGTATTAAGTAATTTTTGTACAGTTTAGTGTCATGTAGTTAGAACGATGGGGAAAACACAGTTTAATGTCATGTTTGGACAAAAGAGGGACTGTGTAGTTTAATATCATGCAGTAAGGACAAAAGAGGACACAGTTTAACATCATGTTGGACATATTAGGGACTTTTTCACAGTTTAACGTCATGTTGGACGAAAAGGGATGATACAGTTTAATGTCATGTTGGACGAAAGTGTGAATAGTTTATGGTCATATGCATGGACCGTAGATGGTGTAGTTTAATTTCTTGCTGGACATAAGAGACTTCTGTATAGTTTAGTGTCATTTAGTTAGGACGTCACAATTTAATGTCGTGTGGGACGAAAGTAATACAAATAGTTTAAGGTCATATGTATGGACTGTGGATGGTGCAGTTTAACGTCGTGCTGGATGTAAGGGACATGCAAATAGTTTAAGGTCATATTCTTGGACCACAATAATGTATTTTGTGTTTATAAAAAATACTTCTTCAGAAATCTGGCATTGGTTAGAGTAGTGATGAGTTCTCCATCCATTGAGATTAATGAATATGCTCCATTGGAGTAGACCTTATGTGTTGAATAAGGTCCTTCCCATTTTGGTTCAAGCTTGGGAGGTTTCTTTCTTGGTATCATTGGAGTTCTGATAACCAATACCAGTTCTCCCTGAATGAATGAATGAAGACGAACTTTTTTGTTGAAAGCTCATGCTATTCGATTCTGGTAGACTTCCAAGTGGTGTAGTGTGCACAATCTTTTCTCATCTAATTTTTCCAATTCATCCAATCGCTTTTGAGATTGTTCATTTGTAGATGAATGATCACAAATAGCTACTCTGAGCGAGGGTAATTGAACCTCAATTGGTAAGACTGCTTTTGTTCCATATACTAGTGAATATGGAGTTGACCGCGTTGCAGTGCGGGTGGTGGTCCGATAAGCCCATAAATCATGAAAGAGTTTATCAGGCCATGACCTCTTATCCTTATCCACCATCTTTTACAGTATATTTGATAGATTCTTATTGAAGTCTTATATATTTCCATTGGCCATTGCATGATACCGAGATGAATGATTGGATTTGATGTTGTATTCTTGATACAACTTCTTCACCTCGGATGAATAGAAGTTGGTGCCATTGTCCATCAATATGGTATGAGGGACACCAAATATGGTAATGATGTTAGACTTGATGAAGCTAACAATTCTTTTAGAACTAACTTCTTTGAGAGGTATTGCCTCTATCCATTTGGAAAAGAAGTCAGTAGAAGTAAGAATATACTTAAAATGATTGGTCGTAGCTGAAGGGTAAGGTCCCACTACATTCATTCCCCATGTGGAAAATGGCCACGAGTACTTAGCTGTATGAAGCAAATCTGGAGGTTGATGAATGAAATTGTCATGTACTTGGCATGAATAACACTTCTTTGTGAAATCAACACAATATTGTATCATTGAAGGCCAAAAGTATTCAAGCCTTCGAATCTGATCAGACAGTCTATGTCCAGACTGGTGGGCACCACAGACTCCTGCATGCACTTCTTTCATGACAGCCATTGTCTCTTCACCATTAATGCATCTGAAGATAACTCCATCAAAACCACGCTTGTAGAGAATTTTCTCTATGTGATCTAGGCTATCATAAAGAGTAAAATTGACCACACGTCGCCGGATGTGTTCTTTCCCAGCTCTATCAGGTGGAAGTGTTCCATTTTGAAGGTATTCCCCGATAAGTGTCATCCATCCTATAGTATGACCATACGGTTCAGGAATGGGACTAATTTCATTGATCTCCTCTGTTCTGGTTCGAACATAAGGTGAAATTGTATGATGATGGGCAATACTGATGGTTGTTTTGTCCCGATTTGGATCTTCCAGAGTTGTGGCTATATTAGCCAGTGCATCAGCTTGAGCATTTTGCGATCGCAGGACATAAGAAAATGTCGGTTCCGTAGGAAATTCCGTCATTAACTATCTGACGTAATCATACAAAGGGATCAATTCTTCTTTTCTGATTGCATAGTCCTCATTGACTTGTTTGATTACCAGGTATGAATCACCTTTCACCCTTAAGTGATTCACTTGTTCTTGAAGCGCCAACTCTAATCCTACGATGAGGGCCTGGTATTCTACTTCATTATTGGTACCACCTTCCCATAATAAGAAGGAATAAGGTAATACTTTATTTTCTGGGGAAATAAGAATAACTCCTAATCCAACCTTTTTGAATTTAAGATCTTCCATTTTCCTCCCTGTTAGACTTCTGGAAGCACCATAAAAGTACATTTCTCATGCCTAAGGACTATCTTGAATAGAGAAGACTTCCTCATCAGGGAGTTCAATATATGAAGATGTGTCTTCCACTGAAGTATGTTCAGCAAGGAAATCATCCATAGATTGTCCCTTTATTGCCTTTTGAGACACATACTGAATTTCAAATTGCTGCAAAATAACTTCCCACCTTGCCAGACGTCCTGTAAGCATTGGACGACTAAGGATGAATTTGATCGGGTTATTGCGAGATACCAATTGGACCTCATGATGTTGTAGGTAGTGTCTCAACTTCTGAACTGAAAAGATTAATTCCAGGCAGCACTTCTCAATATTTGAATACCGATTTTCTGCTTCAAGCATAGTCCGATTGAGATAGTAGGGGCTGTTTTCATTCCCAGCATCATTCTTCTGAGCAAGAAAGGCACCCAATGATCGCTCTAAGGCTGTCACGTAGAGGACAAGTGGCCTTCCTTCAACTGGTGTCATAAGTAATGATGGAATCAAGAGGTATTTCTTGATAATATCGAATTCCTCTTGACATTCTTCAGTCCACTGGTAAGTGACTCCCTTCTTCATCAATTTGGTGAAGGGTAAACTTTTGCCTGCCAAATTGGCGATGAAACGCTGAATATAGGCTAAGTGTCCTTGAAGTCCTCTTAATTCTTTCAAATTTCGAGGAGGTGACATACCAAGGATTGACTTGGTCTTCTCAGGATCTACTTCAATACCACGATGGCATACAACAAAGCCGAGAAATTTTCCTGAGGTTACCCCAAAAGCACATTTTAAGGGGTTCATCTTCAAATTATGTTGTCGAAGCTTGCAGAATATGAATTTCAAATCAGCCAAGTGATTAGAACGTTGTTTGGATTTGACCACCAAATCGTCCACATAACATTCAACAAACTTCCCTAAAAAAGGGTTTGAATATACGATACATGGGGCGCTGATATGTTTCACCGGCATTCTTTAAGCCAAAGGTCATTACCCGATAGCAAAACACACCCTGTGGGGCTCTGAAGGCTGTGGATTCCTTATCTTCTGGAGCCATTTGTATTTGATTATGTTCAGAATATCCATCCATGAAGGAAAGTGCTTCATATATAGCTGTTGCATCGATTAAAAGATCTGTAATCGGAACTGGAAAATCATCCTTAGTACAATGTCGATTAAGATCTCTGAAATCAATGCAAACTCTAATTTTTTCGTTATTCTTCTTCATAGGGACAATATTAGCCAACCAATTGGGATATTGAACTTATCTGATGAAGTTAGCTTTGATAAGCTTATCCACTTCAGCTTCAATTTTGGAAGCATAAGTTGGGTGTGTTCTTCTTGCGGCTTGCTTAAATCCTCGATATTCTTCTGGTAAACCCAAATGATGATTAGAAACATCAGGATCAAGCCTGGGCATCTCTGTATAGTTCCAATAAAATATGTCTCAATTTTTCTTTAAAAATTAAATATACATCTCTTGTTCTTCAAGAGTCATGGCCGCACTGATTAAAGTGGGGCGTGGATCTTCTTTTGTACCCAGATTTATTTCTCTGAGTTCATCCACGGTGGTAGAGATACCCTCTTCAAATGCTGTAGGAGCATCCCTAAGATCTTCCTCTTCTTCTTCAACATGTGTTATTTCTTCCGTTTCTACTTACATAGTAGATGATGAAGCAGAATTTCCATGATCAGAAGAGATGTGAAGGGTCTTCCTTGGGTAATAAAGAGAAGATTATGGATTGAGAATCAACATCATCGTTCACCTCTAGTATTGCTATAACTTCGTCTGTCCTAGTTGGAGAAGTATAAACTTGCTGGATTTCAGAATATGAAATAAAGACATCTCCATTTGGGCTTTCATCACTGCTTGGTGGCTCACCAATTTCTCCCATGTTGTCTGGCTTGATTGCCATAATTGACATTATGGAGGTCTCTATAAGAGTATTTTGATTTGGGTCTATCTTGTCAATTTGACTAATAGGAAACACATAATATGTACTCACATGTGCAAATGGATTTACTGGAATCTTCTCTAAACCATATGAAGCATTAACTTTGGTAATATCCCTTGTTGTGGATTTCTCCTTTCCCTTCATGTGATAGAATTATGCCTCAATGTATTGAGATTCACATGTCTTGAACGGGGACTTATCACCATACAATGTCCCAACTTGACCATCGAAACAATATTTGATACATTGATGGTATGATGAAGGGATAGCCGCATGTTGATGTAGTCAGGTTCTTCCAAGCAATATGTTGAAGGCTGAGTCTTGATCAACAACCATGAAATCTGAATTGGATACAAGATCTCCAAACTGAGTTTTGAGTGTAATATCGCCCAGTGGTTCTTGTTCATTTTTATCATATCCTTGTAACATCATAGTAGAAGGAGATAAATCAGATTCCGTGAGGCCCAATCGACGAAGTGTGTGAATGGGCATGAGGTTGACTCCTGAACTATTATCAATGAAAGATCTTCGGATGTATACACCATTGACCTTTCTAGATAAGTACAAAGGTCTAATATTCCCATGCACGACATCGTCTTCATCTTCATCTGTGAAAGATATCACTACATGGCATTCTGAAGGATTATTTTCTATGTGGTAGACTTCAGCTGCAGCAATTTCAGTTTCAAACTCCTGAGGACTTGACAAAGCCTCGATGAGTGCCTCCTGAAGATCTTTTGACAGATTCAAAGCATCCATAATTGATAACTTGGCCGATACTTGGGCCAGGTGTTTCAATACATCATAATTTTGATCCATAGGTCTGTGTTTCCCAACAGGAACATGTGGTTTAGCAGGTGCCTTAGAAGTTGATGCTTTGAAAGTTGATGCATCTTGCATCGGGATAGGATTTGGAAATATTCCTGGCTTTGGAAGATTAGAATGATTAGATCCATTTACTTGTTGAGAGGATGAAGGTGGAATCCCCAACTAATCCTCTAGAATAATTGTTCCAGAACCGAATTTTCTATTGGTGGAAGAACTTGCTTGTTCTTGTTGAGCTCGCTGAAGGGCTCTGCCACGAGTTTCTGCTGCATACACAGTTCTAGAAGGGGTAGAATTGGAATAGTGTCTTCTGGGATATCAACATCTTCATTTGTATCCCAGACCCCTGGAACTCCCTCTAATTCCTCTGTTCAATATAGGGAATTGAGGCTCATCGAATTTGAAACTACGACTGGCATAAGGATCTGTTAAGTGAATCATGTTAACAGAACCAAAGATTAACTCTTCATCCGATGAAGACTCTACCTGATTAGCCAATTTAGGTTGTGCCGTTTGGTGGGGCGGTTCCCGTGGCTTCGAAGTAGATGGCATGAAATCTTCCAGAGTTAAAGACAGCTTAGGCTTTGACACATAATCATCTTCCTCTGATTGCTTTTCTTTCTTCGAACTATGCTGCCCTTTTGAGTATTTTCCCTCTGAAGAGGATTTTGTTGTGGCATCCATAGAATAAGACACAATTGGTTTCTTCAATTGCATTTGAAAAATGTCATGAGTTCGGTTGATCGTTTTTTTGACCAACCAATCATCATATTTCTGCGCATTTTTGCTTTTGACTTCTTTCCATTCACCTTTTTCCTCTGGAACTGTAGTAGTAACACATGCTACCTGGGATGAAGATCCTTTTAGTTTGACTTGTCTCGAGTCGACCATCTTTTGCAGGAGGTCTTTGAAGACAAAACACTCTTGGATGGGATGCCCTAACATTTTATGAAAGGGGAAATAATTTGGATGGTCTTCATCTCCTTCCTTGTTTGGCCTTTTGGGCCTTGGAAACTGAACCAAATTATTTTCCAGAGCCGAAATGAAGTAGCCAGGAACTTGTTCGTTTCGGAAAGAGTAAAATTTTCTATTCAGATCCTCAAATTGTTTCCATATTTGATCTATTTGATCATCTTGACGAAACAGCCTTTTTTGTTGACGCTCAGGTGGTGGAGCCCTTCGGAAAGATGAAGGTTTTGAAGTAGAAGCAGGTACAGGTGCTTGCTTAAGCATAACTGTAGCAGTCTCCGCTTTACCCATTCTTTTTCCTGGAACTGATGGAATTACACGAGATTTATCCTTAGTCTATATAAGGGAATCTTCAATCTACTGAGCGATTGAAGTAAGGTCTCGAAACCCTCCTGTGTATTTCACAGGGATCAACGGTGTGCGTAATTCGTCATGCAGATTTGCCACACAGGGAGTGCTAAGCTTAGGGAATATGTTAATCCTTTCCAGCGAGAAATGAAATCTGAAACCCTTTCATTCTCCCTTTTCTTACAGTTTGTAAGATCAAAAACTGTTGTCTTTGGCAAAGTTGAGCTTAACTGAAGAAGGAATTGTTGATGGAGATCTTCCCATTTGGTAATTGGCTAGGATTGCAAGCTTGTATACCAAACAAAAGCTGGTCCTTGCAAGGTTCGCACGAAGCATCTGAGTTTTACTGCTTCTTGTTGTTCCGGAGTTCCCATCATAGGATCTCAACAAGACACGTAATGCATCAAATGCTGTTTAGGATCGCCTGATCCATTGAAAATAGGGAATACAGGGTTCCCAAAACTTGATTGGGGAGGGATTGAATCTACCCATTCAGGGTAAGATTTATTTTCTGGTTGAACCTGTGCATGCTTCCCTTCCATAGTCTCTAACCGAGCTATTAATGACTCAATGGTAGTTATTAACTTTTGAGAAACATCCGGTTGAACTTGGACATGGGTAGGTGCAATAATTGGAGTCTGGACAGGTACGATGGCTGGTACTGTAACTAATGGTAGCACCACTGATTGTTGTTACACTTGACCTGTAGGATTAGACCTGTGAGGTTGTACTGATAGAGGATGATATTCTTGATCCATCTCAGTAGCTGCAACAAACTCCCTTGGCTAACTGACTCCATCACGTTTAGGAAGAAGACTACCCTAAAGTAGTTCTGTATTCATCTTCCTTAATTCCTTCATTTCTTTATCTTGTTGCGCAAATATTTTCTATAGTGAGAGTGATTGGCCTTCTACAAAGGAAGGATATGTAACCTGATTCTTTCCCTTCCCCTTGTTTGATTCCTTTCGGAGAGGGGGAAGTGGGTTATTTGAAGGAACACCCAGATTCTAGGTAAACCTTTGATTTCGTGTACACACACATTCTTCATTTGTGTCTGTGCGTACAACTTCTTGAGTAGGAACCTATTCTTCTGATCCCTCTGAGTGAACCTCATATGGTGGATCAACAAAAATGGAATTAATGACATTGATTGATGCATAATGCATTGAATCCCTCCTATCGGCATTTCTGTGATATTGTCTTCTTCCATGTCTTTGATGAGACATTGTATTTTGTTGATTCGATCCCTCAGGAACTTCTTTATGAACCGTAATTTGGAGATAATCTCCTAATAACTTGGCTCTTTGTTCCTCTTGGGGCTTCTTCCCTAATCGAGAGAAGACTGACTTTCTCTGAGGGAGGGATTGAGGATTTGAAAAAGTCCCCAGTCCGGTGGATTGGGGCTGTTCCTGTTGTTCTCGCTCAACTACTCAAATCCTATTTGTTGATTCCAAGGGTTGGTTTAAAAGAGTCCCCAGTCTGGCAAGCTGGGGTGGCTCTTGACATGCTATGTCTGAGACTTTCTTAAAATCTCTCCTAGTCTTGCGGACCTTGGTCCGAAAATTAGCTGGATGCATCAATCAACATCCACTTTTATCACTCGGTTCAAAAGACCGTTGGATGATTTCTGACACTTATGTCACTTGATGATGTGCTAGCTCCATATGAGAGGCCTGTTCAATATTCTCGTTCACTTGATGCAGGAGTAATTCAACAACTTGTTCTCTGTATTCTTGATTTTTAGAGGAACTAGTTGAAGCCTATTCTTGGGCAAGCTTTTGATTACAAACAAAACCCATTGATTGTGTACAGTCATGGTAAATAACATTGCATGAAACCATTTTCAGTGGGCTTTGATGACTGGAGAGAACAGTGAAATGTAGTGCTCCATGAACACCCCATCCTCTGATATGAATACCAGATGGGGCATTGGAAATTAACTGGCGCAATCTCCTTAGTGCGCCAAGGCATGAACGTTGAAGGGATCTCTACTGCTTTTCAACCTTCGGATATCGAGAGACTGAGAGAGATTCCAAATCAATCTGATGTTGTAACCCTTCTATTATCTTAACATGATTTTCATATTAATCATAAGATAATACTTTCTTTTTCAACTGACAAATATTTTTCCATATGTTGAGACGAATGTCTTGAATACAATCTTTCATCAACACTTTTGGAATGTCATACTGAGAGTCAGCCAAACTCCAAAACATGACTGGCACTTCATCTTTCACCAGTTGTTTTCTCATATTCATCACTTCCTCTTTATCATTCAATGAAGATTCTTCTACCTGATTTGACCAGAGCTGGTGCTTCCTTGTTGCTTCATCAGATTCAATAGGATTGGTAGATAATTCACTGATCAAACTAGAAGATGAATGACCCGGGGGTGGTTCAGATAATGACCTACACCCCGAGCTATCTTCTGATCGAGAAAGTATTTCACCTGCTAGTGATGAAGCATCAGACATGAATGGTTTCTCATTTTCAAGTGCCTTAAGATAAGCGGGCTTTCTCAGAACTACATTTTCTACTGGAGCATTTTCTGGGCAATGTGCATCACTACTGCGGAGAGGACTTTCGTAGAGAAATTCATCATCATGGGGAGGACCACCATGGTGGGTTACAGCAAAAGATGAGATCTCTTTCTCCTTGGTCTTCTGTCCACACAGAGGGTTATTGTAGCTCTCATCTGAAGATGAAACTTCAAGATCGACCGAACTGTCATGAAGCAAGCCTTCATGAGGAAGTTTCTATTGAAGACCTTCAGAATTAATGTTCCCACTATTGGGAAATGAGGGAGTAGAATCTTGGATTCCAACAGATAACTGTCTGAGGGATTCAAGAACTACAGCATCGAGCAAGGTCTTGCTACAGATTGGCTCTTGATTTTCTTGATTATTCTAGGCGGGTCTTCTTCTTAGATTCCTTCTTACTCACCTTGAAAATCACTTGTTGACGAAAGTGGCTACTCTGAGCAGGTGTATGTGCCTGATTAGGAGAGATGGACAGGTTAGGCTGACGATCTCCACTCAAATTAGGTGTATGTGTCTGACTTATTTGTTCGTATGATATGGAGGAGTACGCCCCACAACCCTATTGGATTGGAACAGAGGTGTGTATCTGATCCGGAGTGATCTGTTGATGAGTCACTTCATTGGTAGGGATAGATTTTCATTTCTTTCCCTGTGATGCTACTGAAGCTGTTATAATATCTTGGCAGGCATCCGGAATATGAGCAGGGATTTGCTTCTACTCTTTCACCATTGACAGTATGTGCTTGGTGACTCCAGCTGCCGAAATGGGGATATACGTCCATTCCGTGCTTGGAGTAGGTGTGTGTTCCTGCTCTTGTCCTCCTTTTCCTGTCAGTGAATCCTAACAGTACTCAAGTGTGGGGGCATAGAATTGAGTCTGCCTCCTGTTTATCGTCGGAGCTTTCCGACTGACCTCTCCTGGTGCTACCAAACAAGACTGTTGGTAGGCTTGATCAATACTAGAAGATGTATGTGCCTGCTGATTGCACTCCACCAAACGTGGTTGACGAACTTCCTTTAACACTGACAAATGAGGCTTCTGGCAGGATTGATGAGTGTAAGCAGGTGTATGTGCCTGTTTACCAATGGTCAACACATTGGGTAGGCGGGCTCCATCATATTTAGTCAGATGAGCCTGCTGACTAGCTAATGATTCATAAACAGGTAGTAATCCACTGGAATTGCCTAGCGGGATTGGCGCGCTGCTTCCAGATGAGTTTGATGGACATCGGAATTAAAACGGACGGGTGTATATGCCCGTTTGTTGATTGTCACCAAGTTAGGTTGGTGGACTTCTTCGGAGATGGCAGAGATGAGAACCTACTCACTGTTGACCGCATTTCGCCTCTGGCGATTCGTCTTGCCTGCTTGGGTTTGAGGAACCTGAGCCGAACGCCTAGAGATAATACCCTCATCGTGTTGAGGGCGTACTGCCGCACGAGTCTGGCGGCGATTGTTGATGGGATCCCTCAGGAAGGACTCCTGTCTCCTTGAATTAAGGCCTTGAGGGGCCTTGTCATTCACCTCCCCAGAATATGGGAGGTACTGGTGATTGAATTCCGGGGATAACGACCTGAAACAGTTGGAGACGGTGGTTGGTACAACCTGCTTCTTAATCACTGGTCATCGTTGTCCAGACGACCGGTGTGAGTTGTTCACTTAGAGGGCTTGTCGGGCAGCCTCCAGAGTTGGAATTGTACCATGTTGACGGTACTCCTTAACTAGTACATTTGATACCCAGTGTTGAAGACACTGAGTAGGTGATATCGTCCTCAGATCGGACAACGATCCAGCAGGAGTAGCAGCAGAGGCATTCACAGCAGAAGTATTCACGGGTGTGAACTTGAGAGAATCCATTTCTGAAAAGTAGAAGATCTTGGAAAAGAGTGCATGTTTGATATAACAGACGTAATCAAGATAATTCTGACCACTTCATATTTTGGATAAATGCATATGTTATTGATTGTCTTGTTGTCCCTCTCATTGAGTTTTAAATAGGGGCCTAACAAGTAGGTAAACTATCATTTTAACTTGGTTAAGGATTCACGTCGGGTTCACCATTTTTTATTTCCCTATAGAATTGGGGATGACCTCGTTGATTTAAGGTTCAAACATTCCAATCAGTTTCTAACAGGTTTGTTTGTAGAACTGGAAACATCCAATGATTCCATATCCATTTGGACCTACTTTCCAAAGGTAGGTACTCATTAGTTGTGAACGGATGAGACTTAGGAATTTGCATTGGTCGAGAGGATGGGAGGTCGGACTCATCACACCTTTTTTATGGGAATTATTGTCTACTCGGGGACTCTCTTTATAGATTTAAGTTATGTTCGTGAATCCTTATTAAATTACCAAGTATAAAATGATCTTTCCTTTAGATCTGACAATCAATGATTAATATGTAGAAAATTTAGAGAATCTTTTATATGTATTCGAGGTTATTCATCAATAGAGAATCATCTATATTTTTTATAGATTCTTAGTCAATGGTATCCTTTAATACATTATATAGATATCTCTTGGTCATTATGATGACCATTCTGGTTTTAAAGCCACTCAGTGGGGCACTTGAAGTTTATTGTCATTCAGAAAGACATGGATTATTTCAGAGTTGGGATCGTACCCATAGATAGGCTACCTACATATCCTTTATTTAGAAAAGGAATCAGAACCCACGTAGTTTGAGTAAGAAAATATGATGTTTATGTATGATTGATGGATCAAAGAAAGATGTCATAATTACTTTTACACTCTAAGCTCACGTGAGTCATGCTCGGTGTGATAAACAAGAGGTATTGGTAAAACCAGACAATTGTCCATGAAAGATTCAATCATAAGAAATTATGTGGGGATTATGTATGTATGACTTCCCAAAATAGATGAATATTAAGATTTACTTCAGGGAAGAAATACAGGAACAGGGTCCATAAAGGCATATATATTTTATGGAGATTTGAATACTCTAATCTTGGGGCTTACTCCTAAAGAAGATGCCCAAATTAGGAGGGGACTTATGATTGGGTTTTACTCCTGAGAAGGAATCCCATATCAAAAGTAAATTAAGATTGGTTAAGATAAATTGAGACTGGGGCTTACTCCTGAGAAGGAGGCCCAGGTTAAGGGACTTGGGGCTTACTCCTAAGGAGTATGCCCATATTTGTAGACTTTGAGACTGGGAATTATTCTTGAAGAGGAAGCCCAGATTAAGAGAACCATGGTTGGGGCTTACTCCTGAGGAGGATGCCCATATTTGGGAACTTGGAGACTGGGGCTTACTCCTGAAAAAGAAGCTCAAGTTAAAGAAATTATGACTGGAGCTTACTCCTGAAAAGGAAGCCCAAATTAATGAGGACTTGGGGCTTACTCCTAAGGAGGATGCCCAAATTAATGAGAATTTGGACTGGGGGTTACTCCTGAAAAGGAGGCCCAGACTGAGGATTATCTCACCTTAAAGGATGAGGTTAAATGAATGAATTGTCTAACTTTAGTGATGTACAGATGTGTAAATCACTAGGTTTTGAGTGATGTTCCACAGAATTCCTTTCAGATAAGGAAACCAACAAGGAAAATCATGCCATAAATGGCTTTGGAGAGAGTTATGAAGGCTTAATTCTGAAGAGGAGAGGTGGACAGGTGTAAGAGAGGTGAAATGGGCAGGAAGGGCACCCAAAAATAGAAGGGCGTGCAAGTCCTGGGGGGGTCGCGCAAGTACTGCATGGGCACGCAAGTCTTGGTCGCGCAAGTATACTTGCGCGACACCTATATACTTGGGATATGGTTAACCAGTAGGGTAATACTTGGGAGATCCTTGACCAAATCCTTTAGAATTATCCCAAGGTACTTCCAAAAGAGTGGCGTGCAAGTTTCAATGAGTAGGTAAGGAGGCGCGCAAGTGTGTCCATTTCCCTTTAGGGTAAAACACTTAGGCACGCAAGTGTTAGTGAATTCTAACACTTAGATCTTATTCCTCTTGTTTAGACCTTCCATTCTAGGTAAATAATTACCTTAGAAGTGTTTGAAAGACTTGAAGAAGAGACTTGGGTGTTCAGAGCTCTGTATCTGAATTCTGGAAAAAATCATCTTTAAATAGGGGGCCCACCGGGGGTATTTATAGGCTAGAGAAGACCCTGGGATATTTTCAAAGAAGGCGTGCAAGTCACCTGCGTGACCACTAGGCGGAGCGCAAGTGTACTTGTGCGACCATGCTGGAACTTTGCGCGACCTATGGGCAATGTTCTCCTTATTCATCCCTTTCTCTTTTTTTGATGTTTATTCAAAGGATGAATCTTCTTTGTTTGAGTTATTTCCCTTTTCATTTCGTTTAGACTCTGTGACAAAAAAGGATCATCAACAAGCGTGTAGGAATGTAATCAAATAAACCCTGAGATCATGGTCAAAGTACCTACTATCACAATTTATGGGATTTCAACTTTAGTAGTTGTAATTGTATAAGCTTGACCTTGCTCCCTTAATCTTATCTAAGGTAAATTCTCTTGATGTTTGGGTAATTCATTTTTCTAGTGCCCCATATCCTTACAGTTGAAACATTGTAAATTTGTGGCTTCTTTCTTTCCCTTACACTCATGTGTTTGATGACCTTTCTCTCTACACTTGAAACAAACTCTCTTTCCCTTCAAGAAATTACCAGGGTGTTTCTTTCCACAGTTATCATGTATGTGAAATTCCATCCTTCCCTTCTTTTCCTTTACCTCATTTCTTTATTTCTCGGTGCCCAGTCTTCCTCTTCTTCTCTTGATTTCCTTTTAAAATATACGACTTAGAGAATTCTTTTTCCATCCTAATGGAACTTGATACCATATCATCATATGATGAAAACATTTGAGACTAGTACCCTTATGAGTCTTGTCTAAGGCCCATCAAAGAAATGGAAAATATTAATTTTTAGATTATGTACATAGTTCATATCATGTCTTTCTAATATTGTAAAGTTTGCTTTATACTCAGCAACACTTTCCTCTTTCTTGTATCTTAGATTGAGGAATTTACTTTCCATATCAGCTCATTGCTCATGAGGAAATTATTTTTCAAATAATATATCCTTAAAAATATTTTATTCTATTCTCTTTATCTCCTCCTCATCCTTTGTATTTTGAATCAATAACCACCATTGATTAGCATCTTTCATTAAACAATACACTTCCAGAATGACTCTCTCTCCCTTTAATTACTTCTCAAAGCCAATAATATCTTTTCTAAGGACTTTATCCATTATGCTACTATCAATATATTTGCAGTTCCATTAAAGGATGAAGGTTTCTCCAATATGAAGTGTTACAACATCAATGAATACTACTGTGAAGTAAAAGGTTGTTCCATACGGGCTAGGTTATTAGTCATAACTTGATTCAACTGTCTTAATACAGTCAAAATTTTATCAGCTCCAACATTATTCATGTTAATTTTCTCTCGAGGTAAATCCCAACATTGATTACAGGTGTTGAAATGTTTTCTATTCCTTCTGTTAGGAACCATTTCTAAACAATGGGATACATTAGATTAGATCATAATATTAAGAATCATAATGTATAATTTCAAAACTAGTTAAAAACTTAACATAAATTGAAAATTTATGAAAAAATAATCTTAGAATCATAAGCATAATATCTTTTAGAATAATCTCAAATCATATTTTCAAATATTTCATAATGGTTTGTAAATAAAATGTGAATTAACCCAAGCATATCCCCTGGGAGTTTCAAACAAGGTGTACAGTAAGGGAACACTCACTGTGCACTAGAATGATGGTCGAGATATACTCGACCAACTTTTTTCAGGGATATTACCCCAAGATGCATTTGTTTCAAAACCATGTCCACTTATAGTATCTAGATAGGGATTTATTTCTAGGAAAACTACATAATATTTACTTTATAAAAACTTTAGGATATTATCTTATACTTAGATTTATCCTCAAATTAAGTTATTGGGTTATGTTCCCTGATCTGTGTTTTCCTAAATTTAGTTCCTAAGGTTTCTACTAACCTTCCTCTAATAAAAACTGTAAATACCCTGACACTGGTAGCCCAAGGTTGATGATTACTTTATTAAATTGGTATTGGATATAAGTTATTGCATCCCAAAAGACCGAATAGTTTAGTAGTCTTGGTAAACTAGGTATTTTCTTGAATCTTACATTACATTTGAAATCATAAAATACATCATAGTATTTTATTTGAGAACATCATTATTCTCTCTAGAATATCCTTTTATATCAATCACGGTACACTTCCTAGAATCCTGGGGAAATGAAACATAATAAAGGGGTGAGATCAGATGCTCGTTAAGGGTATGGGTGCAGTGAAAGCTAACATGGAATAAATATGGCATGAATAATATGAAAGAAATAAATGATGATCAAATAATATCATATAAATAATCATATGATCTTTAAACTTATCCATGGATATCATAACTTTTCAAATAACCACATGTATATAAATAAATGATTTCATAATAATGGAATGCATAATGTCATACATCTTAAACTTACTGTCAAGGCCTCATGCCAAGAAATCTACATAAATGAGTAAGACCTCGGCCAAATACCCAACTTGTTTTATCTCATGAGACATACCAATGAATTGATGGGCTATGTAATTATGAGCTCCACCCATCACTTAATAAGTCAAATACATTCATAATATGAATAAACAATTCAACTTAATCAAAATGCCTTAAAATCAATAATTTTTTGTACCAGCATACATAATTTCAATACTTTCCCAATAAAACTAATCATAAATCATACAAATAAATATGGTTGATAGTATCATTAGATTATAATCTCATTAAAGAAAAATATTTATCAAATGATGTTGACATATTTGAAAATACTTTTAAAAGATCACTGGAAATTTTCTTGAGAAAAATACCCTTTTCATTTTGAAATCACTTATTTAAAATCTAAAAATTTCCAAAATGTTATAGAAAAAAAATTATTAGAAAATAACCATGTAAAATTATAAAGTAATCTTTAAAACATTGATGGTAATAAATTTTTTTCATTCCAAAATTGTTAAAAACAAAGATACTTTTCACACCTTCGGTAAAACAACCCTTGTTTGGAAAACGATAAGAAAATCCCTTTTAATAATTTTTATAGAGAGTAAAATATGGTTAAAAATGAATTTAATAAATTATTGGATAATATTAAAAAAATCTTGAAAATATTTTAAAGAAAATATATACATAGAATAAAAATATTTCTGATCGAGTATAAAAACAAAGTTGGTTTCCCTTAAAAACATTCATTTAGTATTTTTGAGTTCCAAAGAATATAAAAATGGAACTACTTCTTGAAAACTCTAAAATAACTAGAGTAGAAGAAAATAGATTGGGTTTAAGATATAAATATAATATAATTCCTCCAATAGAAACTTAAATCTAAACACTCTCGAATAAGGATGAGATTGTGAAATAAACCCTTTCACTTTGGTAATTTTTGAATCATTACCCATATGAAAGAGATAACTTCAATTATAAATTTAAATATCATGAATATAATCGGAATCATGACATACCATATCAAAGTTTCAATATACAAACCACATGAAAGAAACAATTTTTGAATATGGAATATGTCTCACAGATTCAAAAGTGAGATGAGAAACCCTTACCTTAGGTCTGGCTTCCTTCATATGTGTTCGAGTCAACTATATAATAAATATAGATTTATTATAAATATATTATAGAAACATAATCATGTATATAATACCATATATTATTTAATTATAATATTTTATCACGTGATTATTAATAATTCTTTATTAAAATCATTGTTCTGAGTGATAACTGCTTCGTTTTTCACGTATGTTTTGGTTCGGTAGTTTTGGTTCTTGTACTTTGATCATGGTTACATCATCTCCATAATATTAATCATGATATAAATATCATATATATTCATTATATATATATATATATGTATATATTTATATTTATATTTATAATCATCCATAAAAGGTCAAAATAGAAAAATAAATTACATCGTTCATGGAAATGGTAGGTCATACGTACACAAGAATGGTGTTTCCATTTTTCAACGGATGAAATAAAATAAAGGAAAATAATAATTCAACTTCAGAAAAACATTATTATATCATATATATCATATATATTTATTAAATACATCATTATAACTATCCAAGTAAAGTGGTGATGAAAAACGAATTACACCGCTATGTGGAGACAGTGAGTCTTGCGTACGCACGAGCAGTGTTTTCAATTTCCACAGGATGGAAAGAAGGTGGATGATGGTTGTTACATAATCATAATAAAAATTCGTTATATTCAAGATAATAAATTAATTATTTTAAAATAGATACCATGGATTTATAGGTGGTATAAGAAGAAATAAAATTGAAAATGATCTGTTAAGAGTTATACCTCTTTGTTGAGAAACTTATGTTGGCATACTGTTAGGTCCACAAGGCTGAATACCCTGAGAGGGGGGGTGAATCAGGGTATGACTAATTTAAAATTAACGTCCGTTCTGATCTTGTTTCGTTGTTAAGCAAAACACTCTTCTCTCTCTTTCCTGTTGCACAAAGTAAACAGAAATTAAAGCATGCACATGACACACCAATTTTACTTAGTTCACCGCAAAGGGCTACGTCCAAGGAGCATACGCCGACAAGTTGTCGGTCGTACCAATTCCACTAAACTTCACTAGCTGTGGATTACAATGTTCGGGCTAGATCACTTCTATGCCCAGGCTCACTGTCTTTACAAAGTTTAGGGTCAACTCACTGCTTTCCCAAGGGTCACTCCCTGTTTCTCTCTCTCTGGCTCACTGCCGGTGGAGAGGATCACCTTCTTCCTCTTCCTAAGCTCACTGCTCTAGAAAGGAATCCATTCACAGTTTATAGACCTGTAGGTCTCTTCATTTGCATGAAATAATGCATCTTCAACTGTTGATAGATGCTCTGTTGAAGTCCAACTTTCATCCACTGATGAATAGCACTTTGCCTCTGACCACTGGGCAACTACCTTTGGAAAGTACCTTCACAGAGCACCCTACTTCGCGAAGCTCCCAATTTCGCGAAGCTCAAACAAGCCTTTGCGAATCTCCTGCCTTTTCGTGAAGCACTTTCGCGAAGCTCAAGCCATCGCAAAGCAACGTCCCTCGCGAAGCTTACTAAGCCAACGCGGAGCTCACAGGTTTCGCGGAGCTACAATAGCCACCGCGAAGCTCCTCTTTCGTGAAGCACACTGGCTCCGCGAACCACCTTCGCAAATCGAGAGCAAAGGATTTTCTCTGAAAATTCTCTCTCTTTCTCTCGAGGGGGTCGGCCTCTATTTATAGGTGATTCCACCGACCCTCGTCCCTTCCGCGCGAAGTCAACGCCACGTCATGTCAAATCGTGAAGCTCCAAAGTTTCGGCCGAAATTTTGTCCAAATCGTGAAGCACCACGGCAATTTTCCGTTCACAGAGCTTGACGTAATCGCGAAGCATCACCGTCAACATTCCTTCGCGCCTTCGCCGCGAAGCTCCCTCGCAAAGCCCTTCACCGCCGCGATGCGCTTCAGCCTCTGTCGTTCATGAAGCTTGACATAATCGTGAAGACTCACCGCCTCCATTTTTCTGGCCTTCGTGAAATCCAATCCATACATCCCATCTTCGCGAAACTCATGACTTTACCATATAAAAATATGATCTTCATGGAAATCCACTTTTCACGATGCTCACCAAATGCCAAATTTTGGACCCCGAAAATTTGGCAAACACTGGGAAATGACGCGACCTTGTACTGCTCTTTTGTACCACCTCCAGATCGTCCTTTCCTTTGTCATCATTCTTTGTCAACAAGGATTGTCAACAACTTCTTGGGAACTTGACAAATATCCATGAAAACCTACTTTTTCAACAAACACAATCAACCCAAAAATACTGCAATGTTACCTTGAGGGATTTTTGCCCAACACATACACACATTAAGCCTTGAAGAGATGGTCTTTTGGAAAAACCAAAATCTCTAGGATGCATTGAAGTAATATATGAAGGTATTATGGTAGGGATTGGCTGAGATATAATGCTCAAAATGTGTGAGAAAGAGAGGATAAGGGGTACCCTTTTATAAATGAGGGGAGGGGTACTCTTAGAATTACATAAAGTATTAAATCAATATAAATTAATTTTCATGAAAAAATGGATCCAAATTCATATAATTAGAATATTATATTATGATGAGTTGAAATTATCTCATCTTCTAAAATTTTGACAAGTTTTTGTTATGTTTTCACCCTTATCTCTTAGTTTTAACCCCCTATTAACCCTTTTGACAATTACCGCAATATCAAAGTTTTTTACTATTTAAGGGTCAAGAATGTTACCATAAAAGAACAAGTGACCCATAAATAGACTATGGTTTTTATTTTCAACCATATTCTATTCACTTGGATGAAGATAATATTTTTATGAATTTTAAATCATTTAATAAAATGTTATTTATTATAAAATATCATTAATGTCATTTTTGGAACTATTCATTTAATTCAACTTTGAAAACAACATGACATCAAAATGACTTGAATATAAAATTTTCACACATCCTTGGTATGTTATATTTATCTATAAAATTTGTGGGACACTATAACTCACTCTAAGAGAATTAATTTTAGAGTTTTTAAAATCATTTACTTGATTTTCTAGTGCTTGCACAAGCACTGTGTCAGCATTGCATAATCATTTAAGGTAATTATTTCATTGCTAAAAATTTTAAAAAAAATCTATGATAAAAAAATGTTCATGTTTCAAGTAACCTTTTAAAAGTGAACACAAGTTGTTATGTTCTCTATCAGAAAATATCATAGATATTAAAAGCAAGAAAGTGGCATTTTTTACTTTATCTTTTACTTAAATATTATAAAGGTCAAAATCAAAGTAAAATGAAACCAATGCACCCCAAATTCAAAGTTATGATGTGACAGGGTTAAAATAAACTCAACCAATCACATTTGGGTAAGTTTTGGATACATTTTAAGCCTTATCTTCTAGCTAAACCACTTTAAACTCATTTTAACCTTAACTGTGATACTTTAACTTTTTACAATGATAACTTAATTATATGAATAAAAAAAGGGTCCTAAAAAAATTTGGAAATGAGGATTCCAAAATTTTAATCCATTTTATCATATTTAATTTCTATTGGGGGAAGAAATTACTTTTAATATAAGAATGCAAAACGCATGAAAATTGTTTTTAGAAAAGTACATAATTTAAGAGTAAAAATCATTTTACCTTCAAATAAACTAATAAATTGGTTTCCCCAAATTTGTTTGGTTTAATAAAAAAATGAAGGTTTTTAGACTTTTAGATCAACAAAAAACCGAATGGAATCTTCCAACCATGTCATTAAATGCAAAGATACAAAAATAGTTTTTAATTTGAATAAAATATAACTTATCATTCATAAAAGTCAAGCTTGGGTTCCCAAATTCAAAATATTGATTTAAAATACATTATCCTTAAGAATAAATTTGTTCGAACAACACTCATCCAATAGGAAAGGCAGGTGTTAGAGGGGTTTTAATGTTTTACCCAATGGTTTTAACCCAATTTTACCTCTTTAACCGTGGTGATAAATATTTACTATGATTATTATTCATAATGATCAAAAATTAAGTTGATCCCATTAAATTATATTAATTATGCTGATTTCAAATATGAAATCTATTTTATCAAATTCAATTCATGGAAGTGATATAAATTAATTTAAGATAAAAGCGTAAAATGTAACAAAAAACCTTTTTTTAGAAAAATGCATTTTTAAGTCCAAAAAACGAACTTATACCAAAATCAGGTATAATAATAATTCAAATGTATTTAATTATATTAATTATAACTAAAGTAATATTATGTTAATTTAGGATAAAATTCAAAGCTTTATGGGTCTTTTGAATTAAAAAAAATGACAGTTTTACAGAAATCGATATTTTTCATTATTCACTAAAAAATCAATCTTTTAGGAAAAATCTCAAAATTTCATCCTAAATTAATTTTGATATTCTGAATCCAAAATGATATAAATTTTTTCAAATACAATTTTTAAAAGTGATGTAAATTAATTATATTATTCACATACAAAATGTCATAATAACCATTTTTGAAGAAAACTTATTTTTGAAACATAAAATAGCTACTAAAAAAATTAGAACTTATTTATTATACATTAATAATGTATTTTCATTATATAAAACCTTTATACATATTTTTCATAATGTGTTTATTCCTATTTATATCGCTAATTTTAATGGATAGGTTATAACAGTCACATTAAATAATAATATTTTAATAGTATATTGTGATTCGTTTAAACTCGGTGTTGTGTGTAACACAAGATATCAAAGACATTAAATTTATTTAAAGAGAAATATTACATAAAATCTCGGAGTGTTACACTCCTCTTGGGGCAAAAATAAAGGGAGAGAGATATTGACCCCAAAATTCTACCTTCAATAAGCCCCGAGATGACCACTAGCACCGAGGGTATATAAATCACACATATGGAAGACATTGCCCTCAATAGTAAAAGTAGGATTGAGAGATATAATAACAACCACTAAGAAAATCTATCACATAATATAAAAAGAGGAACCAAGTCATCCCTCAATGCATGAAAAATGTCAACAAATACAAATAAAAGTTTCCTAGTAAATACCAAAAGATAAACTCTACGATAACAACTCAACAATAACATCTGAGCTAGTAATGTCCAGCTCGACTCTCAAAATCCTTTTGGAAACCTGAAAATAGTTTTTATATATGTAGGGTGAGCATAACATATATACTCAGTAGGATCATACCCAAGGTATTTTGTGAAAATGTGAAAAGAGCATACTAATGAACCAGTGAATAAACAATAGAACCAATAAGCACCTAAACAGGTTAACTATCCATCCTAATCTCACCATGACACTCACCAAATAACACGTCCAAGAATAATAACATAGCATCAAACGAAATATAAGCAAAGGCGCCCTGCAACCACTTCCCCACTAATTTACCACTCTAACGCCTCAACGTTAAACATCTCGTGCTCTCATCCCTTTCATACCATCACGTCAGATATCTATCCATCTTTAATGTGGGTCGGGATGCAGCTCTACCTATCCCAACTTCTCGCAGGGTTTAGGATCTCATGCTAGCATCAGTCAATATCCACATCACAACCTCATCATGTAACCAGGGTCGTATAGTATCACGAATGTGAATGACATCAACCTCGTGCCCTCCTACAATGCAAGACCCCCTCCACATATCATATTCTCATCATCACAAGGAATCTCTAACGCCAGCCATCATTTCTAAGCATCGCCACCAAATGAGTCATCGGCGGCTGGTACTCGCCACCAATTGTGTACCACTATCTCATGCCACTACCAAAGGAAGAGCGGGGGAGATGGGGTATCCAACCATCACTTTTACCACCAATCTAGATGTTGGAAAAAACACCTGGAACCCAAAGCATTTGGGCATTGGTAAGGTTATCCAACTCAGGTGAGGTGCATATAAAAATAACATGATAATACAAGATAAATTGTCTCACACAAACCCAACCTATGGGTTTACATCCGACTCCACTAGCTCATCCCACATCATGACCACAACAGCTCATGACATCTGCCACCAACTATCACCACCACTAATGCATTACACCACACAATCAAGCCACACACAAGCCATAATTAATCACCCCTTTACAGGTTAGCCAATTTCCAAGTTTACTAATTATCAACCAACTGCCACTTACTAGGCCGTTTTCACCCCATGTTTATTAACCTTCAACTCATTAATTCAATTACCGCATATTAATTCCAACTCACACACATTGTATTACCAACCCACGTCGTTTCAATTTCATCATAACCACCTCATTCTGTCACTATCGGACAACTAATGAAAATACACCATTCGACGGACCATCCACCTTACAACAACAAACATTGCTTCCCATTGCCAACGCCATCACTACAACCCACCTCTCTCACAACAATCATCTTAAACCAACCACTACACATCAGCCCTCATCACAACTCATGCCAACAAAAACATAGCTCCACTGCCTAACACAATCAACATCTAAACCATCCACCACCATCACCGAACGATCCCCACAAGATCCCCACATGAAACACAGGAAAAACTCAACGCCCATCCCAACACTTATAATAGTGAATTCAACCTCTACAATTACTATAATTTCATATATAGCTTTTACAATATCACTTCTTCTCTTTCATGGGTATTCTCGCACAATCTAGATTTACACAAGTAGCTGATTCATTAGCCATATATAAGTTATTAACCTTTTATTCACAGTGAGTTCAAGCAAGCAATCACATCACAATTCATACATAAATTCATAACAGCTACAATAATGTACAAATCTCAACAATAATTGTGATTCCAACAAAACATCAAACATGCATGCAAAATCACAAAAAACAAGCAAACAAGTGTGATTACTCTCATCCCCTTCAATTTCAGTGTAAGCCAATTTTTTGTCTTCTTAAGTCAACATGTACTATCCACCCAAAGGAAGACAAAAACATGCAATTCCAACAGATGCACATAAAAGGAGAGAATGAAGATCCTCTACCTCAATCGGATGATCAACGTTTTTCAAGCAAGAACGGATAATCAAGAATCAACCACCACCGAAGAGAACACCAAAATCGAAGGAAGACCCACTAGAACCTATCCACATCGAGGTATCATCAAGTCTTGCTCAATTTCCAATCCAAAACAGTGGATCTCTACCAAAATGAACCTTTGGAAGGAAGAGGAACAAGGAGAACATAGAAGAGAGGACAAGGACGAGTATCTCGATTCGTGGGACTTTGATCTAGACGAACCAAGGTGAACAAACTCAAAAAAGGTGCAGGTGGAGGGTGAGGAGAAGTCAAGGGGTCGAATAGGGCTTGAGAGAAAAAGCAAAATCAGACCAAGGAAGTCGGGGCACCCCCAATTATAGAGAAGGCTTTGAAAGCCTTTGCCATGGCGTAGGGGCTTGCAAAACACCAGCGGTGATTACTAGTCAAAGGGCGGTCCGAAATTCAAGCGTTTAAAGCCCCAATTCTCATGCGTTTTAAAATCCACGTCAAACTGTTTTGATCACCACCACAACATTGGCCACAAAGTGACCTAGGGCGTTTTTGGACTCGAATGTCAACCACGACCAACCACTACGGCGTAGCTCTAAGTATTGGTTGTTTTCACCTCACCGCGCCCAAGACTATGACGTGGTGAGCTCTAGCTTGTTGTTTCCCCCTCTCACGCGACTTGACTCTACCCACACACCCCGCACTCCACCATGTCCAACTCCATGGTCTTCATACTACATTTTTCTCATAAGGCGACCCTTCAAACCTGCCTTCCTCAAAAAGGCCTCACAAGTCGTTTCCAGATACCCATTTATCATAGTGAAACTTCAAGCCAAAACACCTTGTAAAACAACCAGACAAGCTGTTTCACTCAATGTGGTGCTCCTCAACACCAAACGACCAACTTCACGGCCAACCTCCGAACACCAGAGGCCAAAAGAGCTTGCCCAATGCTCAGCCTTCGAGCAGGCTTCAAAACGACTAGCACCACACCCCCAAACTAGTGACCCTTTGAACAACCAGAACAATCCTCTAACCTTTGGAATACCTCCAAACTCACTCTTGGCCCCACCAAACCTTGGAAAATAAGGTAAAGGGAGGGTTTTAGAAATTCGAGCCCTCACACCTTGGATGAACTCAAAGACGCAACACAACACTAAAGAAAACCGGCAAAAACATGGGATTAAGAACAAAAAGAAACGAAATATCGGACCAAGATCCCCTTACTGGGGCTCGATCTCACCTATATGTTGTCGAAGACCCTCCATGCTGCAGGTGTTGATCGTCACCATCAATAAGAACACACCCCATCCTCATCAGCATCGTGCGGGGACAAAGAATGCCAGGGAACATCAGGAGCTCATTGGAGCTCCTCACCAGGCATCGAGGATGAATAACCCTCTTCTCTCTTGGTGCTTCACCAATCGCCCTCAAAATGGAGCGGCACACCCACCCTGAATCTACACGCCTTGAAGGAGTAAAAAAGGCAGATCAGATTTGTTACAACATATCAAAATCACAGTCACGGATGGATGATTGAATGTCAGATCCGCCAAACCGTTGAAAACAAAACCAAGGACATGCGGCACCGCCATATGAAAAGGTCGGTGCATCCCTCGTAAGGGTAGTCACATCCTCCATGTAAGGATAACCACATTCACCGCCTAAGGTTAGCCATGGATGATGGATGAAGAAACAGGTGCAGACCACCAAAAGAACCAACCTAGGCAAGCCAACATTTAATAAATCCACCATTTATTTATCAAATAAAACGCAATTAATACCATGGCAAAAATAAACAATTCAATGCACAGAATCAAATCCATTTAATTTGCAAAAGTGTGGTGAATGAAAAATAACCCCAGGATGTGTCTCTGAATCTTCTAAAGTGTAAGAAAAAATGGAGCTCATAAACCTCATGCTGCAATTGGGTGCACGGAGACACTGAGGAACGGAGAATTTGATCCATTGCCAAAATAGTACTCTGAATGAAAGAAATAACAAGCCAAAGAAACTCTTGAGAGACGAATCTATAATCCTTACCTTTCCCAAAATCTGATCCAAAATACATTAATATACCAGGAAACAGAAAACATCAAAATTAAAAATCAGTCTTGGCTGTTATAACTAAACCAATATCATATTCTCTATTACATGCAATCAATTCTCGACTCAGATGTTGCATGCCAAGCTCCTCCAGCTTTCTTTCATTAAGGATGGTGAATCCACGCACGATCTCGAGTGGACTGATCAAGTCTCAACTCGCATGCCAGGCTGCTCCACCATGATCATTTAGTAAAAAGGACCACCTATTTAATGAATACACAGAAGCCTACCCTTTGCTGCTTTCCTGCTATGAGAGCTTCGAGTTTTGAGGCAACAGATTAGAGAGACTGAATAAGCCATGGGCCGTGGTGCTCAGGAGGACGCACCAATCTTGGGAGTCGGTAGGGCAATGAAGGTTGGCATTTTCTCCCCGGGCATCAACACAGACACTTCTCCAGCATGCACCGGCATCTGCAAAACAAAAAACAGACAACAATATTAAACATGGCAAGCCCTATATCCAGCATGGATTGAGAGGAGGTAATGTAAAGGGTTGGCCTGTATTGTAAGCATGTGCCGGATAGCTTCACCAGAGGATCGTGTGAATAAAAAAGATTGCAATCTGACATAGAAGTATAAATGGGGTGAGATTTGGAGTAGAAATCCTACTTCAAAATGGTGACTTTACTGCAAAAATGCAGCGTGTTTAGAGCAAGGAGATGCTCTAAAGGATCGAAGCCTCTTACCAAACATGTGTATTTGAAGACACTTTCATCGATTTAACCATGTAAATCTTTATTATCTCGCCTTTCCGTTTTCGTTAAGTCGTTTTTGTTTAATTTGCACATGACACAACGTAATTACAAGCCCCCCATCTTCCCATCCTCCTATTTCATAGAACAATTGCCTTTTTCCACCAGAAATCGGGCTGCCAAATGCAGAAAACTTCACCAAAAAAACTCCGTAAATGTCAAACCCATCAAAAACGAGAGAAAGTGGGGAAGAATTATTGTAACAAGGGAAAACGGCTCACCATAAAGACATCAAAAAGCAGATATAATCATGGCGTTTGTAAATAAAAGAAAGAAAAAGGCCAGATTCCGAACAGTCAAAGGGAACAAGAAAGAGCAGAAAAAACACAGCAGGAGGAACAGGCTAGATGGCAATTAATTGTAGCAGAAAGTGAACCCCAAGCCCTCAAAACCACAGTCAAGCACATGCATCGTGTTTTACGCTCAAAAAACCCGGCGAATTCGGCTGATTAATTACAGAACTGTAGGAGATGGGGGAGAAAGTTATGAGGGGAAATGAGGATCTCTTGAGGCTCACATTGGGTGGAGGATGGCAAGGGAGCTTGGCGACGAAACCCATCTGAGATTCCGTGTCTCCTAGGCTCCGGCCGCTGTACGAAGATGCCGGCCTGGAAAACCTCTCGAAGATAGCAATGGCGAAGAACATTGAGATGAGGAGCGCGGTAGCAACGAACCCAAAAGACACGGCGTCGATGGGACTGTCGAAGCGCTCAGACTCGTCTTCTCTCCCTATGTACGCCGGAGCTACCAGCGGCGGCCAACACAACGCGGCTTCCCTGCCCATCCCTCCAATGGGAAGTACGTCAATCAAAAAACGAGGTCGGAGTTGGGGCGGAAACGAGCCAAGGAGGAGGAGTGGGGAGGGTTAGGCGCCAAGATCGAAGGTCGCAGTGGCAGAGGACTCGGGGCCTGGAAAAGCAGAGGGCGGCAAGGAGGGGAAGCAGCAGGTGGGAGACAGAGCGAGCTTTCAAAGGGCAGGAGAGAAGGGAGGATTGGAAATCAGAAAAAGAGACCGCTGTTGTTGGGGAATCCGGAAAGGGCAGGAGAGGAGGGAGGACTGGAAATCAGAAAAAGAAACAGTTGATGGGGAATCCGTCCGCTCCGTTTCCCCTGCCCCTACGTGCCCTGCACTTCATGACTGATTGAATTTGAGGATTCTCAGACAAGCGGGCCGTCTGACAAGCTAAGACATCCTTTATTAGCACTAAACCACTACTAAGAATCTGTCTTTCTTAGATTGTTTTTAGGGGGAATGACATCAGTGGACCAAAAGTCTCCCTAATACCATTGAAGGATCTTAAACAGTTTTATAAACAGTGCAAAACAGTTATCCAGGATCCTTATGGTATTATGAGACTCCCCGATGTCATTCCCCCTTATTTTTAAAAGCCCTCAAAATGATTACATTTATAAATGATAATAAAATCAAACGTTGACTAATCTCTATTATGTAATAGTGTTAGTAGGGTATTGAAATATGGAAAGCTTTATATTGAAAGTTACTTTATAATTTCCATGGTTTTTTACTTCAATTATTTGGGAGTTTTTCATGTTAAATTTATATCTTCAATTTTCTGTTTTCTCTATATAATTTTATGATGTGTAAATTTAATTTGGTAATCATGATCATTATTATAATATCATCATCGTTATGATTTTATATATCGTCGGAATATTGATATCCAAAATGAAGTTGGATCAAGTTATACTATTAAAGATCAAATTCATGAAGTCAAAAAAAGTGATTCCCTCCATGAAGTTTGATTGAAGACCAACATGCATAAGATGTGGTAGGTAAAAGGGGAAGCTTGACAATCCATATTTGACATCCTTAAGTTTCGTCTTGTCAAGTGTTGTATAAAATGTAATTATAAAGAAAAATTGCGAAGGACACTTGAAAACACAGTCTTAAATCCATGATTATATTTACAAGATATGATGATAATGATTGCTATTATATAAACTAAAGGGACATAATGCAACTTAGGTTATGTTATATGTGACATAACATAGGTTGTAACACCTCAAAATTTTACACTACATCTTTTTTATATATAAAAAAATTTAATCTTTTCGATGACTTACTTGCATAGAACACTGAGCCTAAACGAATTAAAAAAAATATTATTTTAATATGACCGTTAAAAGCTAGCTATTAAATTGGCGAGAATAAATAATATTAACCACATTATTAAATATATAATTGTTCAACTCATTGTTAATATATTAATTTATACTTATAAAATAAACACATTTTTTAGTAAATCATTTTGTTCTTCAAATATATTTTTTCTCCAAAAAGTAATTTTTATTGATTTTAATGAGCAAATAAATATAATTAATTTTTGAAACTTTTAGAAAATGTATTTGATAAAATGAGCATCCACTACTACAAAAAATACTTTTAACAGCGCTAGAAAAAGCCTTTATCAGCGTTAAAAAATGGGTGATAATCGAAGCGCGGTTTAAAGTTCGAAACTTTTAACGGCGCTAAAAAATGATGTTAAAGACGCTTTTTAACAACGCTAAAAAAACATTGTTAAAAGAGTCCTTTAACGGCATTTTTTTAGCGCTTAATAGCGTTTTTTAGGAAGGCAACTATGTTAAAGGGGGTAATTTTTTTTCAGACACCTATGCGCCAAACCCCTTTTTCAGTACTTCCACGACCCCTTTTAACACCACTCCACACCCCCTTTATCAGTGTTTTTCACCACACCACCCCTTTTATCAGTACTTTGCGAATTCCTAGTCTCATGTGCGTCCGCCTGGATTCGAACATTGCACTTCTCAATCAAAGATGGAACGCTTTTACCACTACGCTGTGTTGATTTTGATTTTTTTATCTTCAAATTGATATTAAATAACTATTACTCGGTAATAATAAGCAAATTATTAATTAAAAAAATTTATTTAGTTATTTTAGAAGTCATTTTCACTAAATATCTTATATATTATGTGTAAATGTTTATTTACCTTATCTAAAACATATTTCAAAAAATATATATTATATTTATATCAATATAAATATATTTATATATTAATATATTATTTGTAATGAAAATATATTTTTTTAAGTATACTTTTATCACTGCTCCTTAAAAAGTAATGATAAAGAGGGTCTTTATTAGCGCTTCTAAAAAAGTATTGATAACCTCCCATCCCTTTATCATCGGTTTTTTACAAACGCTGATAAAAGACCTCATTTATTAGTGTTTTTAAAAGTGATGATGTAGGGTGGATCTTTATCTGCGCTTGTAAAAAAACGTTGATAAAAGTGACACTACTGCAAATATGATCTTTATCACCGCTAGAAAAGGGCATTAATAGCGCTAGAAAAACGCTGTTAATTGAGATGAAGATAAAGGGGGTCCCTTTTATCAGCGCTCAGAAAATTGATGATAAAATGAGTCTTTTATCAGCGCTAAAAAAACGTTGATAAAAGACTCTTTTATGAAAATTTTTTTAGCGCTGATAAAATACCACTTTTATCAGCGCTTTTTTTTAGTGCTGGTACAAGTTAAATATATAAATAAATAAATATAAATAAATAAATATATATATATATATATATATATATATATTCAATTCGGGGAGGGGCTTCAAGAGCACCCCACCCCCCAACACCCTAGCCCGCACGCCCCAGCCACACCCTGGGCCTTTAACACCACCCCTACCCCCCCTTTAACAATGCTAGGACTTACTCGCCACCCGCGCGCCGCCCCTGCCTCCCCGAGATTCGAACTCGGGACCCCTCACATGCGCGCCTAACACTTTTCCACTCCTCCATTTCGCTTTGCTCTCCTTTTATTGATATATATATATATATATATTCCTATATTAATATATATACATACATACATACATACATAATAATATTTATATATTTATATATTTATTTGTATATTGGTATGTAATTATATCTATTTAGTTATATTTTTTATCCGTATATTTATTCGTATATTAATATATATTTATAAGATCGGCTTTAAATGCATTTATAAAATATGTTTTCTTGTGTGTGTATAAAAAAATAAAAAAATACATATATACAACATGCACACACACACACACATTATATGTGCACCTGTAAGTACAATTCTACATATTTATATATATTTACAAATATTATATATTAATATGTATATACATATGTTTAGAATATATATATAATATATATCAGTTTGTCAATACAGACGCACACAAACACACACACACACACATTATATAGCTATATAAATATTCATATATTTGTATTTTAAATAAAATGGATATTAGTTTCTTATTTAGATAAGACTTATATATTGAGAAATACATTTTATATGTAAATATGTTTAATTATTTATTTATAAAATTAAATTTTTATGTACGAATATATAAAAAATATGTATATATTGTAATATATTTGATTATAAATAACAGTACATTCTGAAAAATGATAAAATTTCAATGTCATAATATGAATATGAATATAATCCATTGAAATAAATTCATTCCCCACTGAAAAGGGTAAAAGACCCCCTTAAACAAGGCTGAAATTCCATCGAATGTTAAAAAATCGGGGTATTCTGACTAAAAACTCAGTTTTGGAGGCCTTATGAGCCTTTTTTGGCATCGAAAAATGTGATAGAAGGTTTCTTTTTATTATTAGCGCGTAGAGCTCGTTGCAGACTTCAATTTGATATGCTGTATAGCTCAAACAGACACCCAGATCAAAAGTTATGACCCTTTGAAGTTTGAGTTAAATTTTAAACTTATTTTAAATCTTTTATTAATTTTTTTTGATTTTTCATGTCTTCAAATTGTTATTAAATGATTATCAGTCAATGATAATTAGCAAATTATTAATTAATAATATTTTTTAAAATATTTTAAATCCATTTTCACTAAATTTCTGATATATTAAATGTAATAGTCTATTTATACTTATCTAAAACATATTTAAAAAATATATATTATATTTATATCAATATAAATATACTTATATAACAATATGTTATTTTTCATGTTTTTTTTGAAATTTATCAGTGTTAGGAAAAAGCGCTGATAAAGCCCCCTATCAGCGCTACTAAAAAAAGCGCTGATAAAACCCCCCTTTATCAGCGCTTTTTTTAGTGCTGTTAAAGGGTGGCGCTATGGAAACCCAATTTTGTTGTAGTGTGATTCTTTAATAGTGCTTTTTTAACGCTGTTAAAGACCTCTTTAACAACGTTCTTTTCAGCACTGACAAAGAGGTTCTTTAACATCGTTTTTAGCTAGCGCTGTTAAATCCCTAGCGCTAGATAAACTCAATTTTGTTGTAGTGATCGCTTTTGGATTCAACGTATCAAAATTATATTCGGATGTTTTTTTGAAATTTATCTAAAAAGATTAATTTTTTAGTGAATAGTGAAAAATACCGATTTTTGTAAAAATGTCACACCTTTTAAATTAAGAAATTTAAAAGTTTCATTATGTTTTGAATATGGTTTCAATTAACATAAGTATTATTTAGTTACATTTCATCCACTTAAATGCTTTTGAATCAACTTTATATTGTATTTTAGAATAATTTTATTTTTCGAGTTTAAAAACAAGATTTTTCTGCAAACTGTTTTATAGTACATAATGTTTCTTCTTTTAAATTAGTCAAAATAATCCCTAATGGGGAATGTTTTAAATAAAATTTATAAATTAAAATTTAATAAATATTAATTGGGTTTCATACAATGATAATTATTTGTCATAAAGTTAATATAAAATCATCTTTTGATTGAAAAATACTCTTCTTTAAAACCCACTTTTTCATCACACCTGCAGGGTTTGTTTTAAATCCAATTTTGTCAATTCTATGAATTGAATTTGGTAAAATAGATTCCATATTTGGAATCAGAAGGTCCAAATTTGATTGTAAAGACATTTTTAGGCATAAAAAAGTCACTGTGGTAAAAACAATTACCCCAGTATAGGTAAAATAATGAAATAAGTTAAAGTTAAAAGGTAAAAACTTAAAACACCTAAAAAATACAACTTAAAATGGGCGGTTGATGTGTTTCTTGACCATAACCATCCTTTACAACATTAATTATCAATCTAATTCATTGGAATTAATACCACCAAAATATGATTGAGTTTACATATAAAATAATCATTATTTAATCACAAAAACCACCCCATGAAGTATAAATACCACCTCTCACCACACCCTTTCTCCTCGCAAGCATTGAAGCTCCTCAAATCTCTGCCAAATTCTCTCATCCACACTCTCCCCAGGTCCAATTTCTGCTGGTATCACCAAAAGACCAATTCCAAGGTCTTTAAGGGATCCTTCAAGGATGTGATATTCAAGAGGCAATTTTCTCAAACCACCTCTCTTATTTTCTTTTATTCTTCTACTTTCTCCTCACCTCCTTCATCCATAGGCATAATAACTCCAAAATCATGTACATACTTAAATGTTATGTTGTTAATGGAATATCTTATATCTATCCCTTTTATTACTTCATACTCTTAAAAGAAACAAAACCATTATCCAAATTATGACGGTTAATCATCTCCATGGATAAGGATTTTTCATTTTCCATTACCGCCTTTAAGGCTGGTCATAAAAGTATTATTCTGGTTAAATAAGATTGTAATAGATATATTATAACCTATTTCATGTTCTAGAACTAATATATATACATAATATTAAATAAAACTAAACTAGTTTGTGATGGTCATAAAAAACCACCAATAAACTAAACATTTATCGTTGACATTTTATCAAATAAACTATCCTCATGTAAGAAATAAAATGATATATGGAACCATTTAAACTATTGAAAGTGCATGAATACCATTTCATTTCACTTAGGAATTTTTATTTCCATTTGATAAGAAAATCCATAATTATACACAAATGAACCAATCATGAAACTATGAAGCGAACACACTCGAAAAAATGAAAATAATGAAATATTATTAATAAAAAAGTGATAATATGTTATAAAAGTATCATATATGGTATTATAAATATTAATAGCTTCTGGAATGAATTAATAACATTCTTTAAACCTTTATACAAGAGGTTTAAGTACGCAAAACTAAAGGGAAGCGTGAGGTAAGAGTTTCTCATCTCACTTTTACTTCTATGATATATATGTCTTATTCACCACTTATTCCTTATGTGTAGTGTACATACTTCCCTTTTATATATCATATCATGAATATCATTATCTTCATGGCATTCAATGTTTCGTTTTATAATTTTTACTTTTATGAGGCATGCAATTCGACTAATTACAAAGTGGTAAGTGAATTCTTAACCTATTTTTCATTCTTTGGGTTAAACTTCTACTCCCTTAATTATGTCTTACTAAACTTATCTGTGAAATGAATTTTTATTATCTTATGATTTATTTCCACTTTTTAATGTGAATTTATAGTGAATACATATAATCGATTAATTTTATTAATTCCCACTTCAATGATATGATATTTATAAGGGACTTTCTTTTAAAAATTATATTTTTAAAAAATTCCCTTAAAAATCTCTTTTATTTCATGTTCATGTTTTCTAAAATTATTTCCAAAAATGTTTTTACTGTTATATTATGACTGTTTAAATTCATTTTTACTAATGTTTGACTTTTTAAAAAACGTTTTGAAATGATTCTTTTTGTCATTTTCTAAACAATATTCTTTGTGACTTTTCTGACAAAAATACATAAGGAATGTTTTTTTAACTTATACTGCATGAGCGACTTTTCCCACCATCACAAAACTTTAATGATTTGATGTATCCTTTATAAAATTACAAGGTTATTTTCAAATAAATTTTTTTCCCTTATAATTATGCGGTTCTTTAAAAAGAAATAATTTGAAAATGGAAATGTTATTTTTCAAGAATTATTTCAAGTGATCTTTCAAAATCACTTTCTATCTAAGATAACACTATTTGATGTTACTTATGCTTTACTGGGGATATTATTCATGGATACTATCCTTATTCTTTTTATGGTTGGTTTATGTTTATGAATCCCATTTCTTTTCCACGAGTTATGCTATGATGACGTGTTTATGAAACTCATTTCTTTACATGGGTTCTGATATGATAAATGACTTATATTCTTATGGCACACATATATATGGTTTTCATTATTTATGGTGGTCACATTATAACCAAGAACGATGGCTATGTTATAACCAATGATGGGTGTGACCTATATCTCCCTCTAAGGCATTAGGTAATGATATTATATCTCATGAGATAGAAAGGACGAGAACATGAAGTGAAAAAGGTTCAGTAAAGGGCTTTGTCTGCCATGATAGTATTGGAAGTGAAACTTGACTACTACGATGGTTTGGGGAGTGAAACCATTCCACTATGATAGTCTTGGAAAATAGCCTTGACTTATAAGGAAATTATTTTCTATACTTATGTGTATGCCACAATTCCATGTCTTATGCCCATGTTATTATCTTATGATTCATGTCTTATGAACTTCTATGATTTATACCATGACTCAAGATTATGATTTTTGATATGCAGGGTATAATTTTCAAATGTTATGTTCATGTTCTTAAACCCTCATGCTCATGTTATGATTAATATCTCCCTTGTTTACCCTTACTGAGCATATGAGAAAACCCTTTTCTTATGTTTATTTTCCCTATGATGTGAAGGAATGTATTAAGTATGACATGTCAAAAAGGGTTTGAGTTATGAAGGAATAAGAGGGAGACGATGTTGATGTTTTATGAACCATTTGTTTATGTTTCCAATCATCTAAATATACTAAACCCATATGATTCTAACATGGTTTTGATATGTTATGTAATGAACATTCATCTATTTAGATGTAATATCTATGTATGAAAAGAGTGGGTTGTTATAGTTGGTATCAAAACAAGGTTTAGTTAAATTTTGGAAACTAGGATGAGAAAACCTTAAGTAAGATCCCTAAGAATAAGTCTAAGTATAGGTTGCAATCCTATAATTTTGGTAACGATTATGAATAACCTAGGATTAAACCTAAGGTGGCATAGATTGAAATTTTATAAGTAAATTCCCTTATTTATGTGGTTTTCCAACTATGGTTAGTGTTTCTCAAACTATGTTTTTTGGGTTTTAGACAATGGCTGAAACCAAGAGGATTCATGTTACTAGTGAATATGATGGACAGTGGAATGATCTTCCTTATGAGCAACCAAATTAAATGGGAGCTGGAAGGTAAAACCTTGTTATTATTGTAACATTCCTGGTAATTATAGAATAAGACCTTTTCATATTTATTAATATTTATAAATTAGATAGTAATTTTACCTTAAAGGGATTCTATGACCGATAGCATACCCAACACACAACAATGAGTTTATCGGAAATCTAATATTGTAAGCAAGACTAAGTTATATCGAAAATAATAATATATTGTAATATTATTATTTTAAGTTGCAGTTATCGCCTAGTTGTTAGAATGATGTGAATGAATTATATTAACTAAATTATGAAAATATGGTTTACACATGTTTACATAATGATTCATTGGTTAGAAAATTAGTTAGAAATGAAAATAAAAACCAATTAAATATAAAGGACGTGTTTTTATAAAAAACTATTTAAGTGCGAATAATTATGTTTATAAAATAATCAAATCAATCTTGTTGGATTATATTAATTAAATATAAATTTAATTTGATGTTTAAAATTCATCTTATATATTTTATAGAAATTAAATAATAAGAAAATCAATTTTATGCATAAAAGAAGTATTTTTCAAAAAAAGCATTTTTACCGCCTTTTGATGGAGAATCCATTTTAAATGTAGTTTTTGTCACTTTAATAAATTATATTTTAAAAAATAAACTTCTTATTTTGAAGTGGGATATAAAAATTTACTTTGGGTAAATTTATGGTATTTTTCTGATAAATTTCATATTTTAATGAATAGTGAAAAATACTGCATTTTAATTCAAAACTGCTTTTACATCTAATTTATTTATATAGTTAGGTTATAATTTTAATTGGTTTTAAAGTGTAATTAGAGTAAGTTTTTATTAGTTAATCCAATCTAGGTTATTGTAATCAATTTCTTATTGAAATTGGATATTAAAAACTTTGTGAACTTTTGAATGTTTTTACTTCAAAAACCCGTTTTCTCGATCCATCAACGAGATTAACTTTAAATTAATTTTTCCACTTCTATGAATTGAATTTTTTTAAAATGGAAATACATGGTTGTAATTAGTATGAAAATTTTGATCTAATAGGATCAAAATAATTTTTTGTGAATAGTAACTTTAGTATTTTATTTACCACAGTTAAGGTAAATCAGGTAATTAAAGGTAAATATAATATTATAATATTTTATAATTACTCTAACACTTGTACTAATTTAAATGGATGAGTGTTTTTTAACCAAAATAAACCTTAGGCTTAAATTATAACCTTTTTAAGTCACTTGGGTAAGAAAATGACATTTAATATATTTTATTTAACAATATGTTAAAAATGTCATATTCATATTTTTAATAAGTAAACAATAATAATATGGGGTTATATAAGTGATATCTTCAACTATAAATAGTAATTAGAAAGATAAAAATATTATACACATCATGATAATTTATTTATAATTTTTAGACATTAAATAATTAAATTTAATTATGACACAATGATGACATGTAATAGATTTATTAAAGGAAGAATCAAATAAATGATATTAATAATATTAATATATATATAAATTAAAATATTTGATGCCATAAAAAACTTTTATGGATGATTTTGACATGTTATTGACAAGTTAAAGTAGTTTTTTTGAAGGAATCAAGTTATTATAATTTTTTAAAAAAGTCAAGTAATAAATAGCATCAAAATTGACATAATTCATAACTTAAAATATAAAATATTTAATTAAATGATATAAAATTTCTAAAAATATAAGATTTGTCTGAAATGTTTAGATAAGTCTAAAAATTTCATTAATAACTCATTAATTTATTGTTTAACATGTTATAATAATTATTTTTAAATCTCAAATTGTAAATTACTTAATAAAATGGTAAGAGTTAAAAGGGTAAAAACATAAAGATAAGGATTAAAGAATATACAAAACTTGTCTAATTTTGATTGGATGAATGGATTTAAATAAAATCTAATAATATCTTCAAACTAAATCAACTTGGAACCATTTGAAATAGAAAATTAATTTATATTGATTTAATACTTTTAATAATTTCAAGAGCGCCCCTCCCCTCTCATATAAAAAGACACTCTTCTTATCTATTCCTTACACTTCAAAAACATTTTGGTTTGGCCAATATCTACCCAAAATAATTCTTATATTCACTCCCTACATTATCGAGGCCTTATGTTGGGCATAACACCCTTCTTATAGGTGTTAATGTGTTAATAAAGGTGGTCATCCGAAGGAAATGTAATGTTTTTATTTAAGTGTTTTTATTTTATTTCTTCTTCCACTTCCTTAAAATCTCCTCCAACAATGATGAGATAACAACTCCAATATATTAAATATACTGAGATTTTATTATATTAATATCATTACCAAAATCCATCTCCATTTCCATCAAATGGGAAATAAATTAATTGTTCGTGCATACGTGTGAACTATCACCTCCACAAACCGATATAATTTATTTTTCATAACTATCTCTAATGAATGGTTATACTGATGTAATTAATGTTCATATGTGATATTAATGAAATATTAATCATTATAATATAATAATACACAAATTATGTTCCTACTTTTGACGCATATAAAAATGATAACATCATTCGTGCATACGTGTGAACTATTACCTCCACGAAGTGATGTGATTTGTTTTTATTAACTACACCACTTTTATGATATATATAAGTATATTTAAATGATTAATATTATATTAATTATGATATGATAATTTTTTAAATATAAAATAATAATTACCTTATTTCTATAATGATCAATGAAAAATGAAAATGTTACTTATGCGTACGTATGTCCTACCGTCTCCATGATTATAACATTGTTCATTTTTCATAACCATAAATAATGATTTGATTTAAAAGTATAATCAATGTATAAAAGTGATCATTACGTTATGAATATTATTCTGGAGATGATGGGATTATGACCACATGGACTATTGACATCATACCAAGTTCATTTTCGACTTAAGTGCCGAATAACGACAAAATGTACGATATGAACTTAAATAATTATGTAATTGTTATAACATTGTATTAAGTTATATAAATGAATATTAAACATAAAAAATGTTCTCAAGAAATTATAAATTAACATAAGTTTATTATTCATAAAAATAAATAACGTACAAGACGAGTCAGACTCTATATAAGGGACTTCGTCTCAATCTCTTTTCATTGAGATATTTTTTTGATGATATGCACCTTTATTATTTTATAAAGTATATATATAGACCCTTTTACTTTCTGTATACATATTATATCTATACTCCTATTATTTAATGTTTTTTAAAGTTTTCTAATTTCACGTGGATTATAATTTAAATGTTCAAAGTGGTATGAGACGCTTTGAATGTTTAAAGATTTATTTTTCATAACTTTTTATTCATGTCAATATTCTTGATATTATTTTACATATCTATAGATATAAAAGAATTATAAATGAAATTTTCTGTCTAATTTTAAGTTCATTCAAAGTTTTTCAAAAAAGAATCTTTTTACACTTTTTATACGAAATGTTTTGACAAATGATAAAGGGAATGTTCTTCTTATCATATATGGTGACAACTGCTTCTCCGCCTTCGTGACCATTAATTGATATTTGGATTCCTCTACAAGCCTTACTATTTTTTTGTTAAAGGAAAATAAACTACTTATTCCCTTTTTTAGGTATTTTGGTTTTGAAAATGGTTTTGAAATTGACTGATTATTTTAATATCTTGAAATAATTTCTTGTGATTACAAATGAATATTTATGAGTGATATGTTGATAATTGAAATTTTTTATGTGTTATGACTATATAATGGTACTTGGACATTTGATGAGTGGTTACATGATAAACCAAATAAAGTTGGTTTTGTGATAAACCAAAGATGGGTGGTTCCCTGATAAACCAAGGATGTGTGGTTATGTTATAACCTCCAATGAATTGGGTATGGAAGTCAGTCGTATGACTATTCCATTTGTAAGAGTGATAAGTATGGAAGTTAACCGCATGATTATTCCATTTAAATATGATTACACCCCAAGTTACCTTTATATGTTATGTGTGCTTTCTATGGATTTTATGGTAATTTTTTGATTAAAAAAATGTAAGCAATGAGATTATAATTATAGGAAATTATTTAATACTTCTTTAAGGTGAAAAGTATTACTTTCTGATAAAGTATTCATGGTTTACATGTTTTTGTAAGACTAACATTTTTCCTTCTTTGTGTATCTCTTACTGAGCTTTTTGTTCTCATCCCAAGTTTAAAAATGTTTTTACATGATTTAAGGGATAATAGAGACAAGTATGGGATAAAGGGAAAAACTGTGATAATTAAACATGAAATAAAACCATTTTTCTTTTTTAAATAGCTTCTTTTTGTAAAAAAGTAGATTGTGAGTAGAAGTGTCTACTTTATAATATTTTAGTTGTTATGTATGAGATATGCCACAATTCTATAAATCTATTAACTTGAAAAGATCCTCAATGTAAATAAATGTAAATTCTTAATGTGACTCAAGATTATGTTATGTTTAAGGTCAGAGCCTTACAGTTGGTATCAGAGGACAATTTATATAACTTTAGAGGTTATGATGTTATCTTGGTGTTGGTTAAAGATCCCATATAACCAAGAGGGTTATTATCATATGGAAAATTTTAGAGGATTATGGTAAATTAGTAAGATTAGATAAAAACCTAAACAAATGATATATAAAGAGGTTGATAGATTAGAGTATTATAAAAAAATTTAGGTTATCTTTACCCTATATATGATTCTTCTTTTAATAATTCATTTCATGTTTAAGTGATGATTATTTTCAGCAGATTAGGGATCATTTTTTAAGATGGAAGGAAATAGATCTTTCACAACCTTCTTATCCCTCCTCTATGATTTGATTATCACTATTACTGCAAAAGCTTGTTCGAAGGATTTGACAACTTCTTCAGTATTCAAATCACCTGCAATAAATTGTTTGAGTTATCCAACACCTACTATTTTCTAAACCAATTTTATGGGTCATGGTATATTTTTTATATGATTTCAAGATCTAAACTAATCTAACTCTTTTGAAAGGTGAAATACTCGAAGTGGTGTGAAAGTTTACTTTTTGAAAGTAGGATAACATGCTGAAAGAGAAAAGGAACATCAAGAAGATCCTAAAATTTGGATTCAAGGTATGAATTATCTTCTTATCCATAAAGTATGAAACATGATCTGGTTGATATTTATAAATAATGAGGATATAATCCATATCTTTTATTTTTAGGAATGAGGTATTAATAGATAAGGTGGAAATTCATAGTTAATGGATCATAAAGAATGTTGAAATATTAAGATGTCTATATATAAAGGATTTAATAGTTATGGTATACTTAAGAACGTGAAAATGTTTCAAAGTATTAATACTCTTTTGATGTTGAGGGTACTTTTGAAGATTTTTTAGTTGTGTAATATGTAATCTTGAGGTTTTTATGTGAAAATATTATTTGAGGAATAATTATCTTTTGTGGACATAATTATAAAGTAATGGATAACCTTCATACGATCTTTTGTTTTTGAGGTAATTAAGGGTTATTACATACTAGGATGAAAAATGAAAGGTATGAGATAGCCTTTGAGGTTAAAACATGTTATGGTTATTTTTGAGGATATTATCATATTTTGGAAATGTTATAAGAATTATATAGTTTTAGAAAAAAAGACAACCTACAGGAAGGGTGAAAAACCTGTCGCGTCGGACATGGCTACAGGAATCGAATCCACAGCTGAAGGGCGACGTGACTTTATCGCCTACCATTGGACTGTGTGAATTCCCTGATTAGTATGAATTTTCCTTTTTAGTTAAATGATTTTATGGAATAAGAATAATTTTATTTTGGGAACTTGTGTTTTATCAAATAGATATACTTGGTATTAGAAAATTATTTGGGGGATTAAGTGATAAATGTTATTTTGGAAGACATTCACTATTTTGGGAATACTTTTTGATTGAGGTAAATAGAATACTACAAGATTTTATTTGAGAAGTAAAGGTTGAATTAAATTTTGGAATAATCAATGATGGACTTATGGTGATTCAAGTTATTTATGAAAATAGTTAGCGTATCTTGAAGATTATTAGGATAATTACTTTTTTGTGTGAGACTTCAAGAGTAATTGAATTCGTTTGGAGATAAATGTTAAAATTTATCTTGTAAGACCATGTGATAAAATCCTTCTGAATTTTGGGTTTCAATCTTAGTTTGGATTATTTTGAGGAATTTTAAGGATAATTATTTGTTAAATGGTATATGTTTAACTTTTGGTATTATAGTTAAATTTTGGAGATTAAAAGTAGTTTTTCATCATCTGATGGTTTATTATTTTTAGAGAATTGTTTTATCTTATCCTAACCATATTAGTTCTGGTTAATGTTTTAATACCAGAGAAATAGATAGTTAATATTTTTTAGATTATGTGATTCTCTAGAAGTTGATTCTAGTGTTTCAGGCATGAAAAATTCAACTTGAATACTCATCATTTAGAGAAAAAGATGAGTTTATGGTGGAATTAGATTAATTGACGAAACTATACTTATAAAGTAAGTATATTTCCTTATGTTTTTATTCTAAGTAGTAAAATATTTCCTCAAATCTATGAAAAAGACCTTGGAGAAAAAAAAGTTATCATCTTACTTTTATCAAATAACTTTTAACCAATCACATATTTATGGTATTATGATGGTTAACTTTCCCATGATCATGTTCTCTATTACTCTCTATTAGTCTATAAGAGTTACTTTCCTCTTCCATATCCAAGTTTTCCTACATGTAATCCTAGAATGTGTTATCTCAAGTAACCTCTATAATTCCTTTTATTTGTTTTAAAGTGGAAGTTTTATTGACTCTTTTTTTGATGTGGGATTTCAATGAAGTAATTTTCAAAAATGAAACCTTAGTTACCAAGCCCAAATTTAAAATTGCAAGGATGCAATTTCCAAAAAGGGGGAAGGATGTAACATCCCAGGTAATTATAAAATAATACCTTTTCATATTTGTTAATATTTATGAATTAGATAGTAATTTTACCTTAAAGGGATGATATGGCTGATAACGTACCCGTCATTCAATAATAAGTTTCTCTAAAATCTTATGTTGTATGTAAAACTGATTTATACCAAAAAATAATATATTTTAATATTATTATTTTAAGTGGTAATTATCGCCTAAATGTTAGAATGGCAGGAATGAATGATATTAACTAAATTATGAAAATAGTGTTTACACATGTTTGTATAACGATTTATTGGTAAAAAAATTAATTGAAAATGAAAATAAAAACCAATTGAACATAAAAGACGTGTTTTTATGAAAAAATATTTAAGTGCGAATAATTGTGTTTATAAAATAATAAAATAACTTTTTTTGGATTATATTAATGAAATATAAATTCAATATGCTGTTTAAAATTCATCTTATATATTTTCTAGACATGACATAAGAAGAAATTCAATTTTATACATAAAAGAAGTATTTTTCAAAAAAAACATTTTTACCACCTTTTGATGGTGAACCCATTTTAAATATAGTTTTTGTCACTTTTATAAATTATATTTTACAAAATAAACTTATTCTTTATAATCGGGATATAAAAATTTACTTTGGGTGAATTTTTGGTATTTTTATGATAAATTTCATATTTTAATGAATAGTGAAAAATACTACATTTAAATTCAAAACTGTTCTTTCGTTTAATTTATTTATATAGTCAGGTTATCTTTTTAATTAGTTTTAAAGTGTAATTATAATAATTTTTTATCAATTAATCTAATGCAGGTCATTGGAATCAATTTTTCATTGAATTTGGATATAAAAACTTTGTGAACTTTAAAACATTTTTACTTCAAAACCCGTTTTCTCGATCCGTCAACGAGATTAACTTTAAATTAATTTTGTCACTTCTATGAATTTAATTTTAAAAAATGGACATACATGGTTATAATAATTATGAAAATTTTATCTAATAGGATCAAAATATTTTTTTTATGAATTGTAACTTTAGTATTTTATTTACCACGGTTAAGGTTAAATCAAGTAATTAAAGGTAAACATAATATTATAATATTTTAAAATTACCCTATAACTTGTCCTAATTTAATTGGATGAGCGTGTTTAGACCAAAATCAACCTTAGGCCAAAATTATAACATTTTTAAGCCGCTTGGGTAAGAAAATGTCATTTAATATATTTTATTTAAAGATATGTTCAAAATATCATACTCATATTCTTATTAAGTTAAGAAATTTTAATATGGGGTTAATAAGTGATATCTTTGACTGTAAATATTCCTTATAAATCTAAAAATATTATATAAATCATGATAAATTATTTATAATTTTTAAACATTAAATAATTAAATTTAATTATAACATAATGGCGATGGTGTTATTAAAGGAAGAATAAAATAAATGATATTAATAATATTAAAATAAATATAAATTGAAATATTTGATGTCATAAACAAATTTTATAGATAAAATTTACATGTTATTGATAAGTTAAAGTAGTTTTTTCGAAGGAATCAAGCTGTTAAGATTTTTTTTTAAAAATTCAAGTAATAAATAGGGTCAAAATTGACATAATTCATAACTTAAAATATAAAATATTTAATCAAATGATATAAAATTTCTAAAAATATAATATTCGGCCAACATGTTGAGATAAGTCTACAAATGTAATTAATGACTCATTAATTTGTCTTTTAAAATGTTATGGTAATTATTTTTAACTCTTAAATTGTAAATTACTTAATAAAACAGTAAGAGTTAAAATAGTTAAAACATAAAGATAAGGATTAGAGAATATCCAAAACTTGTATAATTTTTATTAGAGGAATGAATTTTTACCCTTAATCATATTATATTCTAACTAAATCAACTTGGACCCATTTGGAATAGAAAATGAATTTATATTAATTTAATACTTTTAATAATTTCAAGAGTGCCCCTCCCCTTTCCTATAAAAAGGCACTCTTATTATCTATTCCGTACACTTAAAAAAAACTTTTGGTTCAAACAAGATCTAACCAAAACCCTTATTAGGTTCCCTCCCTAAATTATTGAGGTCTTAGGTTGGGCATAACACCCTTGTTGGAGGTTTTAAGGTGTTAAGAAAGGTGATTATCCTAAGGAAATGTAATGTTTTTATTTAAGTGTTTTTATTTTATTTATTCTTCCAATTATTTGAAATATCCTCCTACCATGATGAGATAATAAATCTACTATCATAAATATACTTATATGTTATTATGTTAATATAATCACCTCATCTCCACTTTCATCAAATAGGAGAGGAATTAATCGTTCGTGCGTACGTGTGAACTATCACCTCTACGAACAGATATAATTTGTTTTCCATATCTGTATCTCATAACTAGTTATAATGATGTAATTAATGTTAATATGTAATATTCATAACATATTAATCATTATAAGATAACAATATACCAGTTATTTTCCTACTTTCCATGCACATAAAAATTATAATATCATTTGTGCGTACGTGTAAACTATCACCTCCAAGAAGTGATGTGATTTGTTTTTATTCACTACATCACTTGTATGATATATATAAGTATATTTAAATTATTAATATTATATTAATTATTATATGATCATTCTATAAATATAAAATAATAATTAACTTATTTCCATAATGATCAATGAAAAATGAAAACGTTAGTCATGCGTACGTACGACTTACCGTCTCCATGATTATAACATTGTCCATTTTTCATAACCATAATTAATGGTTTGATTTAAAAGTATAATTAATGTCTAAAAGTGATCATTACATCATGAATATTATTTTGTAGATGATCGACTTATGACCACATGAACTATTGACATCATACCAAGTTTATTTTTGACTCAAGTACCGAATAATGACAAAACGTCCAATATTAACTTAAATAATTATATAATTGTTATAACATGGTAATAAGTGATATAAAATGAATAATAAACATGAAAATTTTTCTCAATAAATCATAAATTAACCTAAGTTTATTATTCAGGAAAATAAAGAACGTACAAGATGAGTTGGACTCGAGGTAAGGGACTTCGTCTCAATCTCCTTTCATTGATACATTTTTGATGATATGGACCTTTATTATTTTATAAAGTGTATATACATACCCTTTGACTTTATGTATCCATATTATATCTATACTCCTATTATTTAATGTTTTTTAAAATATTCTACTTTTCTGTGGCTTATAATTTAAATGTTCAAAGTGGTATGGGATGCTTTGAATATTTAAAGATTTATTTTTCATAATTGTTTCTTAATGTCAATTATCTTGAGATTATTTTACAATATATGGATATAAAAGTATTATAAATGAAATTTTATATCTATTTTTAATTTTATTCAATGTCTTTCAAAAATGAATATTTTTATGCTTTTTATATGGAACGTTTTGAAAAATGACAAAGGGAATATTCTTTTTATCGTATACACCAACACCAACTTCTCCACCACCATGACCATTATTTGATATTTGACTTCCTATACAATACTTAATTTTTTTTGTTAAAGTAAAATAAATTACTTATTCCCTTTTTTGGGTATTTTTGTATTGAAAATGGTTTTGAAAATGGATTGATTATTTCAATATCGTGAAATTATTTCTTTTGATTGAAAATGAATATTTATGAGTGACATGTTGATAATTGCAATATTTTATGTGTTATTATTATATAATGGTACTTGGAAATTTGATAGGTGGTTACATGATAAACCAAATATGGGTGGTTCCATGATAAACCAAAGATGAGTGGTTCTGTGATAAACCAAGGATGGTTGATTAAGTTATAACCTCCAATGCATTGGGTATGGAAGTCGACCGTATGACTATTCTATTTATAAGAGTTATAAGTATGGAAGTCGACTGTATGGTTATTACATTTAAGTATTATTATGACCTAAGTTACCTTTATATGTTATATGTGATTTCTATGGATTTTATAGTAATATTTTGATTATAAAAAAGGTAAGCAATGAGCTTATAATCATATGAAGGAATTTATTACATCTTTAAGGTGAAAAGTATTACTTTATGATAAAGTATTCATGGTTTACGTGTTTTTTAAAGACTAAATTTTTTCCTTCTTTGTGTATTACTTACTGAGATTTTTGTGTCCATCTTAAGTTTAAAATTTTTTTTCAAATGATTTCAGGGGGAATATAGACAAGGATGGGATCAAGGAAAAAATTGTGATGATTAAACATGAAACAAAACCATGTTTCTTTTTAAATAGTTTTTGTTTTGTGAAAAAAGTGGATAGTGAGTAGAAGTTTATACTTTGTAATATTTGAGTTGTTATGTATGAGATATTTCCTAATTCTCTAAAGCTCTAAACTTGAAAAGATACCCAATGCGAATAAATGTAAATTCTTGAATTAACTCAAGATTATGTAATGTTTAAGGTTGGAGCCTTATAATTATGCCTAATAATCAATATAATAATATGATAAATAATATCAACTTTGGTTTCCTATCCCATCTAATAAGAGAAAGATAGAGTTTCTTGGTGACCATAGAGGAAAGAAATTACAATTTTCCTTATGTAAAGCATATGTGAAGAGGCATCAAGAAGAATGTTTTAAAGGAACTGAAAGATGCTTTGGGTGTGGAAAATAAAGACACAAAACAAGTAATTGAAAAGGAAAAGCAAAAGGTTTAGTTAATGAAATTGACAAGAATAATAGTATTCATATTGAATCATCGACAATTAAATGTTTTAAATGTGAAATGTATGAGAATTATGAAAATTGATGTCCTAAGGGGAAATCCTATGAAGAGAATCGACAAGGCTTTATGAGTGATGGTTATATTGGTGATTATTAAGAGACTATAAATGACATATGAGACGGAAGAAGTGTTAGGGAATAAAATGAGAAAGCCTGGTTAATGGTTTAAGAAGTAAATGGAATGATTGAGTGTTTATGTATTGGAATTCAAGAATAATGTTGTAGAAGAACTTTTATGGTATTATGGAATAATGAAACATTTAAGGATTGTTCCACTATAGTTTTTACTTAAGTATTTGAAAGTATATATTAAATGGTACTGGTAACCATGAAAAGTGATTAAGGTGGTCAATTGATATTTTTGGATAACACATGATTAAGGGAAATATAACCCTTAATATATGCATGATGGTGGGATAATAATGAAATAAAGTGATGTTTTTTTGTGATAAAATAAATGGGATAATATTGATAACCTTGTAAATGATTAGTAATATGATGATAAGGTGGTTTATGGATTGATTTTATAGAATCTTTGGATTTATGGTATGAGGAAAGAGTTAATTTTTAAAGCATGCATGTTTTCACTAAATTTTTATCATAATTGAGATTATTACCATGTTTTAAGAGAATAAATGATAATGATATTTACATGTTTGATGTGTGAATATTAGGAGATACATTAAGTTGTTTGGGGAATTAATGATAAGTTTATTTTCAAAATTTAGTGACCTTCATTCAATTTTTTTTAGAAAGTTTCATAAGGGTAACGATTTATGAAATTAATTACATTGAACTTTGGATGAGGTTTTAGAGATTAATGTATTACTTAACCATATGAATTTTGAATTTTTATTGATGAAAAAAATGATTAGTGTATGTGTGTGGGGGGGTGGGGTTGGGGTGAATAGTCTCTTTAAAAATTTAAATACAAAAATAATCAGAGTTTATAAAATATTAATCCATAGTGAGTGCAGTGATCTTGAGTTGAGTTGTAATGAAATAAAAATGAAAGAACACAAGATTTATAGTGGTTTAGATCACCAAGATCCTAGTCCAATACTCAATATCCACTACTCTTCTAGGATACTAGTACCCACTAAGAACCTCACTTTTAAAGGTGTGAGAATAGTACTACAAACTCTTACTTTTAAACAACCTGGAGGAACAACCCAATCTTTTTACAGGAGACTCAACCTTGTTTGTATCCAAACTTTTGATTGGGGACTCACAAATCAATCTTCCTTTTTGGTGGTAGAATAATCAAAGAAAGGAAAACCTTCTCTTGATGGGGAAATCATAAACCAGAGACAAGAAATTACAAATATAATGAATAAATATTACACAAATAAAATAAATACAAGAAATGTAGCAGATGATCAGAATGATAAAGAAGTTAAAGCTCGATGATCGTTGATCACTTGGAAGAATAGATGTCGAAGATGGATTCCTTCAGTGATCACAACAAGAATTCTGAATTCATAAAAGACCATGAACAATTTTGAGAGCAGTAGAATGTCAAAGATGTATCACAATGATTTAATCAATGATCTACACAGGTATGGGTTTTTATTACATGAAGAGATCTCCCAGATCATTAAAACTGAGATCTATGAGGAATGTGTACATATCCAATATATGCATGACACTTGTTAGTGCATAACAATATAAAAATATGACTGTTACCTATAGTTTTTTAAAGCCTCACTAAAAAATATAGAATTATAATTGGGATTTATATTTCTTCATTAAATATTAATATACAACAATTAATATTGTAAGTAAAACATTTGTAATAAATTATAATTATAAAATAATTGAAATAACAAACATAATCATTTAGATTATACATGAATCAAAAGTGTAGTAAAATAGAGCATGACTTGAATATCAAAATGTATAAAAAGTTCATAAAAAATATTGCTACAATTTTTTTTCATACTCTAAAAATATTATTTCAACTTAAAATAATAAAAAAATCAACAAAAGAATTATTTTTAATAACCTCAATTGAAATAAGAATTAAATTTTTTAGAAATAATTTTTAACAAACGATGACTTATTTTTACTGGCGGTGACTCATAACCGACCGCTGAAAAGAGAGAGCGGTGGCTCATGACCTATCATTGGAATAAAGAATGGTGGCTTGCGACCTATCATTGGAAATGTACAATGGTGGATAAACAAAGTATGAACTACCATTGCACTTAAAAACAAAAATAATGAAATCCAACCAAAATAAAAGTTATTTCATGTTACAGAACAATCAAAGGTTTCATAAGAAGCAATAATTTTTTACCCCACAGTTGTATGACCAACAATGACCCATGACTCACCATTGGAAATGTCCAGCGATGACATATGACGTACCGTTGGAAGTATCCAATGGCGAATTAGATAAAAACATGCCAAAAAATATAAAAAATAAAAAAACGAGTAAATTAATTAATAAAATATAAAAATCACTTCAAATAATGAGAATAAATCTACTGAAATTCAATTGAAGAAAGGAGAGCACCTGTTTAATCTTGATGGAGCTTCTGCTGAGCTCCTTTTCACTTGAGAAAAGTGCAACCATTGGTGATGACCAATGGCGGAAAACTAAAAATAAAACAACATGAAGAAGTTGTTGATAAATAGAATTATAAATAAGGAATAATAGATGAATAATCTTTTGATAAAAAAGTAAAACAAATTAAGAAAAAATTCAAACAGAAAGAATCATGAACTAAATAAAATTATTAAGTTTCTTCTATTAGAATAAACTACAATAGAAAAAAAATGACCCAAAGAAGATGTAGAAATATAGAAGGGAAAAAATAATATAAGGAATAATATTCTAATAAAATTAAAATAGAAAGAAAGAAATAACTTTCAGTAGAGAATGAGAAAAGAAAAAGGAGATCAATGGAGCTACTGCCAACATTGTATAACATAAAATAAAACAACCAGTGGGTAAAAAAATAACCCACCATTGTAAATTGGCGATAGGTCAGTGACCCACCTTTGGGTTCCAATGGTGGTTTATGACTCACCGTTGGTATCCAATGGAAAACCGTGACTCACTGTTGGGTTCCAACGGTGACTCGTGACTCACCATTGGGTTCAAACGATGACTCATAACTCATTTTTGGTTTCCAACGGTGACCCGTGACTCACCATTCATTTCCAATGGTGGAATTGATGTGTAACCAAAAGAAAAATAGGGGATAGTCGAAGAACTAGTTGAATCAACCCAAAGAAGAGGAAGACAACTTTCTTACAATTTAAACATGAAATAAGAAATAAGAAGAGATAGATTCTGAGAAAAAATCCACAGGATTGAATACACTTGGTTAAAAACATTGGAGAAACTATGAAGATGTCTGGTGAACTGAATTTTTTTGGAGAATATGATGAAGAGGGATGACCGTTCGAATGCTCGAAGAATAAAATAGGCAGGAAAGAAGACAAAAATAGAAATTAAAATAGTTGTTTTGAAAGATTTCAAAAAAGGTCATAGGATGAGTAAGAATATTGGATGGCAGAGAGAAAAATAAATAGAATAAACAAATCATGGAAGAAGTTATCCAAAATCCATGATTTAATTCGAGATTTAAAAGATGAAAAATACATAGAAAAAACTATCCCACATCAAAAACAAGGAGATATGAGTGCATGATATATCAACTAGGGTGCACTAATACAGGTTTAGAACAAAACACATGCACACACGAGGGATTCGACCCATGCTGGTGATGCAACATACTCTTTTCACCTCCGAGCGTGCATCTATGGGTCCTTATACATGATCCCCACATGCTAAAGGCATGTGTCATGCACAAAGCTCCCAACCTCCTTATATGACTTTTTAAGGTGGCCCTTCCCATAGGGTTGACCCTAAAGCCTCCCCTATGTGGTTGAGGGCTCGTCTAGGGCCCTCACTAGGATGACACATAATTTTTTACTTAAAAAAAAAACTTGAGTAAATAAAAAATATATAACATGAATTATCATTAAAATAATAAGAACAAAATTACCATATTTAAGACATATAAAAACAAATTGTTAATTTATTAAAACACTTACCAATTTAATAGTTCTTTATTAAAAAACATACCAAATTAATAGTGTTAATTAAAAAACTTTAGAAAATAATAAGATAATTTAATAAATGTTGATGGATATTAATTTATCAAAACAAAATAAAACTGTTAAAGTATTTAAAACAAATTCAAATATTAACAAACCCCTCTTTTTTTTTAAATTACAAAACATTTTTTTTAAATTTTCAACAAAAATATATCACTTTTTAAAATTTATCAAAACTTATATTAGTCATTTATTATATAAAAAACTCCCCTTTTTAAACAAAATTAACAGTAATAGAAACATACAAGAAAAGTATCATAAAAGTAAACAAAAATTATAGTATTTTAACAACTAAAAATTTAAACAGTATGAAATAATTATCATTAAAATATATTGAACAATATTTATCAAAATAGAACATTTACAGAAAACTCAAAATTTCAAGCATCTTAAATGTTAAGTTCAAATACTTTCATATAACAAAATAATGTTATTTTCAATGAACAAATAAAACCAATTTCCAGGAATAAATTAGATAAAACAAAATGATTCCAAAATAAATCAACAATTTATTTTCTTTAAGAGTATTAAAAAAAATTCCCCCTGAGTTTAAGCATAAAAGTACTAGATTAAATATAGATCAACAAGACAAATTTTATAATTAAAATTAAATCAATTCTAGAATAAATTGATTAATTAAATTAATTCAGAATACTAAAAATATTTCAACTTTGAATTATGATAAAATAAATTAAAAATCATATAAGATATTTGGAAGAGAGTTAAAGATTTACATAGAAAAATTGATGAAAAATTATTTAAAATATACTAAAGAAAAATTAAGTTTGCATAAGCTAATTGATCAAACTCATATTTAAAACTTTTCATAGTAGTTATATTATTTCAGATAACAAACAATGGGTAAATCCCACTAAATTCATGCATATTTAAATAAAGATAAACCAATACTATTAAAACACTTTATAAAAAGTAAAAATATAGCCATTATATTCAAATTTAAATTCTAACTATGTAAATTTACAATAATATTACTTGAAAAAGAAAAGAAAAATAGAAATAAATGCACATCCCTTGAATCAAAAATAAAATGATTATTTTATGCTAGCATATCAAATAATATTAAATTAGATAGTATGAATACTATTTAACAAAAATAATACTTATCTAGGCATGGTGACCAGCTCAAGTCTAATAGGAATTGAGGGACATCCTTTCAGTACCCATATTATTAAAGATTCAGCATAATTCACAGAAGGTCTTTTGACCACCCAAATAGATTTCAAAAATTTGTTTATGGGTTAATTTGAACATAAATTGTTAGATAAAATAGTTCTAGTATGACCAAAATATAGAGTGAATATCTGTGAGCATTCATTTTCATAATACCCTTTCATTCTACATTTAATTCCAGTTAGAAGAGAAATACTTCCTTTTGAAATTTTAAAAAAATTAGTCTTATTTAAACTTGGAATATTAATTATATATCAAAAAACATTCATATTTGTGTTTAATTTCATTAAGGACATCATCTTATCATATCATTGTTTACCTTTTATGAATGTATATAATTCATCTTTAAGATTAACAACTTTAGTTTTCAAAACCATATTCTCTTTTTGAATAGTCTCTAAATCTGTATAAACCTTTTCATTGGATCTAGAAGCTGTGTTTCTTAAATTTTTATTTTATTTCTTTAATTTATTAAAATAATTTTCTACTTTAATGAAATAATCCACAACTAAAGTAAATCTCTCATCCTGATCTTTATCATTTATAGACAGAAAGCCTTTAAGTTTTTCATCTTCTTCTTTTAGTTTCAAAATATCAGAATCACAATTCCTTTTACTTTATTCATTCTGGGAAACAATGATATTAACATTTTCACATTTCCATTTTAGTTTATCATTTTATTTGAAGAAATTTTTATTTTTGTATTTAACTTATTTGTATTTTTAAAACATTTTGAAACTACTATTTCTCAATTATTCATTCTCTTTAAGTAATTTTTTAATTCTAGAATCCTTAAAATTAGATTTAGAATAATTTTTTTTATTCATTTTCAGATATTTCATTGTGATCAAAATTTACAGAAGTTATCAACTAAGTAAAAAGATAATCATTTACCTCACATGTAATACCCATTAGTGTATGGTTTCCTATTTCATTTTCACTTCTAGAGTCACTATTGGAGTCAAAACTATCTGAGTAGTCCCATCCTCCAAACAAAGCTTGTTTTTCTTTCCTCCTTTCACCTTTGTACTTCATTGAGTGATTAAGCTTAGGAAAATCAGGTCTGATGTGACCTTGTTTTCTTCACTCATAGCATGTTAGATTTGAAACTTAAATATTATTACTTGAATTGTCTTTCTTATAATCCTTTTCATTCTTCCTTCCAAATTGTCTCTTTACACCATTGCTTTTCATAAATTTAAAAAGATTCTTAATAAAGTGAGACATCTTATTGTCACTTTCTCGAAACTCAGAATCAAAGGAATTATAAGTATCAATTACATTAGATTTAAATATAATACTTTTTTCTTTTAGTAGACTCCTCAACAACAATATTCTTCACCTCAAACTCATATTACAGCAGAGTGCCTATGAGTTCATCTAAAGTATATTCCCAAAAATTATTACACTCATCGATGAATACTTTTTTTGCATGCCATCACTTTGGAAGAGCTCTCAATACTCTTTCTATTTGAGCTGTGTTGTCCAAGTATTCTCTAAAAGCACTCATATTATTGGTAATACTTGTGAAACGATGGAATATATGCTTTACATATTCTTCATATCCTATATTGAAGTCCCGATATTCTTCTTGGAGGATTCCTATCTTGGTTATCTTTAGCTTTTCGGTCCCATACCGAGTCACTTGTTGTATCCTCCATATATTATGGGCTATCTTACAAGACGAAACATGGATATAAACACTTCTACTTATAACATAGTATAATATATTCTTAACTTTATAATTCAAAACACATTTTAGCATGTAATTACCAACTAATGTCTCAGGACCCACTTTGGGTAGCTCATAAGACTTTTACATGATTTTCTAATGATCCACACTAAGTTGTTTCAAGTAGGATTCCATTCTATCTTGCCAGTAGCCATAGTCACTCCCATAAAAGAATGAGTTTTTTATAGAATCCATCTATCATTGACATTAATATCTACCATCATAAAATATTTTTTTTTATTTTGTTCCTTAAACTATTTGGTCTAGGATACAGGTTAACAAAAAGTTAAAAATAAGAAACATATACAATATTATTAAATACAAATATAGAAAAAGATGCTAATTGATCAAATACATGGATCTGATACCAATTATTGGATCGTTATTGATGAAAAAAATGACTAGATGGGGGGGGGGGTGAATAGTCTCTTTAAAAATTTAAAGACAAAAACAATCATAGTTTATAAAATATTAATATATAGTAAGTACAATGATCTTGAGTTGAGATGCAACGGAAATAAAAATAAAAGAACACAAGATTTATAGTGGTTTAGATCACCAAGATTACAGTCCACTCCTCAATATCCTCTACTCCTCGATGAGACTTGTACCCATTAAGAACCTCACTTTTAAATGTGTGAGAACCGTATTACAAAATTTTCCTTTTAAACAACCCTGGATGCATGACCAAGTCTTTTTACAGTATACTCAACCTAGTCTGTATCCTAACTTTTGATTATGATTCAAAGCCCAATATTCCTTTTGGGTGGTAGAATAACCAGAGAAAGGAAAACCTACTTTTGATGGAGAAAGTATAAACAAGAAAAGATAAATTACAAATAGAAGAAATAAATATTACTTGAATAAAACAAATAAAAGAAATATAGAAGACGATCAGAATGTTAAAGAAGTTAAAGCTTGATGATCACCGATCACTTAAAAGAATAGATGTCAAAGATAGAGTCATTCAATGATCACAACAAGAATAAAGAAGTTGCAAAAGATCATGAACAATCTTGAGAGAAGAAGAATGTCGGAGATGTATCACAATGATATTAATCAATGTTTTGCACAAGTATGTATTTTTATTCCATGAAGAGATTTCCCAGATCATTAAAACCAAGATCTATGAGGAGCATGTACATATCCAATATCTTCACAAAACTTTTTAATGCGTAACAATATAAAAATATGTCCATTACTCATAGTTTATTAAATACCCACTGAAAAATATAGAATTATAATTGGGAATTATATTTATTAATGAAATATTAATATAAAATAATTAATATTGTAAGTGAAACAATTGAAATTAGTTATAATTATAAAATAATTAAAATAAAAAATATAATCATTTAGATTATACATGAAACAAAAGTGTAGTAAAATAGAACATGAATTGAATATAAAAATTTATAAAAATTCATAAAAAATAATGTTACAAATATTTTTTCATAATTTACAAATATTATTTCAATATAAAATAAGAAAATAATTAACAAAATAATTATTTTTAATAACCTCAATTGAAGTATGAGTTAATTTTTTTATAAATAATCTGAAACTAATGGTGCCTTATTTTTGTTGGTAGTGACTCATAACCCACCACTGAAAACAGAGAGCGGTGGATCATGACCTACCACTGGAATAGAGAGTGGTGGCTTACGACCTACCATTTGAAATGTCCAACAGTGGCTAAATAGAGTATGACCTACTGTTTCACTTAAAAATAAAAATAATGAAAGTTAACCAAAATACAAATTATTTTATGTTACAGAAAAATCAAAGGTTTCATAAGAAGTAATAATTTTTTTCCCACCATTGGATGACCAATAGTGACTCATAACTCACTATTATAAATGTCCAGCGGTGACTCATGACCTACCATTAGAAGTATCCAAGGGTGAATCAGAGAAAAATATGCCAAACAATAGGAAAAATCAACAGATGAATAAATAAATTAATAAAATATAAAAATAACTTCAAATATCTAGAATAAATCTACTGTAATTTAATTGAAGAAAGAAGAGATCCTATTGAAGCTTGATGGAGCTTCTTCTGAGCTCATTTTCACCTGAGAAAAGTGAAATTGTTGGTGAAGGCCAACAGTGGAAAACTAAAAATAAAACACCATAAAAAAGCTGTAGATAAATAGAATTATAAAGAAGGAATAATAGATGAATAATATTTTGATAAAAAATAAAACAAATTTAGAACAACTTCAAATAGAAATAATCATGAACTGAATAAAAAGAATACGTTTTTTCTAGTAAAATAAACTAAAATAGCAAAAAAAAAACATGACCTCCAGAAGATACAGTGATATAGAAGGAAAAATATAACAAAAGAGATAATATTATAATAAAGTTAAAATATAAATAAATAACCTTCAGTAGAGAAAAAACAAAGATAAAGAAACCTGATGGATCTAATTACAACATTATAAAACATAAAATTAAAACAACTAATGGGTAAAAAAAATAACCCACTGTTTTAAACTGGCATTAGGTCAGTGAATCACCGTTGGGTTTCAATGGTGGTTCATGACTCACTGTTGGTATCCAACAGTGACTTATGAATCATCGTTGGGTTCCAAAGGTGGCTCGTGACTCATCATTGGTTTCCAATGGTGACTCATGAATCTTTATTTGTTTTCAATGGTGAAACTGATGAGAAACCAATCGAAAAATAAGGGATGAAGGAAGAACCATTTGAAGTAACCTGAAAAAGAGGAAGAAAAATTGCTTATGATTAAAACATGAAAAAAGAAATAAGAAGAGGAAGATACAGAGAAAAAATACACAGGATTGAATACTTTTTTTTAAAAATATTGGAGAAACTGTGAAGATATCTGATGAACTGGAAAAAGCCAAAGAACACGATGAAGAGGGACGACCAATTGAATCCCCAAATAAGTCAATAGACAAGAGTAAAAAAGAAAATACCTACTGCATATGATTTCAAAATAGGGCATGGGATGAACAAGGAGATCAGATGGTGGAGAGAAAAATAAACAAAATGAATGGCTTGTGAATAAGATATCCAATGACCATGATTGAATCTGATATTTAAAAGATGAACTATAAATAGAAAAAACTATCCCACATCAAAATCAAGGAGATATGAGTGCACAATATATCAACCAGGGTGCACTGATCCAAGTTCAGAACAAAGCACAAACACACATGAAGGTCGTGGCCCATGTGGGTGACGTAGACCACTCTTTTACCCTCTGGGCATGCATACTTGGGGCCTTATACATGGTCCCACAAGCTAAAGGTATGCAATATGTACAAAGATCTCCAACCTCCTTATGTGGCTTCCTAAGGCGGGCCTTCCCATGGGGATGACACTAAAGGGTCCCCTATGTGGTTGAGGTATAGCCGAAGGTCCTCTCTAGGATGACACATAATTTTTTACTTAAATAAAAAAAATTGAGTAAATAAAAAAATACATAACAAGAATTATCATTAAAATAATAAGAACACAATTACCATTTTAAAGACATGTAAAAAACAAATTTTCAATTTATTAAAACACTTACCAATTTATTAGCGTTTTATTAAAAAACTTACCAAATTAACTATGTTAATTAAAACACTTGAGAAAATAATAATAGAATTTAATAAATGTTTATGGAGAGTAATTTATCAAAATAAAATAAAACTATTAAATAATTTAAAAAATTCAAATACTAACAAACTTCCCCTTATTTTAAATTAAAAAACAAAAAAATAAATAAATTTTCAACAAAAATCTACCTTTTTTTTAATTTACCAAAATTATATTAGAAATTAATTATATAACCCTCGTTTTATATAAAATCAATATCAATAGAAACATAAAATAAAATTGTCATAAAAGTAAATAGAAAGTTACAATATTTTAAATTTTTTAAATTTGAACAGTATGAACTAATTACCATTAAAACAGAGTGAAAAATATTTATCAAAATAGAATATTTGAAAAAAACTAAAAATTTCAAACATATTGCATGTTAAGTTCAAATACTATCATATAAAAAAATATTGTTATTCTCAATGAACAAATAAAACTGATTTCCGTGAACAAATTATATTAAACAAAATTCTTCAAAAATCAATGAAAAATTTCTTTTTCAAGAGTTTTTTTAAAAAAATTCCTTTGAGTTTAATCATAAAAGTATTAGATTAAAGATAGATCAAGAAAAAAAATTTAATTATAGAAATTAAATCAATTCTAGAATAAATTGACTATTTAAATTAATTCAGAATACCAAAAATATTTCAAATTTAAATTATGAAAAACTAAATTATAAATCACATAAGATATTTAGAAGATATTTAAAGAATTACATAGAATAGTTGATGAAAAATTATTTCAAATAGACCAAGGAAAAATTAATTTTTCATAAGCTAATTGATCAAACTCATATTTAAAAAAATTACATAGTAGTTATATTATTTCAAATAAAAAATAAGGGGTAAATATCCCTAAATCCATGCATATTTAAATAAATATAAACCAATATTTTTAAAACACTTTAAATAAAATTAAACATATATCCTAAATATTCAAATTGAAATTCTAACTATGTAAATTTACAATAATTTTACTTACAAAAGAAAAAACAAATAAAAATAACCGCACATGCCTTGAATCAAAAATAAAATAATTATTTTATGCCAGAATATCATATAATATTAAAGTGGATAGTATGCATGTTTCTTAAAAAAATAATACCCATCTAGGAATGGTGACCTACTTAGGTCAAATGGGATTTGAGTAACATCATTTTGGTACCCGTGCTGTCAAAGATTTAGCAAAATTCATAGAAGGTATTTTGACCAGAAAAATAGATTTCAAACATCTATTTATAGGTGAATATAAACATAAATTGTTAGATAAAATAGTTATAGTATGACCAAAATATTGAGTGAATATCATTGAGAATTAATTTGTATAATTCTCTTTCATTATACATTTAATGACAGTTAAAGTGGAAATACTTCCTTTTGAACTTCTAACAAAATTATTCTTATTTAAACTTAGAATATTACTTCTATATCCAATACCACTCTTATTGGTGTTTAATTTTATTAAGGACACCATATTATCATATTATTTTTTACCTCTTAAAAAATTAGATAATTCATCTCTAAGATTAACAACTCCAGTTTTCAAAACCATATTCTATTTTTGAACAATTTCTAAATATGTATAAAAATTTTCATTGGATCTAGAAGTTGTGTTTCTTAATTTTTTATTTTCTTTATTTAATTCTTATATTTTTTTTCTACTTTAGTTAAATCATCCAAAACTAAAGTAAATCTCCCATCCTAGTCTTTATCATTTACAACCAGAAAGTCTTTAATTTATTCATTTTCTTCTTTATATTTTACAATCTCAAAATCAAAATTCTTTTTACTTTCTTCATTCTGGGAAATAATAATATTCAAAATTTCACATTCCCTTTTCAGTTTATCATTTTCTTTGACTAATTTTTTATTTTTATAATTAACTTCTTTATATTTTTTTAAACATTTTGAAACTACCAATTCTCAATTCTTCATTCTCTTTAAGTAATTGTTTAATTCTAGAATCTTTAAAATCAGAATCACAATCAGGATAAAAATTAGTTTTTTTTTTATTTTTAGATATTGCATTGTGATCAACATTTATAGGAGTTAAGAACTAAGTAAAAATAGAATCATTTACCCCACATGTAATACCCATTAGTGCAAGGTTACCTATTTTATTTTCACTTATAGAGTCACTTATGGAGTCAGAACCATCTAAGTAGTCTCATCCTCCAAACAAAGATTGTTTTTCTTTCCTCCTTCTATATTTGTACTTATTTATGTTCTAAATCTTGGGGAAATCAGATCTGATGTGACCTTTGTTTCTGCACTCATAGCATGGTAGATCTAAAACTTCTTTATTATTACCTCAATTACCTTTCTTATAATCCTTTTCATTCTTCCTTCCAAATCGTCTCTTTCTACCATTTATTTTCATAAATTTGAAAAGTTTCTTGCTAAATAAATCCATGTAATTATCACTTTCCTATAACTCAGAATAAGGGACATTATAAGTATCAATTACATTATATTTAAATACAATACCTTTTATTTTAGTAGAATCCTCATCAACAATAATCTTCATATCTAACTCATATTGTAGTAGATATCCTATGAGGTAATCTAAAGTATATTCCTTAAAATTCTTACCCTCATCGATGTCCACTTTATTTGCATGAAATCTCCTTGGAAGTGATCTCAATACTCTTTCCACTTGATCTATGTTGTCCAAGTATTCTCTAAGAGAACTCATACCATTGTTAATACTTGTGAATTGATGAAACAACTAGTTTACAGATTATTCATCTACCATATTGAAGTCTTAATATTCTACTTATATCATTCCTAGCTTGGTTTTATTTAGCTTTTCAGTCTCATAATGAGTCACTTGTAGTATCCTCTATATGTTACGGGCTATCTTACAAGTTGAAACATGGATATAAACACTTCTACTTATAGCATAGTATAAACTTATTCTTAACTTTATATTTCAAAACATATTTTACCATGTCATTACCAAATTGTATCTCAAGATCAACTTTGGGTAGCTAAAGAGGCTTTTCCATGATTGTCCAGTGATCCACACTAAGTTGTTTCAAGTAGGCTTCCATTCTTTCTTACAAGTAGCCATAGTCACTCCCATCAAAGAATGGAGGTTTTTATGGAATCCATCCATCATTGGCATTAAGACCTGCTGTCATAAAAGAAATATTTTATTTTTCTCCTTATACTTTTAGGTATAGGATATAGGTTAACATAGAGTTAAAAATAAGCAGTAGAGATAATATTATTAAATAAATATATAGAAAAAATACTAATTGATCAAAGTTGTGGATCTGATACAAATTTTTGGATTGTTATTGGTGGAAAAAATTACTCATAGGGGGGGGGGGGAGGGTGATTAGTCTCTTTAAAAATTTAGATACAAAAAATATTAGAGTTTATAAAATATTAATCTGTAGTGAGTGTTGTGATCTTGAGTTGAGTTTCAACAAAAACAAAAACGAAAGAACACAATATATATAGTGGTTTATATCACTAATATTCTAGTACACTCCTCGATCCACTATACTCATTGAGGTTACTGGTAGCCACTAAGAACCTCACTTTTAAAGGTGTGAGAACCGTATTATAGACTCTGCCCTTTAAATAATCTGGAGGCACAACCCAGTCTCTTATGAGAGACTCAACCTAGTATGTATCCTAAATTTTGACCAGGAGTCACAAACTAATTTTCTTTTGGATGGTAGAATAACCAAAGAAAGGAAAACCTGCTTTTGATGGGGAAATCATTAAACATACATGTGAAATTACAAATATAAGAAATAAACATTACATGAATAAAACAAATAAAATAAATATAGAAGATGATCAGAATGTAGAAGAAGTTGAATCTTAATGATCATTAATCACTTGGAAGAACATATGTTGAAGATGGAGTCCTTCGGTGATCAAAAAAAAATAATACTGAATTAGCAGAAGACTATGATCAATTTTGAGGGAAGTAGAATGTTGAAGATGTATCACAATGATCCTAATCAATGACCTGAACATGTATGTGTTTTTATTCCATTAAGAGATCTCATAGATCATTAAAAATAAGATCTATGAGGAGTGTGTACATATCCAGTATTTGAATGACACTTGTTATTGCATAATAATATAAAAATTTTGCCATTATCTGTAGTTTGTTAAATCCCCATAGAAAAATATAGAATTATAGTTGTGATTTATACTTCTTTATAAAATATTAATATAAAACAATTACTATTTTAAGTAAAAAATTATAATTAATTATAATTATAAAATAATTGAAATAAAAAATATAATCATTTAGATTATACATGAAGAAAAAGTGCAGTAAAATAGAGCATGACTTTATTGTCAAACTGTATAAAAAGTTCATAAAAAAAAATGTTACAATTATTTTTTTCATCCTCTAAAAATATTATTTTAACATAAAATAATAAAACAATTAACAAAAGAATTATTTTTAACAAACTCAATTGAAATAAGAATTAATTTTTTTAGAAATAATTTTTAACTAACGCTGGATTATTTTTGCTAACGGTGACTCATGAACAACCGCTGAAAATAGAGAGTGGTGGTTTATAACCCCCCATTGAACAGAAAACAGTGGATTATGACTTACCATTGGAAATGTCTAATGGTGGATAAATAGAGTATGACCTATTGTCACACTTAAAAACAAAAATAATGAAATCCAACCAGAATAAAAGTTATTTTATGTTACATAATAATAAAAGGTTTCATAAGAAGCAATAATTTTTTTCCCACCATTGGATGACCAACGGTTACTAATGACTCACCGTTGGAAATGTCCATCGGTGACTCATGACCTACCATTGGAAGTATCCAATGATTATTTAGAAAAAAATCATGCTAAACAATAGAAAAAATAAATATATGAATAAATCAATTAATAAAATATAAAAATTAATTCAAATACCAAGAATAAATCTACTGAAATTCAATTTTAAAAAGGAGAGAACCCATTGAATCTTGATGAAGCTTATGGAAAGCTACTTTACACCTAAGAAAAAGAAACCATTAGTAAATAATAATAGTGGAAAATTAAAAATAAAAAGCATTGAAGAAGTTATTGATAAACAGAATGATAAAGAAGGAATAACATACGAATAATCTTTTGATAAAAAATAAAACAAATTAAGAACAACTTAAAATATAAATAAAAACAAAATAAATAAAAAGAATACTTTATTTCTAGTGGAATAAACTATAATAGAAAAAAAACATATATGACCTGAAGAATATTTAGTAATATAAAAGGTAAAAAATTACATAATAAATAATCTTTTGATAAAATTAAAACAGAAATAAATAACCTTTAGTAGAGAACAAAAAAATAAAAAGGAGATAAATGAAGCTACTTCCAACATTGTACAACAGAAAATAAAAACAACTGGTGGGTAAAAAAACCCCATAATTTTAAATTGGAAGTAGTTCAGTGACCCCCCATTGGGTTTCAATGATGGTTCATGAGTCACCGTTGGTATCTAACGATGACTTGTGAATCACCATTGGGTTCCAACGGGGACTCGTGACTCACTATTGGGTTCTGACAATGACTTGTGACTCACCATTGGTTTCTAATAGTGGAATCGATGAGAAACAAATATAAAAATAGGGGATGTCTGAAGAACTAGTTGAAGCCACCCAGAAAAGAGGAAGATGAATTACTTACAGTTAAAACATGAAAGAATAAATAAGAAGAAGTAGATGCCGAGAAAAAATTCACATTATCGAATAAACTTGGTCAAATATATTGAAGAAACTGTGAAGATGTCTGGTGAACTAGAAAAATCCATAGAACATGATGAAGAGGGATGGATGGTTGAATGCCTGTAGAAGAAAATAGGTGGGAAAGAAGACAGGAATAAGAAAGAAAAGAGCCGCTATACAGGATTTCAAAACAGGGTGCGGGATGAGCAAGGAGATCAGACAATGGAGAGAAAAATAAATAGAGTGGTCATCTTATGAAGAATAGATCCAATGACCATGATTGAATCTGAGATTTAAAATATGAATAGTAAATAGAAAAAAGTACCCCTCATCAAAACTGAGGAGAGTTGAGCGCACATTATATCAACCAGGGTGCGCTGATCTAGGTTTAAAAAAAACACAAGCACACAGAAGGTCCACGGTCCATGCGGGTGATGTATCCCACTCTTTTCCCCTATGATCATGCATCCTTGGTGCCTTATACATGGGCCCCACATACTAAAGTCATACACTATGCACAAAGATCTCTAGCCTGCTTGTGTGGCTTCGCAAGGAGGGCCTTCCCATGGGGTTGAACCCAAAGGGTCCTCTATGTGGTTGAGGGCCAGCCAAGGGTCCTCACTAGGATGAAACATAATTTATACTTAAGTAAAAAAAACTAGAGTAAATAAAAAATATATAACATGAATTATCATTAAAAAAAAACACAATTACCATTTTCAAGACATGTAAAAAAATGTTAATTTATTAAAAAAATTAACAATTTAAAAGTGTTTTATTAAAACACTTACCAAATTAACAGTGTTAATTAAAAAACTTGAGAAAATAATAAGATAATTTAACAAATATTGACGGAGAGTAATTTATTAAAATAAAATAAAAGTATTAAAGTATTTAAAACAAATCCAAATACCAAAAAACTCCCCCGTTTTGTAAATTACAAAACAAAAAATTTATTAAAATTTCAATAAAAATATCCTCCAATTTGAAATTTATCAAAAATTATATTAGAAATTTATTATATAAAAAACTCCCATTTTTAAACAAAATCAACAGTAATAGAAACATAGAATAAAATTTTCATAAAAGTAAATGGAAAGTTATAGTATTTTATCAATTTAAAATTTAAACAGTATGAACTAATTACCATTAAAATAGAGTGAACAATATTTATCAAAATAGAACATTTATAAAAAACTCAAAATTTCAAGCATCTTGCATGTTATGTTTAAATACTGTCATATAACAAAATATTATTATTTTCAATGAACAAATAAAACTAATTTTGAAGAAAAGATTAGATAAAACAAAATTAATCCAAAATAAATAAACAATTTCTTTTCTTTAAGAGTTTAAACCCCCTTGAGTTTAAGCATAAAAGTATTAGATTAAAGAGAGATCAAAAAATCAAATTTTATTGTCAAAATTAAATCAATTATAGAATAAATTGATTATTTAAATTAATTTAGAATACAAAAAATATTTCAACTTTGAATTATGAGAAACTAAATTATAAATCACATAAGATATTTAGAAGATAGTTAAATATTTCACTAGAATAGTTGATGAAAAATTATTTCAAACAGAATAAAGAAAAATTAAGTTTTCATAAGCTAATTGATCAAACTCATATTTAAAACTTTACATAGAAATTATATTATTTCAAATAACAAACAAGGGAAAACTCCCCCTAAATTCATACATATTTAAAGAAAGATATACCAGTACTGTTAAAACAATTTATAGAAGATTAAACATATATCCATAATATTCAAATTGAAATTCCAACTATGTAAATTTAAAATAATTTTACTTGAAAAAGAAAAAAATAGAAATAATACACATGAATTGAATCATAAATAAAATTATTACTATATTACAACATATAAAATCATATTAAATTAGATTGTATGCAAGCTACTTACAAAAATACTTATCTGTCCATGCTGACCAACTTAGGTTCAATAGGATTTGAGTAATATCCTTTTGGTACCCATGCTATCAAAGATTCAACATAATTCACAGAAGTTATTTTGACCAGCCAAATAGATTTCAAACATTTGTTTCTGGGTGAATATGAACATAAATTATTAGATAAAAAATTTCTGGTACGAACAAAAAATTGAGTGAATCTTAGTGATCATTTATTTCCATAATTCCCTTTTATTCAAAATTTAAATCAAGTTACAGTAGAAATAATTCCTTTTGAAATTATTACTAAATTATTCATATTTAAAATTAGAATATTACTACTGTATCCAAAACCATTATTATTAGTGTTTAATTTCATTAAGGAAATAATATTATCATATTATTCTTTACCTTTTAAAAAAGTTGATAATTCCTCTTTAAGATTAATAACTTCAGTTTACAATACCATATTCTCTTTCTGAACAGTTTATAAATATGTATAAACCTTTTCATTGGATCCATAAGTTGAGTTTCTTATTTTTTATTTTATTGACTTAATTTATTAAATTCATTTTCTAATTTAGTTAAATCATCCACAACTAAAGTGAATCAACCATCCTGATCTTTATCATTTACACCCAGAAAGTATTTAAGTTTTTCATTTTTCTCTTTCAGTTTCAAAATATTAGAATCACAATTCCTTTTACTTTATTTTAGGAAACAATGATATTTACATTTTCACATTCCCTTTTCAGTTTATCATTTTCCTAGACTAAAATTCTCTATTTACATTTAACTTATTTGTATTTTTCAAACATTTTGAAACTAATATTTCTCAATTTTTCATTCTCTTTAAGTAATTATTTAATTCTAGGATCCTTATAATGAGAATCACAATCAAAATTAGAATCAAGTTTTTCTTTTAATTTTCAGATATTTCATTATGATTAGCATTTGTAGGAGTTATCGACTAAGTAAAAAGAGAATCATTTACCTCACATATAATACCCATTAGTTCAAGGTTACCTATTTTCTTTTCACTTCTAGAGTCAGAATTGTCTGAGCAGTTCCATCCTCCAAACATAGATTTTCTTTCTTTCTTCCATTTGTCTTTGTACTTCTTTGAGTGCTTAAGCTTAGGGAAATCAGGTCTAATGTTCCCTTTGTTTCTACACTCATAGCATGTTAGATATGAAACTTCACTATTCTTACTTTAATTACCTTTCTTGCAATAATTTTCATTCTTCATTCCAAATTATTTCTTTCCACAAATTGCTTTTCATTAAATTGAAAAGTTTCTTGTTAAAATGAGCCATCTAATTATCACTTTCCAAAAACTTAGAATAAGAGGTATTAGAAGTATCAATTACATTAGATTTAAATGAAATAAATTTTCTTTTAGTAGACTCATCATTGTCAATATTCTTCATCTCTAACTCATATTGTAGTAGAGAGCATATGAGTTCTTCTAAAGTATATTACTTAAAATTCTTACTCTCAATAATGAACACTTTATTTGTATGCCATCTCTTTAGAAGAGATATAAATAATCTTTCCACTTGAGTTTTATTATTCTAGGATTATCCAAGAGCACCCATACCGTTGGTAATACTTGTGAATTGATGGAACATCTAGTTTACATATTCTTCATCTCCCATCTTAATGTACTAGTATTCTGCTCAGAGCATTCATAGCTTGGTTCTCTTTTTCTTATCTGTACCATAATGCGTCACTTATAGTATCCTCCATATGTCATGGTCTGTCTTACAAGCTAAAACATGGCTATAGAAAGTTCTACTTATAACATAGTATAAAATATTTTTAACTTTATAATTCAAAACTTATTTTACCAAGTCATTAGCAAATAGTGTCTCAAGATCCACTTTGGGTAGCTCATAAGGATTTTCCATGATTTTTTAGTGATCCACACTACGTTGTTTCAAGTAGGATTCAATTCTGTCTTGTCAGTATCTATAGTCACTCACACCAAAGAATGGGGTTTTTATGGAATCCATCCATTATTGGCATTGACACCTGCCATCATAAAAGAAATATTTTCTTTTGTAATTTAGAATATTAGGTCTAGGATATAGGTTAACAAAAAGTTAAAAATAAGTAGCAGATATAACATTCTTAAATAAAAATACAGGAAAAGATGTTAACTAATCAAAGTAATGGCTCTAATACCAATTGTTGGATCGTTATTGATGGAAAAATTACTGGAGGTTGGGTGAATAGTCTCTTTAAAAGTTTAAAGACAAAAACAATCAGAGTTTATAAAATATTATTCTTTAGTGAGTGTAGTTATTTTTAGTTGATTTGTAGTGGAAATAAAAATTAAATAACACAAGATTTATAGTGGTTTAGATCACCAGGATTCTAGTACACTCCTCAATCTCCTCTACTCCTTGAGGATATTGATACCTAATAAGAACCTCACTTTTATAGGTGTGAGAACTATATTATATACTCTACCTTTTAAACAAATTGAATGTACAACTTAGTCTTTTTACAGGAGACTCAACTGAGTCTATATCCTAATTTCTGACCGGGAGGAATAACCCAATCTTTCTTTTAGGTGGTAGAATAACCAGATAAAGGAAAACCTGATTTTAATGGAGAAATAATAAAATGAACATGATAAATTATAAAAATAAATAAATAAAGATTACATGAATAAAACAAATGATCATAATATCTAAGAAAATCACATGAAATGTAGTAGATGATCATAAAGATTATAAGAAATGTAGAAGATGATCATAATGTATAAGAAGTTAAATATCGATTATTTTTAATCACTAAGAAGTATATATGTAAAATATAGAGTCCTTTAGTGATAACAACAAGAATTTAGAAGTCACAAAAAATCGTGAACAATTTTAAGAGAACCAGAATATAGAAGATGTACCACAATGATCTCAATCAATTATCTGCACAAGTATGTGTTTTTATTACATGGAGAGATTTCCCAGATCATAAAACTAAGATCTATGAGGAGCATATACATATCCAATATCTACATGACACTTGTTAGTGCATAATAATTTAAAAATATGACCGTTATTTATAGTTTGTTAAATCCCCACTGAAAAATATAGAATTATAATTGGTATTTATATTTATTCATGAAATATTGATATAAAACAATTAATATTGTAATTAAAACAATTTTAATCAAATATAATTATAAAATAATTGAAATAAAAAATATAATCATTTAGATTATATATGTAGCAAAAGTGAAGTAAAACAGACCATGAATTGAATATCAAACTGTATAAAAATTTCATAAAAATAATGTTATAATTATTTTTTTCATACTTTACAAATATTATTTCTACATTAAATAATAAAATAATTAACAAAAGAATTATTTTTAATAACCAAAATTTAAATAAGATGTAAAATTTTTAGAAATAATTTGTAAATAAAGGTGGATTATTTTTTCTGGCGACGACTCATGAATCACCGCTGAATATATAGAGTGGTGGATCATAACCTACTGTTCGAATAGAGAACGATGACTTATGGCCTACCATTGGAAATTTCTAGTGGTGGCTAAACAAAGTATGACCTACCATTGTACTTAAAAACAAAAATCATGAAATCCAACCAAAATAAAAGTTATTTCATGTTATAGAACAATCAAAGGTTTCATAAGAAGCAATAAAAAATTCCCCACTGTTGGATGACCAACGATGACTCATGACTCACCGTTGGAAATGTCTAGCAGTGACCTACCATTGTAAATATCCAACAATTAATCAGATAAAAACATGAAAAATAGTAGGAAAAATCAGTAGATGAATAAATCAATTAATAAAATATAAAAATCACTTAAAATACCAAGAATAAATCTATTTTAATTAAATTGAAGAAAGGAGAGCTCATATTGAAGCTTGATAGAGCTTCAGCCAAGACCCTTTTCACTTGAGAAAAGTGAAACCATCAGTGAATACTAATGGTGGAAACCTAAAAATTAAACACCATGAAGAATCTATTAATAAACAGAATGATAAATATGGAATAACATATGAATAATCTTTTGATAAAAAATAAAATAAATTAAGAACAACTTCAAACAGAAAGAATCACGAACTGAATAAAAAGAATTAAGTTTCTTCTAGTATAAGAAACTACAATATCAAACAAAAAAAATATATGAACTGAATAAAATGAAATAATATAGAAGGGAAAAAATAATAGAAGAAATAATCTTCTAATAAAATTAAAATAGAAAGAAATAACCTTCAATAGAGAGAAAAAAAATAAAAAAGGAGCCCAATGGAGCTACTCCCAGCATTGTAGAGTAGAAAATAAAAACAACTGGTGGGTAAAAAACATAACCCAATGTTGTAATCTAGTGGTTGGTCAGTGACCAACCATTGGGTTCCAATAGTGGTTCATGACTCACCGTTAGTATCTAATGCCGACTCATGACTCACCGTTGGGTTCTAATAGCGACTCATGACTCACTATTAGTTTCCAAGGGTGACTCATGACTCATCGTTGGTTTCCAATGGTGGAACCAATGAGAAACCAATAAAAAATCAAGGATGGGATGAATAACAAGTTGAAGCAACCCAAAAAAGAGGAAGATGATTTTATTATAGTTAAAACTTTAAAGAAGAAATAAGAATAAGTATACGACGATAAAAAATCAATAGGATTGCTTAAACTTGGTTAAAAATATTGGAGAAAATGTGAAGATGTTTGGTGAACTTAAAAAATCAGGAGAATAGGATAAAGAGGGACGACCGATTGAATTCCTGGAGAAGAAAATAAGTGGGAATGAAGACAAGAATAGAAAAGAAAAGAGCTACTGCATTGGATTTTAAAATAGGACGTGATATGATTAAGGAGATCAGATGGTAGAGAAAAAAATAAATAGAATGGATGACTCGTGAAGAAGAGATCAAATGACCATGATTGGATATGAGATTTAAAAGATGAAAAATACATAGAAATAACTGCCCCACATCAAAACCATGGAGAGTTGAGCGCATGGTATATCAACCAGGGTGTGATGATCTAGGTTCAAAACAAAACACAAGAACACATGAAGGCTGTAGCCCATATGAGCGACGTAGTCCACTCTCTTCCCCTCCAAGTTTACATCCTTGGGTCCTTATACATAGGCCCCACATGCTAAAGGCATGCTCTATGAAAAAAACTCTCCATTATCCTTATGTGGCTTCCTAAGGCTAGAATTCCCATAGGGTTAACCCTAAAGGGTCCCCTTGAGGGATAACTAAGTGTCCTCACTAGGACGACACATAATTTTTACTTAAAAAAATTGAATAAATAAAAAATATATAGAATGAATTATCATTAAAACAATAAGAACACAATTACCATTTTTAAGACATGCATTTTTTTAATTTATTAAAACAATTACCAATTTAATAGTGTTTTACTAAAACACTTTCCAAATTAATTGTGTTAGTTAAAACAATTGATAAAATAATAATATAATTTGATAAATGTTGACAGAGATAAATTTATCAAAACAGAATAAAGCTATTATTTAAAACAAATTCAAATACTAACAATAAATATTTATGTGTATCGGATAATCTATGCTAACCATTTTTTATAATAACTAGAGACATATGGAATGACTTGTCATCCTATTATGGATCTAATGATCCACTAGTTCTATAGGAATTATAATTTCAACTTAATTTCTTGGAGTAATAAATAAATCAGTGATTTATCAAGGCACAACCAAAGAGTGAGATTGTACTTATGAGATGAAATCAATTAAGTATATCTTCTCAAATGATTTTTAAATAAAATTTCATCCTATTACAATCCTTTTTAATGATATCAATAACCTTTTAAAACTTATTTTGGCCTATGGTTTTGTGGTCATTAACTTTCTGATGACCTTGTTCTCTATTATTCTTCATCATAACTTGATAGTTTGAAGTATCTTCCATGTCCATATTTTCACTTTCCACTAATATTATCTTAATCAGAATCTTAGTTTTTTTGCGATCTTTACCTTTTAATTTCCCTCTTTTTAAGAGGAAGTCTTATTGATCCTTTTTACAATGTGGGTTTCCTATAAAGAAATTTTCAAATACCCACCTTATATTTTGAAAGTGAAATTTCAAATTGTGAGGACACATTTTTTTTGAAATTTTTGATCATATCAGGATGGTAGATTATCAATTGATACTTCCACCAAATCTCTCTTTAGTTCATGATGTTTTCCATGTATCTCTCTTGAGGAAGTACATGTATGACCCTTCACATGTACTAAACTCAGAGGTCTTTACCACTGGAGAAAGATCTTTCTTATGAAGAAAAAATGATAGAGATTCTAGATCATATAGATAAAGTTCTATGAAACAAGACCACTCACCTGGTCAATTTTTTTTAGCAAAATCACCAATTTTATGGTGTGATGTGGGAAACAAGGGCGTGATGAGGAAACGATATACTCATCTATTTGTACCCAAGGGATGAAATTAAACGATGAAATTAATTTTAAGGGGGTAGAATGTAACACCCCAAAATTTTATGCCACATATTTTTTTATATATAAATTTAATCTCTTTGATAGCTTACATTTCACATAACAACGAGCATAAACAAACTCAAAAAAATATTATTATATTAACACAACCATTATAACCTAGCCATTAAATTGGTGGGAATGAATACTATTAACCAAATTATGAAATATATAATTTTCCAACTAATTGTTAATATATTAAGTTATTCTTATAAAATAAATACATAATTTTCAGTAAAGTCATTTTGTTCTTTAAATATTTGTTTTCTCCAAAAAGTGTTTTTCAATGATTTCTATGAGAAAATAAATATAATTAATTTTTGATAATTTTAGAAAAATTATTTGATAAAAATAAAAATCATTTTTTTATTCATCATTTCAAAATTATATTAGGATAAGTTTTTGATAATTTTCTAAAAAGTTTATTTTTTTTTCAGTAAATAGTGAAAAATACCGATCTTTGTAAAAATGTCATTCCATTTCAATAAATTAAGAAATTTAAAAGTTATATTATGTTTTAAATATGGTTTCAAGTAAAATAAGTATTATTTATTTATATTTAATTCCCTTAAATTATTTTTAATCAAATTTATATTGTATTTTATAATAAGTTTATTTTTGGTGTTTAAAAATAGGATTTTTCTGAAAACTGTTTTAAAGTACATAATGTTTCTCCTTTTTAATTAATTAAAATAATACCTAATGGGGAATGTTTTAAATAAAATTTATATATTAAATATCATTAAATATTAATTTATTTTTGTATAATGATAATTATTATTCATAGAGTTAATATAAAATCATCTTTTGCTTAAAAAATACACTTCTTGAAAACTCATTTTTTCATCATGTCTGTGGGTTTTGTTTTAAATATAATTTTCTAATTATGTGTATTGAATTTGATAAAATATATTCCACATTTTAAATAATAAGGTACAAATTAGGTTTTCAGGTTATTTTTAGGCATAAAAAAGTTACCATGGTAAAAAAAAGATATACTATAGTATAGGTAAAATAATGAAAGAGGTTAAAGTTAAAAGGTAAAAGCTTAAAATAATTAAAAAATACATATTTAATTGAGTGTTTGATGTGTTTATTGAACATAACCATCCTTTAAAACATTAATTATAAATATAATTTATTGAAATTAATTCCACCCAAATGTGGTTGACTTTAAATATAAATTAATAATTATTTAATCACTTAAAACCACCCCTCCTCAAGTATAAAAACCACCCTCACCACCCTATTTATCCTAAAAACCCTTAAAGATCCTAAAATATCTACAAAAAACTTGTATCCCCACTCTTCCTATGTCGAAGTTTTATTGGTATCACCAAAATACCAATTCCAAGGCCTTTAAGGGATCCTTTAAGGAGGTGATATTCAAGAGGTGATTTTCTCAAACTACATCTCTTATTTTCTTTTATTATTCTACCTTCTCCTCAACTCCTTCATCCATAAAGTCATAATAAATCCATAATAATGTAAATAATTTAATTTTATATTTATAATTGAATATCTTATTTCCATCCCTTTTATCACCTCCTCTTATTCAATGAAATGAAACCATTATCCAAATTATGGCGGTTAATCGTCTCCGTGGATAATGTTTTTTTGTTTTCCATTACCGCCTTCAAGGATGTTCATAAAAGTATTATTACAGTTAAATGGAATTTTAATAGGTATATTATAACCTATTTCATGTTCTGAAACTAATATATATACATAATATTAAATAAAATGAAACTAGTTTATGATGGTCATAAAAAAGTCACCAATAAATCAAACATTTATCATTAACATTTTATCAAATGAATCATCCTCATGTAAGAAATAAAAATGATATATGAGACCATTTAAACTTATGGAAGTTCATTAATAACATTTAATTTAACTTCTGAAGTTTTATTTCCATTTGATAAGAAAATCCATAATTATACACAAATTAACCTATCATAAAACCATGAAACAAACACACCTGAGACAATGAAAATAATGAAATATTATTAATCAATGGGTGGTAATATGTTATAAATGTATTATATAAGGTATTATAAATATTAATATTCTTATATAATTAATTAATAACATTCTTTAAACCTTTATACATGAGGTTAAAGTATGCATATACAAAAGAGAAGTGTGAGGTAAGAGTTTCTCATCTCACTTTTACTTCGGTGAGATATATGACTTATTCACCACTTATTCCTTGTGCATGGTGTATATACTTCCATTTGATATATCATGTCATAAATCTAATTATATTCATGGTATTTAATTTTTCAATTTATAATTATTACTTTTATGAGGCATACGATTCGATTGATTACAAAGTGGTAAGAGAATTCTTAACCCAATTTCCATTCTTTGGGTTAAACTTTTACTTTCTTAATTATGTCGTAATAAGATTATTTGTGAAATAAATTTTGATTATCTCATGATTGTATTTAAAATTTTTTTCTATGTATTTATAAAGAATACACATAATCAATTAATTTTATTAAGGCTCACTTCAATGATATGATATTTATAAAGGAATTTCTTTTAAAAATTATCATTTTAAAAATTTCCCTTAAAACTCTATTCTTCTTCCATGTCCATGTTTTGTAAAATTATTTCCAATTTTTTTTTACTATTATCTTATGACTGTTTAAAGTCATTTTTACTCATGTTTTAATTTTTATAAAATTGTTTTAAAGGATTATTTTTGTCATTTTCTAAAATATGTTCTTTGTGACTTTTCTGAAAAAATACGAAATGCATGTTTTTTAACTTACTCTGTGTGATTAGATTTTCCTACCATCATAATTGTTTAATAATTTTATTTATACTTTAAAATATTATAAGATTTTTTTTAAAGAAATTTTTTTCCTTTATAATTGTACGACTCTTTAAAAATAAATTATTTGAAAATGGAAATTTTATTTTTTAAGAATTATTTCACGTGATCTTTCAAAATTACTTTCCATATAAGATAACAATATTTGATGTTACTTATGATTTACATGGGGATATTATTCAAGGATACTATAATTATTATTTTTATGGTTGTTTTATGTTTATGAATCCTGTTTTTTTCCATGATCTATGTTATGATGAAGTGTTTATGAAATTCATTTCTTTATATGGGGTTTGATATGATGAATGAATTATGTTATTGTGGAATGCATATGTATAGTTTTCATTATTTGATGGTGGTTGCATTATAACCAATGATGGGTGGGACCTATATATCCCTCCAATAATTTGGGTAATGATATTATATCTAATGAGATATACATGACTAGAACGAGAAGTGAAATTGATTCAATAAAGAACTTTGTCCATTATGATAGTCTTGGAAGTTAACCTTGAATATTATAATGGTTTGGGGAGTGAAACCATTCCACTATGATAGTCTTTGAAAAGATACTTGATTACCAAGTAAATGATTTTCTATGCATACGTGTATGCTACAATTCCATGTCTTATGCCAATGATATTATTTTATGATTCATGTATTATGAACTTCTATGATTTATACCATGACTCAAGATTATGATTTTTGATATGCAGTGTATAATTTTCAAATGTTATGTTCACATTCTTATACCCTCATGCTTATGTTATGATTTATATCTCTCATTTTTACCCTTATTGAGCATCCAAGATCACCCTTTTCTTATGTTTATTTTCCCCAGGATATGAAGGAATGTATTATGACATTTTAAAAAGGGTTATAGTTAGGAAGGAATAAGTGGGAGATGATGTATATTTATTATGAACTAGTTATTCATGTTTTAAAGTTTCTAAATACACTAAACCTATATGATTCTGGCATGGTTTTAATATGTTATGTAATGAATATTCATTTATTTAGATGTAATATCTATGTATGAAAATAGTGGGTTGTTATATAGGTATATGTCATGCTTATTATTAGATATGTGCACTAAAAGGATAGCCATGACATCACTGTTTAGAACACGTTGTGGTCTAACCATATGTGCATGATGACATAGTGTAAGTGTGATACATAAATCTTGAAATTCTTAATCAATTAATTAATTTCTTTATTATTATTTTTCCCTAATTTGTAAGCCCTTCATTTTTTAAAATTTTGATAAAATATAAGTATTTCCCTTTCACATGGGTTCCACATGGTTAGTAGAAAATTTACAAAAACCATGCAGGTGTTTCAATAGTTTTAGTAGATATGATTCACATGGTTGGTATATGGTTTTCTCAACTATATGGAAAAACTATGCATTGTACCCAGATCAATCTAGCGAGGATCACATTGTTTGCGCATAGTTTGGTAAGCTATGTGGCCAAATCATGCAACCTATTGAGATCATTAAAAATGTTGAATTTTTTATTTTCACCCTTATGTTTTATATTCCCTTGGTCCTATTCCTCCCCCATTTGAACACCCCGACCCCATGTTCCTCTCCCCCTCATACTACCTTCCTTTAAAGAAATTTTAATGGGGGTTCTTCATGATTTGAGGAGGATTCTTCATGGTAATATTCTTTAAACTCCTTCCTCACACCTTCTTCTTCTATTTATTCTTTCTCCTCCAACCCTCAGATGGTCCGAGTGACATAGAGATCATGTATACTTTATTTTAATTGGTTTTTTTGATTGCTTAGGGTTTTTTGGTCTTCCAAGGATTTCTTGTCCTTATTGAGGTGGAAAGATGTTGTATCTTAGAAAAGTGATGTGTTTCTAGTAGATTACCCCATGTATAAACCTTTAAATTTAAAACCATTGACTGAGTTCACATTTTAACCCTATCTTTAAGATCATTTAAATTAAAATTAAGTATTTTAATGATTTTTTTTGAAAAAGTGGGGTTTTATTTGTTTTTGAAATTAATATGAGGGGTATTCCCCATGTTTGAAGATCAATCATATTTTTATATAAATAAATAACCTCTAGTACTGTTTAAATGCCTAAGTAACTTCTTTCATTAAACAAAGGTGTTAATTTTAGAAATAGGGTTATCTATTCTTTAAAAAGGAATATTTTATAAATGGAAGACACTTGGAATTGGTTGGAATTATTTTAATACTTATTGGTTTTTATGAAAAAGAAGTTTTTTTTGAAGTGGGTTTTCAAAGGATGCTTTGAGGGTTGGTTTTCAAATTATAGTACTTGTACTTGGCATTAAAAGTTAGTTTTTTCATAGTCTCTGTTGACAATTTAAAGTATGAGATACTTAGTGTGCCTAAATCCCTCCCTAATACCCCTTATTTATGAATTGGTTAGACTATTTACCATTATAATATGTTGTGCATTGTTTGATCATCATGTGTTATGAAAGGGTATATTTTAAGTGAGGGTGATAGAGGTGAGGTGAGATTTATTATTGTGTTTTGTTGATGCACGTGATGCTTATTTATTTATTTTTCTTAACTCTATTGAGATATGTCATGGGAACCCTAGGTAATAAGTGGAAGATCTGGATAAATGATCCTTTAATAGAGAATACACACTATATAGTGATCTAAGTACACGTTTTTTCTACTAGGGGTTACCTCCTAGTGAGACCACAAGGGAAATCCTGGGTTGAGTTTAGTTAAGTTTCCCCTAGGGTCAACCAGTTTTTTATTTTATGTTTTTTAGCCATGTCCATTATCATTTCACATTAGAGGCTGATGTGTTACCCATGAAACCTATTCATTATTGATAACTTCTTTAAAGGAATTACAACCCATACTTGATTGTATCCTCTTATCCTCATTTGGATTAAAGGCATAATTTTCATTCTTGTTTTTACATTATGTATTTTGGTATATGGGTTCCCACTTTGTATGCTTCATTTATTATGGCTTGGTTTACATTTTCTAATTATCTTTAAAAATGAGTTTTTTAAAGTTATAAAAAAGGAAAATGTTCAGGTTTGTTTCATAAACTTGTTAGTCCACCATACCTAATGTTTTAAACATATTCTCTTCCTTAAATGGTGTATTCGACCCCTCATTTGATAGGGACTTTAGATTTAGTGATTATTAAGGATTTAAATGGAAGAGTCTTAAAATAATTGTTATTGGGTTTTTAATAAAGAGAAAAACTTATATCTATATCAGTATTTCAAACTATCAGGAAATGGATTTATCTTTAAATGTTATACACAGGGGTATAGAGAGGATACCTACTTTGAATTTGTGCTCATGCCTATTATATTATAGGTTTAGTGAATGTTTTGATTATGATGTTGTTTTGTATTCTTAGTTTTAGTTCAAACTTATTGGTGGTGATAATCGAGGTTGATTCACTTGAAGAACAAAGATGGATTATATAATTTTTCTTATTTTTCATTTTATTTTATTTACCTAATGTATCATTTCATATCCAAATTTCTAATCTAGCCTTATTTTTAGATCTTGTTGTAGTTGTATGTTTTTTTAGTTTAAGTTTTATATTGGAATGTTTTAGATGTTAACTCTGTCTTATTTATTGTATATGAGTTATTGATTCATATATATTCTCATTGGGTTACACTTATTATGGATTCTTACAATTTCATGTGTGTTTCATTCAAACTTACCAATTCCTCATGTTGAACTTATGGGTGTAAGTTTCATTCCTTTATTATTTCTTTATCAAGTAAAATCAATCTCAGGTTTGATTCCTTGATGCACAAGCACTAGTTTCTTCCCCATGATGATTAGAAACATCCTTCAAGCCTGGTGATGGATCAACTAGGGTATCAGTTTAGGGGTATCCTGGGTCAGTTTTTTTACATATGGTATCAGATATTTGGTTCATAATAAGGGACTAGATTCTTGAGAAAACTCTTTCCTATAACCTCCTTGTTTTAATGCTCAAAAATCATGTTTATTATGTTTTTAATGAATTTTATGTTTTATGATATTATATATTTTTATGAAGTAAATTTGGTTAAGAGTTTAAATGTGACACCATTAGTTCAATTTCTATCACCTAAAAAATTGAGCCACCATCAGACTTGTGATACTACTAGGATTTGATACTTCCAGGATTTGCTGCCATTAGAGTCCTACTACTACCAAACTCAAGCCACCATCAAGTATGCCACCACAAGAGTGTGCCCACCACCAGAGTGTGCCACCGCCAGAGTGTACCACTGCCAATGTGTTCTACCCCCAACACGTGATATCACCAGAATCTGCCATTTACAATATTTTCTACCACCATACGTTTCACCACCAGGCTCATGCTATCTCTAGAAGAGCTACTGCTATGGGTGCCAAAGTTAGCGTGCTACCATTAGATTGTGCTACCACTAGACCATACTACCGTCATCCTTTTTAACTATTTCTATTCTATTGAGTTTGAATTAAATGATTAAATGGATATATTATGGGAGTTAATGTAGAGGGATTATTTTATTATTATTCATAACCCTTTTTACGAACACATTGAAGGAAAAGTTAGAGTCATTATGAGGATCCATAAGATCTTGGTGGTTATCCTTCAATGGGTGGTTTCAGTGCTATATATGTCAAAGAACTCCCTCACACATGTGCATATGTGTGCATGGTGTGAAGAATTTGAGAATTTATAAATACTGAAAGGATCATCATGTGAGAACTTATATGATAAATAACTATTAACATTAAACCGTGAAAGAGTGTAACTCATTTAATATCAAGATCCTTTCCTAGAGACATAAAATAAAACCTCATGACACTCTGATTTACTACAAATTTTAGAGAAAAAGTTCTAGATCCTCATTAAAACAAATTTGAGGACTCTCAATCACCTAGAGCAATTTAGACTGAAAAACACTACCTCTCTATATCTTCTTACTTTATATTTCTTTTGTTTTCTTTTAATTTAGAGAATTGTGTTGTTTTCTATGTTTACTAACATGCAATGACTCATGTTCTTGAATAGGAGAATACTTGATATTCTATTATATTTATTTTTATCTGTATATCCACGGTGTTTTTGGAATAGTACCCTACGTGTAATGTGATTTTTTTACTTCTCACATATAAATGTGAAAGATGTTTTAAGCATGTAAAGATGATATGTTGTGTGTATACCCAATCTAGGTTGTGGATTATATTATTTTTATATAATATTCTTGGTAGCAGGTGATTTCCAATCAGAGGGGATTAAGTCTCGATTTGAGATTGAACCACTTGTTTATTCCACTGTATGATTTAGTTTTTGTTTTATTTCAAATGTAACGCCCCGACCCCAGTTACCCAGAGTTGGTGCATTATTACATAACATTGGCATGATCACAAGAAAGATCAAATCTCGAAAGACCGATTGGTTTAGTAGCCTTGGAAACACTAGATATATTCATAAAGTTTTACATTACATCATAAAGTGAAAAACTACTACTACAACATAGTTTCCATATTCCACACTCATATCCCCACATAAAATCCCTACAGGTCATTCATAACTTACTTCTTCACATCCTGGGAAAAATAAAACATAGAAAAGGGGTGAGCTCAAATGCCCAGTAAGGATAACAATATAGCGTAAACTTTCAAAAATAAGCATAAACATTTAAGGCAATGTATAACTAAAACAAAAGCCTTTTAAACTTGAACTTCAACATAGTATGACAAAATTAAAATGTAATAATGCCATTTACTTATTCACATGGATATTCTACTAATCAAATAATCACATGCAATATCAATAACCACTTTCATAATGATGGAATGCATAATTCCAGACTATCATAACCATATAGCCAAGGCCTCGTGCCAAGACTACAAATAAGATTTTGCCAAGGCCTTGTTCCAAGACACTAGTTTGTCTCATGAGACCTACCGATGCATCGAGGAGCTATAGCGGGCTCCACCCATCACTTACTAAGTCCAATGCATTCCCATATGAAAAGGTTTAAACATAACATAAAAATTCGTATTAAAACTAGCATACGAAATGTCAATACTTTCTCCATAAACCATGAATGGTATAAAAATAACACATCCACAGTCAAACATATCACAAAACCTTCAATACATTATGGAAGTTTTGTATCATAATAAATCAACTTCATATAATCATAAAATCCATCAAAGGATGTTTACATAGATGAAATCAAAATTATTTGAGAGAAATATCTCTTTTTTTTGAAATCATTTAAAAGTCACACATTTATAAAGGAAGTAATAAAAAAGAGATTTTTGAATCAAAGTGTCCCATACCACTTTGAAACTTTTGAAAGGAATTAACATTTTAAAAACATTCATGTACATATAAATAAATCCTTAAAAACCATTTTGAAGACATGGAAATTAATTAAAAATATTTAGAAAGATAAATATTTAAAACATTTAAAATTCTGATTTTGATAAAGAGTACCTTTCCGAAATTCTTAAAATATTCATTTTGAAATCATTTAAAAGTCACATAATTATAAAATAAAACATTTACTTTGAAAATATCCTTGTAATATTGTAATGGAAGCTTTGAAAATTTTATAACGGCGGTAAATAGCCACACCCGCCGTATAAGTTAAAAAAACATTCTTACCTTAATTTTGTTGAAAAGGTTAAAAAACACCTTGTTTGGAAAACGACGGAAAGATTCCTTTATAAACTTCTTATAAAAAGTCAAACAAGGGTATAAATGAATTTAACCCATATCTTAGTAAATATTAAAAATGTTTTGAAATTCATTTTTAAGAAACATGGATGTGGATGATAAAGAGATCCCAGTACATTATTACATATAAACAACCTCGGATAATGAAGAGATTGCGAAATAAACCCTTACCTTGCACTTTTCCTTGGTTGAGGGTAGGTTAACCTCCTGTATAATGGTGAAATAATTGTTTATTAAATTATACAAGAATCATATATATTATTATGATATCATATATGATCTTTTAACATTTATTTTTTAATAATATTTTAGAATTATCGTCATTTCGGGTGTTAACTTACTCATTTTCTTTTATATGTTTTGTTACATAAGCCGTGTTTGTTATGGATAGGTTGTATCTTATTCATATACAGAATTATATCAAGTCCATAAATATTATTTTTAAATCATCAAATGATAATTATACTTGAATGGATACGATGGAGAATGAATCTCATCGCGTTCGTGGAGACGGTAGTCCGTACGTACGCACGAGCGACAATATCATTCTTTTGATATTAAAATAATATATAAATGGATGTTATATCATATATACAGAATCATTAACATGTTATATTTATTATTTATATGAGTTACACATCATTATTATACCCATCCAAATAATAATATATTGAATAACAATTACACCACGACGTGGAGACGGTAAGCCGTACGTACGCACGTATGGTGACATGTTATTCAAAGGGTGGATAGAATACTTAATATGGTTGTACCATATTTATAATAACATCACAATATATATATGATACTGGAGTTATTATTTTATAATGGTAATAACAAAGGAAGAATAAGTGGAAGAAGAAAGGAACTTGGAAAGGGTGGTGAAATCTTTACCCCTTCTTCGGGTTCTTCCTTTTGATTTGATCAAAAGGGCTCCTTAGGTTGAATTTATGATAAAACTAAGGCCTCTAGGTTGTAGTTAGGGAATTTTGGAGAGTATTTGGGCAGAGTTTGGATGAACCAAAATGCTTTGAATGTGTGAAGAAATGAGAAGGATGAGTGCCCTTTTATAAGAGGGGTGAGGGGCACATTTGGAAAAGCTAGAAATATTAATTTATAATAAATTCATATTCGGTTTATAATGGCTCCAAAGTTTATTATTAAAAGTTTAAGGTGGGTATAGGTATAAAACCACTCAACCAATAGAATTTAGACAGGTTTGGGTACTTATATTAACCTTATCTTTAAGTATTAACTCTAAGTTAATTAGTTTCACTTTTACAATGTCTCTTTGTATTTTTATATTATATGGTTAATAAACTTAATATATACATCCAAGCGACCCCAAAGTGATCCATTAATGATAAAAATATCATTATATAAGTCTCTTTGCCGAACCTTATATTTTTAGGAATTTAATATCAATTCATAATATAATATTTTTTTTAAAAACTCTTTTATGTCAATTTTGACACTATTCAATAGTTGATTTTTGTGAAACTAATAACAGAATGATTACTTCGAACAAATTTAATTACATCAATCCTAACATGTCATATTAACCTAAAAAATTAGTTTAGTTCATAAAAAGTCTCAAATTATATTTATTTGGGTATTTATAATATCAATTATTCTAATTTTTCATTATTTAGGTAATTACAGCATCATCATTGTGTCATATATAAATTATATTATTTAATGTCTAAAAATTATAAATAAAATATAATTATTTAGGAAATCATTTTATATTTCTAATGAATATTTATAGTCGAAAATCCAACATATATAACCCTATGTAAAAATTGTTTTTCTAAAAGATATATGTTTGTGTCATTTTTGTATTCATTTTAACTTAATTAAAATAAAGTGTCCCTATCACCTACAAGTGGCTCCATGGGGTCCCAAAATCGACCCATAGATGCCCATGGTCGGAAATGTATCAACCAATAAGGTTAGGACACGTTTTAGGGTAATTTTGTATTATTATAATATTATTTTTTAACCCTTATTTACCGGATTTACCCATTAACCATGGTAAATAAAATATTTACCGCAGTAATTATTCAAAATGTATAAAAATAAAATTTACCTATTTACACAATTTGAACATCCTGATTCCAAATATGGAATCCATTTTTCCAAATTCAAAACACCTAAGTGGCCGAAATTAATTTAAAATTAATTCCCGTTGTTAAAACAAAAAGCGTGTTTTTAAGAGATAATAACTATCAAAAGATTGACACTTGTTTATGTTCGGTTTAATTGTAAAATTATGTACAATGACCAAAATTATATTAAATTGTAAAAATATATTCTAAATATACTTTAAAACCACTCAAATTCATAATTTATCAATATAAATTATTTCGATTAAAAAAGTTGTTTTTAAATAAAATTTAGTAATTTTCACTATTCATCAAAATATAAGTGTTATCCGAAAAGTTCCGAAATTTCACCCTAGGCTAAATTCGATATTCCAAATCCAAAAATGAAGTCTATTTTGAAATATAAAATATATATAATTTCAAAAAGTCGGTATCACTATTCATAACAGCTAGTTTGATTGGTTGTGGTGTGTTAGAACTCGGTGTTGCGTACAACACACGCTATCACATTATTCAAAGTGAAGCATACCGTAGAAGCTTGGGGTGTTACATTTTAGATTTTTGATGTCCCCATTTAGTCAAAAAGTTTAAAATATTGTATTTAAAAAGGGTTCACTATTAAAAGTTGGTAAAAGTGCAATACTGAAAATGAATTTGTTCTTACGTTATGTCTAAGAAACTGATAATATGGATTCTAAAATTATAAGGATATATTAGTTTAAAATTTAGTTAATACTATTCATAAACTCTTTTGAATGGATTTTTTGGTAAGTCATGGTGCGATTGAACCTGGTGTTGCATGTAGTGCCAGTTATTGAATTATTTTGAAGAAATAACACACTATGAAATCTTGGGGTGTTACATTCTCCCCTCCTTCAATAAATTGCGTCCTCACAATTTGAAATTGTTATTCGAAAATAAAAGGTTGAAAATAGAAAATATATTTGTTGAAAAACCAACATCGAAAATTGTGTTACTAAAATTTAGTCTTAATATGAGGAAAAGAGAAATGAAAGGGTCACCACCAAATTATGATCTCGATTAGGAGAACATTGGTGGAAATTAGAGACATATAATTGGAGGAAAAACGTAAATATTTATAGGTAGTGATTGAGGTCATCAATCACAAACAAGTATAAAATTGAGGTCCTTAAATTCATCAATCTATGATGATTTGAAATACCATTGGTTCAACAAAACATAGGGTATTAGGATAACACATTTTTGACGTTTCAAAATATCTTAGTTGAAATCCCACATAGAAAAATGAATTAATGAGGCCTCTATTTAAAATAAAGAGTGTAAAGTATGAAGATTACTGAAAATAACACATACTATGGTTCCATGTAGGAAAATATGGATATGGAAGAGAAATCTAACCATCAATTATCTGATGGAGAGTGGTAGAGAACATGGCTATGAAGAGTCCAACAATCCCAAAGCCATAAATTAGTGATGATTTAAGGTACCATCTAGGACAACATTTTTGTTCAAAGTTCATTTTCTTAATGTTGAGGAATTTATTTATGAGATTGGCTAAGATCATAAGGAGATATACTTACTTTATAATTAGAGTTTTATCCATTAATAAATTTCTACCACAAACTCATCTTTCACTCTAAAAGATAATAGAACGTAAAAAAAATTCTATTTATACTATTCGTACAGGGTTCCAAAATAAATGAATTTATAATTCATCTACCAGATCTTTTTTAAAAAAACTACATTATTTAATCCAGGACATATCGTGGGCCAGTGGTAGGTGATACACCCTTGTCGCCCTTCGATTGCGGGTTCAAGTATTGCGGCCTTGCCGGTCGCGATGGGTTGGTGCCCGACCTTCGGGTTGTCCTTTTATGGCAATCCAAAATTAATCTTAAACTAGAATTTATCCAAAATACTTATTTCCAAACTCACAGTCCAACATTTATAAGGAAGGTAAACATAATGTAGATCCTTTTACCCCATAATATCATATTAATACCTTCATCATGTATTCTTTTAAAACACTGAAACATCCTGAATTACCATAATCCTTATTGATTACATTCATGATCCATTATTCCATATAGAATGCTGGATATACTTCATCAATCCAAAAATGTTTTAAACCCCAACAATGATGGAATATACAAATCATTAATCAGCTTCAAGGTAGTCAAGAATATCCAATATAATTTATCCAAATCAATCATGTATTATTCTAAAATCACTACCTCAGTATCAGAACCATATTATGGTTTATCTTTCTCTCAACCATATATTTTCCAAAAATTTAACCTGCTATTGAGTCACTTTTCTTTGTTCCACACAATATCAAGTCCTTAATGAAATAATACTGCAGTACAATCCTTATATACTCCATAATTATTATAACAAGTACATTTTTGATAAAACACTAAAATGACATAATCAACATAAGAACTCTGATCATTCCTCTTCATATGTGGTAGTATCATAACTTGATTATTATCCAATAGCATCATTTGCGGCATAGTCTGATGACTGGGACATAGGTTCGCGTAGTGTCCAAACTCCTTTCAAATGAAGCATTGTACATTTGAAACCATTTTCTTACCCTTGCAGTCACGTACTTTGTTCCCTTTTCCTCCACACTTATAACAAACTCCCATTCCTTTCAGGCAAGTTCCAGGGTGTTTCTTCCCACAGTTATCACATATGGGAAAATTCTTCTTTTCCCTCCTCCCTTTATCCATATTTCCCTCTTCCATCCTTTTCTTCTCTTGCTTCCCTTCAAAGCTATAGGACTCAGTAAACTCTTTACTAATCTTATCAACACATGATATTATTTCTTCATATGATGATAATACATGGGAGACTATTTCTCTTATAAATTCTGGCTTAGGACCATGAAAGATATGATCCTTCTTTCTCTTTGGATCATGTGCATTGCTGGAGTTCTCATTCCTTCTACTGGGCTCCATTTCTAAACAATGGCATACACTAGATTAGTTTATGAATAACAATACCTAATCCCAAACTTGTAAAACACATAACATAAATTAAATAGTTTATGGATATAATCCATAATCATAAAAATGTCTCCTTTGAGGAAGTATATACTCATAAACCCTTCATAATGGTTTGTAAAGAAAATGAGAATTATCCTAAGCATATCCCCCGGGAGTGTCGTAACCAAGAGTGCAACAAGGCTCGTTGTCGTGCACCAGTTCTCGTTCGAGTCTAGCTCAAAGCGGTGTTTTTGGGTTTTACCCCTAGGTACATCTGTGCCAGAGCTTCCTCTACCTGCTCATATCCAGACAGGGATGTATTGCTCGGAAAACTCACAAAATATCTACAATACCAAAATTCTAGGAAGTTATTCTATACTAATCCTCAAAGTCCATCTTATGTCTATGTGCTCTAATATGAGTTTATCTAAATCTAGCTTCCAAGGTTTGTACTAAACCTCCCTCTGATACCAACTGTAACGCCCAACCCCAGTTACCCAGAGTCGGAGCATTATTACATAACATTGGCATGATCACAAGAAAGATCAAATCTCGAAAGACCGATTGGTTTAGTAGCCTTGGAAACACTAGATATATTCACAAAGTTTTACATTACATCATAAAGTGAAAAACTACTACAACAACATAGTTTCCATATTCCACACTCATATCCCCACATAAAATCCCTGCAGGTCATTCATAACTTACTTCTTCACATCCTGGGAAAAATAAAACATAGAAAAGGGGTGAGATCAAATGCCCAGTAAGGATAACAATATAGCGGAAACTTTCAAAAATAAGCATAAACATTTAAGGCAATGTATAACTAAAACAAAAGACTTTTAAACTTGAACGTCAACATAGTATGGCAAAAGTAAAATGAAATAATGCCATTTACTTATTCACATGGATATTATACTAATCGAATAATCACATGCAATATCAATAACCACTTTCATAATGATGGAATGCATAATTCCAGACTATCATAATCACATAGCCAAGGCCTCGTGCCAAGACTACAAATAAGATTTTTCCAAGGCCTTGTGCCAAGACACTAGTTTGTCTCATGAGACCTACCGATGCATCGAGGAGCTATAGCGGGCTCCACCCGTCACTTACTAAGTCCAATGCATTCCCATATGAAAAGTTTTAAACATAACATAAACATTCGTATTAAAAATAGCATACGAAATGTCAATACTTTCTCCATAAACCATGAATGGTATAAAAATAACACATCCACAGTCAACATATCACAAAACCTTCAATACATTATGGAAGTTTTGTATCATAATAAATCAACTTCATATAATCATAAAATCCATCAAAGGATGTTGACATAGATGAAATCAAAATTATTTGAGAGAAATATCTCCTTTTTTTGAAATCATTTAAAAGTCACACATTTATAAAGGAAGTAATTAAAAATAGATTTTTGAATCAAAGTGTCCCATACCACTTTGAAACTTTTGAAAGGAATTAACATTTTAAAAACATTCATGTCCATATAAATAAATCCTTAAAAACAATTTTGAAGACATGGACATTAATTAAAAAGATTTAGAAAGATAAATCTTTAAAACATTTAAAATTCTGATTTTGATAAAGAGTACCTTTCCGAAATTCTTAAAATATTCATTTTGAAATCATTTAAAAGTCACATAATTATAAAATAAAACATTTACTTTGAAAACATCCTTTTAATCTTGTAAGGGAATCTTTGAAAATTTTATAACGGCGGTAAATAGCCGCACCCGCCGCATAAGTTAAAAAAACATTCTTACCTTAATTTGGTTGAAAAGGTTAAAAAGCACCTTGTTTGGAAAACGACGGAAAGATTCCTTTATAAAATTCTTATAAAAAGTCAAACAAGGGTATAAATGAATTTAAACCATATCTTAGTAAATATTAAAAATGTTTGGAAATTCATTTTTAAGAAACATGGATGTGGATGATAAAGAGATCCCAGTAGATTATTACGTATAAACAACCTCGGATAATGAAGAGATTGCGAAATAAACCCTTACCTTGAACTTTTCCTTGGTTGAGGGTAGGTTAACCTCCTGTATAATGGTGAAATAATTGTTTATTAAATTATACAAGAATCATATATATTATTATGATATCATATATGATCTTTTAACATTGATTTTTTAATAATATTTTAGAATTATCGTCATTTCGGGTGTTAACTTACTCGTTTTCTTTTATATGTTTTGTTACATAAGACGTGTTTGTTATGGATAGGTAGTATATTATTCATATACAGAATTATATCAAGTCCATAAAAATTATTTTTAAATCATCAAATGATAATTATACTTGAATGGATATGATGGAGAATGAATCTCATCGCGTTCGTGTAGACGGTAGTCCGTACGTACGCACGAGCGACAATATCATTATTTTGATATTAAAATAATATATAAATGGATGTTATATCATATATAAAGAATAATTAACATGTTATATTTATTATTTACATGAGTTAAAAATCATTATTATACCCATCCATATAATAATATATTGAATAACAATTACACCACGACGTGGAGACGGTAAGCCGTACGTACGCACGTATGGTGACATGTTATTCAAAGGGTGGATAGAATACTGAATATGGTTGTACCATATTTATAATAACATCACAGTATATATATGATACTGTATTTATTATTTTAGAATGGTAATAACAAAGGAAGAAGAAGTGGAAGAAGAAAGGAACTTTGAAAGGGTGGTGAAATCTTTACCTCTTCTTCAGGTTCTTCCTTTTGATTTGATCAAAAGGTCTCATTAGGTTGGATTTCTGATCAAAATAAGGACTCTAGGTTGTAGTGAGGGAAGTTGGGAGAGTATTTGGTCAGAGTTTGGACGAACAAAAAGGCTTTTAAGATGTGAAGAAATGAGAAGGAGGAGTGCCCTTTTATAAGAGGGGTGAGGGGCACATTTGGAAAAGCTAGAAATATTAATTTATAATAAATTTATATTAGGTTTCTAATGGATCCAAAGTTTATTATTCAAAGTTTAAGGTGGGGATAGGTCGAAAACCACTCAACTAATAGAATTTAGACAGGTTTGGGTACTTATATTAACCTTATCTTTAAGTATTAACTCTAAGTTAATTAGTTTCACTTTTACAATGTCTCTTTGTATTTTTATATTATATGGTTAATAAAATTACTATATACATCCAAGAGACCCCCAAGTGGTCAATTAATGATAAAAATATCATGATATAAGTCTCTTGGCCGAACCTTAGATTTTTAGGAATTTAATATCAATTCATAATATAATATTTGTTTTAAAAACTCTTTTATGTCAATTTTGACACTATTCAATAGTTGATTTTTGTGAAACTCATAAAAGAATGATTACTTCGAAAAAAGTTAATTAAATCAATCCTAACATGTCATATTAACCTATAAAATTAGTTTAGTTCATAAAAAGTCTCAAATTATATTTATTTGGGTATTTATAATATCAATTATTCTAATTTTTCATTATTTAGGTAATTACTGCATCATCATTGTGTCATATATAAATTATATTATTTAATGTCTAAAAATTATAAATAAAATATTATTATGTAGGAAATAGTTTTATATTTCTAATGAATATTTATAGTCGAAAATACAACATATATAACCCTATGTAAAAATTGTTTTTCTAAAAGATATATGCTTGTGTCATTTTTGTATTCATTTTAACTTAATTAAAATAAAGTGTCCCTATCACCTACAAGTGTCTCCATGGGGTCCCAAAATCGACCCAAAGATGCCCATGGTCGGAAATGTATCAACCAATAAGGTTAGGACACGTTTTAGGGTAATTTTTTATTATTATAATATTATTTTTTAACCCTTATTTACCTGATTTACCCTTTATCCATGGTAAATAAAATATTTACCGCAGTAATTATTCAAAATGTCTAAAAATAAAAGTTACCTATTTACACAATTTGAACATACTGATTCCAAATATGGAATACATTTTTCCAAATTCCAAACACATAAGTGCCAGAAATTAATTTAAAATTAATTCCCGTTGTTAAAACAAAAAGCGTGTTTTTAAGAGATAATAACTATCAAAAGATTGACACTTGTTTATGTTCGGTTTAATTATAAAATTATGTACAATGACCAACATTATATTAAATGGTAAAAATATATTCTAAATATACTTTAAAACCACTCAAATTCATAATTTATCAATATAAATTATTTCGATTAAAAAAGTTGTTTTTAAATAAAATTTAGTAATTTTCACTATTCATCAAAATATAAGTGTTATCCGAAAAGTTCCAAAATTTCACCCTAGGATAAATTAGATATTCCAAATCCAAAAATGAATTCCATTTTGAAATATAAAATATATATAATTTCAAAAAGTAGGTATTACTATTCATAACGGCTAGTTTGATTGGTTGTGGTGTGTTAGAACTCGGTGTTGCGTACAACACACGCTATCACATTATTCAAAGAGAAGCATACCGTAGAAGCTTGGGGTGTTACATTTTAGATTTTTGATGTCCCCATTTAGTAAAAAAGTTTAAAATATTGTATTTAAATAGGGTTCACTATTAAAAGTTGGTAAAAGTGCAATACTGAAAATGAATTTGTTCTTACATTATGTCTAAGAAACTGATAATATGGATTCTAAAATTATAAAGATATATTAGTTTAAAATTTAATTAATACTATTCATAAAATCTTTTGAATGGCTTTTTTGGTAATTCATGGTGTGATTTAACCCGGTGTTGCGTGTAGTGCCAGTTATTGAATTATTTTGAAGAAATAACACACTATGAAATCTTGGGGTGTTACATCAAAGCTTTAAACTATATTTGTTTTAATCTACAAATAAAACTGGTACTTTGGTAGTTAGTTTTATCTAGTGCTTATATAAGTATTTTTCAGAGTAAATTGATTTCAAAATCTAAAGTAAATTTCTATTTTTTTAACTGATCCTTAATCAATCTTTGAGAAATATATTAAAAGATAAAACTTATATTAAACTAATATTTTGATTAACTGGGTGAACTTGTTTTAAATTAAGGGATTTTATATGAACTTTTTTTTAACAAGAATTTTTTATTGGGAACTCAATTAACCCCTCTCATGAGTTACTCACTTCGAAATACATTTGGTATAAAAGGTTTTTAAATTATTTAAACTTTGATTTTAGTTGTCTTTAAAAGATATCAAATTTTTGTTAGTTCTAAATTTAGTTCTTTATGGATAATATACCAGAAGGTTTTTCTACCAACATACCTCCTTATTTTAATAGCATTAACCGTGCACAGTGTAAAATTAAAATGAAATTCACCTTGAGAGCATGGTATTGATATCTGTACCATAATTGATGATCAATATGAATTGAATCAATCTTCTAGAGTTTCTTGGAGTGATGATACCAATGTTTATTATAATAATAAATTTAAAGCTATAAATTTACTGTACTATGATTTGGGTGATGAGGAATTTAATAGAATTTCTTCATGTAAAAGTTCTTTTGAAATTTGGGACACTTTAGCTGTTTCTCATGAAGTAATATCCAATGTTAAAGAAATGATCTTAAATACCTATACTATTAGATATGATAATTTTAAAATGAAACTTGATGATCCTATTTATGACATGTATCTCAGGTTCAATGATATCATGAACATAATGTACTCACCAGGGAAACTTGTCTCAGATAAGGACCAAGTGATGCGACTATTGAGGTGTCTTCCAAATAGATAGAGAGGAACCTCAATATTAATCAGAGAATCATGTGATGTAAGTAAGTAACTTTTCAAGGATCTAATTGAAAAATTGATGATGTATGAGTAAGAACCCAAAGTCAATAGAGAATATGAGTATTAACCAAAAAGAAAATATGTATCATTCAAGATTAATACCTAAAAAAAACGTATAAAATCCAAGATGACAGTTCAAGTGGTGAAGAACCGCCTACTGATAGTAGTGAAGAGATGGACCATATAGCTAGAAGATTCAAAAGGTTTTATAAGAACAACAATTTCTTTTGTAAACTAAGCTACAAAGGTAAATATGATAATAAAGGAAACTGGAAAAAGTATTGAAAGAGAGATGATGCTTCAAATTAAATCATTTTCTATGAATGTAAGAGGAAAGGGAATGTCATATCTTACTGTCCTAAGTTGAAATAATAAATAAGTACAATTTTAAGGATAATAGATACAATAAATCAATGAAATCATCTTGGAGTGATTCTGAATATAGCTTGAGTGATTCATACATAACCCAAGAGGATAAACATGACAGAGCTAGCTTGTGTTGCATGGAAAACACATATGAGGTATCCAATGTCTTTAATGCTTCTCCTAAACATATTTATACTCATTATGGATATGAAAATAATGATGAATACATGTATAATGAGGATATTTTATAATGTTGTAACATGAATTAATATAAATTTAATGAGATTAGTGAAAAATAAAAACTTTAAAGAAACAACATCCTCTAATTTCTAGTTGTAAGTCTAAACTTATTGTTGAAAAAGAGAAAAATGCTCAACTATTAAAGGAGAACACTAAATTGAAATTTTCAAATAAGTAACTAAAAAAGGATATATAAATATTAACTAATGGTAGAAACACTATTTCACAAATTCTTGGAAAAAAAATTGCTCCCAAATACACTATTGGTATAGGGTATCCACCTGGATAGAGGAGGATTGATAAGAATAAATTTATTCCAAGTTATAAATCTACTTTTAGTCTTTATTCATCTAGACCAAAAAAAATATTTATTTCTAAAGTTTAAAATCTTCTTATAGGAAACCTATTAAGTAAATATGGGTTCCTAAATCTTTAAGTAAAATTATTACTAGACCTAAGAATATTTGGGTACCAAAATAATTTTTGGTGTAAAATTTGATTTGTTGGAAACTTGCTTGAATAGCTCGAGTAAGAACCTATGAAACCTGGACAATGGATATTATAGAAATATGACCTGGGATTATTCAAGTTTTAATAATTTTATCAAAGTGGATGGTGGTCATGTCACTTTTGGTGACAATGCCAAAGGTAAAATAATTGGCCTCACTCAAATCAATAATTCTAATACTGTATTAATTTCTAAATTATTTTTTTATGGTTTAAAGTACATTATGCTTAGCATAACATAGCTATGTGATGATGGTTTTCATGTGAAATTTGAAAATAATTCTTGTAATGTTTTTGATTCTAAAAATTATTTAGTTTTTACTACCTTGAGAAATAAAAATGTTTATGTTGTTAATTTAGATTATTTATTTTCTAAAAATATTTCCTTTCCAATTAATATTGTATTTGGAATAAGAGACTAGGAAAATAAAATATTGAATCACTTAGAAATATTACTAGGAAATGTTTAGTCAAATACTACCTAAACTAGAATTTCCAAATGAAAAATCTTGCTACCCATATCAAAAAGGGAAACAACACAATATCTATTTCAAATCAAAGAAAGAAGTTTCAACTACTCAAACCCTAGAGTT